>JBBEEQ010000026.1:9322500-10522500 GCA_037950945.1 Hypolimnas misippus | reverse complement strand
GCCGCACTGATAGCATTAAATAACAGTTATTCAATTAAAAAAAAACTACAAAATTCTATCGTCGGTGCTCTAACTAGCCGTAAAGCGGAACTGACGGCCGCCATTTTGTTTTTTTCGCGCCACCTTTAATAAACTGGTACAGAGAATAAAAAAGTCAAATTTAACTTTCGCGGATGTTCGCTATTGTTAGGGAAAAGTTTTTACTATTTTTACGTGAACTTTAAAAACTGGATTGAATAATATTTTATTTTAAAAACGAATTCATATTAGAAATGGTGGCGTGACTTTGTTTGATATGTTTTCACGCCAATCTGATTTTAATATTTTTTTGTGTAAATTATACTCTAGGAAAGGACATAGATTATTATTAAAACTGAACTCCTGAATCTTTGTTTTTCTTAAGTGGCGAAGACTATCATTTTATCGGTCACTGTAGAAATGAATGACGTTAAAAAACCTTGTCTATTAAAACAATATAGCATTGTTTACATGCGTTTTAAGTATTAAGCTTTCTATTTTTAAACTTAAATTTTAATATTTACAGTTCCAACCAAGCGAATATTCTGGCGGTTACGACTTTGGTGGTCACGGAGGCCATGATTTTGGCGGTCACGGAGGTCACGAAGACACATCCGGTCACGGAGATTTCAGCCACTTCGGTGGTCATGACTTGAAGCCCCACTCCTATCCCGTCCACCAGCACATCGACGAAGAAACCCCCGAACCAGTCAAACATTACAAAGAGGTCGTTGTCCCTGTACCAAAGAACGTCGAGTTCAAAGTGAACCAGCCTGTCCTGATACCCGTGCCCCATCCCGTCCCTATCCAAGTACCAGTCCCCAAGGCAGTTGTTATCCCCATAATCAAAGAAGTGTCCATCCCCGTTGAGAAATCCGTTCCGTACCCCGTTGAAAAGATCGTCCATGTCCCCAAAATAAAGGAAGTACCATTCGAAGTAATCAAACACATCATTGTACCCGTTGAAAAACCTGTACCATTTAAGGTTCCAGTATATGAAACGATTATTCACACTAAGAAAGGATCCCACAAGATTCGTTAAAAACAACTATTAATTGTTGTTTTGTTGTTGTTATTTATTCTGTTGTTGTTTATACCATAAAATGTTGTTAGATAATAATCTGTTGTATCGCAACTATAACTAATATTAATAATATTATAAAATGAAGATTGTACGTTTGTTCCGCATTAATATTTTACAAAGTAAATCTATTTATCATAATCGAATAAGTACAAATTCCACATTGTCATATGATACGGTCAAATGTATTATTTTTTTATTCCCAAACAGTGGATAGATATTACATTATTATACACCTTATTTTTATCCTAGACTGATATGAAATGTTTTATATGTGGAACTGTTTCTGTCATTTCGTTGTTTGTTGTTTTTGTGTTGTGTTGTGTAAATGTGTTGTAAATATTGTTGTTTAGTTAATAAGTGTTTAATAAATTGTTTTTATCCGAAATGTTGTATAATTATCTTTATTTATTTAAATTGAAACATTTATTTATTTATTCTTTCTTTCTAAATAAAAAACAAAAGACAAATTCGCCAAAAGCGATCTATTCGCTTATAGTGATTTTACATTAACATGTATTTAAAAGTAACTCAGCATAATACAATAGACAGGATTGGAACATTAAATAACTAAAATTTAAAATATACTATATAAACTATATAATTAATAAAATATGTTTATATTATAAATAATATGACTAATATGCAAATGCATATAGAAACAATTGTTAGGCGAGAATTACATGTTTAAGTTTTACTCTCAAGAGCGATATAAAACAGCTCTGTAACCTAGTAAATCAAAAATAAGGCACCGATATTAAATTCTTTAAGGTTTAAAGCACTCGTCATCCGCGCTCCGCACAGCGCCATCCTCCACTCCGACGACGTTCTAAGCCGAGGTGCGATCTCACTAGGAGACACCCTTAGACACGGGCGTCCATTCTGAGCCCCAACGGGGGCTCCCAATTTCAAGGCTGAGTCTCAGTACTCGGCCCCCCCCCCGGTGACGCTGTCAAGGCCAGTAGGGCCAACAGCAATACTCATTCAGAAAAAAAAAAAAAAGTTTAAAGCTATGAAAAATAACTTACATAATTCTTTATGAAAGTTTGAGAGCAATACTTATAAGTATAATTCTCGCCTTAGAAAATAAATACTGTATATTTTATAAAGACTTCTTTTAAAAAGATTCCGGAATTTAATTCTTCATATAATTTTAATTTTAGATTCAGATTCAAATAATAAGATGATTTATAAAATATTATATCTTATTAAACTTTTTGAACGAGCTGTTTAATTTTAAGCATGCATTTTTATATTAAAATTCGATATTAATTTTTTTTAATTATATTATATTTTACAATAAAAAGGATTTTTATGGTAAAATATACAATTTTTAATTAATTTTTATTGATGCCAATTTAAGAAATCGATCTTTATATTAGTCAAAAACAATGTATTATAAATTTGTTTTTGACTCATACAGGATGAGTTTTTTAAGCGGGCGTGGTGGGCCGAATTCGAAACTATAACTATGTACGATTTTGATGAAAATAAAACCGAATCATTAATTTCTTAAAAAAAATACACAACTAAATTCTGGGAAGTGATAGTATACGGATATTTAAAGATAATTAAAAATGCTATTAAATTAATTCATTAATTAATCGCACTTTAAGTACTTATTACTTAGTCAATTCTTCAAAGAAGTAATCAAAAAATCAAAAGTGAAAATTTCGTCGAGTACAGACTACAGATTTGTTTTGAAAACAAACATTTTGATTTTTAATAAATTTATTTATCTTTTTTCAGCATTATTAAAATATTTATACATAGTATATGTAATATTTACACCCTTTTATTGATAAATATATACAAAATATATATGTATGTATATGTGTTGTTACATGATTTTAGTCTTATTTTCCAACGTCTGTTGTGTAACATTTCGATCAGATTTTTCAATTCCATTACTTTTAAAAGAATTTCCACTTCTGTAATCAAAATAAATTATAAATTAAATATTTAATTGAAATTTTATTTTCATAAACAATGATCACTTACCGTTTGTCTATTATAATATTCAATGTTTTTATGATCGGCGCCTCATAGAAAATGTATAGCAAAAAGCTGAAAGTGCAAGATGTTGGTATTACCCATATAGCGTTGCTCAACTAGAAAAAAAAAATGATTTCTTTTTCATTAAATAATAAATTATAAAATAATATATAAAATTTATTAATTATATATTATAAATTAAATATATTAAATCGTATCTTAGACGCGTTAAATGTCATCGAAGTCTTATAACACTGTATCAACTTAATATTTGCACTTATGAGAAGGTTATAGGTATAGTGTAATTAATTTTCAGTAGGCGCGCGTGTCGTACTGTTTTGATGGTGGTAAACAGACAATGATTTACGGAAGCTAATATTTAATGTGTTCACACATCGGAGGCATGTAGCGGAGAGCGAGCTAGGAACCGATCCAAATTCTAAAGCCACAGAGTCACAATAACACTAATGTCACAGACATACATACAGTCCCTTGACCAGTCCATAAATTTAGATAGATCGTAAATACATGATAAAGAAACTATCAAATCAACAATTATAGAATACCGATCGGTCAGAAAAATAAGTTTGAGATGGTCGTCCGACATAACAATATCCATTACGTGAGCGAAGCCGCGAGGCATATTTGGACGCTTATATTAAATACTATGTCAAGCCACACGAATTTAATTTTTCAAAAATGGCGTCAAAAGATGTCAAACCTATTCTTCATAAATTTGTTTGAAGAAGCATATCTTATATCCATCTTTTCTTTTCTATTTTGATAAAAGCTATAATGAATTAAAAGCAGATTGATACATTTAATGTGTTTTCTCATCTAATAATAAGTTTTAAAATTATTGGAGATTATCGTATGAATTGCAAAATATTGACAATCTTGAAATTCGAAACATTAAATAAAGAAACTTTTTTCTGTACTTATTTAGTTTAGATAACTTGATTTTTAGTGATGCGGTGTCAAAATATATCAATATCTCCGAATTTGACTTTTTGTGGGTTGACACATTGTTTATCAGCAATTTTCATTCACGGGTTTTAGGTGATCGTATAGTGATAATGTAATATATTATTTTCTATCATTATAATTTGATTCTTTTGTATTGTTATATTTAGTTAAGTTCAAGAAATAACTTACCAAATCGATTGTATTCATAGTTATTGTATTCCTCGTTATGGCTTTAGTATACATGTAGATATAAGCATGGAGCAGATATAGTCCGTAGGACAGCTTACTCAGCGGTGTGAAGAACCGCCATTTTAATAATTCACTCACAAAAGCTGAAATCAAGTACACACGTATAGAACCCGAGACTCAAGTAAGTATTTTTCTCAAATAAATACTTATGCTTTAGGATTTGGTTATCCAAACCCAGTTAAAAAAGTGTATACTAATATGTATTACAAGAATACATATTAATATAATAATTTATTATTTTTTTGACGATTACGATGCGTACTACACCATTACTGATCATTTACATACGTTTACATGAATAAAGCGAACCTTGATCTTGAAGATGACGTTTAAAATGGCGTACCAAACATTAACATTGATGCATTATTAAGTAAGATTGTCTGCTGGAATTTTTACTTCATTATTTCCGCGGTTTCTAACCTCATAAATAGTATGCTGAGCCGAGTTGGCCTAGAGGTTAGAACATGTCGATCTCAACCGATGATCGCCGGTTCAAACCCCGGCTAGCAGCTGAGTTTTCAAGTGCTAAATTTGTGTTTAAATTCATTTTGAGCGGCGGTGAAGGAAAACATCGTGAGGAAACCTGCATGTGCGGGTAAACATTCTGTCACGTGTATATCCGCCAATCTGCAGCGAAGCAGCAGTAATGAATTAAGCTCTAAACCTTTCCCCTAATAGGAGAGAAGGCCTTTCCCCAGCAGTGGGACATTTACAGGCTGTTATTTTGCTTTTTACTTTAGTAAGTCGTATATGTACACGTTAAATAAACTTACGAACAGTCCCGTATTCGCAGCAGACAATGATAGAAATCATAGCCAGAGCCCATATCGGTCTGCTTAGAGAAGCGTATAAGACGTCTTCCCATGTAGGAAATGTACTTTTTTCGTAAATGTATTTACTCATTATTATTGTTTTTATGGCCACCGACACGGCAATCACGAAGCCGACAGTCGACCAGAACTGAAAAAAAATATATTTAAGAAAAAATAAATTACGCAAAATTCGCACTTTAATTTTACTGATTGGATGACATGCTTATTCCAGTTAGTTAGAATTGAAACACAAATTATTGAATATATATAATAAAAACTCTATGAAACCAAGTTGAGGTAGAACCTTACAAATAAAAAAAAAACAAATAATTTTTAAACAGGTAACAAGCATTAAATACACTATAAATTAGAAAACGTCGTTCTCAGCTCGGGGTTAACACCATTGACTTTTCATGTGTCAAACTTGTGGTGAAGGAAAATATCGTAACGATGTCTGCGTGCGTCGGCAGAAAACCTGACATACGTATATTCATTAATCTGCATTGGAGCAGAATAATTTGATTTTGCATAACCGGATTAACCTGCTAATCTTCTCAATAGGAGAGGTAACTTTTATTTTTCATCTAAAGTCCAGAGTGACATTACCACGTACTGTAAAAATCTGTAACTTGTCCACTTCTGAGAACCTAATTCGATATATGGTTATTAGGCTTTTACAGTACGTGGTAAGGTTCCGGACTTTAGGTAAAAAATAAAAGCCACCTCTCCTAATTAGAAGATGCGGAAGTTAATCCGGTGTAAAATAACCAAGAAATGACACGTAATACCATTAGTTATCGCGATAAGACCCGTTATATTAAATATGAATGTTTAATTTACATATTTATAAGTTATTAATGTATGTATAAACAATAGTTTTAAAAGAGTGCCTATCGAGTTTTTTGCCAGTTTTACTCAGTAGAATCGACATTTCGAACAGAGGGTAGTTTTTTATTAAATTAAATATTTTTTTGTATTTTTTGACATTTCAAAAGTGTTTGCAAAAGCCTACTTGAATAAAGTATATTTCGATGTTGATTTTTTGAGAAGTATCATGTTTTAACCTACCTTGGATATGAGTTTTCTTTTGGAAGGATTATATACAAATAAAAGATACCCTGCGGCGATACCGATAAAGTAAGAGCCAGCTCGAAGGTGGCTAAAACAGTAGGTAGGATTCGTCAACAATACTTTACGGTAATCGATCATATTTCTGAAAATGATTAAAAAAACTTCTATGTTAATAAGTAATTAAATGAGAAAATCAAAAACCCGACCGTGTAAAAAGGCCATGGAGAGGCGTTACTACCCAAGTTTAAATCGTTATAAATTCTAAAAGGTTATTCTAACGAAAAAATGATACATCATTTAGCATTTAACATCATTCATAGATTTTAAACGGTAGTTTTGATTGAAAAATGATATAAGAAACCTAAAAATGATTTTTAAATACCTATTCAACGATAAAACACTTAACACAGATCGTCGATTTTCATTTTTTTCTTTTTAGGGCCTAAAATCGGCCATTTTGATTTTTTCAAATTATTATACTTTTATGACATTCGCGCTGTCTTGACGAAACAAACGACGTGATTTATCAAAATCGGGCCACGCGTTTCGTCTATATAGTGTCACAAATGCACAAACCAACATACATACATAGACCGATAAACATATTATCCTCCCTTGTGTTGCGCAGTCGGGTAAAAGTGTAAAAATATATATATATATATACAAAACTAAATTAAAAAACTTACCCTATATCGAATACAGGTAGACCACGCAAATTTAGCTGATAGGTAACATAGCCAGGCAGGATAATACTGGCAACACCGAGTGCTAGGAACGTTAAAATTCCAAACTTTTTATTTTTTTTAAACAACCATATTAATATAATTCCCACTACAGACAGGTGGAAGTCGCATGGTACACTCCATATCACGGGATAACACTGAAAAAAAAGTTAAATTATATTGTTATCTATAACTTCTATAAGTATCTTTTTGGGATACTAAACAGGGTCCAGCCCTGTAACTAGTCTGCCCGCTGTGTGTTTTAATATATAAAAATGTGGACAAATGACCAAATACTACCTGATGTTAAATGGTTACTATCGCCCATAGACATCTGCATCATTAGAGACTTTGACCACACCGACGACGTTCTAAGCCGAGGTGCGACACTAGGAGACACTTAGACAAGGACGTCCATTCTGAGCCTCAACGGGGGCTCCCAATTTCAAGGCCGAGTCTCAATACCCGGCCCTCCCCCCGGTGACGCTGTCAAGGCCAGTAGGGCCAACAGCAATACACATTCAGAAAAAAAAGAAACTTTGCGGGTGTCTAGTGTTTACTTTGTGGGGTCTAAAATCCAAAATAATATTTTTTCTAAAACCTCAAATAGACAAATGTCACCTTAGTCTACCCGTGACCACGAACGCTGCAAAGTGCTCGAAACGTCGGGATGATAAAAATAATTAATATACGCGATTTAAATCCGTTTAAAATAGTTTCAATGAGTAATAATCGCGATTATCTAAGACAGTGGTACAAAATTGTGCTTTATCTATTAATACAGATAATAAAAACCAATCAACTGCGGTGTCAAAACGAAATAAACATAATATCTAAACTTACCATGTTAGTAGTGTCAACGTAGTTCCCAAGCATCAACAATGTGATCCACAAATTATCATTGCAACGTTTTAAATCTTCGTTCAACAGCCACGAGTAGAGTGGACCGTCACCGGCTAGTGTAGTTATGCTTAACACAGGTACTAAAATTAACCATATGAAGACGACTAATCTGCAACAGCACAATTAAAGTCAGAATATGTCTCACAGCTGGACAAACGGGTCTTCTGCGAAATTATGATGCGTGGATTTAGTATAGCTGGATTTCATACATGATATTTAATATACACAATTGTATGTAATAAATATATGTACTTATTTGTTAGTTTATATCAAAATATGTATTACATATAAAACCTCTGTTACAATATTCTCATATACTTATTAAGAAATAAACTGTCACTTTGTTCATGTCTCTTGAAGACGTAGTTTTATAAAATTATTAATAGAATTTTAAAAGAGTACCTATCGAGTTTCTTGCCGGTTCTTCTTGGTAGAATCTACGTTCCGAACCGGTGGTAGATTTTCCTTAATTTAAGTACTTTCTGTTTGTTTTGCTTTTAAAAGCCTACTTGAATAAAGTATATTTTGACTTTGATAGGGGCTTAATCTACCATGTTCTAAATTGTGGATTGGTATACATATGGTAGAAACTAGTTTAATATGGTAGAGAGTAGCTATAGCCTACTGATTACAGCTCGTGCACAGGCTGGCTCTAAAGGCGGCTTCACGAGCTAAGAAATCGGCGTCTAGTAGCTAATATAACTTTTTTATGTATAAAAAGGGAGGGGGAGCGAGTAAATAGTACCACCTGATGTTAAGTGGTTACTGTCGCCTGGACATCTGCAACTATAGGGACGTTGCAGGTGCATAAAAACCCCCAAATTACAGTGCTCTGGGAAAACCTCAGGAGGAAGATTATTCCACAGCCTGCGTGTACGCGGAAAATAAGCTCGTGAAGCCTGCATATTGCATGCTAGCTGCCTGGAATAGGAAGTGTGGGTTTGCTCGCAATTTTTTATAAAAATAACGAATTATAATGCGTTTCGTTCAGTGCGTGCTAGTCTCGAAAACCCATCTCCTTCACTCCCTTCCTTACTTCCTATTCTCTCTCATTTCTTATTCCTTTTTAAGCTGACAACGAATTTGTCGCTCTTTTGGTTCATGTCCGGTGGTGATCACTTTATATCATATATAGGAAAACCATTTCAGGTCAGAATTTTTATGTTTACATTTATGTTACGGTGTTTGTTCTTCACCTGTAAGCAGGGTATGAATTTAATCACAAAGTTATCTTACATTCGAATCTTGGATAATAGGTATGACATAATTATTCTATAGATTAGGCCATCTTGATCCAAACCGCTACAATAAAAAAATGGATTGTAATGAAGAAGAAAAATGATAATACCGTATGTATCGTTTCAAGATCGCAGTAAAAAGATTTATTCTGCCTGAATCCATATAACTCTTAGTTAAGAGTAAGCCGGACATCATCAGAAATGTGTCGACCACTAAAGTGACTTGACCGAGCATTTTTGTATCGTGTCGACGCATGTTCTGAAAATTAAAAAACTATGTTTATTAACCGACCTCATAAAAGCAGGAGCTTCTCTATTTGACTGTAGGTATACATTTTGTTATGTGTTTTCACCGATTTCCCTGATTGTAGACTGATTTTATTTTTATTTAAAAGGATATACTTGTTTATGGAACCCACTGTCACCAGGTGAGTATCTGATTCTGGAGAAATCAAGTGAACTGTTCAAATATTATAGGCACACATATATTCCTTTAGGTACATTTTGTAGAGACTCGTGCAGTTATTCTTGGAAAGCGCTTTTGATGGATTGGAACTGATGATGACACCACAGATAGCCATGAAAACTACTCAATCAAAAGTATTTCACGGGCTGTGATTCAATTTTTTCAATTTAATTGCTCAGTAATTTTGCTCGTCATAATGCAATTGGTAAAGTGGAGCTCATAGTAAAACACCAGGTAAACTCCTCAATAATTAACAGCCTTGCATTGGGAAACGCCGATGCTGTATCGTGCAATATTTTTTTAGATGGTGATAAGCAGTTGACATTAGACTATTGTGACTTAGATATATTAAGTACAAATTAGTATAATCGTAGCTGAAAATTGTAAAATGAAAACTTTTTAAAATAATTAGAAAGTCTTTACTAACGAATGGAGTACAAGTCAAATAAAAAGGAAAAAAAAATCATATTTTCTGCAAAATTTTGTAGCCAGTATTCGTAAATAACATGTAAAAGTTTTTATTTGATACCGGCTTCAAATGGTTTACTTGGATAATATTACCATTTATTGGTCATTTATTTTAATCTATACTAATATTTAAAAGAGATAAGATTCGTTTGTATTCGTTATTTAGTGTGTAAGGGATAATCCCTGAAACTACTGATCCGATTTGTAAAATTCTTTTTCCGTTGGATAGCCAGTTTATTGACGAAAGTTATAGGCTATATTACATTACGCTACTTATCACACGCTACGTTATCAGCTCTTTTGTAGTCCTTGAAAGGATCTGAGCAAATTCTATTGGTTTTACCGACTCGATGTTTATTATACTATGAATGATATTAAAATAACATAGTCGCGTAACCTAGACATCCCAGACATCTGGAATCATCAGGACACACAACTCCTCATCAACTTATAACAGAAGTATAGTCTTGGAGCTTGTTTAAAATGTCTATTCATTAAGATATTTTAGACGAGCCCCAAAACGATTACAGGGAGTTATTTAAAATGTACAATTTCTTATTATCGATTTACTTTTTTGTATTTGTTGACTAATTTTACGTAGGTTGGAGGTGAATTGCGTTATCGAAAACAAAACTCCTACTAGGCATACAGGGGTACGAATCTCTGTGTCGACATATCGGACGAAAATAAGGGGTATACCAATATTATATGGATTATATTTAAAGGGATGCTGATAAGCAATAATGTGTCAACCCACAGAGAGTCAAATTCGGAGATATTGATACATTCTGATAATCTAATCTAAAAAAATCAAGTAAAATAGAATATTGAAGTGGGTTCTTGCGATATCAATAATCTCATATATCTGAAAAAATAATTATTAGATAAAATTTTTTATTAAACCAATCTGCATTTAATTCATACTACCTTTTATCAAAATAATAGGTTTGACATCTTTCGACGTCATTTTCTCAAAATGAAGTCCGTGGTTTAACACAGTATTGCTTATCAGCGTCCAAATATAAATCGTGAAAACTTTAAATATATAACACTTACGCCATCAATCTCCATCATGTTATTCGTCCCGAGGAACACAGTTATATGTACCAGGTGTAAAATAACTACGTTTGCTGATGCTATGAACCTCAACCCATGCATGGCTTTGATGTCGTCACCAGAAGAATTTTGCAGGGACGATAAATTTGTTTCCATACAGAAAGCTTTTATGAGTCTGTTACCTGTGACATTCGATTTAAGATAAATGTTATATTTAGTGTCCTTAATTGAAATGAAACTATTTTAAACGGATTTAAATCGCGTATATTAATTATTTTTATCATCCCGACGTTTCGAGCACTTTGCAGCGTTCGTGGTCACGGGTAGACGTTTAAAATAGTTTCATTTCAATGAATAATAATCGCGAAAATCTAAGACAACGATAGTGTCCTTAAATTAAACGATGAATAAGGGAAAAGACTAGGTCATAACTGGCCTTAAGACAAGAAATCATTTTAGTAAAAGTTTCTTGGTTTCGACTATCTGTTTTCACGGCACGACGACGTAACGACGACGCGTCGTAAAAATCTATGACGATTTTTACAACGCGTCGTTGTTACGTCATGGCCTTTACGTTTGGCACGCTATTTACAATATGTGCTATGTAATACTTACCATTTTTGTTACATTTGTAATTAATTGCTGTACACAGCACGACAGCTACAGCCATTACCACCATAAAAAACCTGTAAAAATATTTATGCCTCAATATAGTTTCTTAAATGTACTTATTAAAATGATGAAGCTTAAATGGAAATTTCGGATGCGAAATACTTCATGCTGGTCAATCTTATAGCCACACACGCTATAATATTATTGACATATCAGTCAACTAGCTTAATAAGCCGCTCAATTAACAGCTTAGCTTCTTTCCTACAGGCTAGTTTTTTTTCTTCGCTGTTGCAAAAATCAAAAAGAGGAAGGATCTCAATTTATACTGTATATTTTATTCTCCGACCAAAAATGAGGCTTAGTATATGTTTGAAGTATGTATCTAGGTGTCTGTCTGTGTATCTGTGTGTCTGTCAGCACTCTAACGAATGGATCAATTGGACGTTGATAAGCAATAATGTGTCAAGCCACACGGACTTCATTTTGAGAAAATTGCGTCTAAAGATGTCAAACCAATTATTAACAAATTTGTTCGAATCTATAGTTAATTAAAAGCAGATTGGTATAATGAAAAGTTTTATCAAATAATAAGTTTTTCTAATACAGAAGATTTTTTTATATTGCAAAATATGGCCCACACTTCAATATTCGAAACGTTTAATTAAATAACTTTTTTTCCGTATTTATTTACTTTAGATGACTTTTATTTTTTTTGAATAATGTTAAATACATGATGCACTATCCCAATATATCAATATCTCCAAATTCGACATTTTGTGGGTTAACACATTATTGATTATCAGCATCCAATTAAGATCCAGTGTTTTCTGTTTGTAAGCTGATGTAATCGAGATTGTTCTTAAAATAATTTATCTAGATCTGTTTAGACGTTTGAAGTTTGTCGGATCTTTTCTAGTTGTTGAAAGGATCTGAGCTTTGAGCATCTTTTACTTGTCTTATCGAATCGAAATTTGTTATACTGCGAATGATATCGAAATAACATATGTTAATGAAAGAAAGAAAGAAAGAAAGAACACTTTTATTTGGGACCGTACAACAAATATATAAGCAACTTAAAAATAAGAAAGAAAATATAAAAAAAAATAACCAAAAAACAACTTAAATTACTAAATTACTATCAACATTTACATGAAAAACAAAAAAGAAACAAATTAACAATAAAACAAATCGATACGATCGATAAAAAAAGGTTAAAAGAAACAAAAAAAAAAATACTACTACAATAAACGTATAGGCATGACGTGTCCCAAATGGGTATACCATTCAGCAATTAATAGGCGTGGACACCTAATGCTGATTTTCAATGGTACCCCTCTTTGATAACAACTGATATGTCACCATGACCTGATGCTGTAATATCATCTGAAATCAGCAGCATACATAACTCTTCACTAACTTATAACTGAAGTATTGCGTTAAAATGGTCTAAATTAGTAGTAGATTGACGTGGCATTTTTTTATTTTAAATTGTTTGTTTTATAATGTTATTAAAATTTTCAAATTCATATTATTAAGAGTTTGTAGCATACATATCATGTTACCTCAGAACCTCCTCCTTTCTTAACCGATTTCGACAGAATTATGTATATGATTATTTTTATTTGAAAGATTATCAATCTAAATTGATCCTATAGGGTTTTTATGAAAATCACTTCAGTAGATTGGTTTAAGAATCAAAATAACAGGAATAATAAAGTTATCAGACGAAAACACGTATTTTGCTTTCGAAAGTCTTATTTGAGGCCATAGCGGATAAATTGGCCAAAATACTTAGTTTTTACATAGTTCTTGAACGTGAGGTTGATAAAAATCTGTACATATGTATATAATTAGTATTATAATAAGGTATTGTCAACTTAAATTACATTAACATGCTCGCATGTTACGGCTGCAATAAAAGAATCCGGTGAAGTGCCAGTCCGGTTTTTTTCTAAATGACTTTTTCTGTTGCCAGTGGTTTTGATAGCGTCACCCAGGCACGGATTCAGTGGGGCGCAAAATGCGCAATTGCCCCCATAGTAGCTCATAACCGAAATAAAACTCAGCGTAGTATCAATCAGTTGGTATACTCGTATAGAAGGTTTCGCGTGTGGCTTGGATGTGAACATGGTGTTGTTGACACCTTAACAGAGCTATTAATCGTTAATGAAACTCACATGGAAGCATAGAATTTTGTAGTAAATTCTGGAGATGAATCGGCTCGTTGACAAGAATCTATTTTGATTTCAGATGTTGATATTGTGTATCCTAGATAATTATTCTTCATTAAACTCTTTATAAACTTTGGAACTGATTCCGGTTGGCATTCCGCAGGTACACACACTCCCCACGTGAATGCGTTAAATTTTACACCTTGTTTTGATTTAGACTGAAAACACAAAAAGTAAAGTAACTTCCAGTAAATATCCCACTCCTTGGTAAACTCCTCCTCCCCTGTTAAGGAGAAGGTTTAGAGCTTAATCTACAATCTGCTGGCGGATATATACGTGTCAGAATTTCTTCCGGCACATGCAAGTTTTTTTACGATGTTTTCCTTTACCGCCAAGCACTAGATGAATTTATATACTAATTTAGCACTTGAAAACTCAGCGGTGCTGGGCAGGGTTTGAAAGATCGCGCGTTTGCACACAAACGGTAAAGATCGACGTGTTCTACCACTAGGCCATCTCAGCTCATAAAACCAGTAGTTAAGAGATGCTGCTATTTGGTTCAGGATCTACAGAATAGTCGACCAGCCTATTATAAATTAAAATTCAAAATGTACTTTATTCAAATTTCATTTTATCAACTTATAAATAAATGTTCTAGATGTGTTCTTAATGTTAAGCTACCATCGGCCGGAATTACCTTGTGGTTGGAACACGGCGATCTCAACCGTTTGTGTGCCAATTCATCTCGTGCTCGGCAGTGAAGAAAAACATCGTGAGGAAGTGCATGTCCTGTGTATGTTGGGAGAAACTTTGGCACATGTCTCTTAACCTTCAAGCTCCTAACCTTGTCCCTTATAGGAGAAGAGACCTTTACCAAGCAGTAGAATATTTACATCTATTTAATTTTACCTATTACCATCGGTTCGTATTGTGGAAACGAAAAGAAATTCTATCGATAGTTACTCGATAGAATTGGTAAGAGCCTGGATAGTAACTATATAGTTAGTGAGCTGAGTAAAGCCCATTTTTTCAATAATGTATGCGAGTCTATGCGGATTGATATATATCTTTGAATTTCTCCCAGCGCTTGCAATTTTCTCACTGCATTATAGCCAAATATCAGGTAAATTTTAAAGAATTTGAAAATCTTGAGGAAAGAGAAGGATGATATTTTTTTCATTATTTCAGCTTTAGTATATGGATAGCAACATAGGATTAAATTACTACTACAAGATAAAAAATATACGGTAATAGGGCCCAGCTGTAGCTCAATGACAACATCTCGCTCGGGCTGGTTCGACCAGGGCTCGATAATTTTATGTGCTCGTGCTCTGGTCGAATCACATGGTGAACGAATGAATGAATGAAATATATTTAATTGTGCACCAGAAATTACAAAAGAATATCATAGATAGGCGAATATACCTCCGGTAAAGACGGTAGTGTAATCACCATTCCCATTCCTTTCTCTACTTCCAGTTTTTCGTCAAGCCTTATTCCTTTTACTGGAAACCAATTTGTGGCTTCTCATGGGCAAAAAATATGCCTGGACGGCGATGATCGCTTAACATCTGGTGATCTTGCTAGCTATAAACACTATTTATACTATTTATAAAAAAATACTTACGTTAATATATTTTTCTACAGAACTTTCTGGATCCATGGACGTATAACTTGGATCTTTATTAGATATTTTTATATTAGCCAAACAGTATTGGGTTCGGTATTCAGGGTGAGTCTCCGACCAAGGCGCTCTTAAACATTCGTCGTAATTCCCAAGATTGTGTTTCGATCCATATAATAGACCTACAGGGCTTTGCATGCTGTCCCATACTGCAAAAAGTGATTATTGTTTATTCGTCGCTTCTATAAGGGTCAGAATAACCACGAAACGAGCCACAGCTGTCGTAACATTATGTATTTTGGGCGTAAAATATAACGATATTGTGTTATTATTTTGAAATACAATGTATTTTATAGATTTTTTTTTCTTCTATTCATAAAAAATTAAATGTGTTATTTTGATGTATATAAAACCTTTAAATAGGCAATTATTGTATATTTATAATGGCTCTAACGATTTTCGTTTAGTATGCAGGAGTTTCGCGAGTTTAACCTTGGCTAGGTTTCATTTTTAGAAAACGTCGTTTTTTAATTTACTTATAAAGCTATATTGATTGAATTGAATAAATCAAAGTGACGGCTCTTTGCTTGGTTAATACCGAGCCAAGATCCGTCATCCGTCATTTATGTTACAGTAAAATTCCGAAACCCGAACGTCATAAAATATATTTCTTATTATTATTTATCTTTAGAAAGTTTCGCATTTAAAACAAGTCGCTGCTTTTCAAGAATATCGATGCAACAAAAATGATGAATTTTAGGGAATTGAGTTTTTAAATTTCTTTATTAATGTGTTGGTGCATAGCTGCAATATTTAAACGATCCCTTGATGTTATAACTTTATTGATTTAAAGGAAATTCATCATCGCAACTCTTTTCATGATGAAACATCGAAGATTTATGGTCTTTTGTCATACTTAGTTCTATTCATTAGAATTTTGAGTTACTGCGATATTCTTGCAAACCAGCGAAGTATTGTTGCAACTTACTCCACGTCGCCCATAGCGTCGAATTCTTCACATTATTCATGATAGCCAATGTCTTCTTAAAACACACGGACTCCTCGGTGTTCCATTCTTGGTTGACATAATCTTCAATTATCAAATCTATGTAGGAACTCTGTTTTTTATGTTCGTCTATTGATATAGTCTGACCTAAATCATAATAAAAAACTTATTAACGGTGTTAATGTCACAGTCAACTAAATAGTATTTCATACGAAAGTAAGTTTGTTGAAATTGTTAAGAGATGGCGCTGGCTGTATTCTGAATCGCGCTATAAATTTGTTTTCTTGAAAGCGTGAGGTTCTAGTACTATTGAAATTCTTTTTTGCCATGGTTTGCAACCATATCTTTTTTTGTTTTATTTTAGAGTGCTCCTAAGTGGCTGCTTAATAGTTTTTGGGTCGGTGCACAAACAGAATAACATATATAAGGTAAATTAATTAAATTATCAAAAGCCTGACTGCGTGACAATACCATCTACACTGAACAGTTGCGTATCAATACCAGTGTTATCAAGTGCCTATCAGTGAGAATCGTTACGAAGCAACAAAAAAGGATTATAAATCCTAAACGGTAATTTTGATGGAAAAACGATACGAGAAACCTAAAAATATTTTCTAAACACCGCATTTGACATAGTTCTTCGAATTTTATTTTTTTTTTTCACTTTTTGGCGTGCACAGTCGGTCATTTTGATTTTTCTAAACTTTTACTGTCATACTACAAAAGCCGCATTAAAACCATGTTCAACACGTGTCTAGCTAAACAGTGTTTTAAAAAAAATATTGCTTAAAATATTATCTAAATTGCTTAACAGCAAATAAACTCATAAAAAACTTACTGATAAAATGTTATACGTTACATTTGACAGCTGAAATAGGTTTTAGACATCTCTTAAACTCACTTAAACGTATGTTAATCTATATCTAAAGCATGTTTAACTCAAAACTGTGTTTAGATGCGGATTTGTAGTACGGATTTTTTAAAACACCCGTTTAACGTCTGTTTAAATCTTTTGTAGTAAGGCAGTTATGTTTTGTATGATATTTGCGCCGTCATGACGACAGAAAAGACGTATCATTTATACCGGCACACGCGTTTTGTCTAAATAGTGCCACAAAGGTACAATTCCACAAACATTCATACATAGGGTGATAAACACACTACCCTCGTTTGTGCCGTGCAGTCGGTTAAAAATATTCTTTGATTCATAATCAACAGACTTCAAAATAACCTTCCAAGTGCTTGTCGGGCCACGCGGATCACGTTATACGGAATTCCGTAAAACATGGTTCATAATCTTACATCTAGTACATGTTTTACATAAGTAAAACCATTGAAATAATTTTAAATGTAATTTGGACGAAGTTTTGCTTATTTATCTCCAAGGACATTTCTTTAGTTAATAATAATTCTTCAAATCCGTAAGATCAGCCTTTTTTTAAATAACGATTTAAATCACAATTTTTATTAATAAAAAATATTTGTTATAGAACATAATAAATCAGCGTCTGCAGTATACCGCGTTTAATTTAAAAGATATTAATGATCCAAATTTATAAAAAAAATGTAATAAATAGGATCCGGATTGTCATGTCTTTAAACGAGAATTACTCTTGTAAGTTTTACTCTCGAGAGCGATATAAAACAATTCTGTAACCTAGCAACAGATACGTCGAAAGTAGTTAAGAAAGTTGCTGTGAATAAATAACGCACATAAACTGAACTCCTTCAGGTATAAAGCAAAGAGAACAGGATCGTAGCTAGAATTGAATTTAAGGTAGGGCCTGGGTGGTTTAAATAGGGTGACAGTAAGAATTTTTACTTTATCTAAGCGGTTCTAGGAAAGGGGGCTTAATGGTCGTTAAATTCATAATTTTTTCACGTTTTATTTACATTGTCATTATACGCAGCGACGAGATTGTGCCTATTTACGCTGTTATGTGTGTGATTGTTATCGGTTAACATAAAATTATGCTTAAATGCTTTACAAAGTTGTGCTCGTATTTTAAATTATGTTATCTATTTCTGTGACTTTATAGGCTATTTTATTTTTGCTTAATATCTCTCTATTTCCACTATTTTTAATCGTTAATTATGTATATATTTACATAGCATATTATTTTAGGTGGTGGAAAGTTTTAAGGTAGGGCATTGTCCCGCAATGTCTCCCAACTGCCTATGGTCCTGAATGAGAAATAACTTATGTAAATCTTTATTAAATCTGAGAGCAAACTTGGACGCTGATAAGCAATAATGTGTCAAGCCACACGGACTTCGTTTTGAGAAAATGGCGTCTAAAGATGTCAAACCTATTCTTAATAAATTTGTTTAAAGTCGTATAGTATATTCATTTTTTCTTTTCTATTTTGATAAATTGTATAATGAATCAAAAGTAGATAGGTTTATTTAATATGTTATCTAATAATAAGTTTTTAAATATTTGATATTATTTTATAAATTGCAAAATATGGAACGCACCTGAAATTCGAAACATTGAGTTAAGAAACTTTTTTCCATATTTATTTAGTTTAGATGACTTGATTTTTTTTTAATAGTGTTATATAGGTAACGTAGTATCAAAATACATCAATATCTACAAATTTGACTTTTTGCGGGTTGACACATTATTGCTTATCAGCATCCACTTATAAGTGTAATTCTCGTATCGTCGCGTTTGTGTTTAAGAGTTTTACGTCGTTTTTTATAAATAAATTTCTAAAAATCTTTTTGTAATTTGAATAGCTTATACGTTTACTTTAGAAACTGTCCGATGGCTTCTGAACTTGACGATAACGATGATTTTTTGTGAATTAAATAAATAATGTGTAAAGCTATGACTTAATTGTGTAATTTAATGAGCACTAAAAATTTTATAGAATATGTTTAAAAATACAATACAACGGCTGGTGTATTTTCGTATTACGTTAACTAACTAACGTAACTTACGATAATTATGAAATAATTTTTAAAATTACAATAATTTGACGATGAGTCGATGGCACATGTACAGAAAAAACTAGCAATTTAGTGTTAATGACGATTTGTACCTATTTCCAAAAGCTGCGGTCGATCGGTCTTAGTGATGATAATTATTTAAAATATAATATCAATAATAATTATTAGTGTAAAGTTTGTCGTACGTTCGTGTATACATACATATTTTACGTTTATTTTAAAATTACTTGAAATAAGAAAATTCATCTAAATGAAACAACTTGCATTTAGTTTTTAAAAAACAACTTTAGTTTTACTTACTATTATAATCGTTTTTATCAAATAATAGTTTAAATGATTTTGAATAGAATAATCCGTAACTTTATACTTTCATAATTATTATAAATTAGTATGTGTATAAAATAATCAATTATGTTGCGATAAAGATGTGTTAAAAATGGTATATTAACTCTGGAAACTAAACAGGACATCTTTGTCCGCTTGTTTGTGAAATTATACAGGCCAGAAATTTCCTGTATGGTTCCCTTTCTTTATATTATTAAAATATTTTCTCATCTGTGTGACTGTTAAAACTTTATAGTATTGAGAAACAAAACACACACAAACAAGATCGACGAAGATGTTGTAAATTTTTTTGCGTCATTTATTCATTTATTTATTAAAGCACACTTACAACATACATATTCGATAATTTACAGTAGATCTTGCTGATATGTACATCAATAACAAGTGTACATAATATTCATACAATATAATATTATATAAATACAATATAAAACAAAAAAATATTTACATAAACAAAAATTAAAAGTAGTTAAATTAAAAGTACTACTCAGAAATCAGTTTGCTTAGAATAAAAATATTTACCAATTTTTTTGTTTAAACACATAAAATGAATCATTAAATAGGTACTTGGCATTTTTTGGAGATTTCATTATAAAAAGTTGCGACTTGCACTAAAAGCAGCAGCTTTGGATGTAGATTAAGTAGTTCTGTACATCATGGATGAAATGAAATTAGAGAATCACGAGGACAATATAAATGAAACATATTTGTATTAAAACTTACCCAACAGAAGCAAAATAAACATCACACTAAATCTGTTGATCATTTTGTTTTAAACAAATATAAATGAATAAAGTAAAATATATTTTTCAAATTGTTTCAATGGCACGTGCAATGCGATCTATCTTCTGTTTGATAGTAATTTTTAAACCATGCATTAACGTCTAAATATGCATTCAATTTCTTTTTTTTGTATGTTATAAAAACAATGAACATCAGAAATATCATGAGAATAACGCGACCTTGGAGGTAAAAACTTTTTGAAAATTTGCCAAATAAATGTATGATTTAATTAAAAAGAATGAAGCTTAATTTAAAAAATTAAAACCAAAATAATGAAACAAATAATTTATATAGGACAAACGAAAATTTAAACTTAATCTTACCTTAATTGGATGCTGATAAGTAATAATGTGTCAACCCACAAAAAGTGAAATTCGGAGATATTGATGTATTTTGATACTGCATCACCTATTTAACATTATTCAATAATAAATACAGTCATCTAAACTAAATAAGCACGGAAAGAAGTTTCTTAATGATTTTTTCGAATTTCAATATCCTTCTATATTTTGTACTTTATACAATAAACTCATATATTTAATAAACTTTTTATTAGATAATATATTAACAGATCAGTCTGATTTTAATTCATTGTACCTTTTATCAAAAAATGTAAGAAAATATGGATAAAATCTTATTCAAACAAATTTGTTAAGAATAGGTTAGACATCTTTAGAGGCCATTTTCTCAAAATGAAGTTCGTGTGGCTTGACACAGTATTGCTTATCAGCGTCCAATTGTTAAATACATGTAATGAAGTTCTAAATCCTTCATTTCTGGTACTGGCAGTTTTAAGATTCGTTATACGTTTAAATATGATGGGAATGGCAGAAGAAGATACGAAGTGAAACTCGGTGTAAAATATAAAATAATAAAAGAGAAAGATTTATTTCATTCAGTTTACAAAAGGGAAATAATATCCTAAATGTTGTTTTTCTTTCGGGTATAGTTATTTTAATTTATGTTTGTCAAAATAATATTAAAAAAAAACTATAAATTAAACGTTAAAAACTTCGAAAAAATGTTTTCTTTCAGAGCAACATATTTGGTTTTATTTCAAATATAATAAAGTATATTATATACAAAAAATAAAAATCATTATAATGAAGTCAGTAAAAAAAAAATATTACATAATATTTATAAAAGCTGTAGTAATTTATAATGCCACCAAAAAAATAAATTGCGAAAAAACCAAGTCTGGCAACTTATTTCGTGTTCGGTAAAAGTTATGAGATCCCTTTAACACCAAGTGGGATAATTTATTCAGACCTTACTAAAGGGACCTTCTGTCTTAAGTTATAATATAATTAGCTAAGAGAACAAGATCTTATAGTGACCATATCAATATTAAAAATCTTTTATATTTTAAATAAATAATGTGACTTGGCCATCCAAAGAGAACACAATGTCAGATACATAAATAATACATGTTATATTAAATTTAATTATTAAGTGCGATGACCAGTTAATATTTTAATTTAAAACATAAAAGTTGTTCAGTTCAGGCTTCTAATTTATCCACAAAACATTAACAAGGTTATGGGAGGTCGAAAATGTGTTGAACTTTTTCGAGAAAAAGATCGAACAGCCGTGCCGCTTGTTTTGCTCGACTTGACGGGGCACAGCCGTGCCTCCAGATAAAAGTAGACAAAATAATTTAATTTGTTTTAAAAAATATTTTATGAATAAAAGCGTTTGAAGTCGATTCATGGAGATTTTCACATGTTTGGTAAGATTGCATCCATTTACAAATTGCTGGGATGCTGTATGATGCTATTTAGATAATTTTATAGCTAATTAGATGTGGCTTAAAATGGCCAGAAAGGGACGAGCGGGTTTAGTGAGATATCAAGTGTATTCATGTTTTCGTTTAACACACAATTTCTAAGACTTTTTCATCACGGTGCAGGCGCTTTTGTCATTTTTAATTATGAAATTAAATTTTCTGTAAAAGTATTTAAAGATAAAATATTATATTTTATGTACTTTTATTGAGGTATATGTCGTATGTATATTGTGGTTTATATTTATTTATTTATGCATATTGTTATGTATTTCATATTTTTTTTAGTTGTGCACCTCCAAACCGCTTTTACTATATTATGTCCTATGCCCAAAGATTGTCTGGACGAAATCGCTATCCTAGCGATAAGATCGCCTTTGTACGGTTTTTTTTTTTATTTTTATTCTTGTACTTTGCAAATTAACTGGCGTGCAATAAAGAGTATTTGTATTGTATTGTATTGATATTTTCTAAAGTTTCCATCTGTTAACAATCTTAATGATTTAGAAATAATGTCTACAACTGCCCAAGGACGAATCGAACGTGATCAAGTATTTTTATATAAACTTATACATAAGTTAACTGCTCCTTTCTAAACTCAATTTTAAGTGCTCTCGCCCTGTCGTAACAAATCTACTTTCGATTTGCCCTTAATCAGGACTAGATTTGCTGCTAATACTTTTAATAGGTATTGCTTACAACACAAAATATTTAATGAATGCGATGTATTTCATCTTATAATTTTTTTAATCAAATGTAAAGAAAATATTATACACAGAAAAGCTTTAAGTTATTTATATAATACGTTATTTTAATCTAGCTTCGATTAACAAAAGATTTGATCCGCTTTAATTGATATTATATTATGTAAAATACGTTTTGTTTTGTAATGTATATTTGGAAACTGTTTTAGTGTAAGAGTTATAGCAACTTTGATGTTATTTTATTTATGTACTAAATAATTAAGAGTAAAGTGTCTACCGATCGATTTTAACAGGACTTTCACTCACAGATAGCTAATGTTATTAGGAGTAATTTAAGTTACTTTTATATTGAAATTTACATTTTTTTTTAATAATAAAAAAACGCGTAAATAAGATTGAAAACAATTAAATATTGAACAATAACTAATTCAAGCAGAGAAGTTAATGTATGTACATAGAAACATTGACTCATTAAAAAAAATGTGATATCCATCATATCAATACGAGGAACAAGAACAAATTCATTGAACCTGCTACTCGACTACGTCGAGTAAGTAATTCTTTTGTTGGGAGATGTATACGATTTTACAACAGGATCCCAGTAAACGTTCAAAATGCTTCTATAGCAAAGTTCAAAAAAATTGTAAAGAAACGTTTGTGTGTTAGAGGTTATTATAACATTAAAGATTTCATAGATGATGACACACCTTGGGAATAATGCGATCGCTTCCAGGCTGTCTCAATATATTTTACGTATTGTAACCAATCTTGACGTTGTTAAAAAAAACTAACAAAAAAAAAAGTCCCGCTGAGTTTCTTTTGCGGTTTTTTCTCAGGCCTGAGGTGATACTTTTCCGATACCGTGTTAGATTCATTTTCTTGATTGTTCAAAAAGAGAATGTAAATTCCTATTTTGAATAAAAATATTTTGATTTTGATTTTGATTTTGAAGGTTTGAGTGAAACCGCGGGGCACAGCTAGTGAAGTCTAAATTTGAACCAAATATTAAATTACATTAATGATAAAAATAAGGCCTTGTGTGCATTTTCCATTGCGCCGTGTATTGTATCTGTAGTCTCATCGACGATATATCAAAATGTATTTATATTAAGTTTTAATTTTACAAATATCGATTATATAATTTTTAGTTAGTTTGTTTTTTATTAATAATGAAATTCAACATTTGATTCAAAGATCAGAATAAAACCTTACTGCAATAGCTAGTTACGCGGTCTTGCACTATTCTCGACGTAAGTTAATTCTCGACTAAGACATGTTAATTAAACATAATAATTAATTTGACATTTAAATGAAATTCGTGTTTGCTTTTACAAGGACGTTTCAATTGTGATTTTACAAAACGAATATGTTAATTATTTAAAAGAAAAAGTAAATATTTTCTGTCCAATGTATTTATCTACTCATTATAAATTAGTGTTGCCCAAATGCAAGAACAAGACGAGACTTAGCCAGTCTTGGTCTTGGTCTTGCGCCCATACACCTGGTCTTGGTCTTGGTCTTGGTCTTGCGCTCCCGGTCTTGGTCTTGGTCTTGGTCTTGCAGCAAGAGTCTTGCAAGTCTTGCAATTACCTATTAGTCTATTACTATTTATTAAAGTTTACTTTAAATGTTAGAAAAACGTATTAGAATTGGAACTTGGAACATTGTGAGCTTGAATTAACATAGCCATAGTAAAGATCAAGCAGATTAATAAATAACTGAAGATTTGATAAGAAATTCGAAAAATCAACTGACCTATATGTCGTTTTCATGGAAGTAACTGTTTCTTAATAAACATTTATGATTTATAAGCTTACATTTGCTACAACATGTAAAAAAAAAAAATTAATTACAATAACTTGACTGTATTTTAAAGAACAATACTTATCTGTCTAGAAAGAGATTGAACCCTCAACTTATAAGAAATTTAATAAAAGAGTTTTACGATTTATCATTTATTTGAATAAAAAATAAAATACAACACAAATCAACAGCTTTATCATTAGGTTATGATACTTTATATCAATTTTTTTGACCAAGAATTAATACAAAGTAACCATCTGGCTGACTCATCACTTAACCTATTTCTACGTTTTCTAATTACTAATGATGCGTTAGAAAATAATCTCTCAGCAGGTACTGAAGTTGCCGGTATTGAGAGAAAATCACGAGCCATTTTCGATAAAATCGGATACTCTGTCTCATGCGTCCTCCACCAATCTAAAATGTCTTCCGAGCTGGCAGTTCTTGGTTTTCTCAGGTACTCCTCCAACTCGTCTATCACTAAGCCTTGAAGACAAGATCCAGATGACGTCGAGGGACATTCATAGAGTTTATCAAAGTCTATTACGTCTTCATCTTCATCACATACTTTATTTTCTTTTTCTGGTAATTCCAGAGATTTGTTCAGTGAGTGTAGACTTTTATATTCTTCATAAAGTTCATTGAACTTGCGCAGACTTTCTGTTTTAAGTTGCTTCCCCCACATTGTCAGGTCAAAAGTCTGAGCCTTATGCCTTGGGTCTAAAATTAAAGAAGTACAATAAATCCAGTTGCTCTTCTTGTAATGTTTAAGCATTTTGTCTCGAGCTGCTTGGAAAGCTAGAATGAGCCTTTCATCCACTTCAGATCGATTAGGTTTCTCATCTAACTGTTTTACCATGGATTCAATTTTATCTAGCAAGAGATTGAATGATACAATGACTAGCGGTAATGTAACATATTTGTCTCCACCAAGTTTTGTACTTAAAAGTTTAAAATTTATTAGAAATTTATGTAATTTTTCGAGTACCTGCCATTCATTAGCTGTGATTTGAAAATCATTTAATTCGGTGACAGAACTGCACAATATGTCAATGCCCGCTCTCACTTTTAAACCAAATCCAATCATATCATGTGTGGAATTCCATCTCGTTGGACAGTCAAGAATGGCATTTAGATTTGATGGCACGCCAGCTGCTTCACAAGCAGACTGAAACTTCTTCTTCACTATCTCACTTCTTTTTATTTTACTGGAAATGCTGCGTAACTTTGTTACAGATGTACGCGAGTCAGCAATATTTGGTGCAGATTCTTCATCTTCCTCATCCTCAGTTTCGTCTGCATAGTCTTCGTACTGCTGATCTTGCGCGTTAGTGTCAGACTCACAGTGTAATGCTAAGGTCTTTAATAAATCTTGTACACCAAGGTTTAAAATGTGAGCAAAGCACCGGAAATGTTGATTGTCTGAATCAAAGTGTTGCGGCAGCAGTTTGCTCAGTTCATACATAAATTTGGTATTTGCAGTTGCGTTGTCGACCGTGATACCTTGTATTTTATCAATTATGCCATATTCCAATAAACATTCATGGAAAATCGTTGCAATATCTTCCCCAGTATGTCGACCGCGTGATGGTATAAAATCAAGAACTACAGATTGATACTTCCATTCGTTGTCTATATAATGAATAGTAACCCCGTAGTAACTCCTACCAGCAATTGACGTCCACCCATCAATGGTAAAAGACATTTTAGATGATAATTGTTGAAGTCGTTCCTTGAGATTCAATTGGAGCTCTTCAAATCGCTCTTTGACTTTCCTTCTAAGTGTAGACCTTTTAGGAAACACCATATTAGGGCAAATACGTCGAAAATATACTTGTGTAGCTTCGTCATCGAAAAATGAGAAGGGAAGATATTTTTTCACCACCCAATCAACTGTAGCTGTCGTGATGTTGTCACTGCTGTTTTCCGACTGAAACAAAACAAGAAATCTTGTGTTATTATTTAAAACATACTAGGTTTGAGCGTATAAGAGGAGGAGGTTTGTTGTTGTTAAATCGAGAAAATCGTTAAATTGATATTTGTTATATTAAGGTTGCACTGTACTGTAATTTACCAAAATAAAGTACTTAGTTGTTACTGGCCGATTCAATGAAAATATGGGTGTTAGTGGTGTTTTCATCTAGAAACTTCATCTTTCATCGTTGCGACATATTAAGTATGTAATTATCGTCTAAAAAATATTTTAGACGATAATTACATACTTAATATGTCGCACCCCTAGATGAAAACACCACTAACTCAAAAATACTTACGTAAGTTAATGGCGTTTTTGAAAGTATCGCATGAATAGCTACGCGGAGTTAAAATTCTTTTAACTGTTAAAAAAATATTCTTACCTGTCCACTTCTTCCAGCGGTTACTAAAAAGCTTGTGATATCTCCACTTAATTTTGGTTTAACAGGAAGAAATATTTCTGATTCCTTTTTGTGGAAAGATATTAGATGTTTCCTTAAGCCTGAAGTGTTTCTGTTTTTCATTTTTATTTCAATCTTTTTATGTTGGCACAATTTACAGAAGGCAGTTTGGGATGCATGAATTATTTCGAAAAACTCTTCAAATTTGCTTTTGGGTCTTTTAGATCTGTGACTCAAACTCTCGTTACTCGGACTAGAATAATTTGAATCTTCGTCACTCATATTAAATTGTACACGTGATACGTTTTTAGAAAACAACGAGAATTAGTAAAAACAATTATTAAGTTAGACTCGAAGCACAGCTCAATTGGAAATGACTGGAATTAAAATAATTCCTTTATTTATAGTACGTTTCCTTGCTTTCTACCGCGCCGCCTCGCCACGTGCCGGCTCTATGAAAAGGATGCCGCCGCAAATGAAACAATGCCGCGTGCGGCGTACAAACACACACTAAATATTACCTACTTGTACAGACGCGACGCGTGAATAAAATATATGTAAAGAATTAGTGCCAATCACTATTCTTTACATATAAGTGAATGTTTTGGCGTACATCTATACTAATATTATAAAGCTAAAGAGTTCGTTTGTATGTTTGATGACAGAAGTTTTAAAATAAATAAATAAGTTCTGAACGTCACTATACCTCCAAAGTTACTATTCCTCGTGGACGAAGTCGCGGGCACAGCTAGTAAATACTTACTCTCATCATCTCTCTCAGAGATATTCGGGCTGATAAGTAATACAAAACTCTTATCGCAGGCTTTTTATTTTATTAGTAGATAAGTACCTACGCTTTTTATATTATTTTATTAGTTTTGTAGAATTTTTTTACACGTTTCAAGTATATTTAAAAGCGGCTACAATATTTATTAAACGGGTGATATTTGAACACTTTTTTGCGATTTTTTCTTTTAAAAACTTAAGAAATATAATGACTAAATGTACAATAATAGTACCTAAGTAATTAGTTTAAAACCATATAAGTAATCAATATTATAATATATACTTACTAGAATGAATTAATATGACATCTACTACCTATCCTTACCATTTTATCCTAATCATAATACTACTTGCGTGATCAGTATAATGTATTCATTTTCATTCTAAGCACTCTGAAACTTATTTATTCTTTGGAACACCTGTAGGTACTCTTAAAATTCGAAATTATTTTGCATGAGTATACCTACGCCCTATGGCGGCAATCAAATAGTGTCAAATGTTATGATTTCGGCGTGGCGGCAACGATTGTTTTAGATTTCAAAAGAAGCCGCCGGCGCGTGTATCATAACCATGTACTTCCGAAAAGCGGCAAATTTCTTTGAGAAGTAAGTACAAAACCTTTGATGCCGCATTATCAAAGTGCCGATGGTTAAAACATAACTATGCATGCACTCAGTTTGATTTTAATAGATATTTTAATAGATATGTTTATGGTATTAGTCGTAATGCGCATAGGTCCAGTTTTTCATATTTTTTGATACAGTTTTTTGCGTCTCATAGAATTCCTAAGCGTACCTACCTATACACCGAACTGTTACACCTAACTACTCAGTGAAATAGCGCTAAGTCCTAGCTGCAAGACGCAAGAGTCTTGCAGGCTATGTCTTGTTCTCGCTCAAGTCTTGCACGGTCAGTCTTGGTCTTGGTCTTGCTAAAAATACGCGGTCTTGTTCTTGGTCTTGGTCTTGCAAAAACGCAAGAACAAGACCAAGACTGCAAGACCAAGACTGAATTTGGGCAACACTATTATAAATGAATAAAATCAGCCAAGTGCGTGTCGGGCCACGCACAATGTAGGGTTCCGTAGTTGTCAGAATTGTCAAGATCGGTCAAGCAATCTTCGAGTACCTATTTTCGTAAAAAAGTTTACGACGAACTGGGAATTTCCTTTTTTAAGTCAGTTTATACAATATACGTACTTACAATTTTAAACCTTTTATTATTATAAAATTATTTTTAATTTCTCTTTAAGAAGAGAATAAGAGATAGGTACGTAATCCGTATCTTTTATATTATACCATAAATGCCAAAGTGAATTCGTTTGTTTGATTGTTAACTCGCTCTTTCGCTATAATGCCGTAGGTAAATACTGAGCTAATATTTTATTGAGACATTGTTTTATACCTTATTTTATATTTTATTTTAATTTAAACTTATTAAATATTTATTTATTTATTCATTTAAATTCATATATTAATTTAAAATTATTAATATTTACATAATGTGATGCTTTAAAAAGTGAAACTATAAGGGTTCCGTTTTTTACTACGGAACCAAAATACATAAAAACAGACAAGAAATCGTTCAATTCGCACGTGAAGGATTTTGTAGTATCGTATAAGTTACTAGTTGATCCGACAGACATTGTTCCATCTTAAGTATGAATATTCAATCCGAACTGAAATCCATATTGATAAATAAAATTGAAGTGTCTGTTTGTAATTTCAAATTAACACCATACATACACGATAGTTACATAAAAACATCATTGTTCAAAATTTTTGTCTGTCTGTCTGCTCGTCTGTTTGTGCTAATCTTTGTAATCGCTCGACCGATTTTGACGGAACTTTTATCTTCAGATACCTAGTGTTAAAAGGTGCATAGGCTACTTTTATTTTAGAAATTATATTCATTATAAGTTTTCGCAGGCCAGCTAGTAAATAATATAAAAATAATTACTTTACGCAGCTAATAATTCAATTCAATTCTTTGTCTTGGTGATTTTAGTAGTGCCATATTCAGATGATTTCACCAATGTCACGTGAGATGGAAAAAACATGAAGGATTACACGTTGTTTATAGCGTGCGATTTAAAATTCGAGTGAACTGTCAAATGACTGCCAGTTTTCTTTAATTTTCTGCAAAACTTTCTTATTGTTTATTTTTCCTTAAGACCCTTTAACGATGTGGCAGAAAACTTAAAATCATTAGTCAATAACATTATGACGTGACAAGTGGATAAAGGGATTCATTTTTTTTTCTTTTATATTAATTGGTTTGACAAGTGAGAGAGCGAAGAGCCTATACCCTCCACCTATTCCCTTTTTACTTCGTTTTTTCTTTCATACCTTACTCCTTCTTTGAGATAGAAACACATATGTGACTCATCTAGTGCTACAAATATCCATGGGTAGCAATGGTCACTTAACATCAGGTGTTCCGCGTGCTCGTTTAACAGTTATTATATAAATATATATATAAAAAAAAACACGTGACTACTTTAGAACAGCGGTCAGCAACCAACGGCCCGCAGACACGCCCAATTACAATCTGCAGCTATAATAATTGAAGTCTTATAATATATAAATTATTTATAATATATAATCATTATACATGCTATAATATCACACTCATATTGTACCGACTTCAAGGAGGTTTGTCAATTCGTAGTGTATGTTTTATATATGTACATAAAAAATGATAAACTAAAAAAATAACTCAGAAGATAATTAAAAATGATTCTATGTGAAAGTGTATACTTTTAGATTTGTATCATATAATTTTTACCAAACTCGGTTTTTAGGGTTCCGTAGTAAAAAACGGAACCCTTATAGTTTCGCCATGTCCGTCTGTCTGTCTGTCTGTCTGTCCGCGGCTTTGCTCCGAAACCTTTAATACCAGAAAGCTGTAATTCGGTATGAGTATACATATGAATTACGCCGAGAAAGTCGTACAATAAAATCTTAAAAATATTTTTTTTTCAGGGTGTCTTCCCTATGTGTTAAGAGAGACCAAAAATTTTTTTTCTCATTCATCCCATGTTGTGGGGTATCGTTAGATAGGTCTTTTAAAAATGTTATAGGTGTGGGAAAACCATTTTTCCGAACGACGAACTGTTTCCGAAATATTAAGCTTTAAAGTGTCAATTTTTCTTAGAGTCAAGTGTCCCCCCCCACTCTACCCACTAAACTGCTGCGTCTAAAAATATGAAAAAATTCACGATAGTGGTACATATAATGAATTTAAAAGGAAAATTATCATGGCTGTGTGGGTTCTTATGGTTACCGAGGTATAGATGATCTAAGTAAAAATAAATATTTCACTTTTTAAAGCATCACATTATGTAAATATTAATAATTTTAAATTAATATATGAATTTAAATGAATAAATAAATAAATATTTAATAAGTTTAAATTAAAATAAAATATAAAATAAGGTATAAAACAATGTCTCAATAAAACATGTCGCGAGTGATTCTGAATCGCGCTTATGAAGTTTTCAACCAAATCTCCATAGATTTCATAGGCGCCAATCAGAAAGGAAAATTATCGGCGCTAAGTATATTTTACAAGTGTTAAAATAATAAATGTTGTGCACAATTAACATAATTTTTATTTACCTACGGCGTTATAGCGAAAGAGCGAGTTAACAATCAAACAAACGAACTCACTTTGGCATTTATGGTATAATATAAAAGATACAGATTACGTACCTATCTCTTATTCTCTTCTTAAAGAAAAATTAAAAATAATTTTATAATAATAAAAGGTTTAAGATTGTAAGTACGTACGTATATTGTATAAACTGACTTAAAAAGGAAATTCCCAGTTCGTCGTAAACTTATTTACGAAAATAGGTACTCGAAGATTGCTTGACCGATCTTGACAATTCTGACAACTACGGAACCCTACATTATGCGTGGCCCGACACGCACTTGGCTGATTTTTTTAGTTTGGTTTTAAAATCAAAATAACTGGAAAAAGTATGTTATTAAAGCAAACGACAATACGTGTATGATTTGGTTTTGAAGTCTGTCGCTATTTTTTAAGTCTTAATTATTCATAAGTTCCCATTGTTGTCTAATCTACATTAAAGTTTATAATACAATTATATTTCCTAGTTTTTTACTATTGTTTTTGTCATATTAAGTAATAAAATTTTAAAATAGGTTTGACCATTTATTTTCGCGACAAAAAGTAGACTTCGTCCTTCTAAAAGATCCAAAAACAAGACATTTTTATTCATAATAGGCATTTACATCCCATTTTTGAATGTCAAGCAAATAAATCTATCACGATTTCGGAAAGGTTTATCATCAGATCTGAGAAGAAATCACGAGAGATATTTACCGGGACTTTTTTATTATTCTTTTTTTAACAAGGTCAAGTTTGGTTATAAATCACAAAATGTATTGAGACCGGAAGCGATCGCTTTATTGCCAAGCTGTGTCATTACGTATGAAATCATGTTGTAAAATCTTACACATCTCCCAACAGAAGAATTACTTACTCGAGTAGTAGGCATATCAAAGTTTTCTTTTTCCTCGAATATGTTATATGTCTGGAGGCACGGCAGTGCCCCACCAAGTCGAGAAAAAAAGTCATACGACAATTTTGTCGAAATAGTTCAGACGTTTTCGACTCCCTATAACTTCAATGCGAATAAAATTAGTATCCTTAATTTTCAGTAACCAAACAGGCACTGTGTAAACACTTTAAGACTTTAAGATTTATACTTAGTCAAAGTTTCTTAATTTCGTTATTCATTCACTCACTGTCTGACCGATCATCAAAACTCTAAGGCACTTCTAGCAGAAAAAGAAGCTTCCAATTTAGATTTGAAATACTCTAGTTCTTTCCTTATTTTACTGTGTACTTTTTAATCCTGATATACTTCTGTACCTTCAAGAGCATTTTAAGTTTCTTTGCGATACCTATAGACGTTCCCTTCGATCCAATCTAAATTTTACTTTAAATAATTTCACACACATCCTCCTTTTATTCTATTTCCTTTACACTTACAGTGTTACTTATAAGGTGATCCTTATAAGTAATACTATCAGATGGTGCAATAATATAAGATGGGTTACTTTAAGAGTTTACTTTTGGGAAGTATACTACTACTAACTAAAGGAAGAGGCAATTTTTTCACAAAATGCTTTTAATCTCATACACATTAACTAAACCTAGATTAAGACAGTTCTTCAAGGAAATGATCAACACTCGAAAATGAAAACTTGGTACAGTAAAAAAATAAAAATAATATTTTTATGTTAAGTTTAGGATTAATCTATGAAAAAAATACTTTTTCTTTATACGAATTTTACCACCCCATTGCACCCTTAGAGAGGATGATATCGATAGGTTTTTACCGACTTAAAAAAAAAGGATTCGTAACGTAAGTTTTTTTATACACTTTTTAATGATGGTCATTTCCGTCATTTCTTAACCGATTTTGAATTTCGACTCTATTTTTTTAAGTTGAGGTATAATTTCATATTGGTCCCATAGAATTTCTACCAAAATCAATTGAATAGTCGAATCTTTTATAAAATTGTATAATAATACTATTTATTAAGACCCACCCAAAAAAGAGGGATGTTATAAGTTTGACGTGTGTATTTGTATGTCGTGGCGTTGTTACTCCCTAACGAATAGAATGATTTCGATGCTGTTATAAAGAAAAAATATATTCTTGTCAAAGGAAAGAATCGTAGTTTTATTATTATATATGTATATGACGGACATCTATGAAGTTTTTAAAATGTGTGACGTCAGCATTACTGATGATTGCTCATGTTTGTGTCTTCCAAATAAAAATTCAAAAACTGTTTTGTAAATTTCGTATATTCATAACGACTTCTTTGAGTGTCTGCACTGTACGAGTGTTCGAACACGAATGACCAATCGCCGACAGTGCAACCGTATTTATAGTCAACACACACACAAACACGTGTTTACAATTTTTTAAGTTAAGATTTAACGTTGGTCGGTAATGATTCTTTATTGTCTTGTTACGCATTTGGATTTTTTGTTTTTTAATAATTTCTTGTTTTCAATCTTCTGTCTTTTGTTTTTTCTTCTTTTTTCGTCAACGCTCCATAGTTGACATTGACTATTTTGACTACCTAATTATTTTTATATTAATTTATTACACGTAGTTTTATGTACAAAAATATATAATTAATATTTTATATATTTTATAAGTGGCGTCAACAGTTTAATTAGTTTCGATTAATAAAAATATATTTAATATTTACACAATAAATATATAATATTCTTCTTAGAATTAGATTAACTTCATATTTTTACCACAGAAACTTGTAATTTTCCAATTTGGTAGGCGAATGTCATATAATTTAAATTTTTCGATTTTCGATTAAGGAAGTGTCTTCTCCTGATAATTTGTTAGTTCACAAGAAAGGTTACAAAGGTTCCCTTTAATAATGTCATTATTAATGAATCGTTGAAGACGTTCACTGTCTCCGTTACTTGGAGGTACCAATACATCTAGGTAACCGAGATGAAAACCATGACGACACATTTTACTGGGGCAAATATAACCACTGGGCTTTCTAATCGTCATTCAACTGACCTCAAAGCCTGAACCACTAACATCGTGCCTTTAAAAGATTTAAGTTTTTGATTTAATTCGTATGTATGTCTTAATTATTTACAACACGAATTTCGTCATTTTTATACGAGTTTTAACAGTTCCAAGGGAGGATCCAGCTTCTCCGTCAAGGGGGGGGGGGGTACCTAGTTTTGGTTAAATCACAAGAAGTAATAATTTAGATACTAAAGTTAGATAATAATCGATACAGGTAAAAAGTGATCATTTCTTCTTCTTTGATGGGTACGTTTTTATGGATGTGGAGAAGTGCTAGTCCGGTTAAACGTTCTTGAATCATACAAATTATATTAAATTAATTAAATATTAAAGGTTACATAAAATCTATATTGTGACAAAAAAATATAAAAATCGTTTAATCATCATCATGTTCAGCAATTATAATTAGTGCTCTACCAAGTCTTGGACCCAGTCCAGTGGGGGGCATGTCCCCCCCGAGGATTCGCTCTTGGTTCCTACAAAATCCTTAAAAGACCCAAAATCATATCCAAAATTAACAAACTGGTCGACAGTTCTTTTTAACTAACCTCGCTAATAGAAGATAAATAAAAAATATTGGTATTAAAACTTACCGACCAGAAGCAAAATAAACATTAAACTAATTCTGTAGATCATTTTGTTTTGAACGAATATAAATTGCAACGAAATTTTTTATTATTAATTTAAGGTAGCACGTGCAATGCGATCTATCTTCTGTTTGATAGTAAGTTTAAACCATAGATTAACGTCTAAATACGTATTCAATTTAAATTTTCTTTTTTTTTTTTTACTAGCTCTGCCCCGCGGTTTTATTCGCGTTAATTAGAAGAAAACTTATTTTTATATAATGTTCACCTTGCTTGAATCGGACATTGCTCAATATTTCATTGGTTTCCATTTTGTTTTCGCGTATTTTTTATTTATTAATTTAAAAAAATACAGCATTACTTACTTGCAGCCGTCAATTAGTAATTGTATTCGAGTTTCTAATAGGTCTAGTCACAATAGTTTACAGAAGAGTTAAATAAAATCAAAGTGCAAAACGGGATTTTTCAAGAATTTTGGCATGATACTAACCTTAATAATAAAAAACTTTTGGACATTTTTACAAATTTATTTTGATTTTGAAATCTGGGTTTTTATATCGCTTTGTTCAAATACAATTAATTAATTTCGACTGCAAGTTGGAATGTGCAAAAAAAGGTCACAAATTTTCCCACGACTTAAATTTAAAGTCGAATTAGTGGTTATTATTTAATATTTTGATGTAAGTTATCATATAAATGATTAGAAACCCGTACTTGGTTTTTTAAAAATAAATCTTAAGCGACTAAATAATTATTTATTACAATTTCCGGCCGATAGACATTCAGAATTTCAAGATAAATGTGAGCAGTATCGGCAGCGCCTAGTAATGGGCTAATAAAACATAAACTCGATTTTAATTATATCGATATTTTAAACGGTATAAATAAATAAATATATAAATAACGCATCACACTCAACGGCCCCCATTTAGATCTCATGACCTTGTGTCGGGGGTCCGGAAACACTCACAACACTAACACAAACACCCAGACCACGGCAAACATCTGTATGGCCAATACACACGTTTGCCGTGAGCGGGGATCGAACCCGCGACCGTTAGCGCTTTAGTCAGTTGCAGTGACCATTGCGCCAACGCGTCTGTCAAAATCATCCAGTTATAATTATTATCCAGATATTTTTGATCTATTAATATAGATATAGGCTAAGGCCTCCGTCAAAAATAGGTGAGAATTTAAGGCTTGTAAGGTGTAAAAAATGGATTCAAAGTACAAACTTTGAATTCCCTTTTAAAAAGGGGATTCTAAGTTTGTATAAAGATATCAAACTTGTCGCGAGTGAAGTTAGCAAATGTTAATTTATTAATAAAAACGCATTTATATTCGTACTTTATATTAATAATATTTACAAAATATTCTATAAAATTAAATATTAAAAAATGTTACGATGATCCATACGTTAATTAGGTATCTTTGAAATTACATATATAACTATTATTGTTTTCGATTAATAAACATATATACACGATAAATATACATTTTTTTAATATATTTATTTTATTACGTGATTTTGGTCTTATTTTCCAGCGTCTCGTGTGTAACATTTCTGTGATCAGACGACTTTTCACATCCATTATTATTTATTCTTCTAATGCTATAATAAAATATTATAATTAAATGAAATTAAATAATAATAAAATATTTAATCGCAATTTTATTTTGATTATAAACTTATACTTACCTTTTGTCTAATATAATATTTATTATTTTAACCATCGGCGCCTCATAGAAAATGTATAGCAAAAAGCTGAAAACGCAGCATGTTGCTATTATCCACACAGCGCTGGAAAACTAAAAAGAAACACATAAATAAATAAATTAGAAATAATCACCTATATTAGCAAGACATACCTAATTATTGTAACATATAGCTCAGGCTCGCGCCAAGCCTAATCGGCGCCGTCGTGCGACTGTCTAAAATGCGCCTTTTTTATCCGACTGCGCGACGCAAAGGAGGGTAATATAAGGCTATTAAAATATACACATTTTGACCACAGAAATTAGGAATCAACTGTAAAATTTAATCATTTTGTGATAGCGTTAGTTTAACGAAATTACATTATTGAACAAGAGGGTTTTTATGTTGAGCTATCATTATTGTTCACAAAAAAGTTACTTACTAAGTCAACTATATTAAAATATATTGTAGTCCTCGTTATGGCTTTCGTGTAAGTGAAGGTGAAACTATGAAGCAGATACAGTCCATAGGACAGCTTACTTAGCGGTATGAAGAACCGCCATTTTAAAAATTCACCTGCAAAAGCTGTAAACAAATAAATGTGTTAATTTTATAGAAATGAGGATTCCGTCTCACTTTATAGGCTCATCAGCAAATGTTATGCAGCAAGAGTTATGACCGAAAGTAGTGTTTTGACGCTTTTATGGCACACAATGCGCAATATAGACAATCTGTTTGTTATATTTAATTAGTAACTTTTAACTAAATGCATATGAAAGTATATACGATACTTACATCAAAAACAAAATTTTTAAAATTTTTGTTTGTCTGTCTGTTTATTCCGGTTAATCTCTGAAACGACTGGACCGATTTTGATGTTGATCGTTAATAAAAACATTATTTTTGAGATATTTGTTTGGTTTTCGTTATTAAAGCCAAAGACGATCTTTAAAATGACGTATCAAAAGTACTAAACAAGATTATATACTGGAGTTATTTACTCCATTATTCGTTTCCACGGCTTTTTGTCTGATAAGTATAATGTACAAACAAGTTTAACAAATTGAGGTAGAGCCTGCAGCCTATTGATTTCACTTTGTACACGAGTTGGCTCGACCAGGGCAGGACTTCACTGTCACAGAAAATCGGCGTGAAATAACTAATATAATTGCTGAAATAAAACTATTATAACGGATTTAAATCGCGTATATTAATTATTTTTATCATCCCGACGTTTCGAGTATTTTACAGCGTGGTCACGGCTAGACGATTAAACGATCAAATTGAAAGCTTAAGTAGAGTCTTATTTCAATGAGTAATAATCGCGAAATAGTTTTATTTCAATAAGTAATAATTGCAAAATCTAAGAGAACGTTAATATAATTGCGTTTACGGAGTGAGAGAGAGAGACACAAACCTAACTCCCTTCTTTACTTCCTAGTTTTAGTTTCTTTTCTCTTTGAACACCTTTGGTACTGCAAATATCCATGGTTCTATGATCACTTACCATCAGATGTTGTGCTCGTTTGCCAGATACTTTTTATAAAAAATAAAACTTACGAACAGTCCCGTATTCGCAGAAGACGATGATGAAAAGCATAGCCAGAGCCCATATCGGTCTGTTAAGGGAAGCGTGTAAGGCGTCTTCCCATGTTGGAGATGGGCCTTTGTTGTAGAAGTACGCACTCATTGTTAATAATTTTATGGCCACTGACACGGCTATTACGAAACCGACAGTCGACCAGAACTGAAATAATTAAATTTAATAAGTAAGACTTTATAATAAGGGAAATTTCACAGCAAAATACACAATTTCTTATGTATATATTTTTTGTTTACGCAAGGGAAATTTTCGAAAAGACACCCGATTATTGGGGATCGGGTTGTGTGAAGATTTATACCCACTAAAACCCCTGCGATGGGCGTCGTCAGCATGTGAAATGCTGCGGGTTCGCTGGCTCTGGCGCTTTCACTGCTCCTCCAGGATGATATCGATACCTCCCACGTAAGTTGTTGTAACCCCAAAATTACAATTTTACAGCAGAGCACTTTTAATCCGTTTTAGTTTGAAAGTTACAACAAAATACGCCTTTTTTCAGGAGTATTTTGTTGTAACTTTCCTTGAAAAAAAAAGATCTTTGGTATTTTTTCACTTTGAATGCATTAAGCAATGCAAATTCGTGTAGTATTCAGTAAAAACGCTAATAGCAATTTTGTGGCTTACAATAACTTACGTGGGAGGTATCGATATACTTATACATTTATTTAGATTCTAAAACAAAACTTCAGAACCGATTTTAATGAGCGAGGTGTTAATAGATTCATAATAATGACGCGGGTGACATAGGCTATAACTTTTTCATATTTAATATAACGGGACTTACCACGATGACTAATGTCACGAGCTATAATACGAAATTTATTTACGTAGTCGAGTTATAGTTTTTAAAAGGTTCGGAATATAGTGTTTTGAGTAGAATCAGGTTTAACATACCCTGGGTATGAGTTTTCTGTTGGAAGGATTATATATACACAATATGTATCCTGCAGCGACACCTACAAAATAAGACGCAGCTCGGAGATGGCTGAACACATAGGTGGGATTTCCCATTAAGAAATGGCGGTAGTTGACGATGTTTCTGAAAATGATTAAAACATATATCTAGTGAGTTCTAGAAACGCTTGGCAAGAATAATAAAAATTATCCGATTATCTCCCTCAGGGTGGTTTTTTTGGGTGGCTAAACGGAATCATTCGTCGTTTTAGCTTATATAAGATCTACATTAAACAAATCTAATAAAAAAAATACATTTATAACTTTTGCTCTCAGACTTTCATAAAGAATTACAGGAGTTGTTTAAAATTCATACCTTAAAGATGACTGGCAGTGATTTTATTAATTACATTCACAGCTTTCGTAACTACTTACGACGTATGTTTTATAGCATCTACGAAAGTAAAACTTACAAGTATAAATCATGCCTTATAAAGATCACACATGTGTGTAAAATCGATGTTTGTCTGTAATTTTTGTTCTTCAATTCTTTTAACCAATCGCGATAAAACTTTGCCAACTTTGCGTGTGGTACCGACCAGATAGAGAAATATGTTTTATACGATCATCTGGTATAACAAAATTTACATTAATTTGAGTAAAGTCGCGAGCTGATGCTGTTATATAACAACTTATATGATAAACCGGTAAAATATAATATGTGAATTTGTGTGTTTGTAAGTTTGTATGTAGGGAACAGTTTCTGAAGTTACTGATCCGATTTGAAAACTTATTTTTGCATCAACCTGTTTATTGAGAAAGGCTATAGGCTATATTAAATAACGCTACGATTTATAAGACCGAAGCAGTAACCATAAACGCGAGTGAAATCATAAGTGGCATACATATATAGTCTAGAATAAAAATACAAAACAAAATTGAAAATAACTTACTCTATATCGAAAATGGGTACACCACGCCAATTTTGTTGATAAGTAACAAAACCAGGGAGGATGATACTGGCAACACCGAGTGTTAGGAAACTAATGATGGCAAGTTTTTGATTTTTTTTAAACAACCACGCTAAAATGATTCCCACCACTGACAAGTGGAAGTCGCACGGGACACTCCACATGACGGGGTAACACTTAAAAAAAAGTAAAAAAAATATTAAAGTGCCTACATATATCCGTCTGTCTATCGGTTTGTCTGTCAGTATCTTATAAACCATAGTAGGTAGAGAAATTTTAGAGTAAATTAAATGTTTATTGTTTCTATTAATTTAAAATAAATAATTAAATTCGGTCAAGTGCGGGTCGGATTAACTTACAAGGACACTACATATTGTTATACGGCTTCTCCTGTTTATTTTACAAAACTATTTAAAAAGTTCATAGAATATAAAAATACACAATACTAAACGACTAAAGTAATTTTGATAACTTCTTTGGGACCAAACTGAAAGTATAAAATTTGTACATAAAAATAACGGAGTTCTGATTTAACGAACAGTAAATAAAACGAACGCTACGAATTGAGAACCTCCTTATTTTTACCCGACTACGTAACACAAGGGAGGGTAATGTGTTTATCAGTTTATGTTTGTATGTATGTATGTGCACCTTTGTGGCACTTTAGACACATTTGGTTAGTTTGACAGCCTATATATGTCCCACTGCTGGGCTAAGGCCTACTCTCCTATTAAGGAGAAGGTTTAGAGCTTAATCCACCACGCTGCTCCACAGCGGGTTGGCGGATATACATGTGTCGGAATTTCTTCCGACACATGCAGGTTTCCTCACGATGTTTTCCTTCACCGCCGAGCTCGAGATGAATTTAAACGCAAATTTAGCACTTGAAAAATCAGCGGTGCTAGCCAGGGTTTGAACCCGCGATCATCGGTAAGGATCAACGTGTTCTAACCACTAGGCCATCTCGGCTCAATTGAAAATGTCATAGAAAGTATAATAATTTGTATAAATTAAAATGACCGATTTCGGACGCCACAATGTGAAAATGAAAATCAACGAACTGTGTTAAATAGTATCGTTGAATAGGTATTTAAAAATCATTTTAAGGTTTCTTATATAATTCTTCAATTAAAATTACCGTTTAGAATTTATAACAATTTAAAGTTTGTTAGTAACGATTCTCTATAGTCTTGTTACGCAGTCGGGTAACAAATATAAGGACTCACCATATTAGTAATATCCACATAGTTTCCGAGCATGAGAAATGTTATCAACGAATTTTTATTGCAAATTTCTATTTCTTTCTCCATCACCCTCGGCCAGAGTGGGCCGTCGCCGGCGTACCTCGTTATATACTTAAAAGGTACTGTAATTAACCACATAAACACGACTAATCTGTAACAGCACAACTACCCTTAGTAAATGGATGCTGATAAGCAATAATGTGTCAATCCACGAAAAGTCAAATTCTGAGATATTGATGTATTTTGATAGTGCATAACCTATTTAACATCATTCAATATAAAATAAAGTCATATAAACTAAATAAGTACGGAAAAAAGATTCTTAATTCATTGTTTCGAATTTTAAGGTCACTCCATATTTCGTAATTTATACAATAATTTCATACATTCAAAAAAGTTTTTATTAGATAATATATTAAATATATTAATCCGCTTTTAATACATTATACCTCTTATAAAAAATAAAAGAAAAGATTGATATATACTTCTTTAAACATATTTGTATAGATTTGACATCTTTAGCCGCCATTTTCTCAAAATGAAGTCCCTGTGGCTTGACACAGTATTGCTTAACAGCGTCCAAATGTCCCATTGCTGGGCAAACGCCTCATTTATTATTGGAACTTAACACGTTGCTAAATGGACGCCGATAAGCAATACTGTGTCAAGCTAGACGGAGAAATGGCGTTTAAAGGTGTCAAGCGTATTCGAAATCAATTTGTTTGTAGAAGTATATAACCATTTATTATTTTTATTTTGATAAAACGTATAATGAGATAAAAACAGTTCAAATATCAAATTAATATATATACACACACACACATATATATATATATATATATATATATATATATATATATATATATATATATATATATATATATATATATATATATATATATATATATATATATATATATATATCTAATATATAAAATTCTCGTGTCACAGTTTTCGTTGCCATACTCCTCCGAAACGGCTTGACCGATTTTGATAAAATTTTTTGTGCTTATCCGGTATCTATGAGAATCGGCCAACATCTATTTTTCATCCCCCTAAATGTTAGGGGTAGTCCACCCCTAAATTTTTATTTTTATTTTTTACTAGGAAATTATTTATATGGCAAAACAACGTTTGCCGGGTCAGCTAGTATATATATATATATATGTGTGTAAAAAAATTTCCGTACCAATGTTATCATAGCGCTTTATGAGAATACACCAATAACTTCGTATTTGACTTTTTGTGGGTTGACACACTATTGCTTATCAGCATAAAAAGGTAATAGAATCTAGCATACTATGTGAGAGCCTAGTTATAGCCCACTGACTTCAGTTCGTACACGGACTGGCTCGAACGTGGTGAAGTAGGTTATAAGCTCTGTTTCTTACGGCAAGTAAGTGAGTTAGAAGCTTCATCTTTCCCATTCCCATTGTTCCCATTAATCTCATTGCTTCTTAAGCTGACAACGCATTTGTGTCACATTTGGTGCTGTTAATGTCCATGGGCCCACTTAACATCAGGTGACCTGCTTGTTATATCAATAAAAAAACATTAAATTCTTTATGTCACGATGTTTGTCCTTCACCCGAGCACATTTAAACACAAATTACCATAAAAGTGCTTGATAGATTTGAATTTGGAACTATCGATTGTAATTGGCGTTTCCTATAAAATAAATTATCGGTAAAATGTGTTAAAATAATATAAACATTATAAAGGAAGATAAATACATTGGCTAGTACCGTATATATCGTTTCAAGATCGCAGTAACAGGATTTATTCTGCCGGAATCCATGAAACTCTTAATAAAGAGAAAGCCAGACATCATCAGAAAAGTGTCGACGATTAATTGAATTTGATAGAACGCTTTTAGATTGTATCGATCCATGTACTGAAAATTATAAAAATATATTTCTCATGTTTAAATCATAGAACCGAAAGGCTGTTACTTTTATTCTAAAATATTTATTTATTTTAATTAATTACCTTATAAAAGAAAATACACGAAAGAAATTGAATTTGACAGACATGTTGGCGCAGTGGTCACTGCAAGTGACTGTAGCCCTAACGGTCGCGGGTTCGATCCCCGCTCACGGCAAATGTCTGTATTGGCCATACGGATGTTAGTCGTGGTCTGGGTGTTTGTGTTAGTGTTGTATATGTTTCCGGACCCCCGACACAAGGTCACAAGATCTTAATGGGGGCTGTTGAGGGTGATGCGCTTATATAAAAAAAATTAATGAAATATTGATATATGCGATTTAAGCAGGGAAGGTAACATTATATAAATATATTTTTTCCTCAAATTGTCGCGGGTGGAACCGCGGGCCAGAGCTACTTTATATTAATATTATAAAGAGCCAAATTTTTTAGTAAATTCGTAAGTTTGTATGTAGGGTGTTATCTCCGAAACAACTAATTCGATTAAAAAAAATCTTGCTTTCGATAGCTCATTCACGGAGGAAGGTTGTAGGCTATATTACATCACGCTATGACTCATAGGAGCGCAGCAGTTTCGAGTCGATTAGACCAATTGAAGTTACTCAACGACTAAATAAGATCTGATGACCTTCAAGCGTAAACAGATAATAAATTATAGCTAAGAGCCATCCCGATTACGCCAGCTTTAAAACAAATAACCTGCATCAAAATCGATCCATTCCTTATGGAGTTTAAATGCCACACACACAGATACACACGTTAAATTTATAACACCCCTCTTTTTTGGGGTTCAAAAATATACGTCACTTACTTTATCATACTCCACCGTGTTGCTTATTCCAAAGAATACAGATATGTGTACCAGGTGGAAAAGAATTATACCACATGACGATATGAACCGCAGCCCGTGCATTGCTTTGATGTCGCCATCAGGAGAATGGTTCAGTGACAATATATTCGTCTTCAAACAGAAGGCTTTTATGACTTTATTACCTGTGCATTAAAAATTTATACAGACTGGTTTAAAAAAAAACTTTTTTTTAAATTGAAACTATGCTTGGTGGTATGGTAAGCTCGTATAGTATAGGTACCATTTATGAAAAAAACATTCTTTTTTTTTACTTTTAAATATCGATTCTGGTAACGCTGGTAAAACGTCTTACACATGCTCAGTTGACTGTGCGACGATTAAGAAAGTATACCCTTTCAAACAAAAAAAATAACAGTCGGTGAATATACATAAAAAAGTCCCCGAAGAAATATAGATCTCCTCTTTTTGGATGTCAGTTAAAAATAATGACGCGACGTCGCATCACAATAATATGAATTTTAGTTTATAGTGAAACTATAAATCTTATTAGCACAACGACTTTGGCTCGTATTTAGGTTATTTACAATATCGCTTAGTATTAAAGTGACAGAAATCAAAATCTGTGTGACTTACGCTGCGTTAGTAATTAAAATTTAGTTTTGTATATTTCTGCGATTCTAGATGTACCGCAGAAATATACGGAACCACTACTACTAACTATCACATAAAGATAAAAAATCACTCACTCACTCATCACGAAATCTTAGAAACTACAAGTGCTAGGAGTTTTAAATTTTTAATGGGGTTTTTTTAGAACATAGGTTCTCACTAAGACGGAATTTAGCAAAATTTATCCCCTAAGGGGCAAAAGGGATGTTGGAAGTTTGTATGAAAGTCCTACGTTAAACGTGCGAGTGGAACCGCGCGGGACTGCTAGTAATAAATAATTTAGAAAAAACAATAACTATTCCAATAGACTTTTGTCAAAGTATAAATAAATGATCTAAGTGGCATGTGTAAAACGTTTTTGATTTTCGTTTTAAAAAATACTGAGAATTCGGTCACTTTAATACTAAACTTACGAATTAAGAGCCGAGATGGTATTGATTGAGTTTTTAAGTACTAAACTTGTGTTTAAATCTGAAGGAAAACATTGTATGGAAACCTGCATGAGCCGGAAGACATTTCGACACATGTATATCCGACTCGAAGGACCAGCGTGGGGGATTAAGCTCTAAACCTTCGCCTTAATAGGAGTGGAGGTCCTTGCCCAACAGTGAAACATATACATGTGTTACTTTTACGAATTATGTTGTATTTAATTCACTTACCATGTTTATTGTTTTCGTAATTAATTGCCGTGCATATAACGACAGCCACAATCATTGCCGTCAGAAAAAATCTACAAAAATATCATTATATTAATATTGTTTATTAAAACTCCGGTTCCTGACAAAGTTATCCGACATGTAACGATATTCAACGAATAAGGTTTTCTAATACATTTTTTTTATTCTAGACTTTAAAACCCAAAAATCGTAATTAATTAGGTTGATAAGTTCTTAAGAAGCTATCGTGTACTTTATTGGTAACTGGTGAAACAGGCCCCAAATATACATAATTGCAGGATGAACTATGAACGTATTGGGTACCTATGTGCTTAAATACAGCATGCAAGTCGATCTCATGGCGTTCACAAACTATATTTACCATGATTTGGACGCTGATAAGCAATACTATGTCAAGCCACACGGATTTCATTTTGAGAAAATGGCGCCTAGATGTCAAACCTATTCTTGATAAATTTGTTTGAAGAAGTATGTAGTCATCAGTTCTTTTCTATTTTGATAAAAGGTATAATTAATTAAAAGCAGATTGGTATAATGAAAAGTTTTATCTAATAACAAGTTTTTGTAATGCATGAAATTGGTGTATATTGCTAAATATGGACCACTCTTCAATTTTCTAAACATTAAATTACGGATGTCTTTATTTCTTATTGCGTTTAGATGATTTTAAAAATTTTCGAATAATGTTAAACTATCAGAATACATCAATGTCTCCGAATTTGACTTTTTGTAGATTAACACATTATTGCTTATCAGCATCTAGTTAGTACCTTTAAATAAGCAATTTCTGTTGTATGTACGGGGTTTCGACGACGATAAATCGATCTAGCTAGGTTTCATTTTTAGAAAACATCATTTTGGAAAACTGCTCCATTTTTTTAAATATGCTTCTAAATCTAGATAGAATTTCTAAAAAACACGATTACGAAAGAGTAGAAGGAAACCAGATCCGAATATGAGGTGGATGAAGATATGGTGGACTAGAATCCTTTACAGAACTATAATTTGTTTTTGAAACTTACGTGGCCGCATAGAATTCTGTTGAAAACTTAAGCGGTGAACCGGCTTCTTGACAAGAATCTACTTTGATTTCAGATCTAGATATTGTGTTTCCAAGATGATTATTCCTTAGTAAGCTCTTTACAAACTTCGAAATGGATTCTGGTTGGCATTCCTTTGGCACACACACTCCCCACATGAATGTGTTAAATTTTCCTCTATATTTTGATTTAGACTGTAAACATAAAAAGCAAAGAAGATTAAATTAATATAAGCTAGGTTATGTGCTATCTGATTCACAATCTACAGCTAGGCAAAGCTGATTCTCTGTAGATTAACGGCTGAATTTCTTCTACCAACCTGCAATCTGTGTTTTTTTTTTATTTTAGATTTAGTTTGTTTTTTTTTTTCGTATAAAAATGGGAGACAAACGAGCAAACAATACATTCTGATGTTTAGTGGTTACTATCGCTCATAGACCTGCAACATCAGAGGGGTTACGGGTGCATTTGCCGGTCTTTGTATGATCCACTAGGTCAGATTCAGATTGCTATTTTATTGTGATAAAGTTTAACTGTAGTACACTTCATCAGCTCGTTTACGGGCTTACTTAACCGGAACAGTACTAGACGAGCACAGAAAATCAGCGTGAATTAGATAATATAGATCCATTTTTAAACGGTTATTGAGAGGGCCGGATGCCTAATCCCCTTCTTCATTTATTTCTTAGCTACCTTCCGGCTGCTGCTTTTTATTCTTTTTTAAGCTGGCAACGCGCTTGTGGCTCTTTTTGTATAGAAAATATTTATAGATGGCGCCCACTTAATATTAGATGACCATGCTCGTTAACTAACTATTTTTTTATATAAAAAAACTTACGTTAATATATTCTTCTGTGCGATCTTCTGGATCTATCGAAATGTAGTTCGGATCTATATCAGATATTTTTATATCAGCCAAGCAGTATTGGGTGCGGTAATCAGGGTGAGTCTCCAACCATGGTGCCTTTAGACATTCGTCGTAATTCCCAAGATTATATTTCGATCCATATAAGAGACCTACTGGGCTTTGCATGCTGTCCCATACTGTAAAGAAGATGATTCAGTTTTATCTGTCGCCTTTATAATACCAACCACATTGCTACATCACGCCATGACACGTTGTAAAGCCGTGAAAGGTTATAACGTCGCATCGTGAACAACTACGCCGTGCATCGTAAAAAATCACTAAGTGCCGTGGCATCGTAATATTTTCACTGGGTCGGAACAAGCCTAGCAAGTATCGTGGTTTTGTATTTTAGCCGTCAAATATAACTATATTATGTTATTGTTGAGCCGAGATGACGTAGTGGTTAGAACACGTAGATCTCAACCGATGCTCGCGAGTTTTATCCCCGGCTAGCACCGTTGAATTTTCAGGTGTTAAATTTGTGTTTAAATTCATCTCGAGCTCGGCGGTAAAGGAAAACATCGTGAGGAAACCTGCATGTGCCGGGAGAAATTCTGACACATGTACATCCACCAATACGTAGTGAAGAGTGATGAATTAAGCTCTAAGCCTTCTCCTTAAAAGGAGATGAGGCCTTTGCTCAACAGTGGGACATTTACAGTCTGTTATTTTACTTTATTATACTATGTTATTGTTTGGAGATATGTCTGACTTTATTTCATAGAATACTAGCTTTTACTAGGGCAATATTAATTCAGAGTATTGATATAACAGTTATTTTATTGTAAACTTTCATAAAAATATGTTCCATAGTTCTTTGGGTGACAGAGCATCATCCATTGTCACAAATATTCTTATAAATAAATGTAGAATTTTTACAACTTACTCCACGTCGCCCATAGCGTCGAATTCTTCACATTATTCATGATGGCCAATGTCTTCTTAAAACACACGGACTCCTCGGTGTTCCATTCTTGGTTGACATAATCTTCAATTATCAAATCTATATAGGAACTTGGTATTTTGTGTTCGTTGTAAGTTTTGAGTTTCGGGTTGGTTGTTATGTTGATTGAGTCTTGGGATAAAGTCTCGCCTAATTGAATAAGTTATTGAATGTATTAGAAAAAACATTGTTCTTTATTAACAGATTGAAAAATCCGGTTAAGTGCGAATTCGGTCCACACATAAAGAGTTTCATACAATATTTAACGCATCACACTCAACGTCCCCCATTAACGTCTCATGACCTTGTATCAGGGGTCCGGAAACACACACAACACTAACGCAAACACCCAGAGCACGACAAACATTCATATGACCAATAGAGACGTTTGCCGCGAGCCTGGATCGAACCCGCGACTGTTAGCGCTTCAGTCAGTTGCAGTGACCACTGCACCAATGTCTGTCAACAATCTGATATATATTTATATAAACTTTTTATTATTTTTCGTTATGGCGGTAATAAAAATATATATTTCGTGAAATGTTCAACTCTCTACCTATTACGGTAAAAAAAACTCTCGTGTAGGAATACGACCCGCATTTGACCGGTTTTTAATATTTTTTGTTCTAGATGATGTTTTGTTCTAGAAAAATATTTACAAAAATTTCAACTTGCTACGCTTCATGAGGTACAGCCCCTGACAGACGGACAGTCAGTGACAAGCTTAGTTATAAGGTCTCGTTGGCATCCTTCGTATACGGACCCCTAAAAAAGGAGGTTCTCGGTCCATACTTCGTTTTGTTAAATACTTGTTACCTTAAAACTACGTCAATAGTACATTATTAGTTCAAATATCTTAAAAAATTGCGTTACCTATAATAGTTACAAACTTGAATGCCTCCTGGGGTCAATTTAAAAGTAAACCCTTTCAAATATTATTCGTTAGGAATGACGGAGTTCTGCCGTAACTAACAATAAAAAAAAAACATACTACGAATTTAGAATTTCCTTTTAAAGGCGATTAATTAATCAATCATACAGACAGATCATCAGCTATAATCGGATTACGATAATCTAATAAATTGTACATAATTACACATCTCATTATAATTATCGGCTATTATTAATTCCGTTTCTGTCGAAATTTTAATTTATTTGACGATTTTACGGCATATTACATATATGGATGCTAATAAGCAATAATGTGTCAACCCACAAAAAGTCAAATTCGGAGATATTGATGTATTTTAATAGTGTGTAAACTATTTAACAACATTTAAAAATAATTTTAAGTTATATAAACTTAATAAGTACGTAAAAAGTGTCTTAATTGAATGTCTCGAGTTTTAAGTGCGTTACATATTTTGCAATTTATACAATAATCTTAAATATTTGAAAAACTTTTTATTATAAATTATATTAAATATATCAATCTGCTTTTAATTCATTATACCTTTTATCAAGAAAGAAAAGTAAAGATGGATATATACTTCTTTAAACATATTTGTTAAGAATAGGTTTGATATCTTTGGACGCCATTTTCTCAAAATGATGTCCGTGTGGCTTGACACAGTATTGCTTATCAGCGTCCATATATGATTTACATCACAGACATATGTTTTTAACTATATTTAAAAGAAAGAAGGTATGTGAAATATACTGTTTGTATTTTTTTATAGAAAATAGCTAGCAACGAGCAGGCGCGACATTTGAAGACACTAAAGGAATGGGGAAGGGGGTTAGGCTTCGAACTAAACTCAACTTCATTTGCTACTTCACGTCGATCTGTGAGAGTGAGGTACTTCCCCGATCGAGCTCTATTTATGTATATATATATATATATATATATATATATATATATATAATAAACATTCACAATTCGCAATGTGAACTTTTGTGTGAATTAAATATATTTTCTCTATTGACCGTTCATTTGTCTATACCAGTGTTCGTAGTTCATTAAATTATCCTATTTATTTATTATTATATTCCTGCTTAACAAAAGTTTACGTACTCTTATATATACGCGTATACAGACGCATATACGTGGTAGTCTAGGTAATGATTTTTTGTATGATTACAAATATATATTAGCATTCCCCTCTCCTTCGCTATATAAAGTATAAGTGAACGAAATTACATACTCCTCAGTAAACGCAACTTTCGTAAAAGGGGTACACAGTTTTCGATTCCCGTATATAATATATAGATTACAAAGTAATTTATTTCAACAGATTTTTTTAAACTTGACAGCGTCACCGTCGGGAAGGGGGAGGCGAGTACTGAGACTCGGCCTTGAAATTGGGAGCCCCCGTTGGGGCCGTCCATTCTGAGCCCGTGTCTAATGGTGTCTCCTAGTGAGATCGGATCTCGGCTTAGAACGTCGTCGGTGTAGAGGATGGCGCTGACGAGGGTGACGGTCTCGACGCGCCTAAGCGGACACGGTGTGTGTGTGAATGTGTCTTCTTCCTGTCGGTCCCTACGAATGGAGCGTTCGCCAAAGTGATTCGGTCATCGGGTCAGTCAAGACGTGCATGGGCCGCCTTTGTCTGATCTGTAAATTCCTCCTCAGACCAGAGTACATGCCTCTTTTATGAGGAAGTTCGGGTGGCGGGTAGCTTTCTCAAAGTATGCGGTGCACATCTTTTTGAGATGCTTAAAGATCGAATCGATCCTGAAATCCTTGTGAAGCTCAATGTTACGAACGTACCACGGTGAAGTCGTGGCTATTTGTAGGAATTTGTTCTGAATAATCTGTAGCCTCTCCAAATAGGTGGGTTTGCAATTAGCGAAGGCAGGGCTCGCGTAGGACATGATGGGACGTATGTAGGTTTTGTATGATGTCGTCTTATTTCTAAGCGATATTTTACTCCGTCTACATATCATCACATGTGACTCCTTTGGTGCTGCAAATATCTATGGGCGACGGTGATAACTTAACATCAAGTAATAACACATAATAGTACAGTCAGGTCATGGTAATTTGTCCGCTACTTTCATAAAAACAACGTAACTAGTAGCTACTTAAAAAAATATAACTCGGGATGAATATAAATTAATTCTTTCGTTTTAATTACAATCGAAACGACACTTGTGTACTTTAAAAAGTGTTTTTATCAAAGAGCCGCCCTTTTAGGCCGTCCCTCAGAATTTAATCCTTTACGCCGAAGCCGAGAGAAGCTTAGCAACTTTGTAACTTAGTTTATAATTATTTCTGTTATCTAGTACCTGATGATCTCTACTGTCAGAATCTATTTTTATTAGGTACTACTTTTCGCTCGTGGCTTCAATTATTGTCGATTTTGTTTTAAAATTATACACATATATATAAAACTGGTTGCTAATTGCGGTTTCATTCGCGTTTATGGTTACTGCTTCGCTTTATTGAGTCGTAGCGTGATGTTATATAGCCTATAACCGTGCTCAATAAAAAGACTATGTGACTCAAAATTAACTTTTTCTATCGGATCAGTAGTTTTAAATGTTATCCATAAAACACGCATAAAATAATACGTATATTTGTATATGAAACTAGCTGCCACTCGCGGTTTCACTCGCCTTTATGGTCGTAGCGTGATGTAGTACAGCCTTTAACCTTCCTCAATAAAGAGGCTATTTAATATTAAAATATTTTTTCAAAGCGAATCAGCAGTTATAGATTACACCCTATATACATATAAACTTACGAACAAAATTTAGCTCTTTATAATATCAGTATAGAAGTACTTTTATTGCAATGTAATATATTTTAATAGTTGATTTCTAATTTTTCTACTAAAACGAAATAAATCCTCTTTACCTCAAAATGATGATGTGGGAAAAATCCTTACTGCCTTACTATAAAAGATTTAAACAGACGTTCAACGCGTGTATAAAAAAATCCATACTACAAATCCGCTTCTAAAGACAGTTTTGAGTTGAACATGCTTTAGATATAGATTAACATACGTTTAAGTGAGTTTAATACATATTTAGAACCTATTTTATCTGTCAAATGTAATGTATAACATTTTATCAATAAGTTTTTATATGAGTTTATTCGCTGTTAAGCAATTTATATAATATTTTAAGCAATATTTAATTTTAAACACTGTTCAGCTAGACAGGCGTTCAACATGGTTTTAATGCGGATTTTGTAGTATGACAGTAAGTGTTTATTGTTAATATTTATATATAGGGTTAACCGTCATTAAATAAAATCGTGCTAATACTAGAAGTACTCCTGGTAGAGCAGCATTTGCCGTGAATACCATATAATATGGCAAATATCCAATCCATACTAACGTTATAAATGCTACAGTCGGTCCGTCTGTTACGCTTCATCCTTTAACCGTGGAACCATTTTGGTAAAAGCATGTTTTGGAGAATATCAGAGTTATTCTATATATTGTGAAAATAAAACATAAAGCACCCCGCAAAAGGGGATGAAAATTTTGTTCAGTCGACGTTGCGGGGACTATGCCGTACATGGTAAATGAGAAAGTATTTTCATTAGTCTTTTTTAAATTTTTATATTTAAACTAATTGAGAAGGATATAGGTTGATTATTTTTAATAATCCTAAGGAAGCTTCTAGATTAGCTTTTACATTTTGGACGAACTGAAATTCCAAGAAAATTTAAAAATAGAAGAAAAATTTAAAAAAAAATTAGAATTAAAACTTACCGGATAGAAAAAAAATAAGTAACAAACTTAATCCCTTGACCATTTTGTTTTGAATAAATACAAATTAATAAAGTAAATTTTATGTATGAAATTATTTTGATGTTTACACGTTCGATGCAGTCTACCTTCTGTTTTATAGTAAGATTCGAATGTAAACTTGCAAACAGTCAAACACTATGCAAATTTAGTTTTCTTTTTTTTAGATTATCTAAAAAAGACGATCACGAGAGATTTATGGAACCTTGGAGGTAAGAAAATCTTAAAAAGTCGAATAAATCTATGATTTATTCAAAAACAAAATTAGTATCTTTAAATTTAATATCCTTCTCACAATTACTCAATCGAAGGCCATCGGTGTACATACGGGTTAGTTCTTCTCAGTTTTCAAGTAAATTATATGTTTAATTATCTCGTGTTAGTGGTAAAGAGAATTTGCCTCTGTCGGGAGAGTTTAATGGCCCATTCACGAAGCGTGCGGTTCGCGCAGGCCCGCCGCAAGCTAACGTGCAGTGCACCGCACGCGGGCATCACGTTTAGGAAGCAGCAAATTTGGCTAATTAATAATATTTAAATAATTTTCATAACACTCGTTTACAAAACGTTAGCGTCCTATATGATTTACTGCCTTCTACTCGACAGCAATGTTTTGAATTGGAAGATTCAATCAATTTTTTTTGTCACAATATAGATTTTATGTAAGTATCTTTAATATATAATTAATTTAATATAATTTGTATGATTGAAGAACGTTTAACCGCACTTCTCCATGTCCATAAAAACGTACCCATCGAAGTAGAAGCACTGCAAGTAACTTTTTACCTGTATCGATTATCAAACTTAAATTATTACCTCTTGTGACTTGACCAAAACTAGGTGCCTCCCCCCCCCTTGCGGTGACGCTGGATCCGCCCTTGTATGTAAGTGAAGTGTCATTAATATATTCTTAGTTTTTGCTAAATAAAGACCTGTTGGAGTTGTCTATTTATACTGTACTAATAATGTTAACGAGGGTTGGGGGAGGCATATTTGGTTTTGCACGCCGGCGCATATATGGTTAACAGCGTTCGCGTGCACGCTACGAGCTATAAATGTCTTTGGACGCGTCTTATTCTACATGCGGGTATGTTGCGTATGTTGCGAGCTACTAAGTACGAGTCAGCACACTGCTTCTACGCTATAGAGGCGCTTTTGCATCTGAACATAACCAAAAGTGTCCATAGTATTTTCTTAAGATCAATTTAACGTACACGCGAATTGCTCGCTAAGCAATCGCGAATATATCCTAAGATCAGTTTTCACGCGATCGTCACACTTTTATGTATGTGCGCAGATTATGACGGACCTTACATTAACAATAATACTAATATGTATATTCACTAATAAGAAGAGTGGCACATTCTCTGGCTGCTAGTGATAATTTATTCTGTAAAATTAATTAATTTAGGCCTTAGGCGAGAATTACACTCACAATCTTTGTTCTTAGACTTTAACACGATTAACCTAAGTTGTTCGTTATTGCTTTACATCTCAAAGAATTCACTGTCAGTATCTTGATTTTGACATTTGCAGTTTTCGTAACTACTTACGACGTTCTGTTACAAGGTTACAGAGTTGAGTTTATCGTTTACGAGAGCATAACTTACAAATGTAATTCCTGCTTTAAACGAAAGTAATTTGGAGGCAAAGGACACAACTTTTCCTTTAAACAGGATTATCTCTATCTAATAATGTTATCTCAAGTAAAAATCAATTTAATTAATAAAAGACAAAGATTAGGGAAAGATAAAGAAAGATAAAGATCGTTTGGTCAAAGAACGACTAAATGCCTATTCAAATAAAAACAGATACCAGAGAAATTACGTCTGTTTCAATCGTGAGAAAAATGTCCCTTTTCACGTTCAAAGACTGAAACGAGATCAATCGTTTGAGCAATTAGTTTAAATCTAATCAATATTACATCTCTAAATATCAGTCAGGCGAAATCAGCAGGCGCTTGGACTATTTTTTTAGTAATAATACAAATTTTATCATTGAAAATGAATGCGGGTTGATAATTTTCACTTAGTACACACACCGACTTTGTAGTATTCTACGAGTCGTCGACAAGTGTCAGCAGTCGTAAGCGCCCAGCATTAAACTTATACTGCCTTACTACAAAAGATTTAAACAGACGTTAAACGCGCGTCTAAGACAGTTTTGAGTTAAACATGCTTTAGACATAGATTAATATACGCTTAAGTGAGTTTAATAGATGTTTAAAATCTATTTTTGCTTTCAAATTTAACGTATAACATTTTATCAATAAGTTTTTTAATGAGTTTATTCGCAGTTAAGCGATTTAGATAATATTTTAAGCAATGTTTAAATCTTAAACACTGTTTAGCTAGACACGTGTTCAACATGGTTTTAATGCGTCTTTTGTAGTATGACAGATAAACACTAAAAACTAAATGGTGGCAAAAGCACAGAAAAATTATCTTGAATTTGAATTTACCTACAGTAGCAAGATAAACAAACAAGAGGTTTAAATTGTATAAACATTATTCATAAATTATGTAAATATGAATTTTTTTTGTTCCATCTAAACATATATTTCGTTTCGCAAATTATAAAGGAAAAATATCATTTTTTTTCTTTATTATTAACTAGCAGTTGCCGCGGCTACGCCCGCGTATGTTTTGGAATTTCAGCTAAATAAATCTACCAGCGAAATTGTGACCGTTTCAGCCTTTATTACCCCTAGCGTCATTTTAGGGATGATTTTGAAATTCTGGGATACATATATTTAATTATTTTTCCTAAGTAATATATGTGTTGAATTTAAGGATAATCAGCCAAACAAGCCAAACGCAGTGGAGCAGCGTGGTGGATTAAGCTCTAAACCTTCTTCTTAATAGGAGAGGCCTTAGCCCAGCAGTGGGACATATACAGGCTGTTACTTTACTTTACTTTACAGCCAAAAAAATATATTTTCTCCATACAAACTTTACTACCCCCTTGCATCCCAGAGTTAAATAATAGTACTCCGTTTTCTATTTTACATTTCATGACTATCACCCAGAAGTATGTGTATTAAGTTTGTATTAAGTTTTAACTTAATACACATACTTCTGGGTGATAGTCATGAAATGTAAAATAGAAAACGGAGTACTATTATTTAACTCTGGGATGCAAGGGGGTAGTAAAGTTTGTATGGAGAAAATATATTTTTTTGGCTGTTAACTTAAAAGTTAATACGTACACGGAATAAGATTTTGCATACAAACGTTTTTACCCCTTTTCACCCTCTTAGGGGTGAATAATCAAAAAACCCTTTCTTAGTGGATTTTCGTAGCTCCAGCGACTTTAGGCTCTGCGTTGATGAATCAGTCAGGACAAGTGATTTTATATGTATAGATAGATGAAGGAAAAAAATGTTTGCCTTTTATTTTAAAATCCAATAAGTATAATGTAGAGCTATAAAATATATATTATTAACACCTTTTTTGTTTTCCAAGTTCAAGTTTTGTGTACTTTTGTAAATATTTATTTTTAACGCCTGTTGAAAATGTTGTAGCAAATTTGTCATTTAGATTATTATTGCTAAAAGTGTTCGAAAATAAGTATATTTGATTGGTTTTATTGCATTTTTACATTGTAATCATAAAATATATGTTATGTAATTTCTTATTGTGATATTGTAGTAGTACAAATTCATAGTATGTAATTCGGTTTGAAGTAAAAACCCCATCATTTTGTTTATGGTATTATTATATATTAGTAATATTAAGCATTAGCAAGCATTTTCGCATTGTTTGATGATATATTGAATGTGTACATGTACAATATCATACTGAGATAGAGTGAGTGGACTAACTAATATAGTTGCGCTACGATGAGTGAGAGAATGGGAAGCCTAACCCACTCGCCTATTTTTTCCTTACTCCCTGTTTCCTTACTTATTCTTTCCCTTTCATTACTTATTCTTTTAAGCTGGCAACGCATTTGTGGCTCCATTGGTGTTGCAAATGTATTAGGGTGGCGGTGATCATTTAACATCAGGTGTCCGTCCTTCTCGTTTGCTAGCTATTTTTGAACCGACCTCAAAAAAAGGAAGTTTTATTTATTTATTTTTATTTTAAATATCTGTAATCAGTATCTCATCCAAGCAAACGAAACTGTGTATTTTGTTTATAAAGTCGATTTATTTTTTTAAGTATAAATTTTTAAATTATAGGAACTAGCACACACGCAAATATTCTATTTACGATATCATTAGTAATACATAGAAATGGGAAATAAGATGGTGGCTTCTCTAGTGAATACACGGTGAAGGTCACTCAACGGCTATTTTCATTAAAAATGTGTTCAAGGTGATAAAGGACATAAAAATAATTAAATTACATTTCGACAAGTACTAGCACGGAAATGTTGTGTCACCCATTGTTATTGCAACGATTTGCGCACCATATTCGATATAATATTTTTATTGTGATCCAATAAGATTAAATTATTAGTGACTATTCAGATATCAAACTAACAGCAAGTGTTATTAAAAATGAAACTAAACATGTCCCTAATGAAGTTGATAATAAAACTATTAATTCTTTTGATACTGATGGTAATGCTGATAATTATAGCGATGTTCTTGTACAGTGCAAAGTATTGGCCGGATGTGTACAATTATGTTAATGCAAATATAACAATAACACATATACCGAAAAGATCGGAAATGGACAATTCGATAATGATCGAAGAAACTACGGAATATGATATGACAACGAATATGTATGATACAACGGATAATTTGGTAACTGAGGACGATTATTTCAATTTTGATGACGTCGAAAATGGAAGGAAGAAAAAGAGTGTGAAAATAACTGATATAAAAGATTATAGTGAAGTGCCTAAAACAGGTCAGTTTGTTGATTATTTTTTCAATATTGATGAAGAGGAAACTGAAATAAATGATTCGGTTGATGAGAGTAAGCTGACAACGATAGATATGAAGGATGTGGAAATGGTTCCGGGGATAGTTGTCAATACGCGGGGTTATTTGGAAAATGTAAGTAGTTTTTTTGTTTGTATCGTATTTCTTTTAACTTTAGCCTTTCTTCATTATTTGTTTGAAAACTTTTTTTTTAAAGGAACCGTCGATTTAAGGGTTTAAAAGGAAAGGAACAATGTAATCTTAATCGTAATCTTATTCTAGGTTTTGATTTCAATAACCAAACCACTGTACCGATTTTGATTAAATTTCTAAGGATCCAAACTGATAGTATACTTGGATGCTGATATGCAATAATGTGTCAACCCACAAAAAGTGAAATTTGGAGGTATTTGTGTATTTTAATAGAGCATTACCTATTTAACATAATTGAATAAAAAATAAAGTCATATAAACTAAACAAGTACGGAAAAAAGTTTCGTAATTAATTGTTCGAAATTCCAGGTCGTTCCTTATTTGGTAATTTATACAATAATCATATATTTTTAAAAACTTTTTATTAGATAATATTTTTAAATATATCAACCTGCTTATAATTCGTTATAGCTTTAATAAAAATAGAAAAGAAAATATGGATAAATACTTATTCAAACAAACTTATTAAAAATAGGTTTGACATCTTTAGACGCCATTTTCTCAAAATGAAGTTCGTGTGGCTTGACACTGTATTGCATATCAGCGTCCACTTATACTTTCAAATTAGGTTGTGTGGTACCTAGGTAATTGTTACAGAATTACAGAGTAGTTTTATATCAATAACAATAGTAAAACTTATAAGTCTAATTCAAGTCTTAGATGCATTAAGCAAAAAATATATATATTTTTTAATTTGGTTAATTAAAGGCTTAACATTTTAGAGATTAATCTTTCAAGCGTTAAGCTTTAACTAAGTTTTGTTAATGAACTTAATTAAGATCAACTTCTAAGTCACTAATACTTTAGCCAAATTAAATGAATGAACTTATTGTACAAATTTTTTATTATTGTATGCGTGGCGTGTAGACTAGCTATTTTATTAAAAGTAGTAGCTTACGTAAGCTTACTTAAGTTACCAAAACAAGGTTATAGAGTTGTTTATATTAGTTAACTTACGATCCGCCCCGGCTACGCACGGGTTAAAACAACAAAAGTGGCTTGATTTCTAAAGATACATTTTAGTACACCCTTCCACCTTTTATAGGGCATACATTTTAAATCTTAAGTTTCTTACTTCAAAAACAGGACAAACTTCCAATCCTTATTTTACCTCCTTAGGCATGGATATTAAAAATAATCCATTCTTTGCGGTTGTCTACAACCTATAACCTACCTGCCAAATTTTAAGTTTATAGGTGTTATAGTTTCTGAGATTTCGTGTGAGTAGGCGAGGGCCTGTCGCTTTTATGTATAGATTCGGTTTTAGCTCGCATAATTAGGTTTTGGGGCAAAACTTAGAAATAAAAAAAATCTACCAACGACCACAGCTCCCGAAGCTCAGCCTTCCATTCAGTCTACCTCAGTTGTCTTTGAAAATCATCAGTCTACCTGGCTGAGTCTGGGCTGGTCTTACCTTTTTTAAGTTAGTAAAAACATATATCTAAAAATATAATTCACATTCAAAATATGTAATTTAAAACAAAGAAGAATTAAGGTTAGTAAAGTATTTAAAAAAATGTCCCTACTTGAAGTGACTGAGAACGAGGACCTTAACAAAGCTATTTTTATTAAATTATGTTGTCGAGAATTTATAAAATTCTCTAGAGATTGATTAAAAAAACTATGAGTTGATTCAACTTTTTTTTTTTAATTTTATTAGATTTTATATATTTTTTTTGTAAATTATAATGTCAACGATTCTGAAAGATAAACTTTATTTTATTAGCGTCAATTGTCTGTTGAAAATATTTCAAGATCAAACTTTATTATAATTTAAAAATATGCAACTAAATAATGTTTGCGAAAATAATTTATTGGAAAGACTCAATGATGGCGTTACGGTTGTATATTTTATAGCTTTTAATTATATATTATAACCAATATATTATTATTTTAATTATTAATATCACATTATATAACCATTATGTTGAATTACAATTTAGTTCGTTAAACGAGATATCTCATTTTTTATATAACAATTTGTTATTAAAATAAATAAAAAATGTGATAAAGTCAAAAAGATTTAGGAAGATTCGCAGAAAATAGCTTTTTATTATTAAATTAAAAATAAGTATTTAGGTTTCTACCTAACAGCTGTTATCTTTCTAAGCTTAGAGCTTACACCACAAATACCCTATTATAGCCTCATTGTCCACAATAATCCATCAAAGTCAATTTCACTACGAACATCTCAAGGTGAGGTCACACGTATATTAAACAATTTTGAGCCTTACGTCAATACAGATTAAATTAAACAATATAATTTAATTGTACTATGTAATAAAACTACGAAGATGTTGCATTTGTTTGTTCTCGTGCATAAAGTGCTCACGTTTTTACGCGCGATATAAGTTCTCCAAGATGAAACTAAAATGTTTTGAGATATTTGTTTTAATGTTAAAAATAGTTGTTGTTAGAAGTGAATGCGATTCGTATTTGGAGTGCCTCGGATCTTTTTTCGATAGTTTCTTTTCGGATAATAATAATTTTAATGTATCTGGAGTAAGTGATGTCGTGGTACCGGGTTTTAATAATGTCGATCTTGAAAAGGAAAATTTAAAGAACATCTTAAGCGGAGTATCAAGTTTTCTAGAAGAAGAATTAGGTCGTGACGTCAATTTTGGAACTCCGGTAAACATTTTTCAAAATGTTGACAATAACACAGCTATATACGTTAAAACTATAACTATTAATGATGATTTAGGAAATATTGACGATGAAGATATTGAACCTAAAAGTATAATTACAGAAATAAATCCTTTTAATTCTGTAAGTGAAAACACTGATGATGCTACAAAACCGTTTGTTACATTAAATGTAACTAAAATAGTTAATAATTTCAATTCTGATAAATTAGAAAAAAATGTCAATTTAAACGAAATACCAGATACAGACTTCGGACTTTATTACGAGGACATTGACGACAACAGCACAGATTATCCAATTATTGATTATCTAGATCTATACAAAGACACGACAAACGAGTATATAGAAGTTATCCCAACGGAGACATCTGAAAATTTTAATGAGCACAATTATGGAATTGAAGAACTTAAAGATATAAATACAATCATTCGTGAGAATGACGAAAACAATGGCGGTATTTACGTAAGTGAATTAGTCTTTGGTTAAATAAATCTTAATTAGATTTTTTCGTCGAGATAGTCAACAATCACGTACTTTGTTTTGTAATGCTTGGATTTTGGGTAAATTGGCTTAATGAGGTGACGAAATGTCATTTGAGTTGGGGAAAACGTTAAGGATTCAGTTGTTATATGTGCGTTAAATAAGTGGGCGAGCATTAATTATATTAATGTATATATTACGTTATTTTATTGTCTTTTTTATTTAATAAATTTTTAAATACATTTTGTATACATAATAATAAAAAAAATTAAAAATATAAATAATAATGATCCATCGGTGGCAGAGGGTGAGCCTGGCCACAAGCAGCTTCAGGCTGAGAAACCTCCTCACTATACTTCAAGCAATACTGCCTTCTCTTCAGTCGCTCGTGAGTTGTCACAGTCGACGCACGCTGCTACACAGTATAGTCAACGTACTTTTTTTTTTTTTTTTATTGAACTTACGCTGCTAGTGATGGCAAACATAGTTATCGATAATTACGTTGTGATACATTATGGAACGATTTTTAGTTAAATCCCATTCGAACCCAACCCTTTGTAATAAGAGGGCTGGGGATGATGATACGATAAATTCTAATGAGTGGAAGATACCTAAACGCTGTGCTTTAACTCAAGCGTTTACTAAACAACCGGATCAGCTGAATACCTCCAATAGGTTCAGCATCTTGCCTACAAGTCAATCAACTGCAAATCATACCTCGGCTCGTCTACGTGACGCGACATCAGTGAAGCGAGTTGTCGGTAAGATACCTCCCATATTTTTGGAATTGAAACCGGATTGGACACATGATTATGTTAAAACTCTTACTTCACGCTATACTAAGCAATTTCACTTAAAATATACGGAAATGAACAAAATAGCTATTAATTGTCACAATTCTGAAGCCCACAACCTATTGAAAAATGGTCTACGCTCTGAGAATATTCCTTTTCATACGTTTTCCCGTAAAGACGAAAGAACCACTAAAGTGGTTATATTAGGTCTTCCAGCTTACGTCGAAGATCAACTAACTGATGAATTGGCCTCGTTGGGCTTTAGTGGTGTTGTAGTTCGACGATTAAAATCAGCTGAAGGTAAAAGTTCGGTATGTCCGCCTCTTTTAATTCATCTTCCACCTGGAACTGATATAGCTTCTTTCAAACAAATCAAATACTTGTCGCATTGTGCAGTACAGATTCGAAAATTTAAACCAAATACTACCTTGGGCACGCAATGCTACAGATGTCAATCGTTCGGACACTCGTCTAGAAACTGTAACTTGACTCCAAGATGTGTTAAGTGTGCAGGTGAGCACCATACAAAGGATTGCTTGAAAAAAGTCCGCAGTCAACCTGCCCGCTGTTGCAACTGTGACGATGATCATCCTGCTAATTTCCGCAATTGTAAGGCACGCATAAACTACCTCAACAAACTTCAAACAAGAAGAGATGAATTAAAAGCTGTCCAGGCCTCCAAATCCAAAGTCAAAGCTATTGATGGTCGGTCCTGGTCAGCTGTGGTAAGTCAGAGTAGCGAACCGAAATCTACTTTCTTGCCAAACAAATTATCCGAACAAACTCAACGAGATCAGACTACAGAGGAGATGCTTAAAATACTGATGACTATCAAATCTCTCAAGGGTCAATTTTCTGCCTGTACCTCAATGATGGATAAAGTCATCTTAATTCTATCTCATCTTGGTCAGTATGTATAGCTCAAATGAAATTAGAATTGTATATTGGAATGCCGATGGCATTCGTGTACGCCTAAGTGAACTATTAGATTTATGTTGCGAACTTAATGTAGATATTATTGCATTAAGTGAGACAAGAATCAGCTCTAACTTTCAACTCAATGCACCGGGCTTTACAATATATAGACAGGACAAAAATCTAAATGGCCGCGGTCAGGGTGTTGCATTATTTATTAAATCTGATATACCGCATGAACCAATACATATTCCTCAAACCGAACATCTTGAATGTGTAGGAGTAAAAGTTCTGGTAAATAATAATCATATAGCATTTGTGTCTGCGTATCAATCGCCTAATTTAAAATTATTAGTAAATGATATAGATATAATCTTAAATCTCGAAAGCCAAATTGTAATTATGGGTGATTTTAACTCAAAACATAGTTACTGGAATTGTCATGATAATAATCCTCACGGCAAAACTTTATATGAATATATGCTTTCTAGTCACCATCAATTTGAGATTATTGCTCCAAATAGCCCAACCTTGGTACATTACAACATTAATTATACTCCTTCTACCCCAGATATATTACTTGCTAAAAATGCTTATCATATCTCTGAACTTAGGACCCTCTCATGTCTTTCATCAAACCATTTACCCGTTTTCTGTACCATTGGCGGGAAAATCACTCGAAAACCTCATATTGTTTATGATTATGCGAAAGCTGATTGGAAAAGATTTAATTCCTTCATCGATAAAAATATTGTCCTATCTCATAATCTATTTTTAACATGTGAGGACGTTGATGCTTCAATTAATCATTTGCGCTTACTCATTGAATATGCACAAAACACATTTATACCTCGTGCTACTCTAAATTCCAACCATAATCAATTACCTAGGTCTATTGTAAGAATTATACGACGTAAAAATTACATACGTAGATTATCACACGTAGAAAATAACTTTGCTACTCGTAAAATTCTCAAACATAAAGCTAACTTTCTACAGGCGATGATTGCTGATAAAATTAAAACTCATAACGATCGCCAATGGCAAATGAAACTTAAGAAAATTGATAATCCCTCATCTGATTTGTGGCGTGTTGTTAAGTCTCTTAAAATTAAACAAGATCTTATTCCCCCTCTAAAACATCCTCAAGGTGGTTTAGCTTCAAATCTTCAAGAGAAATGTGAGGTTTTGGCTGATACGTTTCTTAATAACACCAATCTAACAAAAGATTGGCCAACTGACTTAAATATCGAGTTACAGATTAATGAATCGTTAAATAAACTTAATTCTTACAATGCAAGTGATCCTTTTCATTTAGCTACTCCTAAGGAGGTCAAAACACTTATTAAAAAACTTAAAAACAGAAAGGCTCCTGGTATAGACAAAATTAATAATATAATTGTCAAACATTTATCTAACAAAACTATAGTTTATCTTTCAAAAATATTTAATGCTTGTTTTATAAATAATTACTATCCATCAGCTTGGAAACTGGCTAAAATTATAGCCATTAAAAAACCTGGCAAAGATGATACCTTACCTTCAAGTTATCGCCCAATAAGTCTTTTGCCCGCCGTGGGTAAATTATTTGAATCATTAATAGCTTCTAGATTGTCTAGTGTCATTGATCGTGCGATTATCTCCGAACAATTTGGCTTCCGTAAAGGACATTCGACTACGCAACAATTAGCTAGAGTTGTTGAACACGTTGCTGATAATTTAAACCACAATAATAGCACTGGAATGGTTTTGCTGGATGTTGAAAAAGCCTTTGACACTGTATGGCACGCTGGACTTTTGTATAAGTTGATGACCCCCAAACTCAACGTTCCCTTAAGCCTCGTTAAACTCATTCAGTCATATTTGTCTGGTCGTTCTTTTAGTGTCCATGTTGGTGATTGTTACTCTCAACAACGATATATCTCCTGTGGAGTTCCCCAGGGATCAATATTAGGTCCTACACTCTTTTTAATCTATCTTAATGATATTCCCAAACAAGCTCATACTCATATTGCAGGTTTTGCAGATGATATAGCAAGTTTTACATCGTCTAATGATATTGACCTAGTTATTACTCGCCTGCAACTGTCCTTGGATTTACTTAAATCTTATTACTCAATGTGGAAACTAAAGTTAAATATATCTAAAACTGAAGCCATACTCTTTACAAGAAAGCGATCTTTACCTGCTAAAACATTAAAATTATCTGATTACCATATACCATGGAGTAGAACAGTGAAATATCTTGGGCTAATTTTAGACCAAAAAATTAATTGGACTAGTAACACAGAGGCTCTTCGTATAAAAGGTCTAAGAGCTCTTAATGCACTCAATTCTATTTTTAATCAGAAAGCCAACCTAAGCTCCTCCACCAAAATGAAAATGTATTCGACTCTTATTAGACCCTGCATAACTTATGCAGCGCCTGTCTGGAGCAATACTTGCGATAGCAATTATCAAAAGCTACAAGTTGTGCAAAACAAATCGCTTAAAATTGCATACAATACTCCATTTAGAACAAATTTATCTAGACTCCACACCCGTATAAAATTTCCGTTCATCAAAGACTATATCTTAAAACTAACACGTAAATTTTACTTGATAAGTAATCCGAGAAGTTCAAATAAATTAATATCTATTATTGGTAAAAATACTAAATATCCGGATGGTATCGATAAGTGCGGCCGATACAGACTACCACATCACTATGTGCTTGCTTACCGGTGACGTAGGACATGCGACGCTCTGACCGCTTGGCTCACCTAAGCGAACATCTACCCGCTTTTATAAATATAAATAAAATTAAACATCATTTGTTTATTAACTTTCTTTAATAAAATTAATCTCAACATAAAAATATGTTAATGACTGCAATTCCATATTACTACTTTAAGAAATATATATATATATATATATTTGTCATGTTACATATAGGTTAAATATTTCAAAAACAATAAGCCTATTTTTTTCTTACGTGTGTTTACAATGTAAGTAATGAATACAATTAACTTTAATAATTATGTCTAGTATAGCATGTTTAAATGTTTTAAAAAGGTGTATAAATAGCCTGTTATAAACGCTCCTGATCTCATTCTAATGTATGTACTCTTAGCTTTTAAGATTACATTGTTAATGTTTACATAGTGTTTATAATAAATAAATAAAAAAAAAAAAAAAAATACTGCCTTCTGTAGTCGGCTCTTGATCCAACAATCAAGCGAAAGTTTCTGAAGATTTTGGTCATAACTCTTCGCTAATAGGCCGTTAAACGAGACGACAACTGGAACAATAATTGTTGACACATGTCATCACATAGCTGTAATCTTGTGGGCACGATCTAAATATTTACTATTATTTTTCTTTTTCAACAGTAATGTCAATCATTGCTCAGCGCGCTGACCAGTCTACTATCACTATATTAGGTTTATTGGCTGGAATACCTGTCAGTGATAACAGACCGGTCCCAGTACATTATTTTTAAAGCAATAAGATTTAAGTAATATAAAAAATTAAAGTGACAAATAGTGTTATATTATACATTGAAATTGGATAATTCGTATTGGAGGTCGGTGTTTTCCGCTTAATTTTAAGTCCCATGGAAATTACGGGAAAATAAATACCCCATGTCATTCTTGCAACTGACTGACAGACGAATTAATTAACTCCTCTTATGTTGAAATCCGTTAAACGATTTAGACTATAATGCCTTTTCTTCTATTGTAAATAAAATAAACTCATTTAAAAATCAATAAACCCGCATAACAAGACCATCTGCAGTCAACAATACCTGAAAATAACTTTAAATCGTTACAGATCCTAAACGGTAATTCTGATTGAAAAACGATATGAGAAACCTAATAATGATTTTTAAATACCTATTCATCGATATCTCATTTGACATTCCCCCCCCCCCTCCCCCTCCCCATTTTTTGTCTAAATAGTATGGCACTATTTAGACAACAAATACACAGATACATACATACAGAGGCTGATGAAAAGGTTACGCTCCCTTGCTTCGTACAGTCGGGTAAATATAAGATATTCTTTGTACATATACTCAACTATACAGGTTGATCTTTTTTAACTGAGCGTGAATGCCCAATAGTAAAAAATACTTAATGTTTAATTTCTTTTAAGATACGGAAGTAATAATAAATAAAATAAAGCATGCCAAAAAAATATTCACACATCTAAATATATTAAAACGAAAGGTCTCTCATTCACTTATCACGAAATATCAGAAACTTTTTAGGACGTAGGTGCTTACTAGGACGGGATTTTGCAAAATTCGACCTCCGATTGGGTGAAACGGGGTTTGGATGTTTGTATGAAAGTCCAATGTTAAGCGCGAGTGAAACAGCGAGGGAACGCTAGTATTATATACGCTCGAAAAATATATCCTTCTCCGGTAGTTGGCAAAAGGGGACAATGAAAACATTTTATCATTTTTTTTTTTCGGAGTATATCTTATTGCAACAGAGAACGTTATATTACAAAATTACGCGCGGACAAAGATAATATTTAATATTAAATGTTGTCTCTACCCGGTAGTATTAAATTTAAATTTAATTAATTTCTTTATACAGCACCTTTAGCGTAAAATTTGCTTCCATTGTTTAACATTTTATAGAAAATACATCGGTATTAATGTTTGCGTATAAAGTGTTATTAGGTCTTGAGCAAAATACATTAACAACTTCTGTCTCACTGCTGGACGAAGGCCTTTTCTCCCATTATGGAGAAGGTTTTAGAGCTTAATCCACCACGCTGTTATTCTACGGAATTGCGGATATACATGTCTCAAAGTTTCTCCGTGAACACGAGGTTTCCTCACTATGTTTTCCTTCATCGCCGAGCACGAGATGAATTTAAACAAAAGCACTTGATAACTAAGTGGTGCTAGCCGAGGTTGAACCCGCGATTATCGATTCATATTGACTTGTTCTAACCAATAGCCTACCTTTGCTCTTATTATTTGAAAATACTAAATATCATTATTTGAAAAGAGTTATTAAGACTAGCCGTCGCTAGGTCGGAATTCGAGCGCAGTTTCGACCGTAGTATATACATTGACTTTAACAATAAACAAAAGTATATATGTGTGTGTGTGTGTGTGTCAAATATATGGTTGTATGTGTAATGTTTTATTTATTATTTAAATGTATTTTATGCATAATTAACAAATATATTAGCATTCATCTCTCCTTCTCTGTATAAACTGTAAGTGTGCGAAATCTCATACTCCACCGTCTGCGTAATTTTCGTAAAAATATGTAGAAAGTTTTTGCTTCACGTATTAATATATAGATAGATCATAATTTCCTTGTTATTCCACTTTATTTGAAATGAGTTCCACATGTTCTTCTCTATCATTTTTCCTATCAGTCGTCATCTCGATTGCAATAATATAATTGTCGTAATTATCACCACTTTGGGAAACATAATGATGAAGTCTAAACACGACAATAACAGTCAGGGTTAATTTTTTGCATCCTAATTTAAACTGATTTATAATAAAAAATATATGTTAAAATATAAATTATATGTATATCTATACTAATATTATAAGGAGATAAAATTTGTTTGTAAGTTTGTATGTATGCTTATTTGTATGTAAGTTTGTTTGTATTTGCTTGTATGTTTGAAAGTAACCGATTTGAAAAATTATTTTTGCATTAGATAGCTCATTAATCGAGCAAGGCTAAAGGCTATACTACGTCACGCGACTACTCATAGAATCGCAGTAACCACAAACAGTAGTGAAGCCGCAGTCAGCTTTACATATATACTTGTCCTGACTGACTGCCTGATTCATCAATGAAGAGCTTTAACCCCTGGGGCTAAATTTAAAATTTTGTGAGTAGATGCCTTTTTAGCTTTAAGCGTCCATTAAGAAAAGGTTTTTCGATGAAAAGGTGAACAGTAGTAAAAACCGTTGGATAAAAAATCTCATTCCACGGTCGTATTAAACATAAATTACATTTATTTACACGATATAAATTACAAATAGGGCAATAAACTAAAGTAAATTAATACAAAATGATAAAAGGATAACTTATTACAAAAGATTGAATGGCCAAATCCTGTGACTATAATATAGGTCGTATTTAATACAAATTTGATACACATAGTTTAAGTTGCTAATAATGATGCATAAAACACACAATATTGTGTTTCCTTATGTTTTCCTGAATCGCTTCTATCAAATCTATACTTATATTATAAAGCTTAAGAGTTTGTTTGTTTGTTTGATTGATTGTTTGTTTGATTGTTTGCTTGAACGCGCTAATCTCAGGAACTACTGGTCCGATTTGAAATATTCTTTCAGAGTTAGATAGCCCATTTATCAAGGAAGGCTATAGGCTATATATTATCACTCTAAGACCAAAAGAAGCTGACCAATGAAGAATGTTTCAAAATCGGGGGATATTTTCCTATTGAGAGAGCTTAAGCTGCGTGCGCTGCGTGAATGGTTAAAGTTTCGCAAAAATCATGTATGACAGAATTATTCCCTTTTAAAAGTTCTAAACAAAAGTCCATGACAGCATATATCTATCTTTTAAGGGTTTCAGCTCACTTTAACCTTTTTTATGCTAACCAAATTTGTTCTAATATAATGCATTATTAGCCCAAAGTAACGATTCCACGCGGAAGAAGTCGCGGGCGGAAGCTCGTCCCAAAATATATGCAAAGCAACTGCTAGTTAGTATATAAAATGGTAGTAAACTACGTTCCACTAATGTTTCACACAGAAACATTACATTTCAAACAATATACAAAAAATGGTAGATAAATCCTATAATTTCTCACCCGGTTTAAAGTCTGTTAAAGCTTAAACGTTAAAAAGATTATGCGAATATATTTTGATTGTTTTCAACGATAAAAAAGCGGTATAAATTTATTTTGCATGGTTCTATTTCGTGGGTAAATTTTCACAAAACAAAATTCTACTGGTGAAGCATTTTTACATATTCTTGTATAAATAAATTAATTAATTACGTACTTGTTTTATTTAAAAAACTTTATTATGTGTAAGTTATATAAAATACATTTTCATAAACTAAAGTCAATTAATACAAAAAAAGGATAGTTTCTTACAAAACATTATTACGTACTTATATTCAAAATGTTTGTATCATTTATATTAATTTAGATTTATTCAATGATAAATTAAACTTTATGTTAGGTTCATACTATTTCACATCAAAAATTTCATTTTCAATTGCTAGCTCAAAGATACTGTCGTCTGTCATACTCAGTCGCTAGCTGGTTGCTAGGCAACGGCGTCCAAAGTAGTCGACAGTCTGGGTGGTAAAATCAATGAGCTTATAATATATCTACAGTTATATAATTGCACAAATCATAAAGTTTTTTTTTTTTAAATTAGCAATGCTTATAGGAATTCAAATAGACGATCCTTGGTTAAAAACGTTGGGTTTATTCCACTTGGCTATTTCAGCATTCTGATTGAGTTATAGTACAGTTACAGTAAGATAGTATTAATAAACTCAAACTCAAAATATACTTTATTCAAATGGGCTTTTAAAGCACTTTCGAATCGTCAAGTTACATGTCATATTTTTATTTTAGATTTTTATAAAACTACCACCGGTTCGGAATGTAGTCTCTACTGAGAAGAACCGGCAAGAAACACGATAGTAACTCTTTTAAAATCATTTATACATAATGTATTTTTATTACATTTGAATTATGTTATCCGGATAGAAAATCAACGTTTGTCAAGTCCACGCCTCTTTGTCGTCAAAATATTCTTGTATGGTATAATATGCTTTATTTATTAAAGATTTTTAACGTAGTCTTTATACTTATTAAGTGATGATTGAAGATGAGTGAAGATTTTATTATTTAAAGGCTAACCTCAGTTATTTAAAAATTATAAAAACCATTATCATTGCCGTTCCTTAGTAAGGAGGTTACTGGATCCCCTAACACCCCAATATACCTCCAAAGTCGTAAGCACATGTATGCCATATAAGTAAATAATTATCCGGAAAGTATCTAAACGTGCCACAATATATACTCAGCAAAACATCTGACTACCCTCACCGAGCCCGATAGTTCGCGTCACGCGAGGCGGCACATCAATCACTGTGGATGCTCAACACGCTAGGATAACATACAATATGTATAAAATATAGATATTCCAAATATATTATGTATTATTATTAGGTGGATTTACGTTTGAATAATTTAGGCTGAATAGCTTAGCACTTTGGACTTTTATACGTGATGTGTTTTACGAAAATTATTTCCACATATCCATCCATATTTGCCTACTGTATGTGGATGTTCATAAGCGGAGATATTGATGTATTTCTATACCGCGTCAACTTCTTAACGTTATAAAAAAAATGAAATCATATAAACTAAATAAGTACCGAAAAAGTTTCTTAATTAATTGGTTCGAATTTCAAGTGCGTTCCCTATTTTGCAATTTATACAATAATCTCAAATATTTGAAAAACTTTTTACTAGATAATATCTTTAATATAACGGTCTGATTTTAATTCATTATACGTTTTATCAAAAAAAAAAAAGAAAAGATGAATATATACATACGTATTCAAACTAATTTATTAAGAATAGGTTTGACATCTTTAGACGACATTTTCTCAAAATGAAATCCGTGTGGCTTGACACAGTATTGCTTATCAGCAACCATATTTATTCATCTATGCGATTCATTTAGTGCAATAAAGAATTAACTATACGTCTATACTTATATTATGAAGAGTTAAAAATTTGTAAGTTAGTGTGTTACGTTTTTACGTTAGAAAGCACGTTTATTATATTACATCACGCTACGACTCATAGGAGAGAAGCAGTAACCATAAACGCGAGTGAAACCGTGAGGGGCACCTAGTATATGTACGATGATAGGCAATACTGTGTCAAGCCACACGGATTTCATTTTGAACTTCATTTTGGGAAAATGGCGCCTAGAGATGTCAACCCTATCTATGTATTGTACATATATATAACTCGAAGGTGACTGACTGACATAGTGCTCTATAAACGCACAGCCCAAACCAGTGGTTGGATCGGACTGAAATTTAGCGCGCAGATAAATTTTATATCGTAGGCATTAGCTAAGAAAGGATTTCGCTTCATTCTACCCGCAAGGGGATAAAATAGGGGATGAAAGTTTGTATGAAACTTTGTCAATCTTAATCAGATCGGGCTGAAATTTTGCATACATATAGCTACTATGACGTAGACATCGCAGACGAAGTGCTCGCGGCACCAGCTAGTTCTTAATAAAAATAGTAAAATTACCAACACACGTCCAGTTGACACTTATCTAATATAAATTTGTATAGAATGACATTTTCCTGAAGTAATTATTTAACCAGTTTTTTTTTTTTAATAATTTTAGTACGATTGCTAACTACACACTAGACACACTATACACTACAGTATAATCTAGTTTTGTCTATGGTAAGAAATACCATATCCATTTTATTGCGTTTTATAGATCCATATCAAAAATGCTTCGCTCACGAATTTTCAAGGTTGGATAATTAAGGGCAGGCTTTTGTTCGGCGTTCGTATTTTTTTTATCAGCTGTTAACTATGTTATTATTTTTTATGTATTCTATTTTTATTTTGTTATTATATAGCTTCGAATGGGCGTTATTTTGGCTTTATCGATGGAATTTATGTTTTTTTATTATACTTTATATTGTAGTAACCTAGAGTTGGGTCACTAGATAAATATTATTCTGAATAGAAAAACCAGAATCTGTATAAATAAGTAAAATTGAATTGTGTTTGTGATTTGTAATTAACGGCTTTTAACTAAATGGATATGAAAGTATGTATGGTACATACCTATATACGATAACACAATTTTTAAAATTTTTGTTGTCTTTCTGACTGTTTTTTCCGGAAAAATTCTGAAATCGCTGGACCGACCAGACGTGCTACAAAAACGTAGCTCTAACTAGGAATAAGGGATACTTAAAAGGGTGAGCGGGGAGGGCATACGCTTTCGTTTCACTCTCTCACCGTACGGTATCAAACCACGAAACCTAGGGGCTGTTCAATAATCACGTGATGTTTTGTAGCAACTTTTTAGACCCCTGGTAATACGTGGTGAGGTTTTGTACCCCCCCCCCCCTACCTAGGGTCAGGTGTTTTTTTTTAAATAGACGTGGTATATTAATAAACCTAGGGGGGGTTATGATGATATCACGTGTACCAGATTAATAAGATACCCCTCGTGATGGTGATTATTTTCCCAGACCCCCCTCCCCTCTTTTGGGCTTCATGTGATTAAAAGATAGCCCTACTAGCTATATATTTTGTAAAAGTGTGGTACCTACCTTGAAGCCAGTGCAATAAAATATAAGTAACAAAATATGTTTAACGATTTAAATATAACATTAAAACTATTCTAAGAAGTTCAGGGACATCTAGAAACACAAAAAAATATTAAAAAATAATACCTATAATAACTATCGTGTTTCTTGCCGGTTCTTCTCGGTAGAATCTACATTCCGAACCGGTGGTAAATTAATTAATTAGTGTTTAGTTTTCTTTTGTTTCTGTATTGACGATTCAAAAGTGCTTGTAAAAGCTTACTTGAATAAAGCATATTTTGATTTTGATTTTACCTATAGTCAATTTTTTCTTTATTTGTCTTTATTTGGTTACAATACCCCCAAAACAAAATCACGAACTTTTGAACAATTTTTTTTATTATATTATTGCATATTAAAAAATGATTTCGTTCAATCATTCAATCGATAATTTCCTATCTAACTCTTATATGGACGCTGATAAGCAATACTGTGTCAAGCCACACGGACTTCGTTTTGAGAAAATGGCGTCTAAAGATGTCAAACCTATTTTGATTAAATTCGTTTGAAGTCGTAATTCTCCATCTTTTCTTTTATATTTTGATAAAATATATAATTAAACAAAAGCAGATAGATTTATTTAATATGTTATCTAATAATAAGTTTTTAAATAATTGAGATTATTTTATAAATTGCAAAATATGGAACGCACCTGAAATTCGAAACATTGAGTTAAGAAACTTTTTGCATACTTATTTAGTTTAGAGGACTTGAAATTTTTTGTATAATGTTAAATAGGTGACGTAGCATCAAAATACATCAATATCTCAAAATTTGACTTTTTGTGGGTTGACACATTATAGCTTATCAGCATCCATATGTGGCTTGAAATAAGCCATATTTGTCTGCTACATAAGACAGGTAAAGAAAAATAGATTATACATGGACGCTGATAAGCAATACTGTGTCAAGCCACACGGACTTTATTTTGAGAAAATGTCGTCTGAACATGTCAAACCTATTCTTGACAAATTTGTTTGAAGACGTATACACATATTTTCTTTTCTATTTTAATAAAAGGTATATTACAAGCAGGTTGGTATATTAAAACGTTTATCTAATTATACGTTTTTTTAATACAAGAGAATTTTTTATATTGTCAATGTATGGACCACAGTTCAATAGTCGAGACATTAATTTAAGAAACTTTTTTTTCGTACTTATTTAATGAAAATGACTTCATCATAATCATCAGAAAACATCAATATCTCCGAATTTGATTTTTTGTGGGTTGACACATTATTGCTTATCAGCATACATATGTCCTATAAAATGTATCATTCAATTACTCGTATGAGAGCGATGTAAAGACCAATAATGAAATACATAAGAAAGTAAATAAAAATATTGCATTTTCATTCATAAGAAAGTATTCGAAACGGCTGCCTGTAACACGTGATATTGCGTTTATCGAAAATCATATTACGTTTCATTAAAAAAATAATTACCCGTCCTGAGTTCGTACAATTTAAACAACTGGATGCTGATAAGCAATGTGTTATCCCACAAAAAGTAAAATTTTGAGATATTGATGTATTTTGATACTACGTCACCTATTTAACATTATTCAAAAAAAATCAAGTCATCTAAACTAAATAAGTATGGAAATAAGTTTCTTAACTCAATGTTTCGAATTTCAGGTGCGTTCCATATTTAGCAATTTATAAAATAATCTCGTAATATTTAAAAACTTATTATGAGATAACGTATTAAATAAATCTATCTGCTTTTGATTCAATATACATTTTATCAAAATAGAAAAGAAAAGATGAATATATACGTCTTCAAACTAATTTATTAAGAATAGGTTTGACATCTTTAGACGCCATTTTCTCAAAACGAAGTTCGTGTGGCTTGACACAGTAATGCTTATCAGCGTCCAACTATGGAAATGGTTTATATGTATAATTCTTAATTTTTGTTGAAAATTAAAGCTAAAGATAGCATTGTGGTTCGAACACGTCGATCTCAACCGATGATCGCGGGTTCAAACCCTGGGTCCAAACATCGCTGTGTTTTCAAGTGCTAAATTTGTGTTTCAATTCATCTCGTGTTCGGTAAAGGAAACCTGCACGAGTGGGGAGAAATTCTGATACATGTATATCCGCCAACCCGCAGTGGAGCAGCGTGGTGGATTAAGCTCTAAACCTTCTCCTTAATAGGAGAGGAGGCTTTTGCCCAGCAGTGGGACATTTACAGGCTGTTACTTCAAAGTTTAATGAAATAAAAAAAATATTTAAGCTGGCGGAACACCTTATGTTAAGTTATTACCATTGCCCATGACCATTTGTAGCTTAAAAAGGAATGGGGGAGGGGGCTAGGCTTCCGGTTCTCTCACTCACCGCACGAATGTAGCTATATTAGCCACTTTAAGCATGTTCTGTAAATGAAGTACGGCCCCTAAGTAAGAGTAAAGTCTATTTGCAAATTTGTAATATCAGTTCCACGTGAAGCTACCACCGGCTCGAAATGTGGACTCTTCTGAGAAGAGTCGGCGGTGGTCCCATTGCCACCAGTATATGATGATGGGATCCTGGAGAAATCGGGGGAATCCTTCAAATATTATAGGCACAGCTTTACCGATTTAGATTAGAGTAACTCTTGATTTTGATCTTGGAAACCAACATTTTGGAGTGAGTCCCAGTACATAAAAAATAAAGGTTTTCTCTCAAAATACAAAAAAAAAAAATATTTTTTGTCTTTTACTTAATTTGTATCGTGTGTGTATTAAATACGTTTTTGAAGTTGGTTTAATTTTTTTGTAAAAAGTTTTTATTTTGTACACTATTATTGGATACAGTTATCCTGCGAGAATGTCAACTCACTATCATTCCACGCTGCTTTATCATTATCGTAATAATGTACTCAATAGTATGTTTTTCCTATTAATAAATTTTTAATGTAAGCTTTAAATTTGTGAAATGGAAAATTTAATCTTTTGTATACTTTGCGCCATAAAAGACATATAACTTTGCGCAGTTTGAAAATTAATTAATAAAATTAAATATGTATGTATTTAAAATTTAAGGCAAGTGATATTAAGATCACAAATATTTGGTTTCTAAATATTATTATAACCAAATAAAAATGTAACACACGCAAGATTGTGGCCATAATTCAAATATACAATTAAAATGTGTTTCAAAAGTTCTTACACGACGAATAATACAATATTAAAAATAATATATTTCATAGTTATATCCTCCCGTCTGTTTTTAACAGCCGCCATTAGTATTAAATTAAAGCATCATACGATATTCCGCGCCATAATGGCAATCCAAAATGGCGTCGCATTTGAATTTTTAATTTTCCCGTGGACGTGTTATTGACGTTCGCTCTTAACACGCTTTTTTTAAAAATATTTATTTTCCAGAACGAACCAGAGAATTATTATTAAGGTAAAGTAAAGTAAGAGCCTGAAAATGTCCCACAGTTGGGCGAAGGCAAGGTTTAGAGCTTAAATCACTATGCTGCTCCACTGCGGGCGGATATGTGTCAGAATTTCTCCCGGCACATGCGGGTTTCTCACGATATTTTCCTTCACCGACCAGGGGATGAATTTACACACAAATTTAGCGTTTGAAAATTCAGTGGTGCTAGCCGAGGTTTTGATTCGCGATCATCGGTTGAAATAAACATCTTCCAACCACTAGGTCAAGACAAAGAATTACTCATTTTAAGTTATTAAATATCGTTATATCTAAGTATTACAGGATTTTAATTTTGGGGTATCCAAGCGTAGAGTGGACAGACATCTAACCCCTAAAGACGGCAATTCCCCTAACGTTAAAAATGTCCAGGACGACAGGAACTGTGTGTTCATTTTCTTCATTTAAAAATACTGTATTATGTACGAGTATATTCTTTGTCTTTATCTTCTTCGTTTCCCGTCATTTTTACGTTTACATCTTCTAAACTACACAACGGGTTTTAATCAAGTTTTCATCAATAAACCGAGTAATTTAGTGATTGATATTATGTAGAAAAAAGCCGACAATTTAAAAAATTAGTAATGTAATGTAAAAAACTATATTGCTCCAATGCGAAGCCGGGGCGACCCGCTATGATATTTTATAATTTCGTTAATTTCAGGTATTACAGTATATATTTACAGTAATTAGAAAATTAATAATCTTAAAAAAGAATTAACACTATATTTATCTTTTTGTCTTATTCTTTCTAAAGTATATTATTTTTCAATGTCTGAGATATTTCCGATATAAATTATAAAGTTCAAAGGACATTTTTAATCTATGAGACGTAATTAGTGAAAGCCGTAATTAGTTTTTAGAACGATTAATGTTTTATTAGAAATTTACCGTAGTAAGAGATCTTATTACAGTTATTTTTATATATTATAATTATTATATTATAACTAGTGACCCATACTGACTTCGCACGATTGCTGTTTACTAATAAACGTGAAGAAGTACGTCTCATACAAAATACCACCGGCACTTTTACCCGATTGCGTGACAAAGGGATATTACCCATGTGTTTATCAGTTTATGTACGTATTTATATATTTTAAACTTTCGCGATTTATACTATTCATATTCAATAATATTTAAATTTAAATTGTCGGCCGCTTGGAACCCGGTGATAAATAAATTTAACAAAAGTGAAGTACCTCGAACAATGTTCGCGCGAATCGATTGTGTTAGTGTGGTGTGCTCCCAGCATTATAATAACGGTAAAGACAATATTAATATTGTGAGGGTAGGCGAAGAAAACTCGCGCACTCGTCGCCGGAGGGCGCGCGGTACACCAGTCAGCTCGTGACCACGGCGAATGTAACTTCGTCGAAACGTCGGGCAATAAAAAGGTATTACTATTAGTTATCGCGATAAGACCCGTTACATTAAATATGAATTATGTACGTATGTTTATATCTTTGTGACCTGTTACTATTTAGACCAAACGTGTGGAACGATTTTGCTAAATCACACATCGTTTGATTTGTAACAACGAAGCGAATGTTATAAAAAGTATAAAAATTTGGAAAAAAAACGAAAATCGGTCGATTTTGGACGCCATCATGTGAAAAAGAAAAAAATGAAAATCGATGAACTGTGTCAAGTGTGGTATCATTGAATAGGTATTTAAAAATCATTTTAAGGTTTCTCATTTCATTTTTCAGTCAGAATTACCGTTTGGAATCTATAACGATTAAAAGTGTTAGGATCGATTGTCTGTGGTCTTGTTACGCAGTCGGGTTTTTGATTTTATGTATTAATTACTCGTTCGCAGTAGTGCAAAAAAATTGTTTCACCTGAAACTTATAAACACATAAAAAATTGATTTGAGTTGTTCTCAAAAGATGATCTTTATTTATACACTGAGACCAATGTTTTCGCAAATTGACGTGTGTATGTAAGTTCTCTAAGGACCCCAAAACGTCTAGAGAGATTTTGATGAAAATTTTTAACAATTTCAGACAAGCCCAGAGGGTGATCCTGTAACCTTTAGTTCCTATCGTTTTAAGTCGTTGTGTTGGTACCTCCCTATTTACTATTTTTTATTTTGACAATTCCAATGTTTTTCAAATCTACTTGAAAAAAAGTACAATAGATTAAAAAAAAAAAACCTATATTATTTTTTCCAGATCGATAGATGCAGTACCACGAATGCGCCTCAACTCGTCTTCCCCTGGGTGGCCGCCATCTTTATTAAAAATGAAACGAGTAGTCAGTTTGACTATTACTGCGATGGTGCATTGCTGTCAGAAACTATAGTTATTACTGGTAAGCAAAATTTCATTGTATTTTTTTCCATTCCATTACAAAATATATGAAATTTGTATTGGAATGCAATAATACTCGAACTGCCGGATAATTGCCGACATTTTTGGTGTAAATTGTATTTGTTCACTTAATTGTTGTCTATTTATGTAACGTTTTGATTAAATTTTTTTAACCCGACTGCGCGATACAAGGGAGGGTTCTGTGTTCAGGTGTTCGACTTAATAGTGAACCAATTTTAATAAATGATACGTTGTTTAATTCGTCATAGAAAGTATGAGATTCATATTTAATATAATGGTAGTAATAACTTTCCATTGTCCGACGTCTCGCTGAGAGTCAGCTCGTGACCACGACGAATGCAACTTCGTCGAAAATGAATTCTGATAATGCGTTACATTATTTAAAAAGATTAAGTAAAATAAGGGTTCTTAATTTAATGTTTCGCAAATTGAAGTATTTTATATATTTTGCAATATATATTAATCTCACTGATTTGAAAAACTTATTAATATATAAAACGTTTTATTACATCACTTTGCTTTAAATTCGTCATATTTTTATTAAAATAAAAACGGATGGATATATACTTTTTAAACAAATTTATTAAAAATACGTTTGAAATGTTTAAACGACATTTTCTCAAAATCAAGTCCATGTGGCTTGACACAATTGCTTATAAGCGTACCATTTATACTTATGAAATTCGAGACGTTTCAGTTGTGTTTACTGTTCAGAAGGCGAGATGCACTTAAAGGAGTCTGCACTTGGAAATTTTTTATGAAATAACTGCTTCCTGCCGTGTCCCTCGCGTTTATAGTTAATGCTTTGTTCCTATAATTATAGCGTAATATAATATAGCCTTAACCTTCCTCAACGAACAGGCTGTCAAACGAAAAACTAGTACTTTTAGTATCTAATTATCCCCTACATAAAAACTTACAAACAATTTTACCTCTTTATAATATAAAAGCCGTCAAAATCGGTCCAGCCGTTTCAGCATAAGTCGGAACAAGAAGAGAGACAAATCTATTTATTTATTTATTTGTTTTCATTATTTGGAAAACAAACAATTTTTAAATTACCTTAATATTAAAAACTAAAATAAAACATAAATCAACGAAGTTTCCACTTAAAACTAATACAGAAAAAATATAAACATAAAATAAAATAAAATAAATAAAATAATAAAATAAAATAAAATAAATAAAATAATAAAATAAAATAAAATAAAATAAATAAAATCGTTTAATAATTGTGTTTTAGGTGTAAGTACCGTGTATAATATCATTTATTCAAAATGTTAATTTGAAATTACAAACAGACACTACAATTTCATTTGTATAGATGACTCAGCTCAAATTGGAAGAATCAGCTGATTAACGCGTGAGAAACCGCGATATAAGCTAGTAGATTAAAAGTGAATTCCGTTTAACCGTAACGAGCGCTGTGGTCATTGGCATGGTCATAATTCCCGTTGTGTCGTCCATTGATACTGTTTTGGCGACAAATGGTAAAACTATTATTGTGTTAGGATATCCACACATTATAGATGGTTAATTTCTTAATCATAATTTTACTGTGGTTAGTCTAGATGAGCTTAATGATTGAACACGAGCTGGCTCCACCAAGGCAGTACACACAGAAGATCGTAAAGTAGTTAATATATTATATATAGTTAGTTATAGTTTAGACAGACGCGTTGGCGCAATGGTCACTGCAACTGACTAAAGCGCTAACGGTCGCGGGTTCGATCCCCGCTTACGGCAAACGTGTCTATTGGCCATACGGATGTTTGTCGACACAAGGTCATGAGATCTTAATGGGGGCCGTTGAGTGTGATGCGTTATTATTTATTTATTTATATAGGGATATTTTTTTCTAGCAGTACATTTGTAGTTCTTCTGGCGTTTGTTATGGATAACGGTGATAACTTAGACGATGGTTCAGATTTAAGTTAAAACCACCGATTTATACTAAACTAGCGGCCCCTCGCAGTTTCACTCGCGCTTATCATAGGACTTTCATACAAACTTCTAACCCCCATTTTTATTGTTACGTTCTTAAAAGAATCCTCATGCAAAATTTGAAACTCCTAGCGCTTGTAGTTTTTGAAATTTCGTGATGAGTGAGGAACTGACTTTTCGCTTTTCACAATAAATGGTAGCCTATGTCCTTTGTCTGAGTCTAAAGATTGTTTGTGTGTGCAAATTTTATCAAAATCTGTTGAGAGGTTTAAGCGGGAAATCGTAACTGGCAGACAGAGTTACTTTCGCATTTATAATATTAGTAGGGATTTTTGTTCCAACATTTCGTCACATTTAGAAAATAGTCGTGAGAAAACAATGGATATTTGCTGCACCACAGGAGCCACAATTGAGTTGGCAGAAAGAGGATGCAAAGAAAGGAATGGGGAACGGCTTTAGATTTCCGGCTCTCACTCACCGTACCAAACGCATCAGCTAACTAGCTACTTCACGCAGATCTTCGGTGCTCGTGAGGTACTGCCTCGTTGAGCCCATTCACGAGCTATAGTCAGTAGCCTACACTCACTCTTGGATTTAATTTTTCGGAATAGAATTGGGACTGGTACTTATGTTTGTAAATATGCTTTCGAAAAAGTATATCTTGTATTTGAGTTTGCAGCAGAGAAGGATGGAAAAATGTATATATCCTTCATCATTATACGGACTTCTTTTCATTACAGTGAGATATACATAGATTACTAGAGAGTGTCCGCAACTTCGTCTTATATATCTTATATATTTATTATTATTAGAATTTAACACCCATTATAATCCCTAACGATGCTTTTTTTCGTATTAAAAAGTAGCCTTTTAAGATTTAGACTATCTCTGTTCCAAATTTCATTCTAATCGGTTGTGTTTAGGCGTGATTGCGTAAAACACAGACAGAGGTACGTTCGCATTTATAATATTAATACGGATTGAATTAGTCTGAACTGCGAACTGACTGTAGAATAGCTTATTCAGAAGGTCTTTTAAGGTCCACTAGTCGATTATATAGTTGATGAATTTAGATTATGAGATTATGTTAGCGGTTTAAATTTCGAAATAAAGTCTTTAATATGCGGTGGAGAGTTTGAATATCTGCATTATTATCCATAGTTTAGTGCGTAATGGATCTGAAAATGTTTTCTGCGCTATTTAGATTGGGATAGTTATTTCAACACATATACATTGAATTTTGTACTGTATATCGAGAGTTAGAACATGCAGTATAGGAATATACCTTTAAGGGGAAACAATTCTGTCATGCATGATTTTTGCGAAACTTTAACCGTTTACGCAGCGCACGCAGCTTAAACTTTCTCAATAGGAAAATGGTCTTAGCGTGATAATATATAGCCTATAGCCTTCCTCGATAAATGGGCTATCTAACACTGAAAAAAAAATTTCAAATCGGACCAGTAGTTCCTTAAATTAGCGCGTTCAAGCAAACAGTCAAGCAAACAAACAAACACACTCTTCAGCTTTTTATATTAGTACAGAAAAGTAAAATTTATTTGTAAGTTTGTACGTAGAGGGTAATTTCATAAACCACTGATCCGATTTGGAAAATTCTTTTTGCGTTAGATAGCATTTATTGAGGAACGTTATAGGCTATATTCAATCACATTATAACTCACAAGAGCGGAGTAGTAACCGTAAACGCGAGTGAAATCGAAAGGGGAATCTAGTTTATAATAAAAGGTCAATAATGTGCATCGGGTTTTATGTAAAAATATTTTTGACCGGTTTCCAAGTATTCGTGCTTCATGAGCGGTGGATGAAATATTAAATGCTTCCGTTTAATATTTATTCGATTTAGCGTATTGTATTTTTTTGGTGTGTTTAAATCTTGTCCAATTTTTATTTGCGTTTATTTTACCCAGAACGTAATGAAAACGATACCTACATATGGATGCTGATAAGCAATAATGTGTCAACGCACAAAAAGTCGTCGCTATATTCTCAAGTGTGACTTGACATAGTATTGCTTATAAGCGTCCATATATGTTTTTATATTTTGTCCACTGTGTGTTCGCTGATTACTCGAGAAGGACTGGACTGTTTTCTTATTCTTTGTTTAAAAGGGTATATTTTCCGATTGTTCGCATAGAAATTTTATCAAAATCAGTTCAGTTATTTGTTTTTAAAAACAAAATAACTGTAATAAGTATGCCATTCAAGGAAATTAGCTATTTTTCGTTACAGTCGGTTAAACTGCTGAACTGATTTTGAATAAGTTTTTGCATTATTCAATTGGGTGGTAGTGGTCACTCTATTGTTATTTTTTTAAAACTTTTGATAATATTTAACATCTATAATTATACATGGAATATTATAATATATGGAATATATAATATATAATACAAACAAAAAAGGTCTTTAATTGGATGTTGAATTTATTCTTCCAATTGAAATGATACGAAAAAAATAAAATAAAACTTAATCGCTTTTAAAAGCGTAATTTATCTTTTTTATCTTTGTATCTTTAAATGGAAATTAAAATCCTTTTTTATTTTAAATATGAAAACAGTTCAACAATCCCAACCAATGTTTGATCAAGATAAAACGTTTTATTTTAAATTGTTTTTTTTTTACAAAAAAAAAGAATTTTTCTATTCTGGCTTACAATTGAATAAAAATAAGGTGAAACGACGTAAAATATTTATAAACATTTTTACTAACAGCGTTAGAACAATCGCCATCCAACGCTTAAAAAAAAAAACAAAAAATGTCACTCCAAATAAAGCGGGAAACGCCATTTTGTTTTTCTTTCATCGGATGCTAATTTGATTAAAATCTCCCTTCTAAATGCGTTTCATATGACGTTATAATATGTTTTATTACGCGGAAATGAGATATGAGAGCATGGTGGCGAACAGACGGTAATATTTTCTAAGGAAAAACGGGTGATTATGTCATAATTTAAGCTTTAAAAAAGACGCTGTGACCCGAAAAATCGTACGGTTTTTGTCAAAAGATTGTTTGACTTGCTTTATTTATAAATTTTACTAGCTGTGCCCGCGACTTCGTTCGCGTGGATTACAGAATGCTTAGTATGTCTCATGCAAAGCAAGGCTGCAGTTTGCGGTGCTTCTAAAGAAAGGAGATAATTACTTTGGATTTGGGGACTTTCTGGTTGTAACTATAAGCAGACACTAAATGTAGTAGGGAATTCTTCCGCGGTTTTAACAATAAATAAAGAAGAAAAGTGCTTTGGCCCGTCTTTTATATATGGACTGTAAAACTGCTTTTCCGCCGCCCTTCTCCTTGTATTATATAGAAGGTGAGGTTTTAACATGGCTTGTAGGTAAAATATGAAATTATAAGAAAAAAAATAAAGCATTTAGTGAAAAGCAAAAAAAATGTTCGACGTGATTCCTTAAAGTGACATAACTTTTTTATTTATGAACCGATTGACATGAAACAAACACAAAATGTTAAGTGAAGCTTACTACAATATATTAGTGGTAAAGGCCCCCAATAATATTTTATTACATATATCTTCCATGTACAGATTCGACAGATATTCGACAGACGCGTTGGCGCAATGGTCACGCAACTGACTTAAGCGCTAACGGTCGCGGGTTCGATCCCCGCTCACGGCAAACGTGTGTATTGGCCATACGGATGTTTGTCGTGGTCTGGGTGTTTGTGTTAGTGTTGTGTGTGTTTACTGAGACTCGGCCTTGAAATTGGGAGCCCCTGTTGGGGCTCAGAATGGACGCCCGTGTCTAAGGGTGTCTTCTAGTGAGAGGGCGAAGCGCGGCCATCGACGCGCTATTCATAGGACGCGCCGCCCTACCCCGGCCGGCCGCGGGTTGGTACCGCCGCGGCGCCGCAATAACTACGTCCCTGCATTTTAAATTTGTAATATCTTCGGAAATATTCACTTAAATTACATGCTGTAAAAAGCATATTGATCTATAATAAATGCACAATTTATTTAAGGTACTTAATTGGATAAGAATTAATGCTGTATTGTTTTAAATCAGTTCGTAAATAACCATTTTTTAGTAAAGGATAAAAAATGGTTATGGTGGGTTATCCCTAAGAGATAGACATATACCATCGCGGACTTTTTCGTTGAACTTTTTAAGGTGGACAATACTGTAGTACATTATTTTGGTCTATCTCGTAGGGTTCAGCCAGCGTTTGCAATATAAGCGTAAAAAAACGTGCTTATTTACGACATCACATTAGAAACCTCTAAATTTATCAGCGTTTCTCTACTATATTATGCATGTATTATACATATAAACGTTCCTTAAGAATCACTCTATCTATTAAAAAAAATCGCATCAAAATCCGTTGCGTAGTTTTAAAGATCTAAGCATACATAGGGACAGACAGACGGCGGATAGCGACTTTGTTTTATACTATGTAGTGATGATGATTATAACGTAGATGGAAGTGGTACGCCTATAAGAGCGATTCTTTCGTTGATATTATTTAATTCGAGTGTTGAAACGAAGGTGCAGTTGGGTTGCAAGATTAAAAAATAAGTAATATTAAATTTTAACTTGGCAAAACTTTTTCATTAAAAATATGAAAGATACATAAACAAACTAACGGCTCCTATTTCGTTTATATATTAAGATTATATTTGATATATTTGAAAATGGAAAATATATGGATTTTTTAATAAAATAGCGGTGTTATATAGATATCATATGTAATATTGTAATTAATGTTTTATTTTAGCGGCTCGCTGCCTTCAATACTACGGAACGTGGGCGAAGTCGGACGATATATTGGTCATATTGGGAAAGACCTCTCTTCACACGATAAGTGAATATGAAAAAGTCGTTAAGGTAAAACTTTACATCAAGTATTTCCTTATAATAAGGCAATCTCATAATTTCACCCTGATAAGCAATTCTGTGTCAAGCCATACGGACTTCATTTTGAGCAAATGGCGTCTAAAGATATTAAACCATTCTTAATAAACTCTTTTCTATTTTGCTAAAATAATTATTTATATATGACGGAGATAGCAATGGCTGGGCGATAGTAGCGTCATCGTCTACGTTCGGTGGTACGGGGTCCATCACGATTTTGTATCAAAACTAAGCTGGATGTAGGTATAACCAAAAATACTAGGTAGGTACACCGACAGTTTCGATTTGGAGGTGTAGACTGGTCGATTTCTCAAACGTAAGTGCATGACACAGTCCCCCACCATCCAACACGTCTCTGTCCACGTGACTAACAACAATATCACCGCGCTTACCCTTTACTATCATAGTCAGTTCAGCGACTTCTAATAAAAATTAAAATTATTCCACGACATATAGATTAGTATAATAAGAAGTTTTATCTTATACTAAGTTTTTCCAATATTTATTATCTCATATTGCAAAATATTGCAAACACTTCAATATTCGAGACATTAAGAATTTTTTCTTGTACTTATTTAGTTTTGATGACTTGACAAATTTTTTAATAATGTTATATACATGACGTATTATTACAATAAATCAATATCTCCAAATTCAACTCATTGCTTATCGAAATATGAATAATCATAGCAATGCCAATGACTTTTGTGGAAAGTCAACGGTTAAAAGTATTTTTGACTGATTTTGTCAGTTAAAAGTGCTATCGGTTAAGTATTTTGACTGTGAGATACTTTATATATATATATATATATATATATATATATATATATATATATATATATATATACATATACATACTGTTACTGACTGACTGATCTATAAACACACAGCTCAAACCACTCAACATATCGCTGAAATTTGGCATGTTAGTAGTTATTATGACGAAGGCATTTACTGAGAATGCTAACGATTATCCAAAAGTCACTACCCACGGGAATGAAAAGGATATCCAAAGTATGAGAAACGATATTAGTGCGTGCGAGCTACGTGCCAAAGCTAGAATCTATACTAATAATAAAATTTTAGTAAATAATAAATCTATAACACTTGACGGCCCACATTGCATGTTCCTGTATTAGAATCCGGAAACAGACACAATACAAAAACCAAAACTGCAACAAATACTGGTGATGCCTATACACATGTTTCTCATGAGCGAGGGTCGGTGTTAGAAGTACATGCACTAAATCAAAGCGGTCGTCCCGAAAAAGTAAATTTATGAAATAATAATAGTAAAGTAACAGCCTGTAAATGTCCCACTGCTAGGCTAAGGTCTCCTCTCCTATTAAGGAAGGTTTTTAGAGCTTAATCCACCACGCTGCTCCGTTGCGGGTTGGCGGATATACATATGTCAGAATTTCTCCCGGTACATGTAGGTTTCCTTCACCGCCGAGCTCGAGATTAATTTAAACACTAATTTAGCACTTGAAAAACTCAGCGTTGCTAGTCGGGGTTTGAATCTGCGATCGTCGGTTGAGATTGACGTGTGCGAACCAGTAGCCCGTTTCGGCTCTTACACACTCGGTTTGGCTCGTACAGCGTATTTCATATATTTGTAACTCTTAAATGTATGTACCTATTGTAAAACTTTTTAAAAGACGAGTCGAGTATCGAGTTTCTTGCCTGTTCTTCTCGGTAGAAATTACATTACGAACCGGTGGTAAATTCATTAATTTAGTTTTTCGTTTTCTTTTTTGTTTCTGTATTGACGGTTCAATAATGCTTCTAAAAGCCTACTTGAATAAAGTATATTTTGGTTTTGATTGAACATATAGTTACAGTTGAATTTTTTTGGGTGAATGAGGGAAATGATAACGGGGATATTATTAAAATTGTTAATATGTTCAATAATAATAATTTTCAGGTAAAAGATTTTATTTTACACGACAATTACACTTTTGATGGATCGGATAACGATATTGCGATTCTAGTGATGGAAGAGCCTGTGGTATTCAGTGAGGAGATACAGGCTGCCTGCCTCGGGAGTGAGGATTACGAAGAGTCACTTGTAAGTATGGCTAAAATGAAAACGTTAAAGCACAATTTGGATTCGCACTTACAGGGTTCCGTATCACACAAGCTTGGCCACTTTTTCCCATTTGATTGATTAATTTGGTGTTTACGATATGCATCAGTTTAATACTTTTATCGAATAGATATTCATTGCTATAAGTTGTCCGAATTTAGAAAATGTCTTGATAAAATATTTCTTAAGTAGACTCTTAATCAATTATTTTTATACTACTATTTTGATAAGTTTAAGTCTGTTTTTTTCAATATATCAAGCGTTTTTTTTCTATTATGTTTTCTGAACCTGTTGCGTAATTTTTGTTTCTAGTTTTATTTGTATTAGTTTTTAATAATTGCTTTGTAACATAGTGCACGCTGTGGTCTCCTATAATTGAAGGAGCACACAATCAAAGTTCAAAAAAGTATGAGATTCTTTGTTCGATCGACTTGGTTACCTTTTTGTTTAGAATTTTCATCGAAATCGATTCAGTAGTTTGGTTTAAAATCAAAATAACTAGAATAAGTATATCATCAATAAACGTATTTGTGTGTTTTCCTTTTTTAAACTCTCTGTGGCTTCTTTGTAGGTTTTTTTTGTTTGAATGCAATTATGATGATTTTTAGCTATAATTTATGAAGATCTGTTTAGACGTTTGAAAATTATCAGCTCTTTTTCTAGTTGTTGAAAGGATTTGAGCAACTTCTACCAGTGTAATCTATTCAATGTTAACTATATTGTGAATGATATCACCTGATGCTGCACATCACCTGGAACCAGCTGGAAACCATAAATTCCCTCCATTTAAAAGCAGAACTATTGTATTTGGGTCTGTTGAAATGGTCTCAATTAATAGATTATCTGGGGTTTTCTTAAAAAAAAATTCTTTTCATTTTTGACAGACACGTTGGCGCAGTGGTTACCGCAACTGACTCAAGCGCTAACGGTCGCGGGTTCGATCCCCGCTCACGGCAAATGTCTGTATTGGCCATACGGTTGTTTGTCGTGGTCAGGGTGTTTGTGTTAGTGTTGTGAGTGTTTCCGGACCCCCGACACATGGTCACGCTTTCTTTCACGCGAACGCCGTTGCGTGTGATGCGTTTATTATTCATTTAAAATTCTAATTTCGTGATGTAAAATGACATTTAATCGGGAACTTAAAATTGAAGCGTTTGAGCGAATGACTTTACTTTACAGACAACTGGCTGGGCGGTGACTGGAGAATTGACTCCTGTGACTTTAAATACAAATGAAGATATAAGCTGTAATGATTTGGAAGGAAATAATACGTATTGTGCTGTTTATGGAACTGGTGAGCTTTTTTCCACCGGATTTAGAAAAGGAGACGGTCTTACCCCATCACTATTGAAGTCGTTTTGAGTCATTATAATTACTAACCTACATGCAATGGTTTCTAGAATTCTAGTAGAATTTCCTCTATAAATATTGTTAATTACACCATGACCTTTCAGATACAGGAGTTTGTCCAAGTTACGGAGGTATGCACGTAGCGAGACGGACGAACACGTGGCATCTTCATGGTATACGTCACGGGTATCCGAGCGAACGAAGCCTATGTTTTGACAATACTGTTGTTTTCACTGACTTGAATCGTTATATGGATTGGATTGTACAATATATTAAATAAAATGTATAAGAAAAGATTTTTTTATTGTCTGTGATGGGCTCGCTGTGTCAGAACGAGTATTGGAAGACTCATCCCTTTCCCCATTTCTTTCCTTACTTACCGTTAAGTTCGGCAGCTAGTGTATAATAAAGAGAGAGCGAATTTTGTATATACGTTAAAAACACCCTAAGCAATGAAGCTATTGTTAGAATTATGGTACCATTTCAAAGGTACATATGTTATATATTAAATACATCGCTGGTTTGCAAGAATATCGTAGTAATTCAAAATTCAAACAAATAGAACTAAGTATGTAAAAATCATAAATCTTTGATGTTTTATCAGGAAGAGAGTTGCAATGATGAATTTTCTTTAAATCAATAAAGTTATAACTTTTAAATTTTGCAGCTATGCACCAACACATTAAAACAAAATCTACGTTAACTCGAGCGAGTTAGCTAGTGTTAGTATAAAAGGATCGCATTCTTATTTATAAGCACAGATTAAATCGCAAACATCATTTCTCTGAGCACGTCTTAATGATCACTTGAAAACGAGTAACGATTGCCTTTGTGCATTGTTAGTACATAATGAAGACATATGTATGTAAGTCTGTTAATAAAGCCTGTAAACAATACGGTTTATTGATTGATCATGATTTTATCCATTTGTATTTTTATGGTAGGAAAACAAATGATACATTAAGGTGTAGTCGCGAGCAAGAGCAACTATTAGGAGAGAATTAATTTTGTAAGTTAAAATTATGTATTTAAAAGTTTGATCTATTAATAAGTTTAAAAAAAATTGCATATAGCAAAATATTAAGCACACTTCAATATTGGAAAAATGAAATTATAAACGTTTTTGCCGTAATTATTTAGCTTTGATGACTTGAAACTTATTTGAATAATGTTCAATACGTGACGTACTATCAGAATACATCAATATCTCCAAATTTGACTTTCTGTGGGTTAACAAATTGTTTCCTTATTAGCATCCAATCTAAATATATTTAACTCAAAGGTGACTGACTTTCACAGTGATCTATCAACGCACAAACCACTGGACGGATTGGGCTGAAATTTGTCATGCAGATAGATACTATAACGTAGGCATCCGCTAAGAAAGCATTCACATTAATTCTATCCCTAAGAGGATAAAATGGGGGTCGAAAGTTTGTATGAAACTTTGTCAATTTTTTACCGATTGGGTAGACTTTGTATGCTTAGAGCTACAATAACGTAGGCCCCAGACATCGCAGGCGAAGTCGCGAGCATCAGCTAGTTAAAAATATAAAAGAACTCTGTAACCTGATAACTATTACCTAGATTACGAAAGTTGTGGCTATCAAAACTAAAGCCACTGGCAGTAAATTATTTCTGGTGCAAATCAATATACAATTTATGTTAATCTTTAAAAAATATAAGATCAAGTTTAATATGAAAATGAGAATAATACACACAGATTTACACCTAGATAATACAGATAATCTACACTAATATTTTAAAGAGGAAAGATTTTTATTTTCGTATATTTGTAATGAATAAACTCAAAAACTACTGGGCCAGTTTCAAAAATACTTTCACCATTGAAAAGCTATATTACCGCTGAGTAACATAGGCTATATTTAATGTTAGAAAAATTCAGGGATCCTAACTAAAAAATGTTAAACTTAAGAAACGTGTTACAAAATGACTCCTAGAACGTCTTTTGTCAAATAAATGAAAGTTAAAAAGTTTATCCACCCGTGCGAAGCCGGGACGGTCTAGTGTCTTAACGGGCAATGGAACCCATTGAAAATTGTGTCTGTAATAAATTACCTACTACGGAAAGAAAGAAACGATTAATATGCACATATATGTATTTAAAATGTAAATATATGCTACACATGCATAAAGTCACGTTTGCATGTGTGATATAATTTATGTATACAATGAAATTAAGACAGAGTCGTCTGTTCATATTTTTCTAAAAATAACATTTAATAAGAATACGATGTTTACTTACTTAAATACTTTCTTGGTTGAATTGAAATCGACACGAGAAAAATTAGGTAGTTACTAATTTATAAACAGTATAATTATAAACACTAGTAACCAGTCGATTTCAAGATTGACCACAGATAATCTCTTCTCAATTTGACCATAGACTTTAACAATAAACCAAAGAGTAATATGAGCGCGCGTGTGTGTGTCGGATGCATGGTAGTGTTGGTAATGTTTTTCTTATTGTTTTTTACATACATAAATAAAAATAAAATAACACATAAAAAGGGGTACCATTTTTTTGCTTCACGTATTAATATATAGATAATCCGATAACTACAATACATTAATTTTCAGAACGTAATTAACAGAAAGATTCATTTGCATATTTAAGAATACGTTGCAATTTTACAAATGAAAGCCTACCATAAAAGGTTATTATCGTTAAAAATCTCAATTTCCGAGACCAAAAATCTGAGGGTTTAATAAATTCATAGCGTTTGCCCGTAAATCATTCGCTAGGCATCGTCGGAGAATTCATTTGTATGGTAATGTGAAGGTCGCCTGCCTACGTTAATGCAAGGAGCGCGGGGTGCATATTAATATAATATTGAACTATTTTCTTATTACGAAGTTACTAGATGGGAATTACGTTGTTATTTAATTTCACGTGAGTATGTATGTTGCATATTAGCTCCCTAATGAATGAACCGATTTTGATGTTGCTTTTTATTTTAAAAGCTGATGCAATCGAGATGATTCTTAGCTATAATTGATCTGTTCAAATGTTTGAAGATCTTCAGCTCATCAACTGTCTTCTAGTTGTAAGAATCTAAGCAAATTCTACTTGTTTAATGAACTTTACTATACTGTGAAAGATATCAAAATAACATAGTTGTGGCAACATCGTTGTCTTGACCTGATGCGGCAGCATAATCTGGAATCAGTAGGATACACAAGTCCTCATCATATTACAGCAGAAATATGGCGTTGAGGCTCGTTGAAATGGTCTCAATGAAATGGATTGTCGGAATTTCCTTTTCAATTGCTATTTGAGATTATTTGTATTTTCCTTATGCTTAACGATTGCTTAAAAATTTTTTATCTGGCCGGTACGGTTCCATCTACTGGAAATTAATTGCAGGTATCAAAATACCTGTATCAGGATATCTCGCTACTTCACATCATTATACGTAATTCGTAAAATTGAATAGGATATGAGGTTGGAGTGTATAGGGTTCTTTTATGTAAAAAGTCACTAATCCTCAGATTAGCAGCTTGACAATATAGCATTGTACTATGCGAACTAAGACGTTTAAAAAAAGGAAGTGGGCTTAAAAAGTGAGCTGGAGCTTAGGCTATTAGCTTCTCGTATACGGGCAGGATCCATCGCTGTACCTCACCAGCAGAGACGATTGGCCTGAAGTAGCTAATATAGCTGAGTTTAGGAATAAGAGACCTGGAATGCCAACTCCCTTCCCCATTCCTTACATTGCGTATTTGTTTTTTTAAGCTGACGCATTTTTGTCTCTCCTCTCGTACCTCTGGTGCTGCAAATGTCCATGGGTGGCGGTGATCACTTGGCATCAGGTGTCCCGTTTGCTCGTTTGGTAACTTTTTGTATAAAGAATAAGCCTTCTTGTAATCGATAAATTAACAAAGTTTTATTGCAAACGGATGAACGAATAAATAAGCATAAATTTTTATATATTACATTACTCATGACATTATGACGCACGAGAAAAACAATATATAATTAGATATAATTGAGATCTTTTTTGTTGACGTGTTTTATTACGACTGATTTATATTATGTACCTAAATAATCATATAATAAAATAAGTATAGAATTAAGATATCTTAAAATATACACAATACAAATATTTTAATTTTTTGTCAGTCGTAGTGAGTTCGTTAATAATTTGATTAGTGAATTTATGTGATTGTATTTAGTATCGCTAGAATTCTTATTTGGTCTTGGTAAGAGGGCAAATCTTTAAAACAGGTGACGTTGTGGTTATAGAAGATTAACTTTAACACAAGGTTTCGTTTACGTCAAGTTGGATTCGATACAGGGTTGAGTTTCCAAAAATCTTCAGACCTGACGTCTCCTGCCAAATATGAGTTGTATTATAATTATCAGTTTATTATATAATATATTTCTTACTATTTATTTATTTCAGTTTTGGCAGTCGTGTTTTTTAAATTTTATATTTTAAATATACCGTTTAAGTGATTATATTTTTATAATATATATATGATAATAAGCATAGTAAAAGTCTAGCTGCGTTTAGGAATTAAAAAAAAAACTTTTTTAATAAAAAATAAATTAAGAAAGGCGCCATGTTTTCATCGTCCTTTAAATATTTAACCTAAATTTTTAATCTCTTACATCATTTGATTCGGAATTTCAAATTTCATTTATATATTGAAAAAGTTCCTCATCCACATTTCCATCTGGTTTCCGGGGAGTTCGGAAGTCCGAACAATGGCTACGTGACGTCTGTCCGTCCTGAATTATTTATATTCAATACCCGTCTTTAATATAGAGGACACATCTTTGGTGAAGTACGCAGCAAATCTGCATACAAATTGTGAACGCAGTACGTTTAATCTTTGGGTAGACTTGCGTTTGCGACAGTTTTGTCGTTTGTGTGTTTTCTTATTGTTACTTATTCCTTATTTTCATTGAGACTAAATGATCTGATAAACTTAGTGGCATTTATACCTATTTCGATTTTTTAAATTAATAAGAAGTATATGTACATTTAGATCATCTATAAAGATGTGTTTCTATTATTCGTTACACTGAGAAGTGTATATTATGTCTTTGTGCAAAAAAGAGACTAAATATTCAACTTTTAAAAAATACGTTGTAAGAAATCCTATATGTGTTATTAATCAGTAATTAATCAATTTCGCAAAAAATTTGATTAAAAAAGTAAAATGTTTTATTTTTTAAATAATATTTCACAAACTAGTCATAATGGATTTCAGAATAGTGATAATTGCGTCGGCAAAATGATTAGTATTTTGAAATTTAAAACCTAATTTTTTTTATGATTACAATAATTCTTTAATATGTTAAATATAACAATAAACAACATTGAAAAATAGATATCGTCACAAAGAATAGAAGATCAGCCATCTCTCTCTGTTTCAGCTCTTTTTGGGAGTTTTTTTTTGTCGCACGTTTACACTACACGTAACTACGTAAGACGATCAATCGTTACGATCAAATGCCAATTAGTACCTCGAGGGTTTTTCCTCCAACCAGTCGCCTAACAGAGACATTGATCATTCAACTCCAAAATCTCGAAAACAAAATGTTAGAAGAAATAAGATGAGACGAAAATGTGGTGCCGCGTGTTAACATTTTGCGTGCTGGTTACTATCATCCTATTTGTGGTTGTGAGCTGCCTTTACGGCCGTCCTGTCTATCACTTATTCTTTCATAGGTGCTGTGGTGACGACATTGAGAACGACCAAGTTATTTTTGAGAATTTTGGTAACAATTTTCTTAGAGAACGCTTAATTGGTGCTGAAATACTTGAAGTTGATAATGCGACGTTGTATGATCCTGATGGTGAAACGGTTATCGAAGGTATGAAAATGAATGTTCATGATCCGGGAGCAAGAGAAATTGTTATGGAAAAGAATTTAATTGAAGATAGAGAGGAAATTGTGGCTTTGTTAGACATAGTGTACAGTGATATAGAAGTTTTGACGACGACTGAAGATAATGCTATTTAGAATAATGAAGTGCAGATTATATTTCAACAAATTTAGAAAAGATGGAGCTACATTATTAAATTTTTCATGTTGGTTTTACTATTCTGTTTTGGATTTTATTTAATAGAATCCATTTTACATTTCTTGATATGAAATATAAAAGTCTAATTGTATTATCTAATATGATGAATCAAGAATGAATAATATGCATTCATTCATTCATTCAATATATTAAAAACAAGGGAAAGAAATATTAAGAAACTTGTTATTAGAAATAGGGTTTATAGTGACGCAGAAGACATGTCAATGACTAATTCAATAATCGTAATTGTTACTAAAAATAATAATTAAGTGGTGTCTTTGTCACATATTAATTTACATGAATAAAGAATTTATTATTGGTCGTCTTTTATTACTAATCATATAATTAGGTATTTTAAAATCTAAAGTATTAAGTATCAGCAATTAACGCTACAAATTCCGATTTGCAGGAAATTTTTAGGAAATATACCAATATTATATTTATTTTATCGATTAGTTGAAACAGATAAATAAACTCTAATGCTGTAGATTGATGATTAAAGGTAATAATAGGTTTAAATCCACACATGTAGGTTGACCAATCATTAGGGATTCGTCACGTTCGTGGCGAGGAAAACATCGTAAGTTAACTTCGGCACTTGTTAAAACTCCACTCAGAATTATTTCAAAAGCAAATATATGTATATAATTCAAAGGCGACTGACTGACATATTGATCTATCAACGCACAGCCCAAACCACTGGTCGGATCGGGCTAAAATTTGGCATGCAGGTAGATGTTTTGACATAGACATCCGCTAAGAAAGAATTTTGATTAATTCTATCCCCAAAGGGATAAAATAGGGGATGAAAATTTGTATGAAACTTTGTCACTTTTAAACCGACCAGGCTGAGACTTAGCATGCATAAAGCTTCTATGACCTAGACATTACAGACATCGCAGACGAAGCGAGCACCAGCTAGTATTTGATAAAAGGGAGAAACCCTGCTGTATATTTGCTGTCTGTTTGCTTGTTACCTTTACACGCCTAAACCGACATGAATCTATATGTAGATAGCTTTGAGAAGGAGTGGCCGTACTTTTCGTTCCTAAATTAAGTCAGAAATGTCATGAAACCGGGGATTAATGTTTCTGTGAAGTATCCAGCATTTCTTAAATAACAAATCGGCAGACGAAGTCGCGGGGATAAACAATTCGCTTTCAATTATTTGCTGCTGTTCGCTATGCGAATTACTTATAGACGAGTTAAATAATAGCTGGTAACTGATGAGTAAAATTCTTTATTAATTTTTTACAAACGTGTGTACGTAAGCGATATGGGCGAGAGTTGTCTTCGTAATGGCCGGTGTCCACGCGTCCTCAGGATCTGCGCCGGGCTGTCTGACGTCATGAGCGTACGTCCTCTCTTATTGGCTGTATGGAGATCACGCCACATTGAAGCCGTATTATTGGAAGACGACGACGGTGACGTGATTTCATATTCGCGTAGACATCCTCCCGGGGCTTGAAAGTTCTGCTGAGCTTTCAAGAATGGTCATCTTCAGACGTAGGTAGTAAACAGAGGCGATTGATGGCTCGACGGACTACACCGTTTGCAGTAGTTATATCGACGACGCGAGTAATTCCGTCCGAGCCAGGAAATAGCTTGCTGACACGTCCTAGACGCCAGCAAAGTGGTGGTGTATTTGGTTCCTTAATTAGTACCAAGTCGTCTAATTGTAGGCTTCTGCATTTCACACGCCATTTGGTTCTTTGTTGCAACTCGGCGATATACTCGGCGGACCACCGTTGCCAGAAGTGTTGCCTTATTTGCTCTAGGCGCTGAAACCGATCGAGGCGATGCGTGTTGCAATCGACGTAGCTTGTTGAGGGCAGCGTCGTCAATGGCCTACCGATTAAAAAGTGAGCAGGTGTGAGAGGTTGGTAATCATTAGGCGAAGGACTTAACGGACATAAGGGGCGGCTATTGAGGATAGCTTCTATCTGTGCAAATGCAGAGGTCAATTCCTCAAATGTCAGATGTGATTGGCTTAATATTCTATACAAATGAAATTTAGCTGATTTTACACCGGCCTCAGCCAGACCGTTGAAATGAGGAGCGTATACAGGGGAGAAGCGAAATTCAATGCCCCGGCGAGCAGCAAAATCATATATAGAGTCATTATTTAAATGTAAAAAATTATTAATATCTTTGGAAGCAGCTACAAAGTTTCTACCATTGTCGCAATAAATTACCTTAGGCATTCCTCTGCGCGAAATAAATCTTTTTAATGTTAATAAAAAGGCATCTTTACTTAGTTCACTTACGACTTCTAGATGGACGCATTTATATCGGAAACATATGAAAATACAAAGATAGCATTTAGTTATTTTGCAGCCTCGACCCTTGCGATCACTAATTAAAAAAGGGCCTGCAAAATCTGTGCCTACGGTGCTGAAGGGAAAGTCAGTCTCTACACGTTCAGGTGGTAAATTACCCATAATATTTTTCATAGTATCACCGCTAAACCGTCGACATACAAAACAATTCCGTGCAACAGTTCTAGCTAGCTTTCGGCCGCCTATAGGCCAGTAACGCTCGCGTATGGATGCAAGTAAATGTTGAGGTCCTGTATGTAGTAAACGAATGTGTTCGTTTTGAAATATTAATTTGGTAAGACAGTGATCGGCTCTCAAAATAATAGGGTGCCTTTTTTCATAGGGGTAGGTAGAATTAGTAATACGCCCACCGACACGAAGTAATCCTGTTTTGTCAAGAAATGGATTAAGAGAACAAAGTTGAGCCTTTGCTTTAAGGGGCTTGTTGGACCTTAACGAATTAATTTCTTTAGAAAATGACTCATTTTGGGCAAGTTTAAGAAGCACAGTTAGAGCCGTATTGAGTTCATGAACAAGTAGAGTTCCTGTTAACTTATTATTTGGATTTTTACAATTATAAACAAAGCGAAAAACTCTAGCAAATACTCGTTGTAGAGTACTTAGTTTAGAATAACGTTGAAAATTGAAATTAGGTACCTCAGGTAGAGACTCTGCTACTAAAACGGACAAGGGTTTCACTTCAGGAAGATCAATTCCTTTGGAAGAAAGCACAGGCCAAAAAGACTCGGGTAGCTTCAGGAAAGAAGGCCCGTGCCACCAAAGATAAGAATCCTGGTCATCTAGAGTGCTAACGCCTCGAGACGCGAGGTCTGCGGGATTTTGTAAGGTGGGCACATACCGCCAAGCTGTGGAATCAGTAAGTTCGCATATAGCCGCGACCCTGTTTGCAACAAAGGTTTTTGTTTTATTAGGAGTTTTTAGCCAACCTAACACTACATTGGAGTCTGTCCAATAAACTTGTCGATCTATTTTACATCGTACAGTTTCAATAACAGCTGAACTTAATTGAGCTCCTAATAGTGCCCCACAGAGCTCTAAACGTGGAATTGTACAAGTTTTTATAGGCGCCACGCGAGCTTTCGCGCACAATAAATTAATTTTTACATGGCTATCTCTATCAACGGATTTAAGATAGATACAGCTTCCATAGGCATGCTGAGATGCGTCACAGAAACAATGAAGTTCGACATATGTTGAATCATTAATAAGAACATGCCTAGGAATTTTTAAAGAAGATAGAGAATTTATTTGTTGACAAAGTTTAGACCAAGAAACTTGAATGGGATTTGGAACGGGTTCGTCCCATTGTAACTTGTCAATCCACAATTTTTGAATTAATATTTTAGCTTTAATTGTAAATAGGGATAACAGCCCTAGAGGGTCAAATATTTTTAAAATGGAAGATAAAATTTTTCTTTTAGTGAAAACGGACTCTGGAGAATAATTTATAGGAATACAGATTTCGTCTGTTGAAGGGGACCAGTCTATACCAAGTGTACTGGTAGAGTTGCTAATAGTTAAACTGGATTCTTCAATGTTTGTATTTTTAATAAGATTAGGGATATTGGAACGATACTTTCTTAAAGGAAAGCATCCCTTAGCCAATTCCTTAGAAACAGAGTAATAGATATGACATACATCGTCAACTGTATTTGCTCCTGTGAGTAAATCGTCACAATAGAAATCGTTCTGAATAATATTTTTTATGTGTGGATCTATGCATTCTTCACCTATTTGCCAAATACATCGGGTGGTTAGGAAAGATGCACTAGCGAAACCGTAAGTAACCGTATTTAACATTAGAGTTCGAAGAGGTTCATTCTCATTATCACGCCACAGTATAAGCTGTAACATACGATCAGATTCTCTCATCAACACCTGTCGATACATCTTTTCGATGTCCCCTGAAAGAACATATCTGTATAGACGAAATCGAAGCAGGATGTTAAATAAGGAATCTTGAATAGTAGGCCCTATCATTTGAAGATCATTGACCGATAGCCCAGAAGTAGTGGGTTCAGAAGCGTTAAAAACAACACGAAGTTTCGTGGACTCGCTCTTCTCTCTAAGTACCGGATGATGGGGCAGAAAGTAAGAGTCAGAGGGCTTAGAGTTATGCAACTCAGAGAGGTGACCTAGCTCGGCATATTCCTGTATAAATTGTGAGTAACGTATTTTAAGCTCGGGATTTTTTCGAAATCGAGCTTCAAGACTGTGAAAACGCCTTTTTGCAATATGGTGAGATTCTCCCAGACAATTTAAATCGTCCCTTAAGGGGAGACCAACACAGAAACGACCCTTAGAGTCACGAAAAGTATTAGTCATATAATGTTTTTCACAAAATTTTTCTTCTTCAGTGTAGGGCTTACGTTTAGGGATATTTTCTAATTCCCAGAACGTCGATAATTGTTGCTCGATATTTGAATCGTTAACTTCTTTGAGTAAGAAATTGCATTGAATAGGAATTTTTGGAGATTTTGAAGTTTGAAGACGGGGTATAGGACCCGCAATGAGCCAACCTAGTTTAGAGCTACAAAGATTAGGATAATTAGTTCCTAGAGAGTGCTGTTTTGTACCTATTATATCCCAAAACAGGTCAGCACCTATAAGCATTTCGATAGAAGAAGGCTCGTTGAAGCTGGGGTCTGCGAGTTCAAATTGACTTAGGTTGAGATGACTGGTTTCAAAATAAAATTTAGGCAATTTATCAATGATTACTTTTAAAACTAGGCAATTCATTGAAACTTGGAATGAATCGTTAGTAGATTGTAGTTTGAGCGCACAACGTTCGAGGCTCAGGTTTAAAGAATTGTTACCTATGGCTAAGATACTGACATTCGATGGCTGAGAAGTCAATTTTAGCCTGTCCTTTACACTTTGAGTAATAAAGGAAGATTGACTCCCGCTGTCAAGTAAAGCTCGGACGGTTATAGTTTTATTAGTAATTGGATTAGATAGTCGTACCTTTGCAGTACACAATAAAATTTCGGGCGAAGACAAACAAGACATAGAAATAGAAGTGGAATTGTTAGGATTGTCACTTTGATTATTAGGCAAATGTAGCAAAGAATTATGTCTCTTCTTACACAATCGACAAGAACCTGGAAGCTTACAAGCTTCGGTATTGTGACCTGGTCTTAAGCAATTAGAGCACAAATTCATTGAAATGGCTATAGACTGCCTGTCTATAGGAGACTTCGATTTGAAGGAATTGCATTCGTATATGCGATGATTTCCTTTACACATGACACACTCAACATTAGATTTGGAAAAAAGGCTGGTTTCCTTAGTAGTTGCAACAAACGATTTTGTTTGCATCCTGGGTTGATGAGTATGGGATACTAGTTTCCCTCTATCAGTCTTATCAAGTCTATTTCGATTAACAGTCTCCATAACATCTGCACGATTTTTTAGGAACAAAAAAAAATCGTTTAAACTAGGTATTTCGGGCAGACTATTTCTATGTTCTTCCCATTTAAAAATTGTACTATTATCTAGTTTTGAGGATAAATTGTGAATGATTAGAACATCCCATTTGTCAGTGGGTAACCCTAGTGTATTAAGCGCTCGTAAGTTTTTATTAACATGGTCAATAATAAATCTTAGAGACTTATCCGTTTCTCTAACGGTTTCAATATTAAATAACGACTTTAGGTGATTAGTTATTAATTGCCTTTTATTATCGTAACGATTACAGAGGAGTGACCAAGCTTCATTATAATTTTTGTCTGAAACTTCTAAATTACTAAGTATTCGCGAGGCTTCTCCTTCCAAATACGAACCAAGATAATGAAATTTGTGAATATTTTGAACTTTTGGATTATTATGAATTAATGAACAATAAATTTCCTTAAATTCTAGCCACTTATAGTAGGTGCCATCGAACTTAGGTATATTAATAATAGGCAATTTAAAACTTAAGCTATTACAATTATCGTGATGATGGCAACCATTAGAATGAGAACAACTAGAAATATTTCTCTCTTCTTGTTGGGGAAGTGTAGTATGAGATTGGATCAAGTCTTGTGCAGCAGAGATGCTATTATCAAATTCCTGTTCAATTATATCACGAGTAGCTAATTCCGTTTCTAGGTTGAGTTCGTTTAATATCTCTATTTGACTCTGCAACCCGTCGAACTCAATGAATAACGCTTCCATTCGTGACAACTTCATCGCAAGCTTACTGATTTCTACCGGGGAAATAGTTTCGAAAGTTGTTAATGTATCTAGATATGTTTTAAATTTAGTTACGCGACCCTTTATACACCCGCGCTTGAAAATTAATTCTTTAAGTTTAACTTCAGAAGTCATTGCGATGAATTATCTAACGAAAGAAAAAAAAAATAACTATAAATAAATAAAAGAATACGATACGCTCCTCGTTTCGTAGTCCGCCGCACTAAGAACCGGTTTCTTATCAGCGAAAGATGCACCGGCCGAGCTGCGATGCACGTGGACAGGTGGACAAAGGGTGACGTCACGCCCGCGCCGCTAGCCGTTGGATGCACTCGATAGATCGTACTGAAATTACCGTTATGATGCGACTAAACAGCGGATAGCAATAAGTGTGCGAATAGGGCAATATCGTTCTACATTAGTTTAAAACGAATGTTTTAATGAACGATTAGGCAATAAATTGGGTTTTTAATGATTTGTTCGTTTGGACAAACTGAATAAGCAAAATAATTATGTGGTGAAATTATAAAACAGACTGCTATAGTGCTAAATGAATAAATTGCAATTCAATGTATTGTTCTAAGCTTAAGGTATTAATTTAAATTAAAAATTTGACATTTAAACAAAAGGACTAAGCATTTAAACAGATAGAAGGGGACAGAAATAGGGAAATGATTGGAATAGGCTCACAAGATTGATTGCAGGCAAAGCTTAAGCCGGTCCGTTGATGACGCGTCACCACATGGATTCCATATGGCTGACCCTTCCGTCGTCCAGACTGATCTGAGTAGTGTAGGTAGTTGTCTTCCTTCTTTAAAGAAGAATCTTCTATGGATGACTTGTGCTTCTCGTTCTTCAATTCGGGCTTCGAGACAATGACAATGCTTGGGATTAATTTGTCTTCGATCTTCCGATTTAGCGTGCAGGTCCTGTCACGGTCGCCAATTCTTGTTCGCTATGCGAATTACTTATAGACGAGTTAAATAATAGCTGGTAACTGATGAGTAAAATTCTTTATTAATTTTTTACAAACGTGTGTACGTAAGCGATATGGGCGAGAGTTGTCTTCGTAATGGCCGGTGTCCACGCGTCCTCAGGATCTGCGCCGGGCTGTCTGACGTCATGAGCGTACGTCCTCTCTTATTGGCTGTATGGAGATCACGCCACATTGAAGCCGTATTATTGGAAGACGACGACGGTGACGTGATTTCATATTCGCGTAGACAGCTGCTATTTTTTTTTTACTCCCAAGTTTTTATATACAGTGTCTAAAGTGATGTGATTGAAGTAATTGGTTTTCAGATTAGAACCAATTGCCATTTTGACTTTCGTGAATCAAGGACGATTTTTTGGCTAGACGTCTCTATAAAATTTTGGACAGGAATTATGTAACGTGGATTCAAAAATCATTTCCATTGACCGTTTTCAATTGAAATACCTTTTCGTGTAGTAAAATAGGGAATAAAGGTTTGTATGGAAAAGATTGAATTAAATATAATTTTATTCAATTTATTTTCAATCATTAAGTCGTTTTAAATCTCATTTGATTTTTAACATTTGAATGCGTTAATTAATGAATCATACCAATCAGAGCGTTATTCAACATTAACCGGTGCAAATTGATTAAATTCTGCGGTAATATATGTACATTTAGTAATCGAATAGCAAAATATTACGGCGGTAATCATCGAGACATCTCTGGGGTATTGATGATTTAATGGTTATGTGAATCAGCTGTCTGTTTCGATAACTTATATTGTAAATGCGTATGTGAATTTCTTTGTTTGTTACACATTCACGCTTTAAGTATTTAAACTATCGTGATAAAGTCTATCTATGAAACGGAAAAAACATCTGATATAGAACAATATATGTGTATTTCTTTAGGTATCACTTTTCAAGTACTTGAACCGATTTTAATCATTCTTATTGCATTAGATAGCCCGCTAATTAAGGAAGATTATAGCTAAATTCTCTTGATCTCAATCGATGATCGCGGGTTCAAAGCCCGACTAGGATCGCTGTGTTTTCAAGTGTTGTGTAAATTTGTGTTTAAAATCTTCTCGTGGTTTGCGGTGAAGAAAAGCATCATGAGGAAACCTGTATGTGCCAGGTGAAGTTCTGACACATGATATCGCAGTGGAGCAGCGTGGTGGATTAAGCTCTAAACCTTCTCCTTAATAAGAGAGTGTCCTTTGATTTTAGTGTTGTGTTTGTGAACTAAAAACAACTAGAAACAAAAAGTGCATTTGCGCAACGTTTTACCTCCTACTTTTTTGAAGTTGGTTAAAAACGGAAAGACGACAAATCTAAATCCATTACCTCGAAGATTTTCAAATCTCACAATTCGAATTAAAATTCAAATTTCAATTTGAGAACGAGCAAACACTTTTTCAATTCTGCTTCTAATGAAATTTAAATCGATTGAAATTCATTTTGTAAAATTGAATTCAGCGAACTCAAATGTTGGGGTATTTTTTATGTATGGGGTAATTTTTGTGTCAATCTTTATATTTTATGGCAACTTTCTTGTTGCAGCTAAAAATAACGCGAACATTTTTTTTTAATAAGAGGAACCGATTTCAAAAGCAAAACACGTAATTATGATTTCTTATGCTGATCCATCATCATCATCTACTTGGCATATTCCCGGTTTTACCAGCGTCTGCTTACTATTCTAGTCCAAATATTGAAGAGTTATTGATTTTTACACAGAGCGATTGCCATCTGACCTTGGCGACCCTTGAGGGCAAGCCAGTAACAATTTAGACTGGAATGATTTCCCTTCTAAGCGTAACAATCATTATCAGCTGATTATGATAACAACCGGGACCGACAGCTTTACGTGCTCTCTGAGGCACGGTGGGGAGATCGGAAGAAATATTTATACAAATATAAATATCTGCCCCGAGCGGGGATAGAACCCGCAACCGTCGGCGTTAGAGGTACATACAGCAACACTACACCAGAGCGGTCGTTTACTTATGCTGAACCGATTAAAAAGGAATCATAGGACCACAGGACACACATATAAAGTATCCGAAAATTAAATACGTCCTTTTTAGAAATCTTTTAAAAATAGCCATACCTACTAACAATATTGCAATGCAAATATTGATGATTCCAGCTTTAGATGATAGAAGGACATCAAAATGTTGAAAGAAAAGTCAATTTAATGTCTTGCAACATCACATTCCTGGCTGTATAATTCGATGTTCCTTTTTAAAATAACGGCAAAATGAGCAGGCGGGTCACCTAAAGCTAAGTAACTATGGCCATCCATAAATATTTATAGCACTAGAGAAACACAATATGTAAAAGGAATGAATGGTTAAAAGGAATATGAAGTAAAAGAAGCGATGGGGATTAGGTTTATGATTCTCTCATTCACCATACGAAACCCAGTAATATTAGTTACTTCACGGCGATCTGTGAATGTGTGGTATACCCACGGTCGAGTCAGCTCGTGCACGAACTATAGTCAGTGGTCTGCACTAACATAATTATGTAGTATTAATTCTTTAAATGAAACTACCGGCCCGCACCGGCTTAGGAGTAAAAATGCTGATGTTCATGAGAAGGACATCAAAATGTTGAAAGAAAATTTTATGTTTAGCAACTTAAAATTTCTGGCTGAATAATTTGATGTTCCTTTTTAAAAAAAACGTCAAAACGAGCATTGACAAATTAATCATGATTATTTATAACAAGAAGTAACAATATTAAATTTCACGTTTTTTACTTTGAAAATGTCGGACTTTCATACAACCGGTCATCCCTTGTTTTACTCCCTTAAATTCCTAAAAATCCTTTCTTAGGGGCTGATTTTAACATCAAAGGTAAATTGCCTAAATTTTAAGCTGATAGCCCCAGTGGTTTAGCCTCAGCGTTGATGAATCAGTCTGTTAGGTTAGGTTAGGTTTACCAATTATATATGTATAGATACATACACGAAAGTATTTAAATACTTATATATGTACGGAATTGTAAGGCCTATATACAAAAAAGGCAGTCACATGGAATATGTAAATTATCGACCTATTACAATACTACCTACTATTGATAAAATTATAGAAAAATATATAAGTGATCAAATACACAAATTCTACGAAAGCAACAAAATTCTAACGGACCATCAATACGGCTTCCAATCCCCTAAAAATACCACTCAGCTACTCTCGGCTTTCACTGATACCATATACGGACATATGGATAAGAAGAAACATACCTTGGTTGTTTTTGTTGACTACAGTAAAGCTTTTGACACGCTTTGTCATCGCAAACTACTGCAATGTCTTATCAACTGTGGTGTGAGAGGAAAATTACTGTCTTGGTGTGACAACTACATTCAACAGAGAACATACCGTGTAAGGGTTGATAATATAGATAGTTTCAGCGTCCATGTCACGGAAGGCACAGCACAAGGCTCTGTTCTTGGGCCTTTACACTACTTAACCTACGTAAATAGTTTGGCCGACGCAATAAAGAAGTGTAAAATCTATCAGTTTGCAGACGATACCTGTCTAATTGCTTCTGGCCGTGATATACGAGAGGTAGTTAAATATCTTCAAAGTGATTTCGATATATTGACGAAATGGTCACATGATGCTGGATTAGTTAGAAATTCTACAAAGACGAAATTAATGTATATTAATACGAGTCATAACAGAAGTTCCTTTACGCCTTAATTAATTGCACATAGTCACCAATGTCTGCATACAAACAACAATTATGCTCCCGCATCCTATAATTGTAATTGTGATCGTATAGATCTGGTTGATAATCACACCTTCCTTGGACTTGTTATAGACGATAGGCTAACCTGGAAAAATCACACGAACCTGGTATGTGACAAATTACGAGCCATATTGGCTAAATTTTGTCTTATAAAATATAAAATACCCTTTCAAATACTTTTACTACTTTATAAGTCCTTAGCAGAATCAATAATATCTTATGGCTTGACAAGCTACGGAAGAACCCATAAATCTAATCTTGACAAAATATTCGCTCTCCAGCTGCGTATACTAAAACAAATAGTTCCGAATAAAGTTAAAATTACTTGTAAAAATGACTACTGACGACTTTTCGCTCTCTGTAAAATTATACCTATCCATGAAAAAACTGAGTTATCATTATTAATTGAACAATATTTTAACGAAAAATTAAAACAAGAACAGACTGTGTATTCATCCCGAAGAAATGACAACTTAAAACTACAATTGCCTTATTTTAATAATTTATATGGAAAAAGACAATTAGCATATGTAATACCCAGCCTAATAAACAAACTGCCAAAAACATTAAAAGAAAACATAACACTCAAAAATATTAAACTCAAACTAAAACAATTTTACATTCAACATACAATAGCTAAATACACATGATATAAAATAATATGATCGCTTTACAAACACCTCTTATACGCGCTCAACTAGATGGAAATATATAAATCTACCGACACGGAGTTGTGTTAATAAAAATGTTTTGAAATATTACCCTCGTGTCAATTATGTTTTAATCGTTTCCTTTGTATATTTTAGTTGATATATATATTATTATTACTTTTTGTTTATTGTCTTTTACTATTGTTTAAAATTATTTTGAATCGATGGCGCAGGGTGCACGGGAAAACTTCTCGAGTTTTTGTTTGCACCCTTTTAATGAGATTATGACTGTAATAATATTGTAAATAAATAAAAAAATATATACATATCAATATATGGATGCTGATAAGCAATAACGTGTCAACCAACAAAAAGTTGACTTCGGAGATATTGATTTTATCTGAAAATGCGTCTTGTATTTAACGTTTTTCAAAAATTTACAAGTCATATAAACTTAATAATTACGGAAAAAAATTTCTTAATTTAATGTTTCGAATATTGAAGAGTAATTAATATCTTGCAAATTTATATATTTTATCAAAATACAAAAGAGAAGATGGATATATACATACATCTTAAAAAATTGTCAATAATCTTCCATTTAAAGTCCATTTTCTCAAAATGAAGTCCGTCTGTTGACATAGTATTGCTTTTCAGCGTCCATATTTGATATTAATTATAGATAAACGTCACTAATCTAAAATGTTTTCTAAGATAATTAATAATTAAAATGGATAATTCCGTTGAAATCTGATAACTAAACTTCTCTCAAATACAACACTTCTTTTTATAACAGTCGCATGCAATCTACATATTACGAGTACCAGGCTAACATGAAAGCGGAGGAACCGCAAACATTTGAAGTTGGTCCAATCTTTTCACAAAGTGGCTCTTTACACACGGAACATAGAGACCACGAAATGTGACCAGAGAGAAAAATTCCGAGTTTTATTTCATTCTTTGCGTTTCGAAAATACTTTTACCGCGTTTAAGGTATTTTAATGCGTATTACACAGATATAAAAATCGGTCAAGTGCGAGTTGCATTTAAGTGACGTAGAGCCTAGCTGTAGCCTACTGACTGTAGCTCGTATATGAATTGGCTAGTCACGTCACAGATTACTCAAAAAGCGCTGAACCGACTTGGTAATTCTTTTTTTATTTAAAAGGGAAGAATTTTTATCAATATCGGATTAGTAAATAATGTTAATATCAAAATAATTTTTCAAGTAAAAAGAATTACGTATTTTGCTCGCGACCAAAAAAAGACTAACTAAATATTTATATTATAATTCACTCTTAATTTTCCGATTACCGACTTCAGAAGATTAGATTAGGAGGAGGTTTTCAAATCATAGTGTATGTTTTTTTTAATATTAGGTACTTCATGACTTCGTCATTCTATTATATTAACTTTGATTTGTTTATTTATTTCAGTGTCTATTTTAAAATAGGTCACATAGATATTTTATTAAAATCGGTTCAGTACTTTGGTTTTTAAATTAAAAAAAAAAAACTGTTAACTATTCTTCTTTTGCAGTTATATGTGTTTAAAATTTGTATTAGTTTGTTAATAAGTTTATTTGCATGGGATACACATGTGAAGTGTATCCTTTGCATATAGGGTTGTCTGTAAGAAATGACTACCAGTGATAAGACCGCCTTTGCGTCATATTGTAATTTTTTTTTTCTTGGGTGTGTAAATAAGGAATGAAATAAACTAATGGCCTTGCGGTCCGAATTCGACCATAGTTCATTAAATTTTTAACCGATTTTAAGATTGACCACAGTATGTGTGATTTTTTAATTTTTTATTGATTTATTGTATTTTTTTACTTGTACTAATGACGAAAAAAATTAAATATGAATATACATATAAATCGAAAAATTTTTAAATATATAATTACAAATGGTATTGATAAAAAGATAAATAAATATCATTACTTATCGAATCCACAATACCGATATGCGTGTTTTCGGCAAATTACGTACAATATTCCGGGAAATTGAGTAAATGCGGATTCGGGCGGTTCTGTTGCAAATATATATCGTTATTTGTAATCTATGAATATATCGGAGAAATGGAATTCATGTGTTCTGGTTGTTTTCGGCATAATCTATATTTTGAATCCCTGCTAATTGTAATTCTATATTAAATAACTAATGTTTTGTAAATGATACTCACCGGGAATGTAACAATCTCAGCATATCTTAAGCATTACGTTACAACGCCGCCTCGCTGATTAATGAGTATTCGTCTGTAATGTAACAATCCAAATTCGTTTCTTGCATTCGGCTGCAGTTTAAAGCTATTTTTATAACGTCAGACGAGATACTCATACTATTTGGTGCAGATTCATGTTACATAGTGTAAATAATCACAAAACTACTTCGCTATAATCCGCGAAACGATATAGAGCTGTCTGGTATCATGCAGTACGAGCACCATCCACCCTCCCACAGACCGTACCGCCTGCGCCCTTACATATGGATGCTGATAAGCAATAATGTGTCAACCCACAAAAATTCATATTCTGAGTTATTAATGTATTTTGATACTGCATCATCAAAAATTTAAGGTCACACAAACTAAAAAAGTACGGAAAAAGTTTCCTAATTAATTGCTTCCAATTTCAAGTGCATTCCATATTTTGCAATTTATAGAAAAATCTTAATTATTTGAAAAACTTTTTATTGAAAATATATTAAATATATCAATCTGCTTTTAATTCATTATACCTTTTATCAAAACAGAAAAGAAAAGGTGGATATATACTTCTTCAACATTATTTGTTAAGAATAGATTTGACATGTTTAGACGCCATTTTCTTAAAATGAAATCCGTGTGGTTTGACACAATATTGCATATCAGCGTCCATATATACACTCATATGCAGCACAAGTAGGCAAGCACCGCCCACCTTCCCACAAATGCAAAAGCACAAGTAAGCAAGCGTCGACACCACACAGACGCTCTACATAAGTTTCACTCCGACACCGGAGAATCTTCAAGAGATGCGACTGGTGCTCATGCTGCATGATACCAGACAACTGTATACTGTTTCGCGGATAAAAGTAAAGTTTTGTGATTATTTATCATGGAATTCCGGAATGTAACGCCTAATTCGAATAAATGTTACATATTGTATCACTATGTATTGACAGATATGTTGGTGCAGAGTTTACTGCAAGCTGAAGCGCTAACGATCACTGGTTCGATATCCGTAAATCATCATCAAATCACGGCAAACATCAGTATTGGCTATATGGATAATCGGACACTGATAAGCAATAATGTGTCAAGCCACACGAACTTCTTTATGAGAAAATGCCGTCTAAAGATGCCAAATCTATTCTTAATAAATTTGTTTGAATAATGAATTAAGAGCATTTTGATATATCCAATATATTATTTAAGAAATATGGAATAAAATATGGAACGACCCTGAAATTCGAAACAATTAATTAAGAAATTTTTTCCGTAATTATTTAGTTGATATGACTTTATTTTTTATTGAATAATGTTAAATATATGATGCAGTATCAAAATACATCAATATCTCTGAATTTCATTTTTTGTGGGTTGACACATTATTGCTTATCAGCATTCAATTATCGTGATCTGGGTGTATGTGTTGTGCGTGCTTCCGGACCCTCGACACTATCATGAGATCCTAGTTCCATTGAGTGTAATGCGATTTACTTATCACGGGTGTTACAAAACGTATCATTACAAATTGTATAGATCTCCTCACTCCATGATGTAATGCTCGAATATTAACAGTTACATTACAAGTCAATATTCTCAGTGATGTAGCATCCTTAAACAATCTTACTACTAAACTTTTAATTTAATAACATCGCTAGTGATGTACTTTCTCTTTTTTCATGTATCTATTAATAAAATTAAATTATAACTTCCTAAGCTGCATTTATGTTATTTTAAAACAAAATCTATATTAACATAAGCACAGCCGCAAGCAAAACCTAATATTTCATAATTGTCTCGACACGGTTGTCTGGTAATCTTGTTAATATTTAGCCAAAATGTATCCTCTTAAATACTCCACATAGTTCAAAGGCACGAAATTTCAATTTATAACAATTCAGATTAATATGGGTTAATGTAATCGCGATTATTACTATACTAGCGAGACACGCGTCGTGGTCCACCTAAGATAATATATTGTTAGCAAAAAGCGGTATTTTATTAAAAAAAATAAAACAACTCGGGGTTTCCTAATAAAATTATAAACAACAAAATCAATATTAAGGGAAAGTATAAAAGATAACAATTAAATAAAGGTCTCGTCAACGTCCGTCAGTTCCGAGTGCTCAAGCCAAAGTGCCCCCATCTACGTTTGTATTGCTCTTTTTATAATGTCATGATACTATGACACGTGACTATAGCTCCTACAACTTTTTACCGCTAACAATATATGGACGGTGATAAGCAATACTGTGTCAAGCCACACGAACTTCATTTTGAGAAAATGGCGCCTAACGATATCAAACCTATTCTTAATGCATTTTTTTGAATAAGTATTTATGCATTTTTCTTTTCTTATTTGATAAAAGGTATAATGTATTAAAAGCAGGTTGATATATTTCAAATATTATCTAATAAAAAGTTTCTTAAATATATTAAATTATTGTAAAAATTACAAAATATGGAACGACCTTGAAATTCGAAAAAAATAATTAAGAATCTTTTTTCCGTATTTATTTAGTTTATATGACTTTATTTTTTATGGAATAATGTTAAATAGGTCATGCACTATCAAAATACATCAATATCTCCGAAATTGACTTTTTGTGGGTTGACACGTTATTGCTTATCAGCATCCATATATTACAGGCAGTTTCGGTTTCAGCCGCGTTTATTTGAGGAAAAATTATATTTATATCTATATATGTTTACCTTCTCTGCTTGAATCATATATTGTTCAATATTTAATTTATGTTAATTTGGTTTTCGGGTATTCTTTTTTATTTATTAATATTAATCAAAATAAGTTAAATTTTAAAATTAAAGTAGAGCCTAAGTTACTACTTATAACATTAGCGATCTGTAAGTGAAAGCCGGAAATTAGCCGGCAAATATACAGACAGACAGTTTTGATATAAAATGTACATAAATTCAAGTGAAACCGTTGACCTAAGCTAGTCTATACAAATACCTATATAATAAAAATAAAGCAGATTGTAAGTTTAAAGTAAACTAGAACCACCGACTGACAGACGGACAGTTTTTGATGTAAAATGTAAAAATTCATTGTCATATCAGTAGATTGACTTATTGCGGACGATAATCTAAAAGCTATTGTTTCCTCCCTTTAGAATTACATTTGTAAGATTTATTCTCGTAATTGATATAAAACAACTCTGTAACATAACCTTACGTAAGCTGTGAATGTCAAAAATAAGCCACTGACAGTAAATTCTTTCAGGTGTAAAGCAACATTCGCCTTAGGTAGTATTTTTGGGCACCTTGTATCTATAAACATGAATTAAAAAAAAAAAAACAAAATCATATTCACACTTCTATTTTTACCCAGTTTTTTTAATACAACTTAGTTAAATAGCAAATGTAAAATTATTTCCTTTCCAAAATAACCAAAAATTGAGTAATTCATACGACGACATCGCGCTAACTTCTTTTTAATGTTTCTGAATACGATGTAACTTTTGTATTTATATTTTAACGCCATTTTAACTTTTATTTAATCTCGGGTCCGACGACAGCTGGATGACGGGCACGATAAATATGCCAAGCATGAATTTCGCCGGAAAACATTCTGTGTTCCTTTCAATAAGAATTTTGCGCGGTATTATTTATTGTTTCGAAAAATTGTGTGTATTTTACACGTGTATAATTTATGTTCAAATGTTATTCTATGGGTTGTGTATATCTCTTTTTTTCTTTACTTGACTTATTTAGCGGACAAATATGGCGTATATTTAGCCACTCATAACAGTTAGATAAGAAATTATCGACTGAATGATTGAACTGAAGAGTTTTATAATGAAAAACAATTGTTCGGAAATTCGTGACTTTCGTTGCGGTATTGTTACCAAAATAAAGACCAGTAAAAATAAATAGACTATAAATAGGCGATTTTCAGTTTTTCGTTTGTCGTTGAAGTAATATTATAAAGAAGAAAGATTTGTATTTTTACCTGACTGCGTTACACAAGGTTTAAACATTACCCTCATGATACAAGGTTACAAACTTTACGTTGTTTTAATATTAAATAAATATATTTTTGAAATAAATGTAGCCTAAGTTATTTCTTATAACATTAACTGTCTGCGAGGGAAAGTCCCGTAAACATCAGCTCAGCCGCTTCAGAGATTAGCCGGAACAAACAGACTGGCAGACATAAATTTATAATTACAAACAAACACTGCAATTTTATTTATAGGTAAATTCTAGTACATAGAATGGTTTTTAAATCCGGACTCAAAAAGAGGGGTGTTATAACTTTGACTGCTGTGTGTCTGTCTGTGGCGCCGTAGCACCTATACTGGTAACCAGATTCGGATGTGGTTTTTTTTATTTGGAACAAGAGTTTTTGTAGCAATGGTTCTTAGATATGTTCAACGAAAATCGGTCCAGCTATTTCAAAAGCGTGAGCTCTTTTCTCTACTTTTAAAAGGTTTTTGTGTCGTTTTTTTATTTCTAAATGTTATAGCAAAGTTAGCAGGGATCCCTGTAAATATTAGACGTACTAAATGAGGCGACAGTGGCGGCACTTTAACGCGTCGTTTGTTTTTTGTTAGGACGACACTATCTTGGCGACGCAGGCGTTACTTAGCCGGTTCGCTGCGTCGCTTTGTTGGTCCCTTGTAGCGTAATGTTTAAAATACGTTCTTAAATTATTGCTGTTACGTTACTTTTTAAAATTATATATATTTTTTAATATTTTTTAAATTTAAATTTCAGTTTTTTATGTTTACCGATTACTAGAGTACGGGTGGATCGATTTTGTTGATTTTTTTTGTTTAAAATGGTACCTACATGTTGGTCCCATAAAGTTTTCATCGAAATCGTTTCAGTAGTTTGGTTTTAGATTCAAATAAACGAAATTGCGTACTTTGTTTTCGAAGTCGGTTCCTGTTTCTTTTAAAAGTCTTGTATTATATTTTGATATAATCGAAATAATTATTCTATTCAAATAAAAAATATTGCAAAATTCTTATTTCGAGAAAATTTATTTCTAAGATACGATTAACCATTGTATGGTATTAAATGCGTTTAACAAAAATAACGTATTTTTTAAATAGCTCTATATGCGATTGTTTTTTAGTTTTAAAATAGCGTGTTGCTGCTGCTGCTGATAAGCGATGCTGATAAGCAATAGTGTGTCAACCCACAAAAAGTCAACATTAATGTATCTTAATCCTGCATCACCTATTTAACATTATTAAAAAAATCATATAAACTAAATAAGTACGGAAAAAAGTTTCTTAATTAATTGTTTCGAATGTCATGTGCGTTCCGTATTTTGCAATTTATACCATGATCACAAATATTTTCAAAACCTTTATTAGATAATATATTAAACTAGCTTCCGCCCGTGACTTCGTCCGCGTGGAATAGTTTAATAGTAATAGTTTAGAACAAATTTGGTTAGCATAAAAAAGGTTATAGTGAGCTAACCTTAAAAGTTAGACATATGCTGTCGCGGACTTTTTTTTAGAACTTTTAAACAATTCTGTCATAGATGATTTTTGCAAAACTTTAACCGTTTACGCAGCGCACGCAGCGTAAACTCTCTCAATAGGAAAATATCCCCCCGATTTTGAAACATTCTTCATTGGTGCTCCGCTCGTTTTGGTCGTAGCGTGATAATATATAGCCTATAGCCTTCCTCGATAAATGGGCTATCTAACACTGAAAGAATTTTTCAAATCGAATCAGTAGTTCCTGAGGTTAGCGCGTTCAAGCAAACAAACAAACAAACTCTTCAGCTTTATATATTAGTATAGATATATCAATCATTTTTAATTACTTATACCTTTTATCTAAGAAAAGGTATAGTTATTGCTTCAAACATATTTACTAAAAAGCTTTGAGATTTTTCGACGCCATTTCCTCAAAATGAAGTCCGTGTGACACAGTATTACCAACGACCATATTTGAGTGAGCTACATACAGATTCAGTGAAACTAAAATATATCTCAAATTTGAATTTAATATCGCTGATTGTATTGTAATCCGAGTTGTATGTTCTCATCGATTCAGGATATGCTGTATGTAATTAAGGATATCCTATGGCGGTCTATTTCCTTTGTAAGATGTCGTCGTGAATTGAGGAAGCGATGCTTCCTGTTCCCCTTGCTTTATTTGATGTAAATTCTCTGCCGTTAAAATTGAAGATTGGATTTCGTCCTCTTTATCGTATTTTCTTTTGAATATAATAACGACAGAATATTATGAAAGAATTATGTTTTAATGAAACTCGTGTATTAGTTTTTTAAAAACGAATACTTTTTTCAATGTAGAAATTAGCTAGTAAACAGGCAGGATATTTTTAACCCCGAGGAGTTACAAATGCGTTGCCAGCCTTAAAGGAATAAGGTTTGAATGGGAAGGAAAGAGATGGGGGAGGGGGTTAGGCTTCCGGCTCTTTCACTTACCGCACGGAACGCAGTCCAGTTAGCGCAACGTAAACAAACATAATAATACGGGGTCAAAATCCTAGGATTCCAAAGCATAAGAAAATGTATCGCACAGTCTCATAAAAGGCGTTTTCTGACACCGTATAGGCAAAGAGTTTTTTTTGATACCCGTAATATTGCATCTATAATTTGAAATTGAATTCAGTCCGCAATTCTTGTAAATCAAATATTAATAACAAGACGCTGGTACCCTCCAGTCACAGGAATACATAAAGACACAAAACATTTAACATAAACCAAAACCCTCAAGATTTAATGGACATATGCGAAGCTAATGAGATTCAGACCTTAATAGCAATTTGTCTCTAATTCAGGCGAGCTGAACGATAGCGATCGCTAAATAGGCTCTGGATGGAGCGTAGCGCGGTTCAGAAATAATGGCGCGGGTCATGATACTTGTACGCTGATAAGCAATACTGTGTCAAGCCACACGGACTTCATTTTGAGAAAATGGCTTCTAAAGATGTCAAACCCATTCTTAACAAATTTGTTTGAAGACGTACATATATGTCCATCTTGTTTTTTCTATTTTGATAAAATGTGTGATGAATTGAAAGCAGATTGATATATTTAATGTGTTATCTCATAAAAAGTTTTTTAAATATTTGAGAGTATTGTATAAATTGCACAAAATGGAACGCACTTGAAATTCGAAACATTAAATTAAGTAACCTTTTTCCGTACTTATTTAATTTATATGAGTTGATATTTTTTTGAATAATGTTAAATAGCTGACGCAGTATCATAATACATTAATATCTTCAAAATTGACTTTTTGTGGGTTGACACATTATTGCTTATCAGCATCCATTTTATTACTATAGTCTATTTTCCACCACCAAATGAAGACGAGTAAGTCATCTTTATTTGGTAACAATAATCCGAATGAAAATCACGAATTCTCGAACAATTATTTTTCATTATAATATTGCATAATTAAAGATGATTAATTTCAATCATTCAATCGATAATTTTTTATCTAACTCTTATATGTGGTTAGAAATATGCTAAATTTGTCTGCTAAATAATACAAGTAGAGAAAAATGGACTATGCTAATGTTACGCTCATATTACGTTATCACAATCACCTGATAAATCAAATCAAAATAAAAAAAAATACTTTATTCGAGTAGGCTCTCACGAGCTCTTTGAATGAATCGTCATAAATGAAAAAAACAAAAAAAAATTACATCAATAATGAAGCTACCACCGGTTCGGAACCCAGATTCTACCGAGAAGAACCGGCAAGAAACTCGATAGTTACTCTTTTTAATAATAAAGCTGTCGGTCCCGGTTGTTATCACAATCACCTGATAATGATCGTTACTCCTAGAGATTATTCTAGTATAATTGATTACTGGATTGTCCTCAGGGGTTGCGGAAGATGGGAAGCAGATTCTAGTATAACTGGGAAAATTGCTCGGTAGATGATGATGATGTTACAATAGTATTTTTCATTTCCAACTTAGATAAGCTCAATTTTTTTGTTGGTCCAAAGATATTTTTATCTGTCATACTCACTGGTAGCAAGACAACGTTACAAGTGGTAGGTATACTGGATGTTACTCTTTTGATGATGGTGATGATGGACTCTTTTAAAATTTTGTCTATAAAAATTTTTATGAATTACAAATTGATGAATCCTATATGAAATTCGGCATATATTAATTCTACGCATCTTTATCGTCAACTTAATCTTGTAACAAATAAAAACTACGCCGTTGTTCTAGTACCGTCTCATATGACAGGACACACTAAGCTGAATTCATTCAGCGGGAATACCGCAGTATATTACATTCCTATGTCGCGCCTTACGCCTGACCCGGGACGGCAAAACCCCTATTCGTGGGATACACGATATATATTACATTATATGGATGCTGATAAGCAATAGTGTGTCAACCCACAAAAAGTCAAATTCGGAGATATTGATGTATTTTGATACTGCATCACCTATTTAGCATTATTAATAAAAATTATGTCATATAAACTAAATAAGTACGTAAAAAAGTTTCTTAATTAATCGTTTCGAATTTCAAGTGCGTTCCATATTTTACAATTTAAACAATATTCTCAAATATTTGAAAAAACTTTTTTTTAGATAATATATTAAATATATCAATCTGCTTTTAATTCATAATACCTTTTATCGAAAAAGCACAGAAAAGGTGGATATATACTCCTTCAAACATATTTGTTATGAATAAGTTTGACATCTCTAGACGCCATTTTCTCAAAATGAGTCCGTGTGGCTTGACACAGTATTACTTATCAGCGTCCATATATATATAGCTATACGCTTGAGTCTTGGTAAATTAGGTATATAGGGCGTTCGAGTTTTAATTAAGGTCCTTCAAATGTGAGGGTCTACAAGTGTAATACATCACGTTCTGCTTAAAACATTAGATTTATATTTTATTTATTTATAAAGTAGGTAAGTATTTGAGGATTCTTGTTCTCGCGGGTCGTACGAGTTCAGTATTCTTACCTCGCAGTTAATTAGAAAATATGGAAGCTGAAAAACAATAATGTGCCAAGCCACAAAAATATATAATCTAAATAATTTTGCTATAAACTTAATATTAGATAAAACGTTTTACTATAGCAATTTGCTTTTAATTCATCCCACCGTTAAAAAATTAGAAAAGAAAAGATGGCTAAGAGATTAACGTCTTCAAACAAATATATTAAGAGGTTTGATTTAGTAGACGCCATTTTCTCAAAATGAAGTCCGCGTGGCTTAACATAGTACTGCTTATCTGTATCTATGTCTTATCATATAGAAAATAATCACTGTGTAGTGACCACACAAGCTACGAGTTTAAATACGTGAGAAAAATATGCAAACTAAATAAAAAAAATAGCAAACAACATAAACTAAACCAATTTTGATACATTATTGTTATTTACAAACGTAAATTGTGTGTGTCTTTTTTTCTTTTACGGTTTTGGTTTTGTTTTTTAGTTATTACTAATGTTGTAATTGTATTTATTGTTGTATATTTGTGTCTGCAGTGTTTTGTCCTAAATAAAAGCTTTCTTTCTTTCTTTCTAAATCTATCAATTATTTTAAATATAATTGTACGTATATTATCGTTTAGTCGTGTTTCTACAACCACAAGCAAATAAACTGAGCACTGAGCACATGTGAATTACTTCCCAGTTTTTTATTACTAAAGTCTTATTCTAGAAGCCACGTTAAAATGCAGGTCTTATATCGCCGCTAACTACTGAAGTTCCTAAGAACCAGCTAAGTTTAATTTAAGAGCAAAAACTGAATGTAGGTAAGAAGCTTAGGTATCGCTTACATCTGGAACACGTCCGCGAAAACGTTGAAAAACAACGTTCCATAGTGATAAATTTGGATTCGATTGAATCTTATTTTATCCGTTTTGTCTTCTCTTGAAATTTATTTACCAGACTTCAAAAAAGGATGAGTGTATAATACGTGGTGTATGTTTTTTGTTACTTCAGAACTCGGTAATTTCTTAAACGATTTTAGAAAATTCTTATTTTATTCGATCCTACAGAATTGTGATCGAAAATGGTTCAGTAATTTGATTTTAATCAAAATAACTGACATCTTTTGTTTTTGCGTATTTTGTTTTGTTTTTTTTTTTTTTTTTATTAGCAAAAAGCAGGCAAGACACTTGACGTAAAGAGATCATCGGCGCCCATAGACATGTAGCATCAGACGAGAAAAAATGGATTGTCAGTTTGGCAATATTTTTTTTTAATTGCATAAACAAAAAAAATCAACACAAAAATCATTAACCACACGCATAAATACTCTTTTGTTTATGTTCAAACTTATAATTTAAATTAAAAAGCAGTACAAAATAAATATTAGATAATACTGAATTGCCCAATCATCTCCACACTCCACACACACTCCCACACAAACTCACTGATAATAAGAACAATCCAAATTGATCAGTGCCTATTTCTCACATCATGTAATTATTATTAAAGTAAAGTAAAGTAACAGCCAGTTAATATCCCACTGTTGGGCATAGGCCTCCTCCTATTAAGGAGAAGGTTCAGAGCTTATTCCACCACGCTGCTGCACTGGCGGGTATACATGTGTCAGAATTTCTCCCGGCACATGCAGGTTTCCTCACGATGTTTTCCTTCACCGCCGAGCTCGAGATGAATTTACACACTAATTTAGCACTTGAAATTCAGCGGTGCTAGCCAGGGTTTGAACCCACGACCAACGGTTGAGATTGACGTGTTCTATCCACTAGGCCATCTCGGCGCATTATTATTAATGCCATATTATTAACAGGTGATTGTTAAAAAAAAGAATCTCTATTGTAACAGTTTTTCGAATTTAAGTTGTATTGTGTAATCCTATTGTCATATTTATTGTTTTTTATTGTCAAACTTTTATATAAAAATATTAACACTGTTGAATTGCCGAATAAAACAATAAACAATAAATATGGTTGAATTTCGACCACGTTTCAATGAATGAGTTATCTATATAATCTATTAAACCAATCCCATCACTTAAGTTAAATCAAGGTGCTCCGTGGAAACCAATCGTAACAATCTTTTTATCGGCCGTTAAAAAACCGAAGACACTCAGAGAATTGTCCTCTGATTTATAGAGTCTCGGCTGAAACTTTTAATTCCTACTCGAGGACGGATTAAGTGTTGCTTCCAATAAATTTCAGCTGGGAAGTATTAAGTTGTGGGATTTTACTTGGGAATAGATTTCTTCTAAACGTTAAGTACATATATGCGAAGGAATAGTAGGAGATAAAGTTATTTTTCATAAATACAATTGAAGTGTCTGCTTGTAATTTTAAATTTACAGCTTCAATTTAATTAAATGCATATGAAAGTATATAGGTACTCGCATCAAAATATAAATTTTGAAAATTTTCGTCTGTTGTCTGTTTGTTTGTTTTGATTAATCTCTGAAACGCCTGGAGCGGTTTTGACGGGAGTCTCGTTCGTTGATGTGATGAGTTAATCTTGTTAGAAGTAACTTAGGCTATTTTTATGTGAGAATTTTTATTTATTTTAATTGATACAAAAAAATGGGGTTAGGCGTAAACAACATTAAAACATGATGTTTTAGCAGTAGGTGCCTTTCAGTTGTAAGTTGGATACTTACAACCCAAAAGGCTAAGAAAGATATTTTCTATATTCCACTTCTAAAAGGGTGAAAAGGGGAAAATATGTTCGAATAAAAAATCTTATTCCGTTTTCGTATTAACTTAAAACTTCATACACATCTTTTTTAATGCTAATTCTGAAATACGAAACACGAAACGTAGTTTTTTTTGCTTCTATCAAAATACAAAATATTGGCGGGCGAATCTGCGATGAGTTGCTAGTAAATTAACGAAACAAAAAAAATCGAAGCCCCAAATCAAAACTACGGGAAGAAGCCAGTCCCTAATAAACGTTATAAGATTTCGCATAAAAGATAAAGGAAATGTATCCACGAGGACCTCGTAAATAAATTAACCAGCGTCATTCTAAAGTTGTTACTTTTATCCTAAAAAAATCCTCGACGGAACTGAGCGCCGCGATAAATAAAATGTCACGCTTACGCCTTCATCTCTGAAAATCCGTTACAAGCGGAATATACAGCGTGACATTTTGTCCTTCTTGCACTGTAACGGCGTGTAAATATCCCACAACTGGGCATAGTCTCTTTTAATGAGAAGGTTCTGAAGGGTCAGCGGATAGGTCACGTATTACAATTGGACGCTGATAAGCAATACTGTCCAGCAGTGGACTGCGATTGGCTGACGACGAAGCAATACTGTGTCAAGCCACACGGACTCCATTTTGAGAAAATGGCGTATAAAGATGTCAGACCTATTTTTAATAAATTTATTTCAAGAAGTATATATCCATCTTTTGTTTTCTATTTTGATAAAAGTATAATGAATTAAAAGGAGATTGATATATCGTCGGTGATATTTCAAAACCGCGTATCTAACTTTTCCTATAAAGTTAAAATTTGAATCAAATACTAAATCACATTATTGATAAAAATAAGGATTATGGACATTTTCCATTGCGCAAAAATGGAGCTTTGTGTAAGCTAGTTACGCGGTTTTGCTCTATCACCGACGATTTTTAATGTGTTATCTAATAAAAATTTCTTAAAATATTTGATATTATTGAATAAATTACAAAATATGGAACGCACTTAAAATATAAAACATTAAATTAAGAAACTTTTATCGATACTTATTTAGTTTAGATGACTTGAATTTTTATATATCTCAAAATTTGACTTTTTGTGGGTTGACACATTATTGCTTATCAGCATCCAATTATTCCCGATACATGCAGGTATCTTTCCGATGTTATGTTATCCGAGTGCTCAGTGAAAAACGATGATTTCTTTCTTTGATAGATGTATTTAAATAATTATAAGCACTTGACAACTCAGCGGTGCTAGCCGAAGTATGCTTGTAGTCGTCGGTTGAGATCGACCTGTTTAACCACTAGGTCGTCTCGGCATTGTTCTATTGATAGTAAGGGAAGATAACCACAACATAGTCCAGTGAATGTTAATTAAAACATATAACTTATATTAAAGTGAGACACTCTTTAACATTTGTAAATTGTAACAGTATTATCATTGTGAGCCGAGATAGCCTAGTGGTTAGAACACGTCGATCTCGACCGATGATCGTGGATTCAAACCCTGGGTACCACCGCTGATTTGGCAGACACATGGCCGGATATATATATATATATATATATATATATAATATATGTCCTGACTGACTGATTGATTAATCAACGCAGAGCGTAAATCGCTGAGACTATATCCTTGAAATTTTAGCAGAAGTTAGCTTTAATGTTATAAACATCCACTAAGAAAGGATTTTTGGAAATTTGACCTCTAAGAGAGTAAAATCTGGGATGAACGATTGTGTGAAAATCCATCATTTTCAAAGTTAAAAATATGAAATTTACGGTTTACGCTCTGCCTTAAAAAATCAGTCAGGCAGTCAGTCAGGACAAGTAATAATTATATATAAATATACATATATACATATACATTTTGTTAAGTTAATATACAAAACGTTATAAAGCGACGTGTGTTTCCATAGCAACTCTACCGCACCTAGACATCAATTTGAACTGCAATTAAAACTTTTACCCACCATTGGTCGCTTTTTAACACCAAAAAATATTCCTCGAAAATCGCAAACTCAAATTACTCGCCACTCGCTTTAATACCGTTCTAAATGAGATGAATCATTAAAGATATTATCTGACACTATTAGGCGAAAATTACATTTGTAGGTTTTACTCTCGTAAGTGATATAAAAGTCTATTATCTAGTAAAAGATACGTCATAAGTAATTGAAAAAATCAGAATGCCTAAGAAGGCCATAGATAATCTTAACAAATTTTTTTTTAAATCGTTATAGATTCTAAACGGTAATTCTGATTGAAAAATGATATAAGAAACCTAAAAATGATTTTTAAATACCTATTCAACCCCCTTTAAGATAGTTCGTCAATTTTAATTTCTTTACTCTTCATATTAAGGCGTCTTCACGTTTGGCCTAAATAGTGCTACAAAGGTACAAACTCACATACATCGTATATACATACGTAAACTAATAAACACATTATCCTCCCCTGCTTCCCGCAGTCGGGTAAAAAAGCTGTGAATGTCAAAAATAAGGCAAGCAAGTGTAAAGGAATGACAAACCAATTATGAAATATTTATGAAAGTCTGAGACCCAAAACTTTGTAATTCTGGCCTTACGCTTAATTGGAAAATGTAAGGATGTGGCCACTACTGTATCAGTGGCATTTCGATGTGGGTTTTTGGTGGGTTTGGATACACGTCAAATATAACACCGCTTGTTTTGGGTCGGGGATTGAAAAGAAAAATACTTTGCTGTGCACTCCTCAGTCAAGTGTACGATAATAAGGAATCGGGTATCTTTTCGAAAATTTTCCCTGCGTAAATAAAAATAGGTGACACCACGATCATACCTTCTAGTGAAAAATACTTAGCCGTGCCGTCCTCAGCCAAGTGTAGGTTAAAAAGTACTGTGTCCATCATGAGACGATTCTGCGATACTGCAAGCTACAGATTCTGTGTTAGTGTGAATTCCATCGTGAAATATCTCCTATAGGAAATTTTCCATTCAATCGCTTTGCTCTTTGAAGTGTCGAGATGAAAATTATGAGTTTACTTTCATGGGTAACTTTCTAGAGGAAATATAAGTTGTTAAACTGCTGGAGTTATTTTAAATTGGAAACGGTTTATAGTCGACTTCAAAAAATCTATATGAAAGAATGAAAGAAAAACTTTATTGACAAACATACAGACTACACAAATAAAAAAATAAATGCAAAACAAATACAAGAAAACAAAAAACAAATAAAATAAAAATTAAATTAAATTATATATTTATAAAAACAAAAAGTTTAAAATAAAAACAATATTAGCCTTGTGTGCTGTTAAGAGGAGACCGCTCAGAATATTATAAGTTTCTATGAACCTCTGCTGATTTTCAACTGCACCCCTTGTGGCCACGCAATGTGTATGTGTATCAAAATCAAAATCAAAGTGTTTTATACAAAAGGATAATTTAAATTTTCGTTTTGAAAATCAAGAAAATGACCACGGTTTAGGAAAAGTATAACCTCAGGCCGGATAAGAAACCGCGAAAAAAACTCAGCGGGGCTTTTTTTTGTTATTTTTTTTAACAACGTCAAGATTGGTTACAATACGTAAAATATATTTAGACAGCCTGGAAGCGATCGCATTATTCCCAAGGTGTGTCGTCATCAATGAAATTTTTAATATTATAATAACCTTTAACACACAAACGTTTCTTTACAATTTTTCTGAACTTTGCTATAGAAGCATTTTGAACGTTTTCTGGCATCGTGTTGTAAAATCTTATACATCTCCCAACAAAAGAATTACTTACGTTCCCCGTTTACTTAAAAAATGTCTTGATCGAATTAGATAATTTTTTTAATCGGGTATACTTACCAAGGATAGGAAGTTTCACGTAAGTATCGGTCTGAACTATGCGCATGACGCTGCGCAGAACACGAAATTAGTCACCAGACAGTCGTTTAGACATTTTATTAATTTTAATTATTAAATGCTTTTTATATAATGATATATGTCAAATTAATGTGCTTAGATCATTAATTAGTAATATGTTTTTTGCAATTTATATCGGATGTATTTCTCAAATAGTTAATAATATTAATCCTGAACGAGTGTAGTTATTCGCAAAATTCGTGATTTTCATTGCAGGATGTGTTGATTATTCTAGATGGTCATGGCTACGTTTATACATGTGTATATACGCGTATTATTAAAAAATAACTGGTCAAGTGCGAGTAGGACTCGCGCACCGAGGGTTCCGTACAAACTTATAGAAAACTATATAAGACTAACCCATCTACGCCATTTGTGGTCTTCATCATCAGTTCCAACATAAGTTACTATCAAAAATACCTAAATCAGTATACGCTTGCCTATAATATTTGAGGAGTTCCCTCAATTTCTCCAGGATCCCATCATCTGATCCTGACCTGAAGACAATGGGACCACCTTGGAAGTATACCTTTTCAAACAAAAAAAAATTTTTGAAAATCGGTACCCAAATGGCGGCGTAATCGGCGAATAAACATAAAAAAAAATTAAATACAAGGTCGAATTGAAAACACTCCTTTTTAGAAGTCGCTTAAATATAATCAAATATTATGTAAATATGGACCACGTCCCAAAAATTATTTTGAAACTACTTAGGAGCACTTTAATTTAAAACACGATCATCGTTGCAATCCATGGAAACACAAAATTTTATTTTAAGTACTAATACATCTTATACTTTCAAAAAAAAAAGTTATAGCGTGATTCAGGATACACCTAGCGCCATCTCTTGACAATTTCAATGAACTAACTTGTTGACTTTGACATTAACAACATAATTATATTATATTTTATTCTCGTTTTATTTTTATTTATATTCTACTACACTCCACTACCCCTGCACTACGTTCGTAAAATATTTAGATTTACATTATCAATCAAAATATCGAAATATATATTAGTGTTGCCAAGACGAAAATAATTAGTCCTTAATTCCAACAAAACTAATTGTTTATTTATAAATAACTAATTATATTACTAATAACCAGAAGACTTATATGTGTAGATAAATAAGTAAATTAAATAACTCGATCTGTTTGAATTTAATTTTAAAATTTTCGTACTAAGTCAATACGACTACTTAAATCAAATCGCGTGAAGCTCTTATATTGAATGTTAATTACGTAATGACGTTAATCGACGATAAAACTTTGAAATGAAAAGTTTATTTTATTATTTTTAGCGCGTTTAAATAATAATTAAAATAAAATTTTTTATTAATCGAGCAGAATTATATCACAGTTAATGTCATAATGTTGTAATAGATGGCATTAGCTGTACGCTGCATCGCGCTATCATTTTGTTAGCTGCGATGTATAGATTGCATTGCGTTGTTTATAAAGGTTTGCTACTTTTTAATGTTTTCGTATTGATACAAATTTCTTCTCAGTGTTTGTAAAATTGTTTTTTTGACCATGGTCAACTTCTATGTTAATTTGTTACAAGTACATATAATTTTAATTCTAAGATTAATATATTTTCCGCTTGATCAATTTACAACTTGATACATTTACGCGTTCCTGAGAAAAAGGTTGAAAGACAGACGTACAGACTGACAGACACACGAACAGAAATTTACAGTTTTCGGATTTTTTCCTTTATGTATACTAAAGGACCTTGCTCCTGGCCAAATTTCATAATGCTTGGTCAATGGGAAGTACCCTATAGGTTTTGATTCCCTTGCGAAAACGTTAATAACGCTATCATACTTAAAATATGTGGTATAAATGACCGTATCTTTTGATTGCATTAACTTAGAAGTTTGATTTTTTCACAGCTCTTAGTAATTACAACTCTGAGTACTTGACGTTGATAAAAAATTGTTACCTTCACGCGTTTCTGAGAAAAAGGTTGAAAGACAAACTTACAAACAGACAAACATACATACAAAAATTTACAGTTTTCAGATTTTTTCCTTTATTTGTACCATAAGATCTTACTTCTTGCCAAATTTCATTGTGCTAGGTCAATGGGAAGTACCCTATAGGTTTTGATTCCCTTGCGAAAACGCTAAAATGGTCAAAATATACGACATATTTTCCATTATCTTTCGATTGCGTTGACTTAGAACTTTAATATTTTCACGGCCGCATGTCATCGTAGACTTGAGTATATGATATTAATTTCAACATGATACGTCTATGCATTTCTGAGAAAAAAGGGTTGACATCCCGACAGACAGACAGACAGACAGACAGACAGACAGACAGACAGACAGACAGACAGACAGACAGACAGACAGACAGACAGACAGACAGACAGACGGACAACAAAGTGATCCTATAAGGGTTCCGTTTTTCCTTTTAAGGTACGGAACCCTAAAAACTAGATTAACGCGTGAGAAGTCGCGACCAAAAGCTAGTCACTACATAGTATAAAACAAAGTCGCTATTCGCCGTCTGTCTGTCCCTATGTATGCTTAGATCTTTAAAACTACGCAACGGATTTTGATGCGATTTTTTTTAATAGGTAGAGTGATTCTTAAGGAAGGTTTATATGTATAATACATGCATAATATAGTAGAGAAACGCCGATAAATTTAGAGGTTTCTAATGTGATGTCGTAAATAAGCACGTTTTTTTACGCTTATATTGCAAACGCTGGCTGAACCCTACGAGATAGACCAAAATAATGTACTACAGTATTGTCCACCTTAAAAAGTTCAACAAAAAAGTCCGCGATGGTATATGTCTATCTCTTAGGGATAACCCACCATAACCATTTTTTATCCTTTACTAAAAAATGGTTATTTACGAAGTGATTTTAAACAATACAGCATTATTCCTTATCCAATTAAGTACCTTAAATAAATTGTGCATTTATTATAGATCAATATGCTTTTTACAGCATGTAATTTAAGTGAATATTTCCGAAGATATTACAAATTTAAAATGCAGGGACGTAGTTATTGCGGCGCCGCGGCGGTACGACCCGCGGCCGGCCGGGGTCGGGCGGCGCGTCCTATAAATAGCGCGTCGATGGTCAGAAAGTCCCCAAATCCAAAGTAAAAAATCCTTTCTTGAGAAGCACCGCAAACTGCAGCCTTGCTTTGCATGAGACACTAAGCATTCTGTAATCCACGCGAACGAAGTCGCGGGCACAGCTAGTTAATTATAAACGAATGCATCTGGGTATAAGAAATGAATATAAGAAAAATAATATATACAGACGTCGTCTTACTATGATTTTATTTACACCCTTTATAACACTACAATTTTAATAAAAAGCAAAGTAAAGTAACAGCCTGTAAATGTCCCGCTGCTGGGCAAAGACTTCCCCTTTTATTAAGGAAAAGGCTTAGAACTTAATTCACCACGCTCCTGCATTACGGGACGAATAGACATGCGTCAATTTCTTTCGGCACGTGTAGGATTCTTCACCATGTTGCCCATCACCGCCGAGCTATAAATGAATTTTAATACAAAGTTAGCACTTTAAAACTTAGCGATCATCGGTTCAGATCGACGTTTTCTACTACCAGGCCATCGCGGCTCATTTTAATATAAAGAATTTATTCGAGGATTAAATATAAATATTATTTAGAGCTTTTATCATATAGTGATAAGAAAATAAGAAAAATCTTGGTGCTTCAGTAGACCGAGGCGATAATAAATCTGTCGGCAGTATCGTTTACTCTCAAGGGGATGCGATGAGATTTTAAGTTATGGAGTGATACGGGATTGGCTTATGTGAGACATTGAGGAAGATTGAACGTGTTGTATGTGTGTGTGTGTGAGATATTTTTGGGCACACTTTAAGAGCCCTTTTTCACTAAATGATATTATCGCTGTTAGAGAAACAGAATAGCCGGGTATTAAATTGTTTAATTGTTAAAGTTTAGTTGTACTCAACTGAGTACAGTTCGCATACAAGCTGGCTCGACTGCCAGTAGGTCACTCTCATAGAAACGGAGTTATATAGTTAATGAAGCTGTGTTTTCTTTATCCATATTCCTTTGCTTACTTACTCTCTTCATCCCTTTTTAAACGGCTCAAACATAGCTTCTCCAGAATCTTAAAAGTAACCCCCCCTCTACATATATACATATACATAGTACGTGCTAGTCTCATAACCTTATATTTAAATAATGTTGTAATATAATGGATACAAAAAAAAAATACAAAAGATTGTAGACCACATCTAAGCCACTGCATCTGGGTAAAGTTCCCAAAATATATATTAGAATAGTTATAATCAAATAAGACTTATGAAATTAAAAAGTGTTATTGACTCTTTATATGTTAGTTTAGTTAGAATATCCGAAAATATTTCTACGTCAATTCAGTTTATATTCATAAGTTTTATAATCTCTTCTCTGCCTGATTGAAATCATACATACTCTGTCAATAGGTGTTGTACGTTTTCTACGGATTTACAAGACGCATATGTTAAAAACTCCTTAATAGCGAAAGCATATATTTGTTACTCCTAAATGTGTGTATATTAACAATTTTAAAAGAAAAACTAACTAGTTTCTTGTTAATACTTTTTGGTATAATCTACATTCCGAACCGGTGGTAGCTTCATCAATTTAAATATATATATATATATATTTTTTTTTTATAAAGTATATTTTGATGATTGATCGATTGCCTCATTGTTATTGGTATTATACAGCGGTATCGATATCGTTTAATGAAAATATGCTGTTAGGTTCATCTCTATGACACGATAATAATACATATATCACCATGTTTGAAAAAAAGTTAGCGGTGCGTTTCACAAATAATCATCTTAATAGGGTAAAATAAAAAATTACTTTAAAAATGGTTAAAATTAAAAAGATAATACAGTTTAAAATATGTTTCGAGAAAAAATTTAATGTAAGAAGTATAAGTACGTCGCAGTATTTATGAAAATCAAAATTTATGACTGATTAGGAGAGGCTTTTCATAAATCAGGGAAATGATTCGTCATTAAATGTATAATTGTAAATAAGAGATATTGTTCGTGAATCTACGTACATATGTTGTCTGTATGTTTCGAGCAATTTTTCTTAGATAATTACGATTCAAGATGGTCGATAGTTATATAAGTCGATTTCGATATCTAAGCGTTTAAGTTTTTTTTTTTAATTCCTTAATATTTACCACCATTTCCGTGCCTTATTTCTTTATGTCGTCAACACAGCTTGTTCTCTTCCATTCCCACCTATCACACGTCATTGCAAAGGTCTTATAATTCATTAAAAACATTGAATAATAATAACGTCAAACGTTATCCTTAATTATTCTCTAATGTTGATTCCAAAAAAATCGTATTAGTGTCGTAAACCATAATTTGACTCTTACTGCACAAAGTTTATATTAGTAAATTAATATTCCATTAATAAACTTTTCATACACCATGAGTACATGTGTCCTTCCCAAAAGTGAGACTCACACACACTCCAATAGATTAGCATCTGTTCAAATTACTCATGATAACTGCCAAATTTAATACCGATATTACAATATCTAAATTACTATGATCATTACCGACTCGTAATCAAAATCGATAATGCATACTCAAAATACCAGTTACCCTTTAAAATATCCCGTGTAGGTGTTGATTTAATCCATTATGGGCTGATTCTCATAAACATGTATTGCAAATTTTCGATCAAAATATCTTGAATAACGCTTTTGCAATTTCGGGGGGCACAAAAGAGTTGAAGGATAGTTTGATCATGAGCCAATATTGGCTTTATGGAATTTGGGCCAATGATTGACAAATATTGCTTTGAGGAAGCTAAAATGGCCAGTATATACATCGTACTTTACTGTAACAGCAAGTGAACGTCCCATTAGGCTGTGGTTTCTTCTTACATTAAGGTGAAGGTTAGCCACGCTGCTTCACTGCAGGTTGGCGGATAAAAAAAAAAAATTCTTTTTTACCGGATAGGATATATACATTCAGATTGGTTCCATAGAATTTATCAAAATTGATTTCATAGTTTGTGGTTTAAAATCAAAATATTAGTATGTACTTACTTACTTACTAACTTAACGTATTTACTTCATCGAAACAATCGAATTGTTTTTTGTTTTCAACTATTCATTTTTCAACTACTTTTGAAATCAACTCATTAATTGACTATGATTATTTAAATACAAATTAATCTCAGGAACAACCTGTTCGAATTGAAAAATTATTTTTGTATTAACTAGTCCATTTATTAAGGAAGGCTATAGGCTATGTTACATCACGCTACGACTTATAGAAGCGAAGCAGTGATAGATAGTAAATAAATAAAATCGATAAAGAAATGACGAAGTCCTGAGGTTATTGACGTTAAAAAGAATACACAACGAACTTAAAACTTTTTTCGGTTTTTTTAAGTCTGTTGAAAATCAAACAAAAAATTACTACTTTACTCTATATAAAACGTAGGTATCAATCACTGCTGTATATAATTATATTATAAACATGATGTTTATACAAAAGCTCGTTGTAGGCCTTGTCAGTTCTATTCAGAAACTGTTTTTCAATCACTTTCCAAGATTAATTGTCAACGAGATTATCTCTTTCCACAAATACGGAGCGATCGTCTTCAAAATATTTCAGCTAAGCGTATTCTGAAATGCAAACAGTTTGCCGCAGCGCAGCGCAGAATTGAAAGTATGATTAAGCGAACTACCTGTATAGAAATTCAGCTATTTTATGACTTACATGACTAACATTCTTATGAACATTTGAAGCACTGCGACAGCCTTGAATGCATTGCAAGGATAAAGAAGATAGGAAAAGGGTGGTTTTAGGCTTCCTCATATACCAGCTAAGACAAACTCAATACAAAACTTCCAACCCCCATTTTACCCCCTTAGGGATCGAATTTTGCAAAATCTCGTCTTAATGAGTATCTACGTCCTAAAAAGAACTAGCACTTGTAATTTCAGAGATTGAGTGAGTGACCTTTTACTTTTGTATAGGTATATAGATTTGAATTTTTGTTATTATTTCTTTCTTATACAAAATAGCTAGCAAAAAGAGACGAGACAACTAATATATGGTGTTTACCACCGCCATTACGCATTTTCCATTCATCATTCATTCATACATTCGCAACCCAGGAGAGCCACAAATGCATTTATCTAAATACATAGTTAAAGATTATATCTACTCGCACCTATCTATACAGTCCACTACATCATGAGAAATATAACTGCTACTTTGTTTTAAATTTGATTTTTATTATCTTTGTAATAAGGCTGAGAATAGATCAAAGAAATTAAATATAAAGAAAATATTGTAATTATATAAAATTTGGTGACAAATTAAACCTTGCTAAGTACACACGTCTTTTCCTTATAAAATATTCTACCAAAGCAAAATCGACCTTATCGCTTTAAACAGCATTACCAGCTAAAAAAGGAATAAGGGATAAGGGGGTTAGTTTTCCGGCTCTCTTACTCACTGTACAAAACGCAGGTAAATTAGCTTCTTCCCGCTAATCTTTTGTGAGAGTAAGGTCGAACAAGCCTGTATACGTGCTGTATTCATTAGGCTATAGAATAAGATTAAGTTTATTTGGAACATCACTAACAAGTTCAGACCTAATTATTACAGTAAATACACTAACAATAAAAATAAAAAAACAATAAAAAATAAAAAAATTATAACAAAAAAAAGTAAAAGTAAGACTAAACTAAACATATTTAAAAACAAATAGTTAGGCTCTATATAATAAATATATGTACATCGGCTGTTATATACAAATTCTTTACTGAATTATGCTGCGTCAGTACACGCGTTGCTTTACTCATGAAATCTGACGCAGTGTTTATGTTAATTTCATTAAAAAAAACCCCAAAAACTCTCGCATCAAACCAAGGATCCTGAATGATAAATGAGGCTGATAAGCGGAGGACTGGGAAAAATGGTTACAGTTTTAGGCGGAATCTTGGAGATGAAGACGATTTTAATTTATTGCAATGGATGTTTCTTTTGTTGCCTTTTTGTATGTGTATTTGGAATTATTCTGAATACTAACATCTGGTAGGAGGAGCCTTCGGGTCACGTGATGTCAAGGGATCAGTAACAGCTTGTATTTGCACTATTCGAGTGCAAACGAATGCGTAGTTAGTTTAATGAGGAATGAAATTCCATATTATCAAAGAAAATAATATTATTTAATAAACAGTTATATGTAGTTTAATACAAATAAAATGAATGTGTCTGTTTGCAACTTCAAATTAACAAGTTTTTTTTAATGCATATGAAATTATGTAAGATAATGACACCAAAAAAGAAATTGTCTGTCTGTCTCTCCATCTCTTAAGCGGCTTCGTTAGCTGGATCGATTTTGCTAGGACTTTTACTCGCAGATAGCTAATGTCATAAGAGTAACTCAGGCAACTTTTATGTTAGTAATTTTATTTATTTCAGTAATTTTTCGCAGAAGAAGTAGGGACCATCCGTATCAAAACAGATGACGAGATGTTGCAGAAAAAGTTTTCCAACTCTCCGTATTCTAGCTCTTTCACTCACCGTACGAAAGGGTGAAAATCAACTCCTTTTCGCCAAAAATTTGAATATTAAATTAATTTAGATTTTTTAAAAAGTATTTATTCTTTTAAATTGTATAAAAATAGCATGTTTAAAATGAAAATTGCGTGGCATTGACGACGTTACGTTGCAGTTATTGCTTCTCACACCGCCATCTTGTCACTGTCCCTATCAATAGACTAAGACGACTTTTCTATATTGATTTGAACTGTTTGTTATCGTAATTTAATTGGAGTGAAACTTTACAGTTGACGATTCAATACTTAATAAGTAGACGAGAATGAATAGTAAAATTATGAGTACATATTACGTTTAGGTTCATTGCGTTAATTGACAAAGAACAAACATGTTCTATAAAGAGAAAGAGAAAGAAAAAGAGAGAAGATCTTACAATATTCTGATTTTGATATTATACGCGAATTTTTGCTGTATTAACGCAAATCAAGTGTATATTTAACTCTAATTATAGACTATAAATAATTGAATGCTAATAAGCAATAATGTGTCAACACACAAATAGTCAAATTCTTAGATATTTTAGATTATTAGATTTAACATTATTCAATAATTTTTAGGGTCATATAACTAAACAACTACGGTATAAAGTTCCATTATTTAATGTTTTTGGCAATAAAAAGGTATTGCTACCATTAGTTATCGCGATAAGACTCGTTATATTAAATATGAATAGTATAAATCGCGAAAGTTTTCTTTTGCGTTCTATTTTATTCCTGTTTAAGATGTACTGTTTTCCAGTCTATTATTTTTTTTTTTTTTCTACTAGCTTTTAGTAAAACACTGTATGTGTAACTCGACTTATAGCAGGCGTATCCACATGAAACTAGTACCAGATTTTATGTATAGACCTGCAAAATCACAACCGCGAAAACCGCACCCAATTTCCTGCTGGAGTTTTTGCGTGATGCGCAAATATCGGTTAGTTACAATTTTATTATATCTATACTAATATTGTAAAGAGGTAAATTGTGTTCGTAAGTTTGTTTGTAGGGGGTAATTTCTGAAGCTATTGATCCGATTTGAAAAACACCTTTTGCGTTAGATAGCCCGTTTATTAAGGAAGGTTACAGGTTATATTACAAGCTACCACTCAGGAGAGCAAAGCAGTGCCTAACGCGAGTGGAACCGGGAGGGGCAGCTAGTATTAAGATAAGATCAAATAACATAAGGTAAGATTATATTTTATCTTTATTACGACTACGGTAAAGCCAAAGGAGGGTTATCATTTTGACAGGTTATATGTGTATGTATATATTCATCTGTTCCCTCATAGCTCCTAAACTACTAATCAGAGTTGGACCAATAAGGTATTGTCAGAAGCGTGCTGATTGTCTTCTGGTTACAGACTATATGACATGTCACTAAATCGAATTTGGCGCCCTTTAGTGGGGATAAAGTATTCTGTTAAAAAAAAAGATATACCGTGTTTAATATCATTGGAAAGGGCGTTACTTGTAAATTTCAAAAATATATACATTACTAGCATTTTTCTGTGGCTTAGTCTGTTTTCATTAGATAATTTTGATATTTCTATAGTTTTTTGTCGTAGTTGGAGTTTAGTTTTCTACCTTTCCTTCTTTTTTTTCTAAACAATTAATTATTTTGTTAAATAAATAAATAATGATACGAAAAAACACATCCAGTCTATAGATAGTTATCTCATATCTATGCAAGAATGTCGGCAAGTGGGACAAAGCATTTTTCTCCACAGCCGATAAATGAAATTTTCCGGGCGGATGTTAAAATAGCATTATATTAGTTCTGCGATCCAATGGGGCATATATTTAGAATATTATTTATTCGATATAGTTATTTATTCTTAGAAGAAAATTACACTTATAAGCTTTGCGCTCAGACTTTCATAAAGATCTACATAAGTTGTTTTTCATTGCTTTGTATCACTTTTAGTGTTTCATTTTTAATATTCACAGCAAGGTTACCTAAAGTGTTTCTAGGTTACAGAGTTGTTTTTTGTCAGTTACGAGGGTAAAACACAAATATGATTCTCTTTTTAAATAGCCTTTGCTTGCTTCTTTGCCTGCGTCAAGCTTAAATCGTCCATACAGACTTTGGATCCGCGTTTCATTTCCTCGGGGAATTAATTTTGTAAAAATCTTTTGTAAAAAAAAAAGTAAAAAAAAGTAAAGTAACAGCCTGTAAATGTCCCAATGCTGAGCAAAGGCTATACTATAAAGAAGAAAGTTTAGAGCTTAATCCATCACGCTCCTCCACTGCATATTGGTGAGTATACATGTGTCAGAATTTCTCCCGACACATGCAGGTTTTCTTACGATGTTTTCCTTCACCGCCGAAATTAACTTTAACACAAATTTAGTACTTGAAAAATCAGCGGTGTTAGCCGGTCAAAACGGGTTTGAACCCACGATCTTCGGTAAAGATCGCCCTGTTGTAACCACTAGGCCATCTCGGCTCACGAAAAGTATTTTTACTAATTTTGCCACTGATAAGTACTTTTGACAAGTTAATAACTTCGACTGTAACATATACAACAACATTTATCTTCGAAGTCGGTTATATTTTGTTACGAATATCGCCAGAATCAATTAAATCATATATCTCCAACCTCATGTCGGCAATAAATCGAATAATCATAATTAGGCCGCAGGGCAGCAATCAGAGATAGCGCGTAATCTAATATAGCCTACTTCATTATACCGCACATATTAACAGGGCTTTCGTTATCTCGGAATAGGGGCTTATTCGGACGAACGAGATTATGGAGTTGATTATAATATTGTTTATATGTTAGTTCATTTGTCGAATGAAGTTCCTTGGTGAATAGGTAAAGTGTCCGACCGACACTTTTGTTACAAGGGAGACAAACGAAAAAATAACTCTTTTTTCATTTTTTTTTATTTTCAGTTGTCAGTGGACTACAGTTAGATGTTCTGTTATTATTAATGTTTACACACTAAAACATTATTAATCGGTAGAATTCGGTTTACAATTACATTAGCAAAAATATATTTTAATTGTAATACTTTTTGTTGAAGGCAACGTCGTGTAACACTTAAAGCAATAGTATTTTAAATCCATATAATGAAATACTATTATTTTAACGTTTTTATACGAAATTAAAACCTTTATATAATTTAACTTTTGCTCTAAAAAAGAAAATATTAAATGCGATTGATTAAAACCCACTCGTGACTTGTGGTGTGTTATTACCTATATTTTATTCTTAGCCACTATAAAGTTTTATCAAAATCTGTTTAATCGTTTTTTCGTAAATGAACTACATCATTTATAATACGAATTTTGACTACTAAGATCTTAATATTCAAGTAAGAAAAAGTACACACACAATATTCATTATCTATCCTTGCATCGTTCCTCAGAATAATAACATTAATATCTAAGAGGCAGCAGAAATTCAGTTTCGTACGTGAGAGGAATGTAATAATACCAGCTGGTGCCGGCATCTACAGCTTCCCGTGGCTGTCACCGGGTTCGTGATAAACAATGTTTGAATGCTGATACAATACTATCATATATACAACATTACTATTCGAAGTCGAGAATTATATTTGGAAGTTTTACTATCGTAAATTATATAAAACGGCTTTGTAACCTAGCATACGTCGTAAATAGTTACGAAAGCTGTGACTGTCAATAATAAGGCGCTGACGGTAAATTCTCTCACGTGTAAAGCAATGAGAAGTTACTTACGTAAATCTTTGTAATCTGGGAGCAAAACTTATGCGTAATTTTTGATTTATAAATGTTTAAGTTCGTGGGAATGAAAGTTTTGATGTTTGATGTTCTTATATGCATAGATTACTAAACGGATTTTGATGAAATTTTACAGTAATATAGCTTAAACATCCGAATAACTATACGATGCGGTTTGAAACCACAATGAGAGGTAGTCTATACTAATATTATAAAGAGGTAAAATTTGTTTGTAAGTTTGTTTGTAGGAAGCAGTCACTAAATCTACTGATCCGATTTGAAAAATAATTTTCCATTTGATAAAGTTTATGAAGTACATTCTTTCAAACAAGAAAAGAATTTTCGAAATCATAACAAACTTTACAAAAAATAATACTCTACGAATTGAGTTCTTTTTTAATTTGAAGAAGCTTTTTAATAATGTTTTATTACTTAATAAATGCGTCCTTTATTAACAGTTTTTTTTATATAAAAGAACATACTTTCAAGATTGTTTCTATAGAATTTTCATCAAAATCGATGTAGTAGTAAAATAACTGAAATAAGTATATCACCCAAGTAAACGAAATCGTATTATGCTTTTAAACATACGATTTCGATGTCAACTTTGAGTCTTAATTATCTTGTCTTAATTATAGTACATCTTAACATCTAAGGCAGAGCTGCGCAAACTGAATACGACATTGGGCTAAAAATTCACTAAAAAGTTTGGAGGGCCGCATAAAAAAATACTTAAGCGTGTTTAGCAAAGCACTATTACGAAAACGTGATCTAAAATCTATACTAATATTATAAAGCTGAAGAGTTTGTTTGTTTGAACGCGCTAATCTCAGGAAGTACCTTATTCGAATTAAATAATTATTTTTGTTGTCTTAGATTTTCGCGATTATTATTCATTGAAATAAAACTATTTTAAACGGATTTAAATCGCGTATATTAAGTATTTTTATCATCCCGACGTTTCGAGCACTTTGCAGTGTTCGTGGTCACGGGTAGACAGTCTACGTCAGAAACGTCGGGATGATAAAAATAATTAATATACGCGATTTAAATCCGTTTAAAATAGTTTTATTTCAATGAATTATTTTTGTTTTAGATTGTTTATTTATTGAGGAAGGCTATAAGCTATATTACATCACGCTACGATTCATAGGAGCGAAGCTGTAACCATAAACGTAGTATAAAAACTTGTTAAAGCACTAATAAATAATAAAATCCTTAACGTGATAATGATAATAAAATAATATACGAAATAAATATTCTAAAACGAAAAATCAACTATAACATATCGCGGGCCGCACAAATTTAAGTCATTTAACTCGGGCCATGGTTTTGACCGCCCTGAATTAAAGTGTATTTAAATAACATAAAATCTGCTTTCAACTTAAATATAAACAAATTGAAAGCGATAAACAAAAGGGTTATTACGAGGGCAATTGAATTTCTAAATTAATTGAAACAAGCCCCTATTTCAACGTTTTCCTTTTGAGTATTCTTTAAATTGATCTCAAACGTATTTCGGGACCCGACGAGGAGGCCTCAAAGGGTTCCGTTGGAAATTTTCAAAAGGGTCTCTTGTGAACATTGAAGCTGGTAAGGCTGGTGATACAATCGACACTGATATTAAAAATACTATAATCATTCTGTCTGATTTTCTGTTGCGTTTACGCACAATTTTGATGAATTCTTAATTGACTTTAAAAAAGATCCTTTTTTTTCTAATGTTTGTCACCTAAGAACTCCATCATTTTGTGTACGATTTAGAAAATTCTGTTTCATAAGAAATAATATATGGATGCTTATAAGCAATACTGTGTCAAGCCACACGGACTTCGTTTTGAGAAACTTTTAGATTGATCCCATACAATTTTTATTCAATTCGGCATTGTATTTTGTGTTGTAATTCATTTCGTGCTTAGCGGTGAAGAAAAACATCATAAGATAACCTGCATGAGTGGGGCAACTTCTGACACATGTATATCCGCCAACCCGCAGTGGAGCAGCGTAGTGGATTAAGCTCTAAGCCTTCTCCTTAATAGGAGAGGAGACCTTTGCCCAACAGTGGGACATTTACAGGCTATTTTACTTGTTTTACTTTACAATGAACCCTAACACGATACTTTTGCTGGAAGTTGCTGAGGAGTTAGGCATCCTGCGGATTCTAGAAGACACTGCAGCTTCAGGTCAAGATTTTTTTAACTATGTTATTTTACTATCGTTAAAATTACAGCATACTACATTTCGAATTCGAACAGACAAGTAGAAGTTACTCAGATCCTTTCAACATAAAAGAGCTGATGACCTTCACACGTCTGAGCAGATCTTCTTAAATTGTAGCTAAGAACCATCTCGATTACATCCGATTTTAAACAAAGAAAAAATCTCATCAAAATCGGCTCATTCGTTAGGGAGTTTCGATGTCACACACAGATAGACACGTTAAACTTATGACACCTCTTTTTTGGTTTGGAGTTAATTAAAGCGAGCGATACCGCAAGCAGAAGTTAGTAAGGAATTTGAAAGCTGTGTTAAATGTTGAAAGACGGAAACTCTTCTTTATTGACATTTTTTTATTTCATTTACTTTCTAGCTTTAACTACTGTCTTGTCTTTTTTTTTATTTTTTATTCATGTTAATATTCTCCAGATTATACCCACAGCACCGCGTAGTGACTGATTTGGTCCATAGTGTTATAACATTGGCTATCTGTGTAAGTACCGTGTATAGTTTCATATGCGTTTAGTTAAAGACTGTTAATTTGAATTTACAAACAAACACGTCAATTTTGTTTATTTGTAAAGATGTAGAAGTAATTGTTTGCCTCTTTCGGATAAAAAAAAATATTTAAAGTGGGTTAAGTAACGACGAAGTTCTCAGGAAATAAACACTTATAAAACGTATCCTACGAATTCGGAACTCCTTTTATAAAGGACCTCAGTGTATCACCTCTTTAGTTCTCACCTGAGCTCACATGGATGGACACGAGTAAAATTCTTTGAAATCCCTGCAGGCTACGGTTATTTAACTCAGTTATCGTAATAATTGGACACCTTTGAGGAGTGAATCCAGCTTTACTTACTTTGGGTACGTTCCGAAACACAATCCGAGCTGGTCAGTGTATAGTAGTAACTATGAATAGTCAACGGCGAAAATTTCATATGTAAATTTTGCTCAAAGACATTCATATACAAAGCTTTTACAAAAACATAAACCGTTTTCAAGAACGAATGAACTAAAAGCCTACATGACTTTTAGTTCATTCGTTTTTGAAAACGGTCGAAAAACTTTCGAAGTCGGCGTCAAATAAAACCTTTTACGTATTATAGTAACAATCTCATCCATAGCTCCTGACCTGATGACATGGGACCTTGGAAGTATACCTGTGACACTGTAACTGTAAAGTAACTCTGTGACTTCGATACCTGGATGAGGAGGAAGCGACGCGTCATCTTCCGACTTACGCAGGTATTTACCGGTCACGGCTCCTTTGGAGACCTGTGTAGGATCGGACGTGAGTCAACGACAGTTTAACACGAGTAGAGCAGAGCAGTCGCGAGCGGAGCGTTGCACAGGAAGGGCAGCGGATGCGCATGCGCAAACGATCCCCAGGCCTCTCCATTTCCGTGCTGAGGAAGGTCATCGCAGGGGTTTTCGTGGGTACGAATCTCCACATAATTTTCCCTGCGAAAACGAAAAAAAAACTCTGTGACCTGGCAACACTTACCTAAGCAAACAATTGCTCTGTGATCAATAAATATGTCACTAACAGTAAGTTCTTTCAGGTGTAAAGCGGCTATTAAAAAGCAACTAGCTATAAAAAATTTTAACTTAAAAAAAATGTTATAAAAAATTTCAACGATGCGTAACAATAAAATTAATTGAAACTTCAATCAAAAAATATTTATCTGAAACACTTCAAATTATTAAAAATGTACGAGTATTTATATAAAAAAATATCTTTACGTCGAGATGTTCAATGCGTTCAGTGAACTTATCAGGGAAACGTTTTACACAGAGCGTGTATTTGCGGTTCGATTAATTAGTGATGTGCCTGCTTCGATTTTATATCGATTTTGTCCATATTTTTTAATTATGTGCATTTTATTTCAGCTTATGGGGGATATATAAGTTCTTTAACATTATATCGAAACTAGCTGCTCTTCGCGGCTTCACTCTCGTTTATGGTTGCCACGTCAAACATTCGTATGGCCGACACAGACATTTGCCGTGAGCGAGGATCGAATCCGCGACCGTTAGCGCTTCAGATTGTTACAGTGACCATTGCGCCAACCTGTCTGTACACCAAATTAAATTTTTATACCTATTTTATGTTTGTTTATGTTTTAGCAGGCATCAATACAACAAAATTGAACCACTACTGTATTAAAATTGTGCACGATATCAATTGAGACAGTATAAAAAGTCATCGTTAACGTTTTTGTTGTTATTTTAAGCGGATTATCGATTTCGGGATTAAAATGAATACTATTTAGAGGAGAATATAAATTAATAATTTAAATTCAAATCGAGAAATATACTTTATTTAAATAGGTTTACAAAGCATCTTTGAAACATCAATTAGTCTTTTAAATATAAAGCCTTTGGTTCGGAAAGTAGATTCTACCGAGAAGAACTACTGAGAAATTAGTTCGTAGAAAAGAAAGGTAACCGATTAATTAAAGAAAAGTAAATGCCTTGAGTAATAATCGTGCGAAGCAATTATATAAATGTAGTGTGCTTCCAATATGAGGATAAAATCACATTGTGTGTAGACAAAAAACTCGTAAATTCAATGCAGGCGGGCGTACGGTTCTCCAATTTGCTCGTGACCACGAAAAAGCTATACCAATATCTTACATATTGCAATTAGACCCGTTTCTTCCAACTTAGAAATCCACTAGAAAGAAACATGAAAACGTAGAAATCTAAAACTCAACTACGACAAAAAACGTAAAAAATACCACAATTTTCGAGTGAATACGCAAGCAAATGCTGGTAATATATATATTTTTAAAACGTACAAGTAACGCCCTTTCTAATCATAGCTAACACGGTATATTTATCTCTTATTTCTTTTTAACCAGAGTACTTTTTACCCGTTAGAGGGCGCCACATCAAAATTAAAATTAAAATATTTTTATTCAAAATAGGAATTTACATTCTCTTTTTGAACGTCAAGAAAATTAATCTACTACCACCTATTACCATCAGATGTAGGAACACGTAATATAGCTTATAGCCAGCCGACGATCAAGTCACTTGTAGCGACACTAAATTTGTCTAGTTCTGAAAGGTAGGAACTATGACAGATGAAGATACATACACACCTACGATATCAACAATGTACATAGTCAGTGAAACTCATAACCCTTTGAGGCTTTGCCGTAGTCGGGTTATTAACTGATTAGTTTAAAATATTTTTCATTGTTTACATATCGATACGTATAATTTCAAGAACATCACTATAAGACAGTCGGTGCATAACTATCCGTTGGGGCATATGATCGTTTTTGTCCCCCGGTGTATTACAGATGCTGCACTTTTCCAGATTAGTCTATACATAAAATAATATTGTTATGTCTGTCTGAGCATGAAATTTTTGCTTCCTTGTACGAAGTGAAAATTTCAAACCTTTCATTTCGTAGCGCTTTTTTTTCTTACTTAATAGAATACCTATAGCCTATATTTCTTTTCTTTACTCGTCCTTATTTGGCAACAATACTCCGAGCCAAAATCAATATTTTTATCATTATAATTTTATATTATAAAACATGATTCAGTTCAATCATTCTATCAATAATTTCTTATCTGATCAGTTTTCGAGATTACGTGTTACATAAAACAAACAAAGCTTCCCTCTTTATAATATTAGTATAATAACATTACTAAATAAAATATGGCGAATCCACAGCGGTACCGGTATATTCCTTTCACAAAGTTTCCTCAACCATAAAAAGGCTTAGGATGTGATGAATTTGAGACATATTGATGGCATTGTTTGGTTGAGGACGCTCTTAAACTTCGTAATAGAGGACCATGTAAAATATCTATACTATAATATTATAAAGCTGAAGAGTTTGTTTGTTTGAGCGCGCTAATCTCAGGAAGTACTGGTTCAAATTGAAAAATTATTGTTGTGTTAGATAGTCTATTTATTGAGGAAGGCTTAGGCTATACTACATCACGCTATGACTCATAGGAGTGAAGTAGTGACCATAAACTCGAGTAAAACCGCAAGGGACAGCTAGTATTCGATATGTATATAAAAAAAATAGAAAATTTCAATTAAGCGTTTCAATTAAGAAGACAGAGCATATTGTTCAACTTTATAAGTAGCTGTCCCTTGTGGATTCACTTTTTTCGGTACTGCTTCGCTCCTATGAGTCGTAGCGTGATGTAATATAGCCTATAGCCTTCATAAATAAATAAAATATCTAATACAAAAATAATTTGTATAATAATGGGCCAATAAATGGGCTGTCCAATGAAAAAATATTTTTTCAAATCGGAGTTTCAGAGATTATCCTCTATATACAAACTAAGAAACAAATTTTATTACCTTATAATATTAGTATAGATTGATCGATCCCTGTGACTTCGACTGCATATAAATTTTCATCCCCTATTTCACCCCTATACGTTATATTTTTCTCGTAGCCTATGTTCTTTTTCATGGTCAAACACTACGAAAATTCATTAAGCTTGATTCAGTTTATGCGTTAAAACGTACAGACAGACAGAGTTACTTTCGTTTTTACAATATTAGTAAAGACTGGTTGCTATTATCAGAGTATGCTCATATAAATTATACACAGTGTATTATTTTGACTTGTTAGTTATAATACTGGTAAGTTTCATAAAAATCCATTTAGTAATTTTTGCGTGAAAAAGTAACAAATATGTATAGCTTTCACATTTGGACGCTGATAAGCAATAATGTGTCAACCCACAAATAGTCAAAATTTTGAGATATTTATGTATTCTGATCTGATGTGATCTGAACTAAACTGTGTTCCATATTTTGCGATTTGGCATAAGCGTGTTCCATATTTTACAATTTGGAATAATTTAATATATTTAAAAACTTTATTATTCGATAAAATTGTTTATTAAACCAATCTGCTTTTGATTCATGATATCTTTTATCAAAATAGAAAATAAAAGATGAATATATACTTCTTTAAACATATTTATTATGTAATTAAGAAGTCCGTGTGTTCATTTATAATATTTATAGGATAACATATAATCTCTCCCTAGGAAAGTGTCGATGATATTCCGTAGGGAATCGACGTGAGAGGCCGTAGTCTTCTTCCGTGAGAACGTCATGTTTCAAAAGGAGATGACGAGACAGGCTTAGAGAAGGGCTACTTATGAGATGAGCTCCGCCAGCCACAAGAGCAGCACAGAGGCAGCAGAGGCGAATGCGCAAGCAATCTCATATCCTCGCCATTTACGTGCTGATGACAGCCAAGGATTTTAGCGGGTACAAATCTCCACATAACTTGATCTCCACCTAGGAATCGGGTGTAAATGATACGTTTAGGTATGTAAAAATGATATACATATATTTGATGAAAATACATACATTAATATAATGAGTTACTTTTGGCCAGGGTTCATGTAGATATTATGTTTGTAGCAGCAATATTTGCAGAATCAGAAGAGTCACGATTACGTTGACAGTTCAAAAATAAATGTGGATTAAAGCGGGTTACGCTTCCAACTCTCTTACTCACCATTTTTCCTATTTTCTCCTAAAATGAGGTACTTAATAGGGATCAGCTAGGGTCTACTACAGTATAGCAATTGTTATTTGATTTTTTTTTAATAAAATATATTTTACATAAAAAATATTTCAACATCTCAAAGAAACTTACTTCCGCCCCTTGTCCCTTTAAGGTCTTACAACAAAACTCATTGCGGTCACTTTGATCTTAAATGTAACAAAATAACCATCAGCTCTTTGACTATATTCGTAATATTGCTATGATTAAATTTCTGTACGAACTATTTTAATTACAGGCCGGTAAGGAATTTCGGTGATAGGATTATTTAATCAAATACACGAGATGGATTCATGTATACAATGTTATGTTTAGTGTTTAAATTTAACCAAATACTGTAGATATTTTACTAAAATATACGTTGCTAGCTGGTGCCCGCGATTTCGTCTGCGCAGGATTTGTTTTGGCGATAATAGTTTAGACATAAAAGATAATGTAAGAAAGATGCTTTTTGTAGGATTATTTTAGATAAACATTTCCATTATGCGGTTTTTACAGCGCAAGCCAGAATAGCTTGCAGTTAGAAGAAATATTTTCTATTTATTTAACACGTTATATTGTGGTCAATTCACACAGCGCCCTTATAAATTATAACCTGTGTTATTCTGACGTATATGGCTGTTCATTGATCACGTGATGTTTTTTTTTTTACAACTTTTAGCATCCCTCCCCTCCCCCCGTGGTAATTTTTTTTATAATAAATACATTATCTTAATATCACCTTGTGATATTTAGTGATTTTTTCCCGGATCCCCTACCTCATTTAGGTCTCAAGTAATTAATGGACAGCTCCTTAACTATATTATTGTAAAGATTCATTACAATAATATAAACGCGTTTATAATATTAGAAAGGACTAGCGACTCGTTCGGTCTTTGCACGGGTGCAATTTAATTTTTACATGCAAATATTTGAAATTCCCGGCTTTTCTTGAATCTGCATGTATTATGTACTACAGGCCCACCGTTTAGCGCTTAACATAGGACTTTCATATAAACTTCTAACCTACGTTTTACCCTTTAGGGGTCGTATTTTGCAGTTAAAAAGTTAAGCGTACAGATTACAAAACGCGACTTTGTATTATGTAAAGATTGTAAACGAATCTAAAGACCCAACAGTATTGAAGACTTCCGTTATAAAAACAAGACGAAAAAAAATATTAAATACTTTTTAGGGTTCCGTACCTTAAAAGGAAAAACGGAACCCTTATAGGATCACTTTGTTGTCCGTCTGTCTGTCTGTCTGTCTGTCTGTCTGTCTGTCTGTCTGTCTGTCTGTCTGTCTGTCTGTCTGTCGGGATGTCAACCCTTTTTTCTCAGAAATGCATAGACGTATCATGTTGAAATTAATATCATATACTCAAGTCTACGATGACATGCGGCCGTGAAAATATTAAAGTTCTAAGTCAACGCAATCAAAAGATAATGGAAAATATGTCGTATATTTTGACCATTTTAGCGTTTTCGCAAGGGAATCAAAACCTATAGGGTACTTCCCATTGACCTAGCACGATGAAATTTGGCAAGAAGTAAGATCTTATGGTACAAATAAAGGAAAAAATCTGAAAACTGTAAATTTTTGTATGTATGTTTGTCTGTTTGTAAGTTTGTCTTTCAACCTTTTTCTCAGAAACGCGTGAAGGTAACAAATTTTTATCAACGTCAAGTACTCAGAGTTGTAATTACTAAGAGCTGTGAAAAAATCAAACTTCTAAGTTAACGCAATCAAAAGATACGGTCATTTATATCACATATTTTAAGTATGATAGCGTTTTTAACGTTTTCGCAAGGGAATCAAAACCTATAGGGTACTTCCCATTGACCAAGCATTATGAAATTTGGCCAGGAGCAAGGTCCTTTAGTATACATAAAGGAAAAAATCCGAAAACTGTAAATTTCTGTTCGTGTGTCTGTCAGTCTGTACGTCTGTCTTTCAACCTTTTTCTCAGGAACGCGTAAATGTATCAAGTTGTAAATTGATCAAGCGGAAAATATATTAATCTTAGAATTAAAATTATATGTACTTGTAACAAATAAACATTGAAGTTGACCATGGTCAAAAAAACAATTTTACAAACACTGAGAAGAAATTTGTATCAATACGAAAACATTAAAAAGCAGCAAACCTTTATAAACAACGCAATGCAATCTATATATCGCAGCTAACAAAATGATAGCGCGATGCAGCGTACAGCTAATGCCATCTATTACAACATTATGAAATTAACTGTGATATAATTCTGCTCGATTAATAAAAATTTTTATTTTAATTATTATTTAAACGCGCTAAAAATTATAAAATAAACTTTTCATTTAAAAGTTTTATCGTCGATTTATAACATCATTACGTAATTAACAGTCAATATAAGAGCTTCACGCGATTTGATTTAAGTACTCGTATTGACTTAGTACGAAAATTTTAAAATTAAATTCAAACAGATCGAGTTATTTAATTTACTTATTTATCTACACATATAAGTCTTCTGGTTATTAGTAATATAATTAGTTATTTATAAATAAACAATTAGTTTTGTTCGAATTAAGGACTAATTATTTTCGTCTTGGCAACACTAATATATATTTCGATATTTTGATTGATAATGTAAATCTAAATATTTTACGAACGTAGTGCAGGGGTAGTGGAGTGTAGTAGAATATAAATAAAAATAAAACGAGAATAAAATACAATATTATTATGTTGTTAATGTCAACAAGTTAGTTCATTGAAATTGTCAAGAGATGGCGATGAGAAAGTATAAGGTGTATTAGTACTTAAAATAAAATTTTGTGTTTCCATGGATTGCATCCATGATCGTGTTTTAAATTAAAGTGCTCCTAAGTAGTTTCAAAATAGTTTTTGGGACGTGATCCATATTTACATAATATTTGATTATATTTAAGCGACTTCTAAAAAGGAGTGTTTTCAATTCGACCTTGTATTTAATTTTTTTTTTTTTATGTTTGTTCGCCGATTACCGATTTTCAAATTTTTTTGTTTGAAAAGGTATACTTCCAAGGTGGTCCCATTGTCTTCAGGTCAGGATCAGATGATGGGATCCTGGAGAAATTGAGGAAACTCCTCAAATATTATAGGCAAGCGTATACCGATTTCGGTATTTTTGATAGTAACTTATGTTGGAACTGATGATGAAGACCACAAATGCCGTAGATGGGTTAGTCTTATATAGATTTCTATAAGTTTGTACGGAACCCTCGGTGCGCGAGTCCTACTCGCACTTGACCAGTTATTTTTATTTATGTCTATTAATAAAAAGTTACATCGAGTAATATTTTAAATACCAAGTACTATGATTATATAGATAAAGGAACTAGATTTCTACCTAGATAGTATTACTTTTAGTGATGCTCAATTATATTAAATACAATACTATATATATGTTATAAGCTCATGGATTTTGGCACTCAGAATGACGACCTTTATGGACGATGTCGTTTAAAAATTAGAAACGAAAACGATAACTCATTCAACATACATATAACGCATGTAATGGTAATCGTAAAAATGCATTATCACATTACAAAACAATAAATTGAATAAGGAACCAATTTCGTACAATAGGGTATAAGAATACAGTAATTTGTTTGAAATAAAATTAAAGACTTTAACGGTACCCTAAATGAAGGAGACAGGCTACGGAGAAAATACAAAGATTTTACGTGACTAAAATTCAATACGCTATAACCCGGGGTCGGTACGTGTCGTGTTTTATAATTACAGCATAGAAAAAAGTAGTTCGTGGGTATGGTTTATTATAATGTTGAAAATATTCGTAATAATATTGATCTCTGAATAGTATGACACAAAGATGTTTTGCTGTGGTTTCTTCGCTTACTCCTTTCAATCGATCAATTCACTTGGATCCTTTAAAGATGTTTTTTTACAGAATTTTAGAAATAAATAAACGCATCATACTCACACACACAATACAAACATAAACACCCAGACCACAGCAAATATTTGTATGACCAATCAGACGTTTGCCGTGAGCGGGGATCGAACCCGCGACCGTTAGCGCTTCAGTCAGTTGCAGTGACCACTACGCCAACCTGTCAGTCAAAAAAAAAGTTTCATCAAGAAAAAAGAAAGATTATGTATTGAAGACAATGACAGCGTAATTACTAGCGACGCGCACCGGTTTTACCTGAGCGACTACATTTACATGTGCGTAAAATATGTTACATAAATATTTTACATGTGTGTTGATTACTATAAAGAATTAGGCGTATTCAATTTCGTGTTTCTAACTTGACTAATGACGGACATTTATACAATAGCTTATCGTTTTTTTTACTCTTAAACGAAATATCCAAAATCTTTTCTTAGTGGATGCTTACAGCATAAAATGTATTTACTCCCAAAATTTCAATTTTGTAGCCTCAGTTTAGGCTCTGCATTGATTCATCAGCCAGCCAGTCAGGAGAAATAATTATATGTGAACAGATTAGACATTTCTTCCATTCTACTCTTGGGTTAGAAGGATTGTGTTTAGAAGACGATTATAAACTTGCGTAATAATAATAATAGCCTAATACTATCTACCTACAAAATATATCACGTTTATACCTCAAAATAAAATTTTAAAATATTTTTATTCATAGTAGGAATTTACATTCACTTTTTGAATGTCACAAAAACAAATCTACCCCAGACCTGAGAAGAAACCGCGAAAAAAACTCAGCAGGACTTTTAGTGTTATTTCTTTAACAACGTCAATATTGGTTATAAGTCATGAAATATGGCTAATTTTAATCTTATAATATTTGTGGCAGTTTAAGGAAAGTTTTTATTTTTTTTTTATTTTTTATTTTATTTTATTAAGGGAAGTTTAATCAGTAAGAAATATAAATAATAAGTACAGGAAAATATTAAAAATTATCTTTCTTCTTTCTTTATTTTGTTTTGTGGCTTTTAGTATTAAAAATGATAATAAGATTTTCCGCTATAAAATGTTTTGACACTTAGTTGTCAAATATTTATAGATGCGTTCAGAAATATGTTTTATTGCTGTAGTATAGGGTCCGATATCTTTCGTCTAATTATTCAAATAGAAGATAAACATTTTGTGTTCAGTCAGACAATATGAAAGAAAAAATAGATAAGACATTCAATTTACATTTTATATCATCATTATTATTTACAAAAAAGTTCTCAACTGATTTTAAAGTCTTCTCTTCAGTCTTTGCTATGTTTTATTTTGTTTCCGCTTTACAGAAACCAGTGGAACTATCTCATAAGAGAAGCCCCTCACGATCTAACTTCGTGTATCCGTTCGTTGACCGTGCCTAATGCGAATCTATTGAAAAAGGGAATCGCAAACAATGTTAAAAGTTCATTTCCTTTCCGCGAATTTCGTTTTATATGAAATCAGCTCTGCCTTGCTCTGTTTCATCTCCTTGATATGTCAATATTTGTTAATTGGGAAATAGATCCTCGTTGGCCTTTATGGTTTTACTAGCGTTTATGGTTACTGCTTTTCTCCTATGAGTAGTAGCGTGATGTAATATAGCCTATAGCCTTCCTCAATAAATAAACTATCTAAAACAAAAATAATTTTTCAATTCGAACCAGTAGTTCCTGAGATTAGCGCGCTCAAACAAACAAATACTTCAGCTTTATAATTTATTTATTTATTTATTAAAGGCCATCAACAATGTATTACATTAGTACAATAGCAAAAATACACATAGCTTAGAAATATTTAGAATGCTACATCATTTGCAGACGGCAACAACATGCACAGTAAAAATTATAAAAGTATAACAAAGTTTTTTTTTTTATTATTTCTATTTTAATTTAGGGTTATAACAAAGTTCTTATCTAATTAACTACTGCTTTTAATATAATATTAGTATAAATTAGCTCTGCCTTGCTTTGTTTCATCTCCTTGATATGTCATTATTTGTAATTGGCAAATTGGTCCTCCTTCGCCTATATTACCACCTACATACATACAAACTTACAAACAGACTTTACCTTTTATAATATTAGTATAGTTTGGCTCTACCTTGCTGTGCTGTTGCTTTTGTCTGCTTTCAATGATTATTTGGATGCTGATAAGCAATACCGTGTTAACCCACAAAAAGTGAAATTCGGAGATTTGGTATTGGTGTATTTTGATACTGCATCGCCATTATTAAAAAAAAGTTTATATAAATAAACTAAATAAGTGCGGAAAAAGTTGTTAATTGTTTCAAATTTCCAGGTCGTTTCTTATTTCGTTATTTGTACAATAATCTTACATATTTAAAAACTTTTTATTAGATAATATATTAGATATATCAACCTGATTTTAATTTATTATACCTTATATCAAAAAAGAAAAGAAAATATGGATAAATACTTATTCAAACAAACTTATTAAGAATAGGTTTGACATCTTTAGACGCTATTTTCTCAAAGTTAAGTTCGTGTGGCTTGACACAGTATTGCTTATCAGCGTCAATTTGTAAATTGGCTTTGGTTCACAATTCTAGCTGTAATGTTTTGTAAACTACTAGCTAGCGTTCGCGGTTATAGTCGCGTTTATTGTGATTGCTTCGATCTTGGGAGTCGTAGTGTGATGTAATATAGCCATAAATTATTCTTCAAATTAAACCAGTATAAATTTTACCTCTTTACAATATTAAGTATAGTAAAACCAAACCGCATAAGCACGATGCGCCGTCACGTCAACATATTACGACATGACGTGACGCATGAGTAATAATATGATTTTTGATTAAAATCAAAAAATAAAATTAAAAAAAACCAGATCATCATTGTAAACGAATTTTAACGAAGAATGGATTTCACCGAGCCCCAATACGATACTTATGCTGTAAGTAATAATAATAATAAATAAACGCTTCACACAAAAGGGATATATATTATCTATATTTATTTAGAGGCTTTTGTATTTCTATACATGTCAGCCCCATCGTAACCTATAAACATTAACTATACAAACTTATACTTAACTAAATCCTATGTATTATTTTTTTTTAAAGATGCATAAGTATATGTATATACTTGAATAGCCGATTCAGAGTATAGTATTGTTAAGAAACTTAAAACTACCCACATTTAGCAAATTTACTCTCAATACACATTATAACGTTTTCCTCTTCTCCCTGTTCCTAACACATTTTAAAATTACGTGCTGTAAATCTTCTACAACCCCACATTTACTCGTAGGTGAAATTGTTTTCTTCATTAAAATTTCAAATTTGCCTAAAGGCATGAACTCTAAATGCTGAAAGAAGTTTATAACTATGATATTTTGATATCATTCATACTACATAGAGTAAATACACAAGTCCCACTTATAACATTCTTCTTTTAGATTTTCACGACGTGACGTCGAATTGTTTACGACTTCGTGACGTGCTACAACGCGGCGTGGTCAATGTGAATTCATCCATTTTTTAGTTGTCATATGCTAATTATTAACTTAAAATGTCTTCGGGAGGGGCAGCGGATGTGCATGCGCATGCGATCCCGAGGCCTCTCCAGTTCCGTGCTGAGGAAAATCATCGCAGGGGTTTAAGTGGGTATAAATCGCCTCATAACCCGATCTCCCCCCCAGTAATCGGGTATCTTTTTGAAGATTTCCCCTGTTAAATAAAAAAAAGTTAAATCTAATTTTTGCTTACACGATACTTATATCGAGAAGCATGATTCTTTATAATAAATAAAGCAATATGTTTTTTATTTCAGGATCTTTCTAATATCTCAGCAAAAAACCTTAACCTATAGGTATTTGACCCATTTATTCAAGCATTCAGAATTCTTAGAAAATGCCTAATATATTATAGTCCTGGCTTTTTTCGGAAATATTATCGGCATATTTCCAGGGTTAGATGCTACATTACTCTAGTGATTGATAGATTACGCGTTAAGAGAGCGAATACCACGTGACCTCTTCAGTTATTACGAGCAAATTAATAATATATTGAAATAGGATAATTTTCTTAGTAGACATTATTATCAAAGTAAATAAGGCTCGCCAGAAATACTCCGCTTCGCCAGTCAAATGGTTTTAGCATTATATGAAGTAGAACATTAATATCTAAATAAATGTAATAAAAAAACATCCAAGATCTACATATAGTTATGAGCAAAGAGATTATTCGAGCATTATTCATACTGCCTGGGCATTATGAATAATGCTCGAGTAATTTATTGGACAATATAATAAAAAGGATTTTTTTGTTAATTTATTCAAGTATGTGAAATTTCTTTTATCGTCTCTTTTTTTCTTATATTATACATTTTTAAATACATTTTTATGACAGGTGACATTATTATTATCAAAAAAAACACAAGAAGGATTAGTGCTTATATTATATTAAAGCAATAAACTGACTACAAAAACTAATTTAATACAAGTAAACTAAAAAGCCGAAGCCAAATAAATTATTTTGATTTTCCAAAGTTATTTAAGTAAACGTTTACGTGTTATTTACTGACACATACAAATAAGTCCTCGACGGATTGAGAACCTCCTTATTTTTTAGTTTATTTTTGACCTATCCTACCTTATCCTATTTTTGGTCATATTCAAAAGTAGCTAATCATAAAATATTTACCAACTACTTATTATATATTAATATGTATCATATATATTTAGGTACATGGTAAATATTACCAATACAAGCATCTTTAGAAAGGAGACTAAAACGGGGCCCTCAGTAATCAAACTTTCCCCAACTTCGGCAGATAGAAACAAAGTTAGCGAACAACGCCAAGTTGTTCATTTCAGTAAGTTTTTATCCCTTTATTGGGCTCCAATAAATTACCTGCCTCTGTTTATTATTATATACACAGTTGTTTTGCTTAGTTTTGTTTTACTTGTATTAATAATCTATATCTATTTTAACGGGTCTTATCGCGATAACTGGATGCTGATAAGCAATAATGTGCCAACCCACAAAAAGTCAAATTCGGAGATACCGATTTATTTTGATACTGCATCACGTATTTAACAATATTCAAAGAAAGATCAAGTAATATAAACTAAATAAGTATGGTAAAAAGTGTCTTAATAATTGTATCGTATTTCAAGTGCGTTCCATATTTTGCAATTTATAGAATAATCTGCAATATTTGAAAAACTTTTTTATTAAATAATATATTAAATATATCAATCTACTTTTAATTCATTATACCTTTAAAAAAAAAGAAAAGAAAAGATGGATATAAAGTTCTTTAAACAAATTAAGTAAGAATATGTTCGACATCTTTAGACGCCATTTACTCAAAATGAAGTCCGTGTGGCTTGACACAGTATTGCTTATCAGCATCCAACTAATGACAGAGTTACTTTTTATTGCCCGACGATTCGATGAAGTTGCATCCGTCGTGGTCACGAGCTGATCGATGCCATGTAAATGATGCTGATGGATGCCAGTTCGTCGATACGTCAGGCAATAGAAAGGTATTACTATCTATAATAATATTATGTAGACGTGAAATTTGTTTGTAAGTTTGTGTCTCTAAAACAAGTGGACCAATTTGAAGATTCTATCTATATTTGATATTTCATTTATTGAGGAAGGTTATAGGTTATATTATATTACGCTAGGACTGATTATATCGAAGCAGTAAACGCGAGCAAAACCGCGAGGGGTAGCTAGTAAACTATATCTTAAATGAATAGGTTATTTAAAGCGTACCATAGTTCCCGAATTGGCATATTCAAACACCAGCATATTTAACCAAACAGATAAACTCTTTGCCCTTAAATACTAACTTTATTATATTAGTTTAGATGGATGCTGATAAGCAATAATGTGTCAACCCACTAAAAGTCAAATTTGGAGATATTGATGTATTTTGATACTGCATCACCTATTTAACATTATTCAAAAAAAATTCAATTCATCCAACCTAAATAAGTATGGAAAAAAGTTTCTTAACTCAATGCTACGAATTTCAGGTGCGTTCCATATTTTGCAATTTATAAAATAATTTCAAACATTTAAAAACTTATTACTAGATAACATATTAAAAAAATCTATCTACTTTTGATTCAATATACATTTTATCAAAATAGAAAAGAAATGATGAATATATACGTCTTCAAACAAATTTATTAAGAATCGGTTTGACATCTTTACACGCCATTTTCTCAAAACGAAGTCCGTGTGGCTTAACACAGTATTGCTTATCAGCGTCCAGATATAATGTCAATTAATGTAACATGTACTTAATAACTAGGATATTGGTTAACATAATATTCGTAACAGTGAGATAGTTTTTTAAAGTAAGCCTGTTAATGTCCCACTGCTGGCTTAAGAGAAGGTTTAGTGCTTAATCCAACTGTGTGTTTGTCAATAAAGTGTTTCTTTCTTTCATATTTTGATAGCAGTAGTTTTCTACCATGTATAGTTTATTAAAAGTAACTCTGTCTTTAACTTTGTAAGGTTTTTGAGACTTAACCGCTTAAAGAAATTTAATGAATTTTGCTAAAAAACAGACTGGAACTTCAAGGAGAAAACAAACTACGCTTTCTCTCTAAAAATAACTTTAATGTGATGAAATAGGGGATAAAATTTCTTAAATTATATTCAAATGTATTAATCTTAAAAATACATTTCCCTTGATTCAGGAAATTCGTTTTAAATATGCAGTTTAAGTTTAAAGCCGATCTTAAGAATGGATCATGCCCATCCACTTATAAATGGAAGTGAACGAATTGTCGTATAAATAACTTCGCTGAATAACATCCCTGGCTATACAGAGATAACGTAGGCGGAATCCAGAAGACAAATCGTTGAAAACCTATGATTTATTGGATGCGGTACAATTTAATTGAATTGAATTAGCTGTTACTTTGTAATCCATGATAAACAATCTTGATATTTGTATTGCTATAATCCTCGAAACATATACTTGTGTCTGGTATCATGCAGCATGAACACCGCCCACCCTCCCACATATATACACGCACATGTAGAACAAACGAGCAAACACAACCAGTCCATCCCATACATATATGAACACGCACAAACAGGAAAATTTTTGTTTTGTTTGAAAGCGGATGTAATCGAGATGGTCCTTAGAAGGTAATCTCATTTCTGGTTGTTGAAAGGATCTGAGCAATTTCTCCTAGTCTAATCTACACGAAATTTACAATACTATCTATATTAATATAACACAATTGCGTAAGCTTGATGCTGCAGCTTGACTTCATCTAGAATCAGCACCACACACAACTCCTCAGCAACTTATAGCATAAGTATCGTTGGGGCTCGTTGATATGTTTCTATAAATACATTTTCAGGGGTTCTTTTAAGTTTTCAATTATGTAGTATACTTTATTTGCTTTTAGTTTTTATTAATATTGGCCATTGGGTTTAGTTTGATATGCCATATCCATTAATTTCAATGCATTTTGTTCTTCCGTATTCTTATCTGTTTCGGCCAAAAAGTCTGGACTCTGTTACGTTACGAATGCGTCCATTGGTGGCATTGTGTTATCAATCTTATTACATTTTCTCATTTTCTCACAGAATGGTGGTTTGACCTTTAATTATTCTTTGTCTACTAATCTTCAGAGAAACTGTTTTCTCCTATTTCACTTTAACCTTAAAAATCAGCCCATGTCTTTCTCCTCTTCTCTCTATTTTAACTTGAAAATTTATAAATATTGGTTCAGCGTTTAGTCGTTAAAACTTAACAAATAGACATACAGACAAGCTGTCGCTTTAACTTTTATATAATACGTTTAGCTTTATTTGAAATATTGATATATTTTTGAATAATTGCGAAACAGGAGGGCGTTAAGCTGGGGGCTCATTATGGTCAACAACCTCTCATCAAAACATGTTACATTTTGACAGTTAGAGGCGTTTGAGTACGTAATATTATATACCAACTGTCATAATTTTGAAAGCGAAAATAAAAGCGATTAAATTATACATACTGTTTGATAAACAGCAGTTAAAACGACGTTTTACCACTTGAACATTTTCTTTCTTCCTGTCTTTCAATCAGTTTCACTCAAAGTGAGTCGTCAAAAAAGTCGGAATCCAAATCAAGAATCAAGAACATCACTGAATGTATCATTAATATATCGATTCAGTGATGTCCGTCATTCAGGATCACTTACATTCGTAGTGAACGAAAAATAAAACGAACTTTGAAGAAAATCGTCTCCAGAACACTACCAAAGTTTCATCACTCAGCGGATTCTAAATGCAAAGAGGACAAACATACAAACATTGACTTTTTATATATAATAGCTTAAGTCCGTGTTGTTTATTGTCCGTTTGTGTATTGTTAAGCCTTTTTAAGACGAGAATTACACTAGTAAGCTTTACTCTCGTAAATGATATAAAACAGCTCTTAGTTGTGGCTGTCAAAAATAAAGGCACTGAAAGTAAATTCTTTCAGGCGTAAAGCAATGAGAAACAACTTATGTAAATGTTTATGAAACTCTGAGAGCAAAACTTATAAATGTAATTCTCGCCTCAAAGTAATTTTTGTTAAAATAAGACTTGGTTTTATATCCTTTTATATCCTAAATGTCACAAAGGATATTTATTATACACAATGTATATATTGACAGTATTAAAAAAAAAACTATCAACTTTCTTGCCGATTTTTCTCGGTATACATTTCGGATCGGTGGTAGCTTCATTAGTTTATACATTTTTGTTGTTGTTTTTACGATACACGAGTTGTGAAATGCTACCTGAATAGAGTATATTTTGATTTTGATTGGTTATTGATTTCATTTTGTATATTTTTATTAATGGTCATTCTCTAAGAACAATAAAATTGCAAAGTCTAGAAATAATGAGGTTATATGAGTATAATACCTAAAGTATTCAAGGAACAATGACAATGTCTTCCTTAATGTTTCTTAAGACTTTTATTAAATTTTGTGGTAGCTAGTGCACTCAGAGCAGCGTAGTGCAGAAGTGGTATGAACGATGTTCACAACTACAATAAGAAGATGAAAAAATTTTATGCTATAATTATTTACAGACTTTGTGCAGGAATCTTATGTTTAAAATTATATACGTCCACTTAGGATCTACTTCGTTTGTTACGCAATCTGTGGTCTAGTTTGGTCCTTACAGCACATAATAACAATCAGTAAATTATTTTAAAAACTATTTTTCTAACAATAATTTCAATATGATTTATTCTACATATTAGTTACCACATTGTAGTTTGTGTAACCTAAAAAAATATTGGACGTATTTATAAACGTAATTCAGTGTGCTTGTCAGTCTCAATGACCCGCCGTCTTTAACGTTCCGTAAGACCAGTGTTTCTTAACAGAAGTCTCCGGGTGGAGTGATCCGCGAAGCTATCCCAAAAATCTATACAAAAAATACCATTAGCTATTTGTGATGTCGAAATAACAAACATCTCCTGCAGGTATTTTTACTTATGATAAGTTCGTGGTCCGTAGCAAGATATAAATTTTGGTCTCTCATAACTAAAAGATTAAAACCAATTGGTTTTCTCGTAAATGGATGTCAATTCGAAATGTCATTCGCTTTGACTTAGCTGCTGGATTGTACATCGGAACACACTCCACAACTTTTGTAGAACTTCGTAATAAAATCCATGTCATTTCAAAGAAGCTTTACCGTTCTGCGGTCAAACAGATCAGGATCGTCATTCTTATAACCGATTGGTAGTGCATTGAAAAATTTTCTTCGTCGGAAGCGGAGAGGTCCATTGTGCCCATTGTGGACTTTGAAACTGATAGAGGAGCTATGTGATGCTGGATACGATCTGTACATCTATACGAATAAATAAAATTGAAGTGTCTGTTTGCAATTTCGAATTAACAGCTTTTAACTGAACGCATATGAAAGTTGTACGGCATTTACATCCAAAACATAATTTTTAAAATTTCGGCTTATCTCTGAAATGGTTGGGGCGACTTTGATGGGACTTTCACCCACAGATAGCTATGCTTGTAAGGAGTAACTTAGGCTACTTTTATTAAAAAAATATATATATTGCATTGCCATGCAACTTATATAAATAATGCACTATAATATAAACGTATATTTTTACTTTCTAATAAAGCAAATTATATTTCTAATTAAATCTGAAAACCTCAAGAGCGATATAAAACACTAACCTAAAAACAGATACGTCGTAAGTAGCTACTAAAGCTGTGAATGACCAGAATAAGGCACTTATGTAAATCTTTATTTAGAATTTAGAGCAAAACTAAGTCTCGTCTTTATATATTTTAAACTTTCGCGATTCATGACAGATCAGGTGGTCATCTCGTGACCACGACGAATGCGAACTTCGTCGAAACGTCGGGCAATAAAAAGGTATTACTACCATTAATTATCGCGTTAAGACTCGTTATATTAAATATGAATTTAATTAATTCAATTTAATATTTAATTCTCGTCTCGTTAATCTACAAGGTAAAAAATACCTCAACAGAAATTGACATCCTCCATCTTATTTAAATAATAAATTGTTTGTTAGTCTTTTCCAGTTCTAGTAACATCTTCGGACTTCATACAAGTCTCTAAGTCCTATTCAATGATGCTGACAAAGCGCTACTTAAGAACCATTGTCGGTCCGACTTCAGAGCGATGCACCACGAGATATATTCTACGGACCTGTACCTGCGAAATGTTCCTAGCGTTTAGTAAATCTGAAAATTGAAATCTGAAAATGAGGGACGTTATAAGTATGATGTGTGTCTATGTGTGGCATAATAGCTCTTTAAAATTAACAAATGGATAAACTTTGATACGGGTTTTTTTTGTTTGAACGTTGCTGTAATGAAGATGGTTTTTAACAATAATTTATGAAGATCTCTTCAGATGTTTTAAGGTTATCAGCTGTTTTTAGTTAAACGGTGGTATGTAATACTATGTTAAGCCACACAGACTCCATTTTGAGAAAATGGCGTCTAAAGATATCGAACGTATTCTTATTAAATTTGTTTCAAGAAGTACATATATATCCATCTTTTCTCTTCTATTTTGATTATAGGTATAATTAATTATAAATATAAATATAAATTAATTACAAATAGTTAAAATTTATTATAAATAATTATTTATAAATAATTATAAATTAATTATAAATAATTAAAAGATTTATCTAATGAAAAGTTTTTCAAATATATTAAATTTATATACAATATATAGCAAAATTTTGAAGACACTTATTCAAGTGACGAATATTGATTCGAATCATGAAACTCGGAAACTTTTTTCCGTACTTTTTTTTTCTTATAGTATGGCGTGCATCCGCGCTACTTATGCGCAAAATATTCTGCCAATGTCACGTATGTTGGAGAAGACACGAAGGAGTCTAAACAGTTATAAAAAATTTTGAAAGTCCAAATTATGTGATGAAAAATTTTCCGTACTTATTTAGTTGAATAGAATTATTTTTTTTGGATAATGTTAAATACGTGAAGCGTTATAAGAATACATCAATATCTCCGAATATGACTTTTTGTGTATTTACAAATTATTGCTTATCAGCATCCTTTGTTGAAAGTATCTTTTACTGTTTAATCCACTTCTGCGTTTTGTGCCCAAAAATATGAATTTTTGATTTCGGTCACTTTAATAAGTAATGTTATAGTGAGTCGATTCAACTATTATTATTCCTGTTGTCGTCGTAACGGCCTATCAGCGAAGAGTTTCGAACATCTTCAGAAACTCTCGCTCGGGTGTTGGATCAAGAGCCGAATACAGAAGGCAGTATAGCTTAACGGCACGTATAGTGAGGAGGTTCCTCAGCCTGGAGCCCTAGCTGGTTGTGGCCTGGCTCACACTCTGCCACCGATGGATCACTATTTTTTATATTTTTAAATATTTATTTATATTATATATACAAAATGTATTAAATAAGTAAAAAAGAGACAATAAAAGAAATGTAATACATACAATCGTTACGTGACAATTAAAAAGAAACCTTCAAACATCGATCGCATTCTAAAGCGTCCTGAATAATATAAAGCAACAATTTCCTCAGCAAATAACACGCGTTTAATCTGTACCACCTTGATGTTAAATATTAATACCATACCACTTGTGAAGATACCACATGACGTTCTTATTCTGAACATTTTTAACCCACTTTCAAAATAGGAGGTCCTCAATTCATCAGTGATTTTTATACTTACTATTAAGGTAACCGAATTCATAATCAGTGTGAAACGAGTTAGCTAAGTTAGTAAATAAAATTTAGTTTTATATAATTTCCAAAGAATTCAAAAGTGTATAACGTTGATTGCATTTTGTAGCCGAAAATATTAATTTTTTATTTCGATTTGAATTGGATGCTTGTGCCTTGTTACGTTAAGGCGAAGCGGCTTCTCATTCCGCTGCGTAGATGTTCCAGGTTTTGTTGTCATTAAAAAATTAAATCGAAAATTTTATTTTTCTTTACTTATGTCTCTTACTAATACTTGGAAAGATAATCACGAATTTTCGAATATTATTTGTCATTTAAATTTTTCATTATAAAAAATAATTCATTTAAATTATCCGATCAATAATTTCTCATATCTAACACTTATGTATGGATAAAGTACGTCAAATTTGTTTGAATAATAAGACAAGAATAGAAAAATAGACTATACTTTTGATCGGAAACTTTGCAGAGAAAACCAGTATTGACAAACATTTGCAGTCAAAACTACTTATGCATATAAGAAGAATTTCTTCTTCTTAATAGACATACATATTGGCTTTACAGTGCGACATTTACAGGTTGTTACAGTAACCTTATTATATTTATACTTAAAACTGTCGCGATATATATTACTCCAATTTTAAATAACGGGTCTTTCGTGGTTATGATCTGACCACAACGGATACAACTTTATCGAAACGTCGGTCAATAAAATAAGTTATATGAAAAGTTATGTTTATGAATGTACCCAATTATGTTATATTAGCGATATCGTTTTGTTTAAAATGTATCTTATTCCAGAATAATCCGTCTAAGATATAGGAGCCACATTTGTAACATCTACATGCATAATGTAGCAGCCCCTCCTGATTTCGGAGTCCCTCGGGCAGTCGATACCTTCTCTTTTGTTCAACGCAGTCTAATACAGATGTATTGCTTTCTTTACGAATAATAAAGTTATCATATCATGTACACATGACACGTATGATTATTCCACGGGAAAACTGTTTGGTTAGAGAGAAGCAATTTTTATGATTTCGTTGATATTGCATCTCTGAATCGAGTATTTTCATATGAAATAGAAGGTCCAACTATAAGGTAAATTTAAAAGTTCGTAAAAACTCTCTTTATGCATTCTATAATATTTGAAGATCTTGTCGGGGGAATCATTAAGTTCGGCAAATATTTTAGAAAACTGTCCGTTGTTTAAACGATTACGAATAAGAGGATGAATCCAAAATCGTTTTTTTTCTACGAGCTCTAATTATCAGAGTGCAAATACAAGTTGTTTTTACTAAATCCATTTTAAAAGTAATAATTTTGACGCGGCAGTAAACCGTAGTGCGCGTGTTTACAGATTTTTATTTGTATTGCCGCACGGTACAATGTCGCTGATTTTTCTGCCGCGCGGCGGAAAACTCGTAGTGCGCGCCTGGCCTTACCGAGGCATACATAATCTACAGACAGCGCAGTGGTCACTGCAACTGTCTGAAGCGGCAATGATCGCGGGTTCGATCCCCGCTCACGGCGATCTATATTAACTATACATTTGTTTGTCGTGGTCTGGGTTGTGTTTGTGTTGTGCTTCCGGATCCCCAATACAAGATCATGAGATCCTAATGTATGATTTACCCCTGTTTTTTGTTATCATTGTTTTACCTTTTTTAACCCCTTACGGACTTAAAAGGGGTTGCAATTGCTTATATTGATTGCATCAAAATATTATAGCCTATGTCCTTTCTCAGGCTCTAGACTATCTGTGTATCGAATTTCATTTAAATCAGTTCCGTAGATTAGGCGTTTGCGTAACACATAGAGTTACTTTTTCATTATAATAATAAGGAATAAATACACAAAGAGCCCACATGCAACTAATTATCGTGAAAAGAAAACAGCAATATTGTATCATTTTCAGTATTATTTTCCTCCCTATCACATATTTTGCTATTGTAGTATCGAATGTATTTCCGCATTGAAATCATTCGATCCAAGATTTTGTTATTTGGCGTTTATTTACGCTGAAGTCGAGATGCCTAGTATTGGCAAAAAGCGGTTTTCGGTTCGGTCGGAAATAGAAAAAAAACTTGTAAGAAAATATTTGATTTAGCTTCGTCGTAGTGTGACGCGTCGATTTTTATCAATCCCCTTCAACAAAGGACGATATTCTCAATTCACAGAGGCTAGCTTAATGATTGTTATTACATAACTCCATTATATCTTAAAAATCAAATTCAAAATGGATGCTGATAAGAAAGAAAGAAAAGACACTTTTATTTGGGACAAGATGACAATTAGGTACAAAATAAAAAGTAAAAAATAACAATACAAAAAAAATAACTTAAGTACTAATAACTTATCATTTACACAAAAAAAAGAAATAAAATAACAATAAAAAAAATAACGATTCAAAAACGTCCGAAATACGTGTCCCAAATAGGTATACCATTCAGCAATTCATAGGTGGACACCTAATGCTGTTTTTCAATGGTACCCTTTTTTTGATACCTACTGACGGGCGGTGACCCAATTAAAATACAAATACTAAAATTTAAAATTTAATAAGCTATGTATCAACCCATTAAAAGTAAAATTCGGGAATATTGATGTATTTAGATATCACGTCACGTATTTAACATTATTGAAAAATTCTAGTCAACTCAATAAGTAGGGAAAGAAGATTCTTAATTTAATGTTTCGAATATTAAAGTGTGTGGGTTCCTTGCAATATGAAATAATCTTATATGTTTAAAACAATTATTATAACATAAAACTCTTCATTACACTAATCTGCTTTTAATTCATTATGCCTTTTTATCACAATAAAAAAGAACAGATGGGTATATACATATATCTTCTAACATCCTACTAATATTATAAATGTGAAAGTGTGTGTGTGTGAATGGATGGATGGATGGATGGATGTTTGTTACTCTTTCACGCAAAAACTACTGAACCGATTTGGCTGAAATTTGAAATGAAGATGGCTTATATCTTGGATTAACACATAGGCTACATTTTATCCCGAAAAAAATTAAAGTTCCCACAGGAATAATTTATACAGTACATTTTACTTTTTCATACAGAAATCACTTAACAGATTTGATTGTTTGAAATAAAGATTATATTTTGGATTTACATTTTATCCCGATAAAATTTGAAGTTCCCACAGAAATAACTCACTAATAAAGTACTGAACCGATTTGACTGAAATTTGAAATGAAGATGGCTTATATCTTGGATTTACATTTACTATTCCACGCTGACGAAGTCGCAGGTGAAAGCTAGTATTAAATAAAAATAACTTTGACATCTTTAGACGCCATTTTCTCAAAATGAAGACCATCTTGACATTGTATCAGCGCCCAAATGTAATTCTCGCCTTGGGTTATAAGATTTTTTTTCTCTAATGTCTGTATACGTTGCAACTAAACCACATTCAAGGTTCCTTATTCTGTTAGGATGGAAGTTCTTGTAGTGCGGTCTGCTGAGTGATGGAGCCTGTTTAATTAAACAACTTAGCAGCGTTTGCTTGTAAGTATACTTAACTGTATTCGATGGAAACGTGCATTGTTTGACGTATGATTTTAGCAGAGAATCTTGTGAAACTTGTTTCGTGTTTAGAATTTAGGAGTTGAATATTCTCGTATGAAAGAAAGGTAGTTTAGTTATTGTTGGATTATCAAATTTAAATTTTTATTTGTTTCGACGAAGCTACATTCGTCGTGATCACGAGCTGACGACAAATGTAATAAATGCATCATACTCAACGGTCCCCATTAAGATCTGATGGCCTTGTATCGGGGGCCAGAAACACAGCATCCACACAACTTGGATGCATGGTCGGTATCTAATATGCGGGATTCACGATCTTTTTCCCGCGCACGTGCAGGTTGTGGGATTATCTACCTCCTGAGGCTTACCCAGAGCGCTATAATTTGGATGTTTTTAAGCGTCGAGTATAGACACTGGTGTTGTAGATGTCCATGGGTGATGGTAACCACTTAACATAAGGTGGTACTATTTGCTCGTTTGCTAATCTTTTTGTATAAAAAAACACACAAACACAGCACAAACATAAACACCCAGACCACGACAAACATCCGTATGGCCAATACAGACGTTTGCTGGTCGGGGATCGAACCCGCGACCGATAGCTCTTCAGTCAGTTGCAGTGACCCCTGCACCAACGTGCTTGTCATTAAAACTTTATTGCAAACAAATTCTAAATATAAAGACGAAATATCACCTTTGTCAGGATTCGTCATCATTTATGTCTTGTGAGGCAATCGGACAACAAGATAAAACTTCAAAATTAACAGTGAAGTCACTTTACTTCTTCTTAAAATTACAAATCACAGTTTAGTCTATAAATCACTTTAACAGTCTCAATAGTTACTTTTCACTGCTGATAAGCAATAATATGTCAACCCACAAAAAGTGAAATCCGGAGATATTGATGTATTTGACACTGCAGCACCTATTTAACATTATTCAATAAAAATAAAGTCATATAAAGTAAATAATTACAAAAAAAAGGTTTTTTAATTAATTGTTTCGAATTTCAAGGTCGTTCCATATTTTGTAATTTATACAATAATCTTATATATTAAAAAAAAAACTTTTTATTAGATAATATATAATTAATATATCAACCTGCTTTTATTTCATTATACCTTGTATCACAAAAGGAAAAGAAAATATAAATAATTCAAATAAATTTAGTAAGAATAGGTTTGGAATCTTTAAATGAATTTCTCAAAATAATTTTTTTTAAGTAAAATGGTAGTACACAATCGTATATTCTATTTGAATGTTATCTAAAAGCCGAATTTCGAGCAAATTGCAGCGAACCATCGCGAGCAGCGGTCGTCAGAGTTTCCAGTTGAAGTTTCTCTAGCTTCGTGTTTAACTTTTTTACTTTACACGAGGCTTTGTTGTTAACCACGATTGCTTTCAAAGAATTAACTCTTTTAAAGAACTGTTTGAGAATCTGTTAAGTACACATGTATAAAATTATTCCGTCCGCGTTTCCACTGACCACTTCGTTTCATCTCATACTAGCTGTAGGGTTTTACACGCGTTTATGGTTACAGCCTCGTTCTATGAGTTACGAGTGATGTAATATACCTATAAATATATCCTTTAACCTCCTCCAATAAAAAAATTCATTGATAGAAAAAGCATACTATTCAGTATATGACTACATTAATGATAAAACCGCGTGGAATAATAGGGCGTTGATATTCTCGCAGGATAACTGTAGCTAATTGTATCAAACAATATTGTCCAAAAATATTGTTAAAAGAGTAACTACTGACTTTCTCGCCGCCTCTTCTCAGTAGAGTCCACACTCCGAGCCGGTAGCTTCACGTGGAACTGACATCACAAATTTGTAAATTGACGATTCAAAAGAGCTATTTGAATAAAGTATATTTTGAGTTTGAGTTTGAGTAAACAAGCTATTTAACGTAACACACGACAGAGCTAGTTAGCATATAAAATTAAAACACTAAACTTTGCGCACATACATATAAAGTTGTTAAAAGAAGCCTTACTTTTCGGGCTATCTCATTATGATAATTTTGCGCCATAACTTTTTCGTTGATTCGAAAACGCTCCCAAAGGCTCTGCTCCCTAAATTTGCATGCATTTGCATTTAAATAAGACTAAATACCTCGGAGTGATGTATAACCGTCTCGTATGTACGCAGTGTAAATAAATAATTGTGAGCAATTAGCTACATGAAGATAATTTAAATGGGTTCAATGGAGTGACATTATTTATGTATCTTTAGTGAGAATTACACTTATAAGTCTCTCATACTTTCGCAAAGTTATTTTTTACACTTGAAAGAATTTACAATCATTGTCTTATTTTTGACACGAACAGCTTTCGTAACTACTTATGATGTATCTGTTACTAGGTTTTAGAGTTGTTTTATATTGCACACATATGTAATCCTCGCTTAAGGCAGCGGCTTACAATGGCGATATTAAGCGAACGCGATTGCGAAGCGATGACAGGCGAATTCCAGGTGATGCGGCGCGATGCGGCGGCTTGTCCTACGTGCGTTCGTCCCGCACTATTATTATCATCCATACAAATAAATAAAATTGAAGTGTCTGCTTGTAATTTCAAATTAACAGCTTTTCACTAAAGAATATGAAAGTGTATAGGGTACTAACAATAAAAAAATAATTAAAAAATATTTTGTCCGTCTGTTTGTCTGTCATTAGCAGATATCTAATGTTATAAGGAGTAATTTAGGTTACCTACTTTTTTGGAAACATTATTTATTTTAATTAATAAGAAAAAGAAGAAAATACGTTACTCGAAGTAATCTTGCGCAGACGAAGTCGCGGGCACCAGCTAGTGTCAAAATAAAACGGAACTCGTTCGCGATAATGTCAAGCCAACTTACCTCGTTCGCTATTTTCCGCGCCGCGCCGCACCGCGCCCCGCGTTCTTATATTATCGCGTAGGCCACTTAAATATCAACTGTTTGTTATTTTCGCAACGTACCGCGCCGCATCGCGTTCACTCGCGTACGTCTCGTCTCTCGTTTAAATATTCATTTATTTATTAATCACCAATGCAAATAAAAAACACGACTTAGAGAGTAGAGACAAGGTCGCTTTAGGGACAATAGGGTATCGGTTACTTATAGAATGTTGGAAGGATGCAGAATAATTAAAACTGTAAATTTTAATATACAATAAATGGATGTTGATAAGCAATAATGTGTCAACACACAAAAAGTTAAATTGGTAGATATTGATATATTTTTATAATGCACCACGTATTTAACATTATGCAAAATAATTTCAAGTTATATCAACTAAATAAGTACGGAAAAAAGTTTCTTCATTTAATATCTCGAATTTCAAGTGCGTTCCATATTTTGCAATTTATACAATAATGTCAAATATTTGAAAAACGTATTATTAGATAACACTTTAAATATACAATCGGCTTTTAATTAATTATACCTTTTATTGAAATAGAAAAGAAAAGATGGAGATATACGTCTTCAAACAAATTGATTAAGAAAATGTTTGATATTTTTAGACGCCATTTTCTCAAAATGAAGTCCGTGTGGCTTGACACGGCGTTGCTTATCAAAGTCCAAATATAACTTAGTATGATAGTGTTATGTTAAATCGCATAAAGTAATATAATATTATAAAGAGATAAAATTGGTTTGTAAGTTTGTATGAAGGAGGTAATCTCCAAAACAACTGATCCTATTTAAGATATTTTTGATATAGAATTTGCTGAGAAAGATTATAGGCTATATTACATCACTGATGAAGTAACCATAAATGCAGGTGAAACCACATAAAGCGGTTAGTTCTGAAGGAAACACCAAGAAATAATACAAGCATAAATAAATAATACGTTGAGTTCCTTAAAAGTACTCCCTTGTAATTTATTATATAAGAAATATAAACAGATCCGTTTTCACGAGGAAATATTACTACGGCGTATAATTTTGTAAATATTTTCTTACATTATGAATCATTTGCTATGTGTATTTATTTGTGAGTAAATAAACATAGACTCGTCAAGTTTGAGTTGGGCTCGTAAAGGTAGAGTTCCGTACTATGGTTTATAACGTTGTGTAAGTTTTCACACATACACACACACACACACACACACACACACACACACACACACAGACACACACATACATACGTCAAACTTATAGCATCTATCATTTTTGGTCAAGGGGGTTAAAAAATTAAGTCGACTTCAAAAGCTTATCACGCAATTTCGTGTATTTTGATAACATATCTACTAAATCCAGATATTTTAATTTAAAAACCAAAGTGATTCTTTAAAAATAATAATCAAAAACAGTAGAGTCGTTTTTGAATAATCTAAGAAGTTCTTGACGAATTGAGAACTTCCTTCTTTTTGGAAGTCGGCTAAGATATAACTTCTGACGGAGGCACGGATAGCAGGAACTCAGTAATAGGGTCCCGTTATTACCCTTTGGGCACGGAACACTAAAACAGTCGATCTAATAAAAATAGTCTATATTTTATGAAAAACAAAATGAATTGTGTATATAGTATAAATAAGTGATCGCGCTTTTGACTGGAATATTTTTTTTAATGAAAATAGCTCGCCGAGGGGTAACAAATGAGTTTAAAAAGGGAATAAGGTGTGGAGAGGAATAAATTGTAAAGAAAGAGATGGGGGTAGGACTTCTGCTACCCTTACTCTCCGTACGAAACGCAGTTTAGCTAGTTTACGCCGGTTTTCTAAGAGAAGTAATGAACGAAACGTTATTTTCGATCGATTTTTATGTTAAAAAATGTTTTGAATGCAACGTATTTAATTATTAGTCGCTGTCGTCTTGTGGTCGAAGTTCGACTGTGGTTCATTAATTTTTTAATTGATTTCAAGATTGACCACAGATAATCTATAAACGATTTGACCACAGTATAACAATAAGCAGTTGGTAGTGTGTGTAATGTTTTTTTTTTGTTTATATATTTTTATGCATAATAAAATATATATTAGCATTCTGTTCTCCTCTATATAAACAATAAGTGTGGGAAATTTTATACTTTTCCGTTAGCGCGAATTTCGTAAGTTGTACAAAGGTTTTGCTTCACTTCACTTTATTATTATATAGACCAAATATGACTAGTCAGAGGTAGTAAACCAAAATGGCAGTAGAAATTAAAACTAAATATATTACGTACTATATTTAGTATATTGAGTAACGTATCTCAGATAGGTTTTTAAAAATTATAAGTATCTAGACTATTTAACAAGCATTTATTTATATGGACGCTGATAAGCAATACTGTGTCAAGCCACGTTAACTTCATTTTAAAAAAATGGCGTCTAAAGATGTCAAACCGATTCTTAATAAATTTGTTTGAATAATCTATATTTTCTTTAATTTTATGATACAAGGTATAATGAATTAAAAGCAGGCTGATATATTTAATATGTAATGTAATAAAAAGTATTTTAAATATATGAAATTATTGTATAAATTACAAAATATAAAATTTTTTCCGTACTTATTTAGTTTATATGACTTTATTTTTTATTGAATAATGTTAAATAGGTCATGCCGTATCAAAATACAGCAATATCTCTGGATTTGACTTTTTGTGGGTTGACACATTATTGCTTATCAGCATCCATATATGAATAATTGATTTGTGTGGCTAAGTTGAACTGTTATATCATAGGATATGTGTACACCATGTATAATTGAATATATATATACAGACCTCCGGATTTGGGAATTATATCTCCATTCTACATTTGAATTTCAAATCTTATAGATATTGTGTATCTTCTGTTCAAACTAAACTCTACTTCAATGTTGACCTCAGGGAAATGTGATTGTTTGAAAAGGATAAAACTCTTGTTAACGCTTATTCAGAGGAGATTAAATCTATTTATTTATTTAGGACGACCAACAGTAGATACAATAACATATTAAATATAATAATTTGTAATTCTTAAGGCAAACTTATATAATAAATCTGACTACATTATTTTTTTAATATAAAAGAAATACGCATTGTACGATCTACTTTAAACTCTGGGATACCCCCTGCTCCCTATGTCGAAATAAAACAACCAAGGCAAAATAGTCCAAAAAATAAATTCATACATCAATTAAGAACCAAGCAATATCAAAATCAAAATTAAAAAAATACTTTTTTCGAGTAGGCTCTCACGAGCACTTTTGAATCGTCATACATGAAAAAACAAAAAAAAAAATACATAAATAATGAAGCTACCTCCGGTTCGGAACGTAGATTCTACCGAGAAGAACCGCCAAGAAACTCGATAGTTACTCTTTTAAAATTTTGGCAACACAGTTTATGATTACAAATTGATTATTTATCCTGTACGAAATTCAGCATATACTAAGCCCACGCATCTTTATCGTCAACTTAATCTTGTATAGAGTAATATGCTTCAGCTATTAGAGACTTTTTAACATATGATTTAAATCTATTCATCGAAAACTGCAAACATTTCTGGGGGATTTTATTATAAAACGAATGCCTAGCCCCAGAAAGGAAATATTTACTTTGTGAAGTCGAAAACAAGGTGTTGTAAGTTTATCATATCGCGACTTAACTAACACTCAGCGCCATCTATCAGAAAAAAATGTAAACAATGAAATGAATCCAAATAAAATGACAGAATAAACGATAAAAAGTCAAATATGAAAATTATTATTTAAAAAAAGTATCTAAGAAAATAAAAAGTCTAGTTTGAAAGAGTCCAGAAGTAAATAATAAAAGTAAGAAGACTGAATTAGATTCATACACGGTCCACCTCTTTATTTTCGAATTCTAATAAAAATATATCGCCATGTTCTCTCTTGATATTAACAGCCTGTTGCTAGGCAACTATCTAGTCACGTGTAGGTACATATATCAGTTATAGTAATTTTTCGTAAGTGTGTTAGTTTAAGGTAATAGAATTAGAATTCCGTTTATCCGCCCGATTCGAGGTGGCAAAACGGACACGCGTTTATCCCCATAGAGTGGATACTATGAAGTGGATAAACGGAATCATTCGTATCAACTTCTCTAAGCAGCCAAAGTTTTAATGACATTAGATAAATGTTTAATTGAATCAGGCGTTACTTTGCGGAATTCCATGAAAATTAATCACAAAATTACTTTGAATCCGCGGAAACATCTACAGCTGTCTGGTATCATGCAGTATAAGTACCACCCGCCCTCCCACATACGCACACACATATGCAGCACCAGCAAGCAAGCGCCACCCGCCCTCCCACATACGCACACGCATATGCAGCACCAGCAAGCAAGCACTACCCGCCCTCCCACATACGCACACGCATATGCAGCACCAGCAAGCAAGCACTACCCGCCTTCCCACATACGCACACGCATATGCAGCACCAGCAAGCAAGCACCACCCGCCCTCCCACATACGCACACGCATATGCAGCACAAGCAAGCACCACTTGTGCTTAATTAATTATTAGATAAATGGTATACCAATGTATATAATACGAAAAAACTACCAAAAAAATATTAATTTCAAGGCCTTAACATATTGTATTGGCCTTACATTTTCCTGTGCTGTTTTTCTAAGTATCCTCGAGAAGAAACCTCTCAAAACGCCTATTCAGAGAACGTTTTAGCAATTTCACAGATATGAGCTGAAATGGCAATGACCATTACCAACTTTCAGTTCTGAAACACCAATTGAAATTTTCGGAAAAATTTCAGAACGAGAAAATGTTCAAAGCTCTCGTCCAAAGTTTCCAGTCAAAAGCCGGACAGCCCTGTTTTGTGTTGACTTTTTCAACATTGATTGAATGAATAGAGGCTGTTTTTATTTTTGCTTTTCTTTTTTTTTATATTCAAGAAATGTTTTAAGGTGAAAATTTTGTAAGTCGAATTCGTATCTTACGTTTTGTGTGAAAAATGCGTTTTCCGAATAATGTTAGATAAGAAATTATCCATTGAAAGATTGGACTGAATCATTTTTTATAATGAAAAATTATAATGATAACAAATGATTGGAAAATTCGTGATTATCGTTCGGGGTATTGTTATCAACTATAGACAAGTACAAAAAAAATACACTATGTAAGCTTGGCTCTCATACTCTCATAAATGTTCACGTGAGTTCTTTATTATTCATTGCTTACAATGGGTGGAAAATATTTTTTCTGAATTGTGTGATTCGTTATTAAATTTGTAAAACTGTATCAAATACGTTTTAGGTAAAGATTACACTTATAATTGGACGCTGATAAGCAATACTGAGTCCAGCCACACGGACTTCACTTTGAGAAAATGGCGTCTAAAGATGTCAAGCCCATTCTTAATAAATATATTTGAAGAAGTATGTCTGTATCCATATTTTCTTTTCTTTGTTGATAAAAGCTATAATTAATTAAAAACAGATTAATATATTTCATATACTTTCTAATAAAGAATTCTTAAAATATTTGAAATTATTGTATAAATTGCAAAATATGGAACGCACTAGAAATTCGAAACAATTAAGAAACTTTTTTCCGTACTTATTTAGTTTACATGACTCGAAAAATTTTTTTAATAATGTTAATGGGTAATGCAATATTAAAATACATTAATATCTCCGAATTTGAATTTTTGTGGGTTGACACATTATTGCATATCAGCATTTAATTATGACTCTCAGACTTTCATAAAGATTTACTTAAGTTGTTTATAATTGCTTTACACTTGAAAAATTCACTATCAGTGCCTTATTTTTTAATGTCACGGCTTTCGTAAATTACCTAAATTCTTGTTACCAGGTTACAGAGTTATTTTATATCAATTACAAAAGTAAAACTTACTAGTGTTATTTTCACAGGCGAGAATTACGTTCAGATGTCAGGTGATGTCTTTATATATTTTTTTCTTATTAAAGAACAAATCAATACATTTTAAATTATCTTGTTTAAAATTCGAACAGCGTTCGATTTTCGAATGAACAGAACGAAAATAATACCATCAATATACTGCGTTTGATCTGATGCGGCATTCTAAATTTGAATCTGGCCAGACGATTGGTTACCGCACCTGAATTGCATATTAAAGCGGATATTTTAAACTAGTACAATACATTGCTGGTTTTCTTTGAATTATTTAATAATTGTAAAGTATGAGTCAGCAATGTATGATGAGCAAATGAAAACATCTGTTCTTAGATAACACGTAGTAAAGGTTCGTGAACTCGTTAGTGCGTATTGTCAACATATGGTGAAGCCATGGAACAGTGAAATTATAGAATTGATACCAATACGATAAAGAAATAATAATTTAACCTATATTTGGTAGGAATTAAAAACTCGAAGAAGAAGAAGAAAAAGTTGAGCCCAGATGGTCTAATGTTCAAAACATGAATACTATACTAGATGTCACTCGCGGTGTCACTCGCATTTATGGTTACTGCTTCGCTCCTACTAATCGCAGCGTGATGTATTATAGCCTATATTCTTTCTTAATAAACAGGCTATCCAACAAAAAAAGAATTTCTCAAATCAAATCTGTAGTTTCGGAGATGAGTAATCTCGGAAACTACATACAAACTTACAAACAAACAAAGAAGTTTACCTCTTTATATTAGTATTATAGTATAGATTATAATCCAGAATACTGTATGACCATAAGATTTAGTTATGGACCTCATGAGTTGTGGTATTTCAATTTTAATAACCATACATGTTTCTCCCGTATGGAGCGCGATGAATGATTAATTCCAATCCAGGACGAAACGAATATGCCACCATTCTCCTATTTCAAAATGCCATTTTCAAAAGTATTCTAATCTAAGGACAAAAGTATCCGCTATGCAATAGGGAAAAATACATTTCATACGTTATACCGTAAAAGGTTTACCAGTGTAGGCTCGTGTTTGTCTTTCTGATTCGATCAAAAAAAAGTTGATTCGATATATGAAGTGTGGGATGGTATTGACATACTTTTTAAATATCGAGAGGTGGCTAGTTTTTCCTATTGGTTAAGTAATATTAACATTAACAACATGGAAGAGAGTAGGCTGTGACGGTTTCTTTTTCTTTATTTTCGTTGGGACACATTTATAACATGTTATTATGGATGATATGGACGCTGATAAGCAATAATGTGTCAACCCATATAAAGTCAAATTCAGAGATAATCATACTGATAATGCGTTGCATGATTAACATTATTCAAAAAATTTTAAGTCATTAAAAAAAAGCACAGAAAAAAGCGTCTTAACTTCATGATCAAACTACTAAAGTGTGTTACATTTTTTGCGATATTCAATAATATAATATATCTGAATAACTTATTATTAGATAAAACTATTCATTATATCAATCTGCATTTAATTCATTGTACATTTTATTAAAATAGAAAAGAAAAAATGGATATATACCTCTTCAAACAAATTTATTAAGAATAGCTATGCTCTTTAGACGCTATTTTCTTCGTCCGAGGCCGGTGGCTTGACACAGTATTGCTTATCAGCATACATATATATATGGTTTAATTTATTACATGTATGTAAAATATACCATCAATGGAAAAAGGAAGGCTAAAAATAGTTAGGAATAAAATAATAACAATAATCTCCGGTATGGCCTTCGCATTTTAATACTGCAGCCATACCTTCGATGAAGGAAAGAAGAATAGAAATAATAACAAGAAGCTTTTATAATATCATTAAAAACAATAATAAAAATATTTAACAAAGAAATGCACGTGAAAAAAACCTTTTTGATTGATCGGAGAATGTGCACAAATAATTTAAAAATTAAAATTAAAAAAAAAAACTGACAATCTATTCATTAAGACCGTTTCAAATATCACAATACAATGCTTCTGCTGTAAGTTGGGGAGGATTGTGTGTCTTGCTGATTCCAGATGATCCTGCGTCAGGTCACGGTTATGTAATCATGTTGTTTTAGTATAATTGAATTCAAACTACAGTAAATTTCGATTCGATCAAATCAATAGAAGTCCACATTCTCTCAAGAACCACCATAGAACCTTCAGAATAGATCTTCTAAAATTATAGCTAAGAATCATACCGATAACACCAGATTGTTGTCTTAGATTTTCGCGATTATTACTCATTGAAATAAAACGATTTTAAACGGATTTAAATCGCGTATATTAACTATTTTTATCATCCCGACGTTTTGAGCACTTTACAGCGTTCGTACGGATAGTCTACCCGTGACCACGAATATTAAAATACGCGATTTAAATCCGTTCAAAATAGTTTTATTTCAAAAAAATTGGTCCATTCCTTAAGGAGCTACGACGCCACAGATACACAGGTACACGGATAAACACTTCAAACTTATAACATCCCTCTTTTTTGACTGGGGGTCAAAAAGTTAGCTGGAGATTTTTTTGAATTGAGAACCTCTTTTTTTCTTGAAATTCGATCAATAATAACTTACTTAAATGGAAAATTTAAAAAAAAAAAAAACGATAATCTATGCATTGAGACCATTTCAACGAGCACTAAAACGACACCGTTTTTACATAGTTATGTTCCATGCATAGGTGTTTAAAATTTTAGTTCACACATATGTTTGAAAGTAAATTCATTACTTATTGGGCATCTAAGATTCCTATCGCAGATCAGAATACAAGAGCTTATGATTTTTATTCGGCTGGTTTTTTATATAACACTCGTTTAGGAGCTATAGTGCAATAGACGCACAGAGACATAGTGGTTAAATTTATAACACTCCGTTTGCGTCGGGGATTAAAAAAAATTGTCAAAGAGTTGCAATGTAATATACACAATATACAGAAATATATAGAAAATAGATTTCAGCAAATTAAGTAAACCTAACATCCATTCAATATTAATATTTCCAGACCAAAAAACCTGAAATCTTATAAAAATTCACAACACGTTTTGATGAAGAAAATTTCCTGTAGACGAAAATTTCGCAGGGTCAGAATAGAGGATTATTGTTCCTAAGTTGAGGGCTGATGTCCTACGTGACGTCATTTGAAACGTGGACACTGACATGCGCGTATATCTGGTTAACCCTACATCTTTGCTCGATCACGGATTTGCTTTTACTGAGACATCTCGGTAGCTAAATGAGCAGTAGCACTTTCACAGAAGATTATCATGAAGTAGCTAATATAACTAGCTGTAATCACATTACTTTCCGTGTTTTCTTTTCATCCCATATGACTTATTTAACGGGTACCGCATCGATAGTTCCTCTGATGCTGCAAATGTCCATGGTGATCACTCAACATTAGGTGTCCCGCCTTTTTATAAGATTGTTTAAAAGATTTTTAAATAAATTTATCGTACTCTACTAATTTTATTTTTTATTGTTAAGGAGGTTTCTACTACTAAATTTACATAGATAATGGTTTAGGTAAGGGAGCGGTATTTCACTGTGCTCCTGGGCGATACTTAGGTTTAATCCGGCCCTGTCGCTATCACAAAATGCTACATTTGACAATTCATTTCTGATTTTTATACTCTAACACCTTGTTTAACTGTCAAAATGTACCATGTTTTGATAGCGATAATTTATAATAATTACCCCAATATTCACAATAAGACGCTACAATAATCTTAATTGGACGCTGATAAGCAATGCTGTGTCAAGCCACACGGACTTTATTTTGGGAAAATGGCGTCTAAAGATGTCAAACCTATTATTAAAGAGTTTGAGGAACATTAAATCCATCTTTTCAATTTTGTTTTGATAAAAGGTATAAAGAATTTAATGTATTATTGATTTAAAGGTTTATTAAATATTTGTGATTATTGTAAAATTGCAAAATATAGAACGCACCTAAAATTCGAAACAATCAATTTAAAAATGTTTTTCCGCAATTATTTAGTTTATATGACTTAATTTTTTTAATAATGTTAAATAGGCCTAACGCAGTATAAAAAGCATCGACATCTCCAAATGTGACTATTTGTGGGTTGACACATTATTGCTTATCAGCATCCTACTACGAGTGATAGATTAATCTTTTCATATATTTTTCCAACTTTTTATTAGCTTTTGTATACAAATGAAGATGTGAATTTGATTATATAAGTATTTTGAAAATACGTGTAGACATAATTTTTAATTTTTTTTATTTCAAACGAAAAATTGCGTCACAGCGTGGATTGCACTTGATTCCTCTACAATCCATGCAGACTGTACCAATTGAGTTATGGGCCGCACGTCACGGCCGCGAGTCGAAATTGTTGATATGACTCTTGTATTGTTCTTAGGCGACCTATATATGTATATTTTACGAAAGTTTGTGTATTTTTGTTGTATGGTGCTTTATCGTAAATTTGGAAGGAATTCGTAATAGAGATAACTCACGTGATAAATATATAATAAACGTAGTTTAATATGATCGACTGGCAGGCGCGGTGGTCACTGCAGTTGACTGAAGCGCTAACTAAGTCGCGGGTTCGATCCCCGCTCACGGCAAACGACTGTATTGTTCATACAGATGTTTGCCGTGGTCTGGGTGTTTGTGCTTGTATTGTGTGTGTTTCCGGACCCCTGACACAGGATCATAAGACCTAATGGGGGTACCCTTTGAGTGTGACGCGTTTATATAAAAGTAATAACTACTTTTTTAAGCTGCAACGAATTTGTGAATCCACTGTTGCAAATATCAATGGCGACGATGACTCATGATCAAGTCCACCAGATTATTTTTTTTTTAATTTTTAAAAACGTATACACAAAGGTCCAAGTCAATCGGCCCACTGATCACCGGTAACGATCCAAGCGATCCATTTCAAAGATAAATTTTATTTCAAATCTCGTCTCTTTCCAAAATCAGAGCATTTGTATCCGTATTTGAATATCTGATCAAAAGAGAATCGATTTTCTATATAATGGACTATTTCATGTGACCCGTATAAATTTTTCGTTTGATAAATATTTGGAATGGCACCAGCATGGTTTATTTCGATATCCGTTTCGAGATTATTTTTCTGAATATTATGTTATTTTTAAAGGAAAGGTCAAAAAATAAGAATTGTCAAAATTAAAAATTAAAATAAAAAAACTTGAATCGAATGCTCGAATGAAATCGATCTAGTTAAGTTTCATTTTCAGTAAAAGTCATCCGTGATTTCAGCCAACAGTACATACTGTTACTATTTTTATTACTATTTGGATGCTGATAAGCAATAATGTGTCAACCCACAAAAAGTCTAATTCGGAGATATTGATATATTTTGATACAGCATCACCTATTTAACATTATTAAAAAAATTCAAGTGATCTAAACTATATAAGGAAAAATGTTTCTTAATTTAATGTACCGAATTTCAAGTGCGTTCAATATTTTGCTAATTATACAAAAATCTCAAATATTTGAAAACTTATTATCATACAACACATTAGATATATATAACTGCTTTTAATTCATTATACCTTTTATCAAAATAAAAAAGAAAAGATGTATATATACGTCTTCAAACAAATTTATTAAGAATAGGTTTGACAACTTTAGACGCCATTTTCACAAAATCAAGTCCGTGTGGGTTGACACAGTATTGCTTATCAGCGTCCATTTATAAATATAATTTCCAAAAAAATACGATGGACCAAAAAAAACAGTCATCTAGATATTGTCAAAAAATACCCAATTCCGTTACATTAAGTGTCCATGAAACTCTCCAATTTTAATTGAAATTCGTAAAATACTCTCAAAAACACTGTTTTCCTTATATAATAGTATAGATTAATAAATATAATAAAGAACTGGTTTTATAAGACTATTCATATTTAATATAACGGATCTTTTTGACTGACTGTGTCAGCTCGTGACCACGGCGAATGTAACTTCGTCGAAACGTCGGGCTATGAAAAGGTATTACTACCATAAGTTATCGCGATAAGACCCGTTATATTAAATATGAATAGTATAAATCGCGAAAGTTTAAAATATCTAATTTATAAGACTAATTTGAAACTTACTGAATGTATGAGATACTAAAAATATTTGGAAATATATTGATATAACCATTCATTTAATTTAAATTTCTTTGAATTTGAATTAAGATTAATTCGGCTTCGCTCGTATGAATGTAGATTTTATAATGTTGGAAAACAATTTAAAAGTAATTTTTCTATACCTTGGGGTAAAATATTTTTTTTGAATGAAAGTTAAAATTTTATGACCATATACTATTCTGTAACTCTGACACCGTGTATACAATACATATAATATAGGATTTACAATACATATAATATATAAAAATTATAGATAAAAATATGTCTGTTAAAGTAGAACCTCTTATACAAGAAGTTTTAGTTTAATTTTCTCATCATAGAACCCATAAGACTACTTATTCCTTTATCAGAATGAGATTATGTTTTTTTAAATTAAAAAACTCGAGTGTTTTCTGAGGAGCGCATAGGTCTATTGTTGTTAATTATATAATTGGTATTGGGTCATGATTACATTATTCTAATATTATTTATTCTGCGATGGTATAAAAATATTCATTAAACTGCAAGTGACAGCAAATTGCGCCAACAAAATCTTTGTAGACTAATTTGTCATCTGAACCAACTTTATATACATTTTTCGACATTAATTTCACCGTCATTTATTAAGAAATGTCCCAAAATCTATTACTTTGTAATAACGGTTTCTGAATGACATAAAATTTCCGTCAATTTATTGATTATTACCTAAATTTTAATAAACTGATAAATAAGAAGTATATACATAGATAAATAAAGAATTATTATTTTAAAATAAAGAAACTACTAACTTAAGAAAACTTAAGAATGTTCAATTAAAAAATATTTTTACTTCAAAAATATTCGTATTTGTATTACTAACTTTAACACGAAAAAAATTCTAAACCTCATACCTCAAATATTTTAAGTACTAATCTAGCGCTGCTAAATTTGCTAACTCAGAACATCTGATCAGACAATAAAAAAGTAAAATTTTATAAGTCTAACGTGCTGAATACCAGCGTGATTATGATAAAGCAAAGCGTTTTACTAATATTGGCCCTCTTGATAGAGTTAAATGCAGCAAGATTAGCGACTGTTTTTCCAAGGTTTCAGGATACACCGTGTATTGACACGAAAGATATCGTCTCGATCTTTTCCCCTGGTTTGGAAGATGGCTACAAGATTCTAATAAATAGAACATTCAATAAACGTACGGCTATAAGATTGAAATTCGACATGGAAGCTTCGATCACAGTGGTATGTTGATTTTGATTGAACTAATTTAATGGCTTTTAATTCAATTCAATTCTTTGGTTGATTGGAAGGATGGCTGAGTGAAAGATTACGTCAAAATGATAGTAACTGTCCAAATTAAAATAAAAGGCAAATTTTAACTTCTATTTTTAAAAACTTGTTATTATGACAACGAAAAAAATGTACAAAAATATGTATGCGTCTAAAGATGTCAAACCTACTCTTAATCTGTTTGAAGTTAATTAAGTTGACAGATTAGTCTATAAATATTTTTTGCTGCAGTTTGCAGTCACGTACAGTTTAATGAATATATTTATATCATCGCAGAATAAAGAATATTAGAATAATGCAAAGGAGAATTGTTTATTTGTGACATCATTGTTTGGGCACATATGTTCATACAGTGTTCCGCAGTAATAATATAAAAACAAAAGTTTTAAAATCGACATTTCACGTTCATGTTAATCTTTAATAGCTCTATATAACTCTATATTTGGTAGTTTTACCTGGAAAGTTTTTGGGGAATTTGGAGCTTTTTTTTCAATTATTCAATGTGGTATTTTTTTAGCATTTTGGATTCTACATTAAATGCGCCAATTTTTGAGATAACTTGCAGATTCTGTGTAGTACATTTTTTTAATGTGAGTTCTCAAAGTATAGTGATGCAAAAGACAAAAACCTTTAAATTGAAATTCAAGTGGCTTTCTTTCGTACACGCTCGCTTCATTAAGAACTATCGGAACATTATTAGAAGGATTTGATTTTTGTTTAGGTTTTACTTCAACGGATTTTACTAGATGAAAAATAATTAGTAATTTTTTAAATGTTAAAATTCAAATTTAAAATATAATTGTTAATTATGTATTTACTGTTCTATAATCGTTGATTAGATTTTTTAGTTTCTTCGGCGTAAGTTCTATGGGCTGTCAAGTGAATATATAGTCTGTGACATTCGTGACAATGTTACTCTGTGTACATTACTATTGGGATGCGGTTTACCAACAACAAACCATTTACAATAATATATAAAATTATTATAATATTTGTAGCTTTGTGTAACGATTAACGATGCACCAGTCCTACCAGAATCGTTAGGCAGTCTGGGAAAACACAATTTAATTGAAGGAGATGCAGATTCTCAAGAAAGAGTGGTTTGTGCATATGTCGTATATATATACAACTAAAAAATGGTTTCATTTCAAAAATTATCCTACATCTATTGAAATGTCATGTGAAGTATCTTGTGTATAACATTAAGTTGAAGAGCAAAACTAAATAACTTAAAATACAAAGTACATTGTATTTTATTGTACCGTTTTCTTTATTTATCTAAAGCTAAATATTGCACATGAAACGTTCAAAATTATTCAGTCACAGATATTTGTATGGATATTGTAGTTTACAATGATCAAAATTTATAAAAATGCAATTTATCGATTCTAAGGTATATGCAATTATCGTTCACGAAGAGTTTTCACACAAAACACTTAACAATGATATCGCGATGTGAAAATGAAAACTGCCTTTAAATTTAATTCAATAATTCAACCTGCGTGTATGTGGTTTGATAAGGCATAAGAAAAACTTACTTCTGATGATGTTATTGGTACAATAAATATATAGCTTTAATGTAGATAAGCAAATAAAATTTATTACATCAACGAAATTACTTTAGGAAAATCTGTGTTCTTTAAATATAGCAAGTTTCTGCAAAAACACGTAAGATTTACACTTATAAGTTTGGCTCTCTTTCTTATTGCTTTACATGAACAAAATATTATTAGTACCTTATTCTCAACATTTACAGCTTCCGTAACTACTTACGAAGTATCTGTTTAACGGTTACTAATTACGAATGTAATTCTCATCTAATACAGTATGTTTACTTAGAGACAACTACCGCTGGTACTACTATTACTACCTCTTTTATTCTTGTAATAAGACAACATAAACAAAAAAGCGATCACTTAGAAAAGTCCAACTTCTCAACTATAAGACAAACGTACATTGCGCACTATATTTTAACCTTTCGCATAAACGTGTTTAGCTGTGCAAAGCTATTAAGCTATAGGAAGTGTATTGAATTAAAAAATAATAATTCTGATATATTTTAATTTAATAGTGATATTATCAGGTAACAGGTTGGGGCTTTGATCAGATGGAATCCCTTTCAACCGTGCTTCGAGAAGCGACAATACTTATGATATCAGATTTACAGTGTATCAGAAGTAAACCATTATTCTTCTCTAATATCTTAGATGGGAAGAAGTTCTGTGCTGGCCATCATAATGGTAAGTTGAGTTAAGTAGATGGTACTTTAGGTAGCGATTTTGTAACGCACAACTACGCGGTGAGGATACCGCTAAGTTGAGTACTCTGGTGCATTCGGTACCAGAAGTTTATGGCAGACTGATTTTTGCGCTAAGAAATGAAAAATTTGTATTAAGTATTTTATAGACTTTGTAGGTAAATTTTTAAAAAGATTTGCCGTTAATCCTTTAAACATTTTTAACGATTTTATAGATATAAGAAGAAATGGCAATGTATCAAATGCCACTTTTGAATTTCAATGATCTTCCCATATACCACGCTTCAGAGAAAAAAGAAAATAAAATTTATAGGCTCGCCCTTGACCTATTGATCTGCATTAAACAAATGTCTGGGTAGACACATATTTCTTAACGTGTTAAGCGTCGCAACGCCTTCTTGATATGGAAACAAATCTTAAGAATTAGTAAAAATTTTAAACTTTTTCAGGAACCTCTGTGTAATGGAGATAGTGGTGGAGGATTTTTCATTTATGTGCTCTATGAGGACAGTCCTTTTATAAAGGAAAATGTTAAGGGTGCCTGGTATGTCAGGGGCATCGTATCCCTCAGCGTTGCCAAGCAAGATACTTTCCTTTGTGACCCAAACGAATACGTTGTTTTCACAGATAACAGCTTACACTGACTGGATTTTCGATCATATGAATTAGTAAACATTGTGCATTTGATGTTTAAATTTATAAAGAGTAAAGTCATGTGACGTCTTACAGATATCAATCTCGTTGAAATGCTAGTGAATTTTATTTGTAAAAAACATTTTAGTTAAAAAAAAATACTTATAAAAACGATAGTGTTCGCGCCTAGAACTATTAAGCGACAACGAGCAGTTATAAATGTTGCTACTATTTTTAATCAGGCGTTTCAGCAATTTCTGTGTATTTTAATTTTACATCAGTAATATTTTAAGTTTTCTCAATGTTATATCAAATGTTGATTCATTCTATTATTCTAACATCTAACTGTGCACTCGTTAGTTGTACATCTTTTGTAACACTTAAATTCGACGTTTTATCAAGAAGTTTGGTTTTAATTTACACACTAAGCGCCATAATGTTAACTACGAAAAGTTATCAAGTTTATTTTAAATACTATGCCATGTTTTGTTTTAGTTTTATTTTTGTATCCAGTTATTTAATATGGTTAACACATTTCTGAGAACACATTTGCGTAATTACCCTAGGTAATAAGTTTGTACTGAGAATTTTACAATACAAAATGAAAAATATTAAACTAGTAATAGATAAGAGCTCCATATATTATATGAATCCTAAAATGTCTACATTTTATTTTGAGATTATTGGAAAGTCTGAGGAGATAATTATATAATTATTTTAATAAAAATTTTATCACTATCTACTGAATAAAAATTTAACAATAGATTGACAGATAACGCAAAGTCTAAACTAATTCAAAGAATCACCCATATGAGACGGATGTATTAGTTAGTATATTTACAGGATAGATATTAATATACAAAATAGGTATAAAACAAAGATCATCAATTTGCCAATTATAAAAGATAGAAGTATCCGTAATTATCGACATAAAATAATCAAAGACGGAGTTTTATTATTTTTTGTTTTGACCGGTTTCACGTTTATGCATCTTTTGCCTATCGCCCGTCCACATATACAAACTTACGCTGATAGCTCTCAAGATATCTTAGTGTTTATTTAACCCTGCTAAAGTGATACGTTTACACAGATCATATAATTAATATTAAAAAGTCTAACTTGAAACAAATGTAAATGCGATCACAGTGACCACCATGATAGTGACAAAGGAAAGTTATCGAATAATATTAGTTCTGATAAGTTTAAACGAAGCACAAATGGACATGAGTGGTAGTATAGCAACATATCCGGTTTTTAAAGAGAAACCGTGTAATGGTACAGATGATATTATATCAATTTTCACCCCCGGTTTGGTTGGTGGATACACAATTCAAATAAACAGAACATTGAACAGACGTACACCAATTAAACTGAAATTTGATATGGAAGCGTTGATTACACTGGTAAGTGTTGATATATGGACACTGATAAGCAATACTGTGTCAAGCCACACGGACTTCATTATGAGAAAATGGCGTCTAAAGATGAGAAACCCATTTTTAACAAATTAGTTTGAAGAAGTATATATCCATCTTTTCTTTTATTTTTTGATGAAAGGTATAATGAACTACAAGCAGATTGATATATTTAATATATTATCTAATAAAAAGTTTTTCAAATATTTGAGGTTATTGTATAAAATGCAGAATATGGAACGCACTTGAAATTCGAACCAATTAATTAAGAAACTTTTTTCCGTACTTATTTAGTTTATATGACATTATTTTTTTTTAATAATGTTAAATAGGGGATGCAGTATCAAAATACATCAATATTTCCGAATTTGACTTTTTGTGGGTTGACACATTATTGCTTATCAGCATCCATATATTTATTTATTCAATGTACATATTACTCCATATAATATTCTGTACTTTTGATAACAACCATATGCACATTAACAGGCGCCTGATGTTAAGTGATCACCACCGCCCATGGACATTTGCACCATCAGAGGACCCAAAAATGCGTTGTCAGCTTAAAAGGAAATATTAAGTAAAAAAAAGGTATGAGGGAGATGGTTAGGCTTTCGGCTCTCTTACTCACCGTAAGAAACGCAGGTATTCTGTGAGAGTGAGGTACTACCCCGACTGGTCGAGCCAGCCCGCATACGAGCTGTAGTCAGTGGGCTACAACTAGGTCGAAAAATAATTAAACACTTTAAGTGAAGCTGTTATGATGTTAGTCATAAGCATTGTATGTAAAAATATCTTTGATAAAAAAAAAGACGACAGAAGACAATTTCGATTAATATAAGCTTAAAATAATTTAAAATATGCATTAAATATATAAATGGTGCTAGCATTCTTATACATTTGTACAGTTATTATGAAATTTATAAATATTTAAGTCCCACTTTTTAAAATATTATATTGTAAATTTATTTCCAATAAATGCATTATAGTACACGGTACATATAAATAATACTTTAACACGATTCACAGGTTATGATTGTTTACGGTTTAAAAGACTACTATTAATGTAAACGAAAACGACTGAATCAAAGTAATCTTTGTGTTTAAATTTTTATTGTACCATTATTAATTTTATTATTATATAAAATCTGTACACATGTATACAATAAAGTCGGGTTAGTTTCGCCATTTATAACTCAAAAACGGCTTGGCCGATTTTAAATATATTTTTGGTTTATTGGATTTTTCTTAGCCTCGAATTGCAGAAAAACCATTACCTGCTGGCCCATATACGAGCTAGAGTCAGCAGTAGCTACTGGTCTATACCACAATACAAAATAAAAATTCTTAAAAATCTTCATGTATTTAATATTGCCAACATAAATTTACCATGTTTCGATTTTTTTTATTTGAAATGTTTTTGTAAACATTCATCTTTCATTTCCTTTTGTGTAAAATTTCAGAGTTTTTAATAAAATTTAATAACAGAAGTTTAAATCTTTGGTATCAATATGTATTTTCGTATTCATTACAATTTTATCGAGGTTGACCGTTAATGTCAAGATTGATAATTAACTTAGCTTATTACGTACAATAATCCGCATATCTGACTATTTGTAAGTTATGAAAAGTTTTTAATTATATCCTGATTTTGATTATGACTGAGAAATGGTAAAAAAAAAATACCAGCCGAAAAATTTCTTCTCCCATAAAGAAAAAGTGTTGTAAAACACATGGGCTTATATCTTACATATAAATCATAAATGTACATCCATCATAAAAATCTGACACATAATATTTGGGTCGATAATATTGGCTAGGTGTATTATTAAATGTTTTATTTTGAATTCAGAACGAGACAATAACAAGAAAGGTCGATTTGGGTAATAATGCTTTCAAATTAGTAGTACTACAAGATACAGATAAAGTTGAATTCGAAGTTAAAGGACAATTTATTTTGTTACCGCCTTATTTGATGAGTATTAAGATCGACGGAGAAGAAAACTGTAGACATCCTGATCTTGTAAGTACAGAGGTTTTTTTTTATATATATATTGATTTTATATCGATGCCTTTAATGCTCAAATATAATTACACGACGAAATTTCACAGCAATCCATCACAAATTTTTGAATAATTATTTTAAATTATAATTTTGCATTATAAAGAATGATTCAGGTCAATCATTCTATCGATAATTCCTTATCTAAATCTTATGTTTAGCTAAAATACGCCATTTTTGTCGGTTAAATAAGACGAGTAAAAAAAAAATAGACTGCGTAGTAACTATAACAGGATTTTTATTAATTTTGACTCTTGTGGAAAATCGCTTGATCGTTTTATGGTAACGAAGACTAAATTAAAACATCAAAATGTTTTTATTTCCAACAAAAACTGAAGAATCCTTTTAAGACATTTTAAGTTATAATAACTACATTACCAATGTTTTAATACATAAAAAAAACATGATAAATTTACTTGATATAACTAAAACGTTACTAATCTAAAAAAAATTTGTTCAGAATTATTTCTACCGATATCCAGTCGGTGCTGAAAAAAGACCAGAGGTGCCAAATCTGTTTTGTGGAAAGCGCAAATCACTCAATCAGCTGATTGTGAATGGAGCAATCTCGAAACCCGGAGACTGGCCCTGGCATGTCGCGATATTCAGAGTTGAACGGGCCACGTTGAAATATATTTGTGGGGGAACATTGATTTCGAATATTTTCGTTTTAACTGGTAAATCAAAATCAAAATATGCTTTATTCAAGTAGGCTTCTACAAGCACTTTTGAATCGTCAACACAAATACAAAAGAAAACAGAACACTAATTAATTAATTAATTCACGACCGGTTCGGAATGTAGATTCTACCGAGAAGAACCGGCAAGAAACTCGATAGTTACTCTTTTAAAAAGTTTTACGATGGGTACATTTATGAGTTACAAATATATTAAATACCCTGTGTGAATCCAGCTTATACTAAATCCAAGCATGTTTATCATCTATATAATCTTGAACAGAATAATATGCTTTAGCTACTACGGATTTTTTAATATGTACTTTGATACAACGATTTTCATTATATATTTTAAACTTTCGCGATTTATACTATTCATATTTAATATAACGGGTCTTATCGCGATAACTAATGGTAGTAATACCTTTTTATTGCCCGACGTTTCGACGAAGTTACATTCGCCGTGGTCACGAGCTGACTGGTGTACCGCGCGCCCTCCGGCGACGAGTGCGCGAGTTTTCTTCGCCTACCCTCACAATATTAATATTGTCTTTACCGTTATTATAATGCTGGGAGCACACCACACTAACACAATCGGTTCGCGCGAACATTGTTCGAGGTACTTCACTTTTGTTAAATTTATTTATCACCGGGTTCCAAGCGTACCACGAGGTAGGAAAGAAAAACAACCGGAGGTTAGCCGTCAACCAGCATTTCTGCCATACGTCAAGGGAATAACGGACAAAGTTGGAACGATATTGAAGAGTTACTCCATCAAGACCGTATTTACCCCTTTGACAAAAGTCTGTAAATGCTTACGCACGCCGAAGGATGTCATCCCTTTTCAAACGCCGGGTGTATACAAGATAAATTGTAGCTGTGGCACTTCTTATATTGGCCAAACTAAACGTACCATAGCGGATAGGGTCAAAGAACACATAGCGGCGGTGAAAAACAGACAGACAGAAAAATCCGCAGTGGCTGACCATCTGTTAAACTCGGGAACAAACCATTGGATTGAGCTTCATGACCCAAAGGTTCTCTCGACGGACAAAAATTATTATTGCCGCTTAGTACGGGAAGCAATTGAAATTAAAAAACATAAAACCTTCAATCGCGATGACGGATTTAAATTGTCGGCCGCTTGGAACCCGGTGATAAATAAATTTAACAAAAGTGAAGTACCTCGAACAATGTTCGCGCGAACCGATTGTGTTAGTGTGGTGTGCTCCCAGCATTATAATAACGGTAAAGACAATATTAATATTGTGAGGGTAGGCGAAGAAAACTCGCGCACTCGTCGCCGGAGGGCGCGCGGTACACCAGTCAGCTCGTGACCACGGCGAATGTAACTTCGTCGAAACGTCGGGCAATAAAAAGGTATTACTACCATTAGTTATCGCGATAAGACCCGTTATATTAAATATGAATAGTATAAATCGCGAAAGTTTAAAATATATAATTACAAACCGATACGGGCCGGATTTTGTTTATAAAATAAAACATCTAGAATTTCTCCGTAAAAAACGAGTGCGTCTTGAATTATCGTTGTCATTTTTAGTTAAATGTCGCGAGTGTAACATCATACCTACTTGTGTGCGTATAAAACCACGGGTAGATATTGCGCGTTCGGAAGGAATTCTACGGGAAGCTAGCCTCCGGCTATTGAGACAGTTGATTCGCAATACCAGACAAAAATTAAATGCTGTGGAAAGTGAACTGTACGAAGTGCACAATGAGTGTAGTAGCGGTTTGTCGATTAGTGACTTTAACCTTTGTGATCGAGTGACTTACCAACAAGCGGTTCGAACTTATGAACAGTGTTTAAATAGCCACGAACGTAAGTTTGAAAAATTACTCGCGCGATCTAATATGTCAAAAGGTAGCCTGTCGAGAGAACCGTTGAAAAATAACGGAAATTTGAAATCGACGGACGCCATTGTTAATCTTTCAAGTGTCACTATTGACGAACCAACAAGATCTATTTTAGCTAAAGGGATGAATTTCGCTTTAACACCTAAACGTGTTCCGTATGAGAATATAATAAGTAACATCGAGGAAACAATAGTAAAGAACAATATACCCGCTAAAGACGCCGAAACTATTAGACAAGATATCGCTGTTGTTTTACGCAAGTCACGGCTACCAAAAAGCAATGTTAGTAATGAAGAACGCTTAGCACTTGTTAACCTTAGGAAAAATAAAAACATATTAGTGTTAAAAGCGGACAAAGGTAATGCTACGGTCATACTTGATACCGATGACTATGATAAAAAGATACGGAACATGCTCGCGGATACAGACACGTACAAATTAGTGAAATATGACCCAACAGCAAGAGAAACTCGTCGCGTACGGACACTAATTAGGGACGATCAGAATCACTTCACGGAGGAGGAGTACAGGTATTTATATAAACCGACAGTTGTTCAACCACCGAAACTATATGGTCTGCCAAAAGTACACAAACCTCTTGTGCCACTGCGACCAATAGTAAGTCAAATTAATGCACCAACTTACAATTTGGCTAAACATCTTTGTTCGGTACTGAAGGTTTTAATAGGTGGGACTTCGTCCTTCGTGAAAGACTCCAGGCATTTTATTGACATCGTAAGAAATCTCAGACTGGAACCCGGTGACATAATGGTAAGTTTTGATGTAGAATCTTTATTTACCAGCGTTCCTAAAAAAGATTGTTTAGATGTTGTTAAAGATAAATTGGTATTACACGGTCTCTCCGACACTATCATTGTTCTACTTGAAAATTGTCTGAACGGAAACTACTTCTTGTACGGTGGTGAGTATTACATTCAAATTGATGGAGTGGCCATGGGTAGTCCTATAGCACCTGTATTGGCCAACATTTGGATGGAATATTTTGAAGAAAAAGCTTTGTCTTCTGGACCGCCAATAATTAAATTGTGGAAGAGGTATGTTGACGACATTTTTTGCATTATAAGGGGAAACAAACACGACGTAGAACAATATTTGGGTCATCTTAATTCTATACACCCCAAAATAAAATTCACATACGAATTAGAGTCGGAAAGATCGTTAGCATTTCTTGATACCAAGATCCTAGTTAGGCCTGATGGTTCTGTTGGATATAAAGTACACCGAAAATCGACACACACGGATAGGTATCTTCACGCCACCTCACATCACCACCCGCGCCATCTTAATTCGGTAAGAAATTCACTTACAAATCGGGCTTTAGATCTATGCGACCCTGATCATCTCGATCACGAGCTGACACATATTCAGGAGGTACTAAAACGCAATGGATATCGGGTAAGTGATAGTATTAAACCACGAGGTAGGAAAGAAAAACAACCGGAGGTTAGCCGTCAACCAGCATTTCTGCCATACGTCAAGGGAATAACGGACAAAGTTGGAACGATATTGAAGAGTTACTCCATCAAGACCGTATTTACCCCTTTGACAAAAGTCTGTAAATGCTTACGCACGCCGAAGGATGTCATCCCTTTTCAAACGCCGGGTGTATACAAGATAAATTGTAGCTGTGGCACTTCTTATATTGGCCAAACTAAACGTACCATAGCGGATAGGGTCAAAGAACACATAGCGGCGGTGAAAAACAGACAGACAGAAAAATCCGCAGTGGCTGACCATCTGTTAAACTCGGGAACAAACCATTGGATTGAGCTTCATGACCCAAAGGTTCTCTCGACGGACAAAAATTATTATTGCCGCTTAGTACGGGAAGCAATTGAAATTAAAAAACATAAAACCTTCAATCGCGATGACGGATTTAAATTGTCGGCCGCTTGGAACCCGGTGATAAATAAATTTAACAAAAGTGAAGTACCTCGAACAATGTTCGCGCGAACCGATTGTGTTAGTGTGGTGTGCTCCCAGCATTATAATAACGGTAAAGACAATATTAATATTGTGAGGGTAGGCGAAGAAAACTCGCGCACTCGTCGCCGGAGGGCGCGCGGTACACCAGTCAGCTCGTGACCACGGCGAATGTAACTTCGTCGAAACGTCGGGCAATAAAAAGGTATTACTACCATTAGTTATCGCGATAAGACCCGTTATATTAAATATGAACGATTTTCATATTTTTTAAATTGATTTCATTATATTTACAAATGATGACGGGTTTTTGTTTTATTAGAATGGCACAATTGATTTCCAATAGAATAATATTAATAAACTATATAATCAACTAATATTAACTTCATTGATTGAGGTATCACAGTTTATCTTTTCTATTTAATTTATATGTTAATTAAACGAATTATAAAAATGTACACAAATAAAATAAATTGGAAAAAATATTTAAAACCAATTAAACGATCACTACAAGTGGCGCCTTGCGGCGTTTAAAAAAGACAAACGTTACGCGGTGAGTGAAGAGACATTAAGGAGTAATTTTTAAAGATTATAACGAGATTGGTGAGTTAATTAGTATAAGTAAGTGAGAAATGGACTAAAATATTTGAAAATTCAGAAGTCGGATAGCTTAAACTTGTTTCAAGAATTTTCATTTCTCTTTATTATTTCGTGTTAATCTAAACGTGGAAAACTATAATAATATTATTTTTTAAAACATCTAATAAAAAAGTCGAATTTTGTTTTACGTCTCATTGTAAGTGTTAGTTATATATTTCCACGAAGAAAAATAACATCACACTCTTAATATTATTGAATGACCAAATTAATATATTATAAAATAACGACTAAATCCACATAATGACTAAATTCACATTTCGGGCGTATAACGTAATAAACGTTTTGCACGTGGGATTTAAGCCGTTTAACTTCTAGTTACAGAATAATATGAAATCAATTATTTAATTTAATTAAAATTAATCATTGAATAATTATATGAAAGTTTTAACTTAGCTAGCTTATTAGTTAAACGACTTACGTTTCACGAAGATTTTGAATTCCTAATCCTGAAGAGACTCAGACTTTAATCATAGCTTACTTTTGTAAAATTGATTCAGAATTGGAAATTTGATTCAGAATAGTTCAAAACTTCTGTCCTAAAAATTCTAATTAAAATAAAATAATTTTTTCAGCTGCGCATTGTGTGACAATTAACAATGAAGCTGTTCTGCCTGAAATGCTGGGTATTAATGTAGGAAAACATTATTTAATTGGTGGAGATGACGCTTCGCAAGAAAGACAGGTCAGTTTTCATCACTTTAAACTAAAACTCAAAATATATTTTATTCAAATTTGCCTTTACAAGTTTGGAATCGTTGATTTACAAATTTGTAATGATAGTTCCACGTGAAGCTACCACCGGCTCGGAATTTGGGAACCCTACTGAGAAGAGGCGGCGAGAAACTCAGTAGTTACTCCTTTCAAAATATTTTTGTACACTATCGTTTGATACAATTAGCTACAGTTATCCTGCAAGAATGTCAACGAAATATTATTCCACGTGGCATTATCACTAATGTAGTCATATACTGACTAGTATGCTTTTTCTAATAATTAGTTTTAATTTGTAAAGTGGCAAATTTAATCTTGTTTCCGGGATTTTATTATAGAAGCGTATACTTTGTCATATAAAAGTCATATTAACTTTGCGCAGTCTGAAACTAGGAGTTATTAGCTTATCTTTTATTATTGAATATCCATTGACATTACATTGAACAGTAAAATACATCTACACTAATATTATAAAGAGGAAAGATTTCAATGTTTTTTTGCATTGAATAGGCTCCGAAACTATTGGACCGAAAAATTCTGTCATTAGAATCCTACATTATTCCTGATGAGCAAACGCTATAAAAATTAATAATTTTAATTTTTTTTTGTTAAATACCTATTCCGTGCTAACCCGGGGCGGGTGTATATAAATAAAACTGTATTAGTAATATTATTCAAAAAATTGATATTTTATATGTATTCATTTCTGTCTGATGTTTAAGTATCGTAATTCTCACAGATTTAACATATTTATTTCAAGGTATATGAGGTTATAGTTCACGAAGATTTTGTACACAAAACGCTTGATAACGATATAGCATTATTAAAAATGAAAACTGCTGTTCAGTTTAATAAAAATGTTCAACCTGCTTGTATATGGTTTGAGAAAGCGAAAGAAAAACTGCCTTCTGATCATGTTCTTGGTACAGTAAGTATTATTATATAGTTTCTATCAAGAATACAAAAAAAATCTAATTTTGTGAGGAATATTTCAAAAACTCGAAATGTCCATTTAAAGAGGCTAATTTTTGAAAAATTTGGAACATTGTACTATGTTCTAAAGTATAAGAGGCAATTTGTATATAGTCTTGCACTTAATATTTTTAGCAGTACGACTCGCGCAATCTTCTAATTGGTTTACCAAAACGAAGGCAAAGTTATATCTAAAACTGGAAACCAATTAATTAAATAATTTAGATACATTTTTAATCCAATAACATTTCAAAATAGATAATATTATTGCTAGGTTACTGGCTGGGGCTTTGACCAAACGGAATCTCTTTCAACCGTTCTCCATGAAACAACAATGCCCATGATACCGGACATAGATTGTATCAGAAGTAAACCGCTATTCTACTCCACAATTCTTGATGGCAAGAAGTTCTGTGCTGGGCATCGTAATGGTAAGTCTGGCAGAAAAATATGATATGATAGATAAGCTGATCAGGAAATCTACAGTTACTATATAGATCGGTATAGGTTAGTAGACAAAACCTTCTAACTCTTACTGATACCAATGGTATGGTCTTGTCTATATTTCTATTAGTATGGCAAATGGTTGCTTGAACATAAACGGCAGTCTCCATCATAAACTTTTAATTCTGAAAAACTTGTTTGAATTTTCGGGAATTATTTGAACAGGAAATACACCAAACGTTCAGTCAAAAGTCAGACAGGCTTATTTGTTTTGTGAACTAGAAACCTATGTGAAAAGGTGAAATAGCAGGACTTTTGGTAAAATAACTGCCCACTCGGTCCACTTTTAATTCAATTCTGATGTAACCAAAAATCGACTAGCTTATTCAAAACTAGTGATGAGTTAAATATATATCCGCGGATACGGATTCGAATACGAATTTGGTGTCAACATCCGCGGATACGGATACGGATCTTAACATTCTTATTTAAATACTTACTACATACTTAACTTTCTTACTTGAAACGATAGTTGACGCTACTTGAGACTTTGTGCGATAGGCAAGACATGTTATGAAGAGCATTGTGTGTGTCTTTCTTTTGTTTTGTTGATAATATAGCATACCACTGGCTATAGATACATATAAAATTTCATATATTTTTTAAAAATTAATCATATAAAAAAAAAACTGTAAAAAATCCGCTAAAAAGTAATTTATATGGATCTTTCTTCTCCTTCGGATACGGATACAGATATCGGGCACAACACTATTTCAAAACAAAAATAAAGTATGTCCACTGGTAATTACATGATGCTCATTCGCTTATAGCAAACACAATATGTCCACAAGAAATTAAAAATGATTACCGCTGGGCAATAGTAACTATGGTTCCTATTACTAAATGGAAAGTAATACATGCATTTCGCAAATTTATTTTGTAAGATCATTCAGCAAATTGAAGGCTCTCAATAAATTAATGGTACGAACATGGGACTCTAGATTTAACGAACGTGGAACCTTCTACTAAATACAAATCAATATTTCGTCGGGGATAGTGCAAAACCGTGGAACTTGCCTTAGCATAAGACCCATTTTTAAATTAAATGTTTAATTTACCAATATACCTAAAAATTATACAGTGGATATTCGCTATATTACTACTTAACATAAATAAATTTTGACATATCGTCGGTGACACTACAAATATATTACAATGTGTAATGGAAAATGCTCATAAGGCCTTATTTCTATTAATATGATGATTTTGAAGTTTTTTATAAGTATAATATTTTTCAGGAACCTCACGAAACGATAAATAATGTAGCAATTTTTTGTAAAATCAACTAAAACGATTATTTAATTTTAGGAACCTCAGCGTGTAACGGCGACAGTGGCGGAGGATTCTTCGTTTACGTCCCCTATGAGGACAGCTTTTTTATTAAGAATCACGTTAAAGGTGTCTGGTATATCAGAGGCATTGTGTCCCTCAGCGTCGTCAAGCAAGATACCGCGCTTTGCGATCCCAATGAATATGTTGTGTTCACAGATATAACAGCTTTCACTGACTGGATTTACGATCATATGGATTAGTTAATTGTATTTACAGTAACCTTTGAGTTATATATATTTAAATTATTGTTTCATGTTTCATGCATAAACATCACAAGAGATTACATGCTATGTCAAGAGCATATAGTGTAAATATAGATTTTTATACACAGATTAGTTTTAATTGATTAAAAAATGTGTATGTTTTATCTGTACTGTAAGTCATGTTCCACAAAAACTTATTTAATTCGACTTTGAATTAAACAAATTAAGCCATTTTATTTTTTTTAATTACATAATGTCGTTTTAAATAAAACATAACAATAAAGATATTAGTTTTATTTTATTATTTTATTTACTTATGTCCTAAAAGAAACAGATAATACAAGCACCCTTGTTCTAGAACTTAGAAATATAATCTAAAATTGACAATTAAAAAAAAACACCCGACAATCTTTTAATTGAGACCATTTCTGCGAGCTTCAACACGATACTTCTATAAGTTGGTAGAGTTGGAGGTGGTGGAGAGGAGTTGTGTATTCTGGTGGTTCCAGGTGATGTTATAGCATTATGTCGAAATTATCAACTGTGTTATTTTATTCATATTTAATATAACGGGTCTTATCGCGATAACTAATGGTATTCGTCGTGGTCACTGTCACATGTAACTTCGTCGAAACGTCGGGCAATAAAAAGATGTTAATACCATTAGTTATCGCGATAAGACCCGTTATATTAAATATGAATGGTATAAATCGCGAAAGTTTAAAATATGTTATTTTAGTACCATTGCAGTCACAGCTTAGTTAATTTCGAATCGGTAAGACCAGTAGAAGTTTCTCAGAGCCTTTCAACAACCATAAAAGAGCTGATAACCTTCAAACTTCTAAACGGATATACAAGATAGATATTCAAGAATTATAGCTAAAAATATTCCGATTACGAATATTTGTTACGGATGCGATGTAAAATACAGATGTAGATACACACACGTCAAATCTATAACGCCCAATTTTTTTGATCGAAAATTAAAAATGAGGGGCGACTTAAAAAATGGAAGTTTCTTAAAAAGTCGAACACCTACATATGGATGCTGATAAGCAATAATGTGTCAACCTACAAAAATGAAATCCGGAGATGATTGATGTATTTAGCTAATGTGTTATATATTTAATATAATTTAAAACATTTTTCAAGTCATCCAAACGAAATAAGTACGGAAAATGTTTCTTAATTTAATGCTTCGAATATTGAAGTGTGCTCAAGAATTTGCAACAGGCAATAATCTAATATATTTCATAAACTTTTTGTTGTAATTATACTACTAATTAATAGGATATATAGTTTGAATAGTTTATTTAATACGACAGATGGAAAAGGAATGACAATAGAATAAATATCAAATATAGAACAACGGCACAAAGGAGGTTTGAATACATATAAAAATAGCCAGTGTCACAAGTGGATCATGTACTGAATAATTATGTTTACTTTCTTTCAACACTTTTATTACATAAAAGTTTTTTTTTATATCAATCTGCTTTTAATTCATTTCACCTTTTATCAGAAATTGTTAAAAAAAGGTTTGACATCTTTGGACGCCATTTTTTCAAAATGACGTCCGCGAGGCTTGATATAGTTTTACTTACCATCGTCCATATATAGCTTAAGTGTTATAAGATGCTAATTAATATGGACGCACCATAATAAATATGATATTACTGAACAAAATTAATTATTCAATAATCAATTACCAATTAATGCAAAAGTTTCATCTCACATTCCGTTAATCAGGTATTCGATGAAATATTATACTTTCGCTTCATTACTTCAAATATTTACAGAGCTATAATATAATTTAACTTTGCATATCTTATTTTTATTATTCGTGAACGATCATCAGTATACCCTGAATAGTGAAATTGAGGTTCACGAAATCATATGAAAACCGCTCAAAAATGAAAAGAGTTTTAATGATTCATATTTAACGTAACGGGTCTTATCGCGATAACTAATGGTAGTAATACCTTTTTATTGTCTGACGTTTCGACGAGGTTACACTCGTCACGACTAGTGTGGTCACGAGCTGACCACACTGACAGTCAGTCAGTCAATAAAAAGGTATTACTACCATTAGTTATCGCGATAAGACAGGTTATATTAAATATGAATAGTATAAATCGCGAAAGATTAAAATATATAATATTTTGCATCCGTCGTGGTCACGAGCTGACTGGTGTACCGCGCGCCCTCCGCCTGCGAGTGCACGAGTTTTCTTCGCCTACCCTCATAATATTAACATTGTGTTTACTGTTATTATAATGCTGGGAGCACACTACACTAACACGATCGGTTCGCGCGAACATTGTTCGAGGTACTTCACTTTTGTTAAATTTATATATCACCAGGTTCCAATTCGATTGAAAGTTTTGTGTTTTTTAATTTTAATTGCTTCCCGTACTAAGCGGCAATAATAAGTTTTGTCCGTCGAGAGAACCTTTGGGTCATGAAGCTCAATCCAATGGTTTGTTCCGGAGTTTAAAAGATGTTCAGCTACTGCGAATTTAATTAAAATGATTTTGTTTTATCTAACTATTGAGAAGAGCACAGTCAATTGTATGTATGTTATTGCAAAATATAAAGCTATATTTGAATCATAGAAATCAAAAAAGTAGACGAAAAACTTCAAAACGTATGAAAATAAAATCTTCGAAGAGTGATCTTCCAATACTGCAGCTGGATTTTAGCGAGAATCTAACCGACATTTCCTCTCCCATGACTTCCCTCACTTTCTAATTCCATCCCTTATTCCTTTTTAAGCTGGCAACGCATTTTTGGCTTCTTCTTAAGGTTCCACTCCTATCGGAGGTTGGAGAACATCATGGCTGCTTTCACTTTCGAAGCCGCTGTTCGGAACAGTGTGGAGGTACTACAGCCAAACCAGTTCCTCAAGATTTCCTGGATTACTAGTTGGAGTATTTTGTACTTTTTATTTCTCATTATGTGATCGAAATAAGCCAATTTCTCATGATTTATGGTGTTGGCTTCTACGTAACTGCAAATATCTATGAGTGGCAGTGATAACTTAACCTCAGATATCCCGCTCGTTAACCAACAATTAAAAAGTCCGCCGGACGGTCTCTGGACATTATCCTAGCAATTGGTTCTTAAATACACTCCTGTCCTGTTTAATTTAAAAGCGATTCTGATAGCGAAAACTATAGTAAACAAATTGTTTTGCATCAGTACTCGTACCTGACGCAAGTTGTATATGGCGGTAAAACACAAAGCTGCAAAACCACACCGCAATAAATAACATGAAATTTGTATACGTTTCAGGTTTAGATTATGTAATACTAGGTGCCCCTCGCAGTTTCACTCGCGTTCATGGTTACTGCTTCGCTCCTGTGAATCGCGTGATATAATATAGAAAATAACTTACATAAATTGGCGGGCTATTCAACGCTAAAATATTGTAATAATCGGATCAATAGTTTTACAGATTATTCCCTACATACAAACTTACAAACAAATTTTTTTTCTATATGATTAATTTATTACTGTTTTACAGTATTTAAAAAATGTTTACGATATTATTTAATTTATCATAATGATCGGTTTGTTAATAACAGCTTGTCCTTCGACATAGTCCTCTTCCAAAGCTCCATCTGTCTCTCTCTCTTGCCATTCTAGTCCATTCCGGACCGGCAACTCTTTCATGTCATCTTCCCAACGTTTAATTTGTCTTTTACTTCGTTTTCCATCCCTTCTATACCGATGATCGGAAACAAAATAAGTAAACCTCTCCCAACACTGGTCCTTGTGGAGGAAAATGACCACATCCCTCCAAAGTTAGGTATAATATTAGTATAGATTAAAGACATCTTTTTATTAATTATACTTTTACGCGTTACAATGTCCCAACACATTTGTACAATACGACGGCACTTTAACGCATGACCTCTGGTAATCCCCAAATTGAAAAGTTGATTAATTACAAGAATTTCAGCTAGTACAGTGCTTAATCGATTTATCGCCCCTGAAATCCCATGTGTACTAAATTTCATGAATATCGTTGGAGCCGTTTCCGAGATTCATAAAATACTCATTAGCTGCGCCTCGTGGTTTTACTCGCGTTTATGGTTACTACTCCTATAAGTCGTAGCGTGATGTATAGCCTTTCTGAATTAACGGATTACCCGAAACGAAAATAAATTTTCAAATCAGGTCAGTAGTTTCAAAATTATCCCCTAAAAATTTTCCCTCTTTTTAACTTTAGTATATAACATGTGTCTAATTGGCACAACTAAAAGCCATTAACCAAAGAATTGAATTGAATATTAGTATAGATAAGAATTGTTCGTTTAAACGTATCTATTAGATGTTTCCGGTTGAAGGAGGAATTTTTTTTATGAAAAATTGAGCAAAAGAACTAATTTTTAAAATTGGTGCATCACCTGATGTTAAGACATCGCCGCTGTTGAACATTAAAGTTGAAAATTTCGAATTAAAATTGAAAAAGAAGAGATGTTGGGAAAATGGCGAATGTAAGTATTTATTTTTAAGGTATGTCATTAAAATTTCAATTAAATTCTGTTAAAAATTAAGTTATTATAAATACGATTTCTGATAAGAATATTCCCTAATATAAACTTAACCTTGAACTGATGTAAAAACTAATAATATTATTTGTAAACAATGAACCAAAATATCGCTAATGAAAAATAGTTCTTATAACATTATAATAGACATCAAATTTCCTTACACTATAAACATTTTTCCTTAACAGTATTATAGTATGAAACAAGTAATTCTTGTTTGCGATGTTACAGTTACTTCATTGATACGGACAATTGATAGAACAACAATTTGATATATGACAACACTATGAATAAAGAGTATTTTCGGAAATAAAATCCAGTGTGATCAACATTTTTAACCGACTGCGCGGTGCTAAGGAGGGTAATGTGTTTATCAGTTTATGTATCTATGTACGCACTATTTAGTACCTACTTAATGTTTATATCTTTCTGGTACTATTTAGACCAAAGGCGTGAAGAAAAAAAGAAAGCATAAAAATATAGAAAAATCGAAATGGCCGATTTTGGACATCGTAATGTAAAAAAAAAAAGAAAAATAAAATCAACGAACTATGACAAATGGGGTATCGTTGAATTGGTATTTAAAAATCATTTTTAGGTTTCTTATATCATTTTTTAGTCAGAGTTACCGTTTAGAATCGACAACGATTTAAAGTTGGTTATTAACAATTCTCACTTACAGGCTTTTAGACAGAACTGATATTAATACGGTACTGCTGACTGCGCATGTTCTTGTTACGCAGTCCGGTTTTTGTTTTTAACTTTTAAAAATCTTTTGATGATACATAGCATCGATGTTATATCTCACTTATTGACGTTTAAAATGTCAATTTGAAATGTCATTGGCATTCGTCATGGCTTCGATTTAATTCTCCTACGTGACATTGGCGAAATAATCCGTGCTCATATGACACAACTAAAAGCCATTAAATCTAAAAATTGAATTGAATTGGATTTAATTCCAGAGCACACAATTTATCTTAATGCGTTATTAACTTGTTTATTTAATAATCAAATAGCATTAAAAACCAAATTATACTACAGGGTCTGATGAAAAAATAGTCATTATGAATTTAAACTGTTTTTTTGTATTAGCGGTAATAATGATGATGTGTCCAGTAGTACAGACTTCTACTTCTCAGATCGAGCTCGTATCACGGAGTGACTTATTAAAAAATTAAAAATAAATGTATCAAACAACTACAATATGAACAATCAGTGTTCAAAAATTTTACAAGTGTATAAATAATGCAAAACCGGACCGTTGTGAAAGGTGGGCATCTAGAATAAGGACAAAACCATATATTATAACTTTTAGGACACTAATTTAATAATAAATCACACTTAATATTAACACGTTTTGTAACTTGACTGACTTGAATTTTTTTTAATTAAAAATTTATTATTGTCTTTTTTTTTTAATCTAAATATATATAACTCAAAGTTGATTGACTGACTGACACAGTGATCTATCAACGCACAGCCCAAACCACTGGACGGATCGGGCTGAAATTTGACATGACAGGATTTTGATTGATTCTACCCCCAAGGGGATAAATAGTGGATGTGGATTTTTTTGATGAATTTTATCAATTTTAAAGACCAACAAGAAGAACAAGAAAATTAGGTCTTGCAACTCCGTTCTTGATTCAACTCTTATCAGACCAATTTCTGAGAATTTATGCTATACGGTAAACTAAAGGAAATAGTTGATTTTCAATACAATTACTTATATATATAAATAAATAAAACAAAATCGGGTTTGTTCAAATATAACTAAACCCATGACCATTTTGCATGGAAAAACCATTTTCCTTAACTTAACGATTATTTTGTCATCATATCATAAAATCATAAATTAAGTTCAGCTAATTTGTAACACGATATTTATTGACTGTTAAGCGGCGCGAAGTACCCGTCAGCTAGTTTTTAATAAAAAAAACATTGCGTTTTTGACCAGTACTCAAAAAGTCATTAGGTATGGTTTTGTCCTCAATCACCATTCTTTTACAACGATCCCCGCTTGGACTAAAACGTTTCAGTGTAATGATAAATATAATAATATAGTAGTTTCACACATTGATTATGAATGTTTTGTATATATTTTTGTTAATAATATCATCAATAATAATACGAGGGAATGGAATAAAGTTCTATAAGAGTCATCGTCCGTTGCCGGTACTGCAAGCGTCACCATGCCCTGAAAATACTGATGTGGTTGCAAGTTTCACAACAGGTTTAAAGGATGGATATAATATAACTATACGAAAATATTTAAATATTGCAACGGATTTGCGAATAACATTGGATTCAGAGGCTGCTGTTTTTTTGGTAAGTTTGACAAATATTAGAAAATGTTGTTCCTTGTTATGCTAATTTAATATATACACATATTTAATATAACGGGTCTGATCGCGATAAGTAATGGTATTAATATCTTTTTATTGCCCGACGTTTCGACGAAGTTACATTCGTCGTGGTCACGAGCTGACCGGTGTACCGCGCGCCCTTCGGCGACGAGTGCGCGAGTTTTCTTCGCCTACCCTCACAATATTAATATTAATATATATGTATATATTAAATATGAATAGTATGAATCGCGAAAGTTTAAAATATATAATTATTTTAATATAGTTGAATTATAACACTAAGTTTTTTATAGTGTTGTGTTCTTTATATATAAACAATTAATTAATTTAAGAAGTCAAAAACCCGACTTCGTTATAAGACTATGTACCGTAACGAATCAACATCTATACTAATAATAAAATTCTAGAGGGTCGATGTCTGTACATGGAAGATATATGAAAAAAAATCTTACTGGGGGCCTTTACCAACGCAATAGAACCCAAAACAAAGATTTTTAGAATTCTTATCTGTTTGTCTGTTTGTCTGTTTGTCTGTTTGTCTGTTTGTCTGTTTATCTGTGCGTTTGTGCACGCTAATCTCAGAAACGGCTTATCCGATTTAGATGCGGTTTTCACTAATATATTGTGGTAAGCTTCACTTAACATTTAGGGTTTGTTTCATGTCAATCGGTTCATTAATAAAAAAGTTATGTCAATTTAAGGGTTCACGTCGAACATTATTTTGTACTTTTTACTAAATGCATGAAAGTACATACATATATACAGTACTTATATCAAAAAATACATTTTTAAATTTTTGTCTGTCAGTCTGTCTGCCTATCTGTTTGTTCCGACTAATCTTTAAAACGGCTAAACCAATTTTGATGGTACTATTACTTGCAGTTAGCAAATGTTATAAGAATCTATACATATAAAAAAATTCTAACGGGTCGCTGTCTGTACATAGAAGATATATGAAAAAAACAAATTATTTTACATACGCAATAGAACCCAAAACAATAATTGTTACAATTTTTGTCTGTTTGTCTGTTTATCAGTGCGTTTGCGCCCGCTAATCTCAGAAACGGCTTATCCGATTTAGATGTGGTTTTCATGATTATATTGCAGTTAGGTTCACTTAACATTTGGTGTTTATTTAATTTCAATCGATTCATAAAAAAAAGTTATGTCAATTTAAGGGTTCACGTCGAACAGTATTTTATGCTTTTCACTAAATGCATAAAAGTATATACATTACTTACATCAAAAAATCAATTTTTTAATTTTTTGTCTGTCAGTCTGTTTCTTACGACTAATCTCTGAAACAGCTGAATCAAATTTGATGGGACTTTCACAAGCAATTAGGGAATGTCCATTAATCACGTGAGGTCCAGAAAGGAGATGGAAGAAGAAATTCACGAAATATTACAAAGTCTAAAAAGTTCTTCAAAACATGACGTATTTAATGGCTAATATTATAAGGATTAACTTTAGCAACTTTTTTTAATATGTTTATTTTGATGAATAATTAAAAAAGAGAATTACGCGATAACAAAATATTGTAGAAACCAATAAAATAGTGAACAATTTCCGATTTAAGAAGGGAAGGTATAAAAATAAATAAAATTGATGTCTGTTTGTAATTTTAAATAAATGCATATTAAAGTATACACGGTACTTACAACAAAATTACCAATCTTAAAATTTTTGTCTGTCTTTCTGTCACTCAATTTTTAGGGTTCCGTAGTAAAAAACGGAACCCTTATAGTTTCGCCATGTCCGTTTGTCTGTCTGTCTGTCTGTCTGTCTGTCTGTCTGCGGCTTTGCTCTGAAACCCTTAATACCAGAAAGCTGTAATTCGGTATGAGTATACATATGAATTACGCCGAGAAAGTCGTACCATAAAATCTTAAAAATATTTTTTTTTCAGGGTGTCTTCCCTATGTGTTAAGAGAGACCAAAAATTTTTTTTCTCATTTATCCCATGTTGTGGGATATCGTTAGATAGGTCTTTTAAAAATATTACAGGTGTGAGAAAAACATTTTTCCGAACGACGAACTGTTTCCGAAATATTAAGCTTTGAAGTGTCAATTTTTCTTAGAGTCAAGTGTCCCCCCCCTCTCCCACTAAACTGCTGCGTCTAAAAATCTGAAAAAATTCACGATAGTGGTACATATAATGAATTTAAAAGGAAAATTATCACGGCTATGTGGGTTCTTATGGTTATCGAGATATAGATGATCTAAGTAAAAATAAATATTTCACTTTTTAAAGCATCACATTATGTAAAGATTAATAATTTTAAATTAATATATGAATTTAAATGAATAAATAAATAAATATTTAATAAGTTTAAATTAAAATAAAATATAAAATAAGGTATAAAACAATGTCTCAATTAAACATGTCGCGAGTGATTCTGAATCGCGCTTATGAAGTTTTCAACCAAATCTCCAAAGATTTCATAGGCGCTAATCAGGAAGGAAAATTATCGGCGCTAAGTATATTTTACAAGTGTTAGAATAATAAATAATCGACTAACATATAAAGTTCAAAATCGTTAGTATAATTCACATTCAAACATTCATTTTACATTAAAAATATTTTAGTCTCGAAATATAAAGAGAAATTAAAAATAATTTTATAATAATAAGAGGCTTAAAATTGTAAGTACGTATATTGTATAAACTGACTTAAAAAAGGAAATTCCCAGGTCGTCGTAAACTTTTTTACGAAAATAGGTACTCGAAGATTGCTTGACCGATCTTGACAATTCTGACAACTACGGAACCCTACATTGTGCGTGGCCCGACACGCACTTGGCTGATTTATTTTCGGCTAATATCTGAAACAGCTGGACCGATTTTGACGAAACTTTCACTGCTGAAAGCTAATGTAATAAGAAACAAAATTGAAACCAATGAAAAAGTGAACAACATCTAATTCAAATATGGAAGATATATGTATATTATATAAATATAATAATTTGGAAAATAATATATTTACTGGGTAATTTTTTTACTGGATATGATAGACCAAATCCGAAACTATAAACAATAGCGAAAAATAATTAAAGAAGTAACAGAGCCGATTTTAATAAAAACTAAAACTATTTCATTAGTTTTTTGAAAAATAAATTCTCCTAGCCAGAAACGAACACGTTGATTTTGGAAAAAATTAACATTCTGTATGATTGCATCATCTGATACTGTCACATATTATAAGAATCAACTTCAGAAAGGTATTATTATATAGTTAACTGCAACAAAAAGAAAGGGCAATTTTTTTACAGAATTCTATCAAATTCATACATTAATTAAATCTTTTGTAATTCTTCAAAAAAACGATCATACCTAAAAGTGAAATTTTTAAATTATAACGGGATGTTGTAACACTAATAGCGGGTGAGTACAATAGCCGAGTCCAGTGAAATGTAGATTTTCAATAAATTGAATCATCTTTTTAGGAATTATCTAAACCTACTTAGGTAACGGAGTAGGTGACGGGGACCAAAATAAACGTCACATTGTATCTACTTTGTATAGCTCACATAGAAAAAATAGACAAACATAAAAGAAGTTACTGTGAGTTATTCATTTTATATATTTTTGATATTCTTTACACTCTTCCTTACTTTAGTAGGTGACTAGCATTTTGATGCAAATAAACGAATCGTTCGAAGTTATGCAGACTTTTTTTCTAAACTTACCGGGAGCCGTGATTTATCCCACATATTTGATATGTATATTTAATATGTATAGAATCCATTACTTAACTTCTAATTTATGTATAGATTTAATGTTATTTTGTTAAAAAATAAATCTTTTCCTAAAACTTTCCAAAGGTTGATTCTTACAAGTGACACTATTAGGTAGGTGGTGCAATAATACAGAATGTATTTTTTTTAATTAGTGGGTTCAATTCCAGGTCAGGAGAGTCATGAAATTAAAAAAAAAATTATGATGCAGTTTTAGATTTCTTAAAATCGGACACGAGACTCCTTTAAGTATTTTTCGCGATTCCTTAAAGTTCCGGATATGGCCTATCAAGCCCAGTTAAAAAAGTCACCCGATATATAATACAAGGAAAACCTCGGCGAGAATATACTGGTATACAGTCGAAATTTTAAAGACTAGCACAAAACACTTTTCTTCAACATTTATAGTGAAAACCGTGGAGGAATATCTGAATTAGAGTCTGCTTATAAATACAAGCAGAAAGTTCCCAAATCCAAAGTAAGAAGCTCCTTTCTTGAGCAGCACCGCAGACTATTATAACCTTGCTTTGCAGGAGACATGCCAAGCATTCTGTAATCCACGCGAACGAAGTCGCGGGCACAGCTAGTTAAATATAAAGTTATAGATCTTACACGGTAATTCTGATTAAAAAACGTTATTAAAAATCTATTGTAGGATTCTTATTAATTTGAAATAAATAAAACGATGTTTTCTAGAATGTTGAGCACAATAGGTTTATTTTGAAATTCCACACATTATAAGTAGGCATATTTCAATTTACATATGATGCAAAGTTTACTCCATAGCTTAATCATATATATATATATTCTATAGAAACAAGCAGTGACACTAACCTTCATCCTCTCTAGCAATATTTATACCATTCAATCAAACCACTTGGATTATTTCCCGCCGTTCTCCCACGCTTCATCCCGCCTCCGTTGTGCCGTTTGGCGCGAAAAATGCCAAAAGGCCAACGAAAGAATTTATACAGCCTAGTTTAAAATTGTGATATCAATGTATTGACTTTTTTGATGAGGATTTAATTTTAATACATTTAGAAATTAAGAATAAATTAATTCGACAAATTATATTGTTTCCTAACACTATTGATGCTTTTTAAATACCAATTAAACGATACCCCAGTAGAGTTCGACGGTTTTTATTTTTCACATTAAACTGTCCAAAATCGGCAATTATGATTTTTCCAAAATGCTTTCCATGACATATGCGCCGTCTTGACAAATCTAACGACGTATCATTTGATAAAATCGGCTGACGTTTGGAATAAATAGTGCCACAAAGGTACAAACCCATATACATACACTGATAAACACATTATCTTTCTGTGCGATGCACAGTCGGGAAAAAAAGAAAACAAACGAGGAAATAGTACCACCTCGTGCTTAGTGGTCACTATCGCCCGGACATCTGCAACAACAGAGACGTTTCGGATGCATTGCCGGCATACACATATACGTAGAGTATATTTTTCTTTAGTTGTCTATATTTGGTAACCTCTAACGAAAAACACGAATTTCCAACATTTTTTTTCATTATAAAAAATGATTCAGTTCAATCATTCAGTGGATAAATTAATAAGAGAGACTATACATACACTCGACGCTTTAAAACCTCTATATGTTTTGGTGAATTTATTTTGTGATTTTCTAATGTGATAAATATATCAATGTATGTAGATATGAATATATATGCTTGTGTAAAGATAGGAGTGGAACTGAATTATTTGGTAGGGCCTATTGTTTAAGCTCCTAGGACCAATGACGTAAATCACAACCTTTCATGTATGCCCCAATAATGGGTTTTCACGTTTTAGTTAAACGTAAAAACCCGATTATTCGTCTTGTTTTCCACCTATTTAAGTCACCTATTTTCTAGCAATCGTAACGGTGAAATCGTTTTTAAGAAGGTCGACAACATTGGAAAGATTAATACTTTCATTTCGGTAACGTCAAGGGTCCTAAAATAACCATTCAAAATACTCTTTAAACGTAATGGTAAAATCATTTTCAATATTACCGACAAATCAAAACAAAAGCTGGCCAACTCGTAGCTTAAACTAATTAACAATTAAATTAATTTAAATGCTATCTATTGTGCAAAGTATTTATCGAATCAGGAACGTCTGATTACGCTTTTAATGTTGATAAGCAATAATGTGTCTACCCACAGAACGTATATATCCATCTGCTTTTTTCTATTTTGCTAAAATGTATAATGAATACAGTATTGGTATGATAAAAAGATTTACCTAATAAAAAGTTTTTCAAATTTATTACATTGTGGCATATTGCAAAATATTGAGCACAATTCAATATTCGAAACATTAAGTGAAGAATTTATTTTCCGTACTTATTTAGTTTAGATGACTTGAAATTTTTTCGAATAATTTTAAATAACGCATTAACAGAACGCATCATTATCTTCGAATTCGACTTTGTGGGTTGACACATTATTGCTTATCAGCATTCAATGCTTGTTGCATTTTTTTTTAATCTGTTTACACATTTGCCTCACTATCTAGAGTCCGTCAACGATCTTTGACATTAACTTATATATCTTACAAGCTACGCCGTTAATTACTAATTTATGATTAAGACATCTATTTTCTGTTTCAACTATCTATATTTTGTCTTTTTGTTTAATATATTAAAAATAGTGTTCATTCGTATTTAATTTTCTGCTATTTCGCAGATCCGATTGTTATAAAACATTTTCAATTTATTGCTTGTACTTTCGAGAAGCTTATATATAGTACAATTAACGTCTATAAGGCGGTGCTCGTGTAGAACTAGCCAGATGGAAAAATAAGTTTTAGATGGTTATACCGTATAACCAAATATACATTGCACGCGAAGTCGCCAATATATTGAGAATTTAATTCATTAACAAATTTTGGACCAAAATCAACGTTTTTTTGGTTTGTCCTTTTTTAATGACTTAGGAAAAAGGAGGTTCTCCATTCGCCAGAGACTTCATTTTTAATAAATAAATAAATAACGCATCACATTCAACGGCCCCCATTAAGATCTCATGACCTTGTGTCGGGGGTCCGGAAACACTCACAACACTAACACAAACACCCAGACCACGACAAACATCCGTATGGCCAAGACACACGTTTGCCGTGAGCGGGGATCGAACCCACGACCGTTAGCGCTTTAGTCAGCTGTAGTGACCATTGCGCCAATGCGTCTGTTTTTATTTTTCATTTACGTTTATTGATTATTCGAAAACAGCTTAATCGATTTAATTAATTATTTTTGTTTGAATTTGGTCTCATGGAATCTTTATCAAAATCGGTTCAGTATATTAAAATCAAAATAACTTGAATAAATATGTCATTCGAGTAAACGAAATTACATAATTAGCTATAGAAGTCGGTTCGCTTTTTTTTAAAGTCTTGTACCTTTATACTAACTGGACTAGGCATTGATCACAGAAAATTCAATAAGAATTTATTAGTTTAGAAACTAATAAAGCTTAGAAACGAGTACAAAGAGATTTTTTTCTTCGTTTTATGCTTTTGTGAATCTACAAGGATTTATCTGTACTAATATTATTTATACAATTGAATAAAATTGAAAATTCTGTTTGTAATATGAAATTAAGAACTTGAAACTAAATGCAGATGAAAGTATATGTTATGTTTGTCTGTCTGTCTGTCGGTTTGTCTGTATATCTGTTTGTTCCGGCTAATAACGGCTGAAGCGATTTTGACAGGACTTTCACTTGTAGATTGTTATTGTATAAGTAGAGACTTAGGCTACTAGCATTTTAAGAATTTTAATTTTAATTAATAAATAAATAAAAAAAATACGAGAAAATAAAATTAAAATTAATGAAATATAGAACAACATGCGATTCAAACAGATAAAATTTGTTTGTAAGTTTTTATGTAAGATATAATTTTTAAAATTATTTATCCGATTCGATAAATTCCTATATTCGTTGATATTTCATAGAACTGAAACAGTAGCCATAAACACGAGTGAAACTCACAGGTCACGGTTACTGTTTCGTTTATGTGAGTTGTGATGTAACATAGCCTATAACCCCCCTCAATAAACAGGTTTTTCATCGCAAAAAGAACTTTTCAAATCATATATTTTAAACTTTCGCGATTTATACTATTCATATTTAATATGATGGGTCTCATCGCGATAACTAATGGTAGTAATACCTTATTATTGACTAACTGACTGTCAGTGTGGCAGCTCGTGACCAGGACGAATGTAACTTCGTCGAAACGTCGGGCATGTGAGCCGAGATGGCCTAGTGGTTAGAACACGTCGATCTTTACCGATGATCCGGTTCAAACCCCGGCAAAACCGTTGAATTATTTTTGTGCTAAATTTGTGTTTAAATTCATCTCGAGCTCGGCGGTGAAGGAAAACATCGTAAGGAAACCTGCATGTGTCGGGAGAAACTCTGACACATGTATATCCACCAACCCGCAGTGGAACAGCGTGGTGGATTAAGCTCTAAACCTTCTCCTTAATAGGAGAGGAGGCCTTTGCCCAGCCGTGGGATATTTACAGGCTGTTACTTTACTACCATTAGTTATCGCGATAAGACCCGTTATATTAAATATGAATTACTAACAAATTTTACCTCTTTGTAATATTAGTAGAGATATAACTAACATATGTGTATTAAATAGACGCTGATAAGCAATACTGTGTCAAGCCACACGGACTTCATTTTGAGAAAATGGCGTCCAAAGATGTCAAACCTATTCTTAACAAATATGTTTGAAGAAGTATATATCCATCTTTTCTTTTATTTTTTTGATATAAGTTAAAATTAATTAAAAGCATATTGATATATTTAATATATTTAATATATTATCTAATAAAAGGTTTTTCAAATACTTTGAGATTATAACATAAATTGCAAAAAATGGATCGGACTTGAAATTCGAAACAATTCATTAAGAAACTTTATTCCGTACTAATTTAGATTATATGACTCGAATTTTTTTTAATAATGTTAAATAGGTGATAGAATGTCAAAATACATCAATATCTCCGAATGTGACTTTTTGAGGGTTGACACATTATTACTTATCAGCATCTAAATAACACCTAATTTATAATAAAAATAAAAAATAAATTTTCTTGCTAACATGGAGCGACATCACGAGTGTTACCTATCATTAAAACGGAGATAAAAAATATATTTTCCTTTGATTAAAAATTACTCATATAAGTAAAGGTGAACATATTGATTTTTTTTACAAAAAGTAGCGTATGTAGTTCTAGTTCCACTGGGTATCGTATCGTGATGTTTTTTTACCTACAACTTTTTTCAATAAATTTTCTATTTATCGCAAATGTGATACATAATTCCTAGAGGTCGCTAGCGTTCGGAATTCAATACATTTTCAACAGATTTCAAGACTGACCACAGATAGTCTATTCTCAATTTGACCACAGACTTTAATAATAATCAACAGAGTATGCCTGTGTGTGTCAAATACATGCTAGTGAGTGTAATGTCGTTCCGAATTTACCAGATAAGACAAGTAAAAAAAATACTATGAAATACTAAAAATAATAATAATATTCTATCCCACCCAATGTATGTACATAGGTGGGATAGAAAGCAAATAGTGGTTTTAATAAAAGAAATTGCTTTAATTTCAGGGAGACAATGCAAGATTTACAAGCTCAGAGGACAATGTTTATAATATATTTAAACTAATTTTAATTAAAGATAGTAGTGATTTTACATTCACGATAAGGGGACACCCTGCCCCACACTCGCCGCCATATTTAACTAGTCTCAAAGTAAATGGAGAAGAAAACTGTAGAGGACCGAACTTGGTAAGAATAGTTGTACCTATTTTTTAATAGTCTAGAAGTTATTACATTCCAAATCCACGTCTTTTAAACCAACGTCAAAAAAAGATTCTCAATTCACCGTAGATTTTTGAAATGTATGTTCACCGATCACTCGAAAACGACTTTAACCGATTTTGTTAATTTTTTTTGTTTAAAAAGGCATACTTCCCTATTGATCCTGTAGAATTTATATCAAAATCGGTTCAGTTTTTTTTGGCTGTTAAAAAATGATCGGAATAAGTATGTAATTCAAGTAAACGAATTTTTAATGATTAACGAAATTACCTATTTTTTCTTTGAAGTTGGATTCCTTTAAATAAAAATGTTTTAAACTCTTGCAATAATATTTCGTCACGTTGTCTGTCTTAACATCACCAGCCATTGCGAGGCAACTCTCCAAGTCATGTACATCCGCCCCATTAACACTATATGGACACTTATAAGCAATACTGTGTCGAGCCACACGGACTTCATTTTAAGAAAATGGCGTATAAACAGGTCCAACTTATTTTTAATAAATCAGTTTGAAAGTAATAAAAAATAAGAAGCAGATTGGCATAGTAAAGAGTTTTATTTAATTATAAGTTTTTTAAATATATGTGATTAGTGCATAATCCAAAATATGGTGCACACTTCAATATTTCTAAAAACTAGAGTAAGAAAATTTTTTTCGTACTTATTTAGTTTAGGCGACTTAAACATTTTTTTAAATAATGTGAAATACATGATGCATCATCAGAATATATCGGTATCACTAAATTTGACTTTTTGTGGGTTGACGCATTATTGCTTATCAGAATTCATATACAATATATTTCCTGCTTTCGTTTGTCAACGTTTTCGCAAACAAAAAAAATAATTTTCAGACATATTTCGAAGATCTCCCAGTCGGTGTAACAAAACGTATAAATGTACCCGATCGCTTCTGCGGTAAACGTAAGGTCCTGCACACGGAGCTGATCGTCGGTGGTGCTAACACGAAAGCAGGCGATTGGCCGTGGCACGTCGCCATATACAGACAGGAAAGCTCCTCGTTGAAATACATATGTGGTGGTACCCTTATATCGGAGCATTATGTTTTAACAGGTACTGTCTCCATTGCTATAACATCTATACTTAATATTATAAAGCTGAGGAGTTCGTTTTTTTGAGCGCGCTCATCTCAGTTAAGTAGTCTTCAATCACATTTATTGAAAATTTTGGTTTTAAATTTTATTGAAGGTGTGCCATATTTAGAATACATTTTCTCAAAATGAAGACCGTGTGGCTTGACGTAGTATTGCTTATTAGCGTCTATATCTACTCGGAAATATCTTAATAATAAGACCTATTTATTTCAGACGACCGCTCTGGTGTAGTGGTGCTGAATGTACCTCTAACGCCGACGGTTGCGGGTTCGATCCCCGCTCGGGGCAGATATTTATAGTTGTTTAAATATTTGTTCCTAGGTCTGGGTGTTTGTCCTTGTGGGTCTCCCTACCGTGCCTTGGAGAGCACGTAAAGCTGTCAATCCCGGTGGTTATCACAATCACCTGATAATGATCGTTACTCGTAGTAGGGAAATTATTCTAGTCTAAATGGTTATTGGCTTGACCTCGGGGGTTGCGGAGGTCAGATGGCAGTCGCTCTGTGTAAAAGTCAGTAACTCGTCAATATCTGGACTAGAATAGAAAGCAGACCCTGGTATAACCGGGAAACTGCTAGGTAGATGAAAACCTACTTATTTCATCTATTCGTTACTATCGTAATGAATGAGTAGAAATCTTAATGGATTCATTTCATTTTGTTCATCATTTCATCAGAATCTCTGTTTCCCGTATTACTAATATTGCTTCCTATTGTAAATTAATCTTGTTAGGTCTCATACGTTTGGTTAGTCTGGGTTCTTTGATAAGGTATAACACAATACATTCGATATACTCGAATAGAACCATAATAATGTGTAATATTCAACGAGTGTTCCCGTCATACGTGACAATGTATTAAATAGAAATGAATATGAATTATCAAAGTATTTTTTTGTTTATTGTGGTAGAGCTTAGCTGGTTGACAATAGTTTGTATACTGACTGGCTCGACGGGACAGTACCTTATTCTTACAAAAACGCAGATCGTTTTGTATATTGAGTGAGAGAGTATGTATTAAATTGGAAATTTTTGTATGTATTCAATTGAATATTGAGCCGAGATAGTCTAATGGTTAGAACACGTCGATCTTAAGCGATAATCGCGGATTCAAATCCCATCTAGCATCCCTGTGTTTTCAAGCGCTAAAATTGTATTTAAATTGATCTTGAGCTCGGAGATGAAGGAAAACATCGTGAGGAAATCTGCGTGTGCCCGGAGAAATTCTGACACATGTATATCAACCCGGAATAGAGCAGCTTGGTGGAATTAATATGCTTAAAATCGACCCCTTAATAAGAGGGGAGGCCTATTCCCAGCAATAGGACATTTACAGGATGTTACTTTATTTTTAAATTATAATAGATGGATGGCGATTAGCAATAATCAGTCAACCCACAAAGAGTTAAATTCGGAGATATTAATGTATTTTGATACTGCGTCACCCATGTAACATTATTCAAAAAAATTATTAAAAGTTTCTTAATTTAATGATTCGAATTTCAAATGCATTTCACATTCTGCAATTTAAACAATATTCTCAAATATTTAATAAAATTTTAGTAGTTAATACATAAAATATATCAATCTCATTTTAAGTCATTATACCTTTTATCAAAATAGAAATGAAAAGATGGATATATACCTACGTATTCAAACAAATTTATTAAGACTATGTTTGACATCATTAGACGCCATTTTCTCAAAATGAAGTCCGTGTGGCTTGACATAGTATTGCTTATAAGCGTCCATATAATAATGAAAAAACTACAGAATTTCTCGCCTGTTCTTTTCGTTACAATCTAAATTCCGAACCGGTGGTAGCTTCCTTATTAGTATAATAATAATAATAATATCATTACTTTTTGTATATTGACAATTCAAGTGCTCTTGAGAGCCTATTTAAATAAAGTATATTTTGATTTTCATTTTGAATAATTGTTATTCTTTTTACAGCTGCACATTGTACGACGATAAGCGGAGTTCCAGTTGTACCAGATATTTTGGGTGTATTTATAGGAAAATATCACTTATTTAGCAGTGATACCACTACTCAGGAACTACAGGTACTTACTACATTGAAATAAAATTATTTTAAACGGATTTAAATCGCGTATAATTATTTTTATCATCCCGACGTTTCGAGCACTTTGCTTTCGGATGTTTTTGAATTTCAATAGCCTCGCGTATTCAAAAATTCAAAAACATTCGAACTTCAATAGAGAAGATGGTTGGAGACTTTCAAACACCTGGGATCCACTTATTAAAAATTTAAAATCCCAAGTCCAACAGACTGCCAGACCAAAAGATACAGTTAGTGCCTTCTGCGTGCAACCGGAACGTTATTCAAGATATCATCTAAGAAACCGTTGGCGGTAGTTGTAAATAATATTTTCTAAAATCTCAAATAGACAAGTGTCACCTTAGTCTACCCGTGACCACGAACGCTGCAAAGTGCTCGAAAAAAAAAAAAAATATATATATATATATATATTCTTAAAAAGGACTACAAAGTTTTTACTTCACGTTTTAATATTTTTTCTAACCATTCCAATTACAGGTCCATCGAGTAATAGTCCACGATGAGTACAGCCATAGAAATCTTAAAAATGATATATCTCTGCTGAAATTAAGGACTGAAGCTATTTTCAACAACTATGTGCAGCCTGCCTGCCTGTGGTACGAGGAGGCTTACGACAAACTTATCTCCTTTGATATCTCCGGAACGGTGAGTTTAAAAATCATTCAACTGAGATAGATTTCACAGAAACGAGAGATTTAGTTGTGACGTTTTTCGTATATGTATGTTACGTTTATATTATTCAACGAAAAATCTTTAACCATTTCTAACTTTGACAACCTCGACAATTGACGTTGGCCTAAATATGCTCTCATCTGTCATACTCAGTCGTTAGCTGGTTGCTAGGCAACATCGTCCAAAGTGGTCAGTATTCTGGGTGCCAAAATCCATGAGCTTATAATTAACATATTTTATAGACTGCATGCCCCAGCACGCGCGTTCTGTACCTGATTTTTTTTATAGTATATGTAATCAAATATTAAATGTATTATATAGTTTTTATAGTATATAATATATTTAATATTTGATGTGCATAATAAACAATAGTGGAAGTTACATCTGAAGTTATATCTTAAGCCTGTGCCCATTGAATATGCCGTGAATATTATTAATAATTACATTATTTTACCTATATTTGTAAACTACAAGCTGCCCCTCGCAGTTTCACTTGCGTTTATGGTTACTGCTTCGCTCCTGAGCGATACCGTGATGTAATATAGTCTATAATCTTCCTCGATCTTCAGGCTTCAACTCAAAAAGCTTTTTTCAGAGATTACCTCCACATGCAAAGTTATAAATGAATTTTACCTCTTTATAATATTAATATAGATGAGTTTTTTTAATTTCAGGTGGTTGGGTGGGGATTCGACAGAACTGACAGCCTAGCATCGACCCTACACGCCGCCAGCATGCCATTAATACCTAATTATACATGTATTTTAAGTAATCCAATTTTTTATTCCAATGCGCTGAGAGATGGGAAAAAATTCTGCGCTGGATACAATAATGGTAAACGAAAGAATGAATCTTCTGGGAGCACGTCAGAATAAAAATATAAATGTAAATTCTCTTTTTGAATGTCAACCAAATTATTTCACCGTGGTTCCGAAAAAGTTAAACCTCAGACCAGAGAAGAAATCGCGAAAGAAACTCAACGGCGCTTTTCTGTAATTTTTCAACAATGACAAGATATGTTACAAATTATAGAATGTATTGAGACAGCCTGGCGATCGCCTTATATCCATAATGTGTCATCGTCTATCACTACATTTCATTTTTAATTATACTAATCGCTGATATTTGTACTTTGAAATTTTTTTTGTTGGAATCCCGTTTAGAGTTACTAGCTTCCGCTCGCGACTTCGTCCGCGTAGAATAGTTACTTTGGGCTAATAATGCATTATTTTAGAACAAATTTTGTTAGCATACAAAAGGTTATAGTGACCTAACCTTATAAGATAGGCATATGCGGTCGCGGACTTTTTTTTTGAACTTTTAAAGGGAAACAATTCTATCATACACGATTTTTGCGAAACTTTAACCGTTTACGCAGCGCACGCAGCGTAAGCTCTCTCAATAGGAAAATATCCCCCGATTTTGAAACAATCTTCATTGGTGCTCCGCTCCTTTTGGTCTTAGCGTGATAATTTATAGCCTATAGCCTTCCTCGATACATGGGCTATCTAACACTGAAAGATTTTTTCATGTGGATTAAGTTTTAAACCTTCTCCTTAATAGGAGAGTAGACCTTTGCCCAGCTGTAGGACATTTACAGGTTGTCACTTAAATACTACTACGACTAGAATTCTAGAGTTTTACTGCTATCACCATGTTTTATTAATTTATGAAGTCAGTCAAGAAATTGGGTTCACAGCAAAGAAAAATGATTATCGCTATCAATACTATATAGTATATATAGCTAATAATAATATCTAAAGCATATTATTCTATACAAGGTTATATTGATGATAATAATGCATGGATTTAGTATAGCTGGATTTCATACAGGATGTTTAATATACACATTTGTAATTTTTAAATGTATATACTTAAAAACATAATTTTAAAAGAGTACCTATCGAGTTGCCGGTTCTTCTCGGTAGAATCTACATTCCGAACCGGTGGTAGCTTTTCATTAATTTAAGTAACTTTTATTTGTTTTGACGATTCAAAAGTGCATTTAAAAGCCTACTTGAATAAAGTATTTTTTGATTTTTATTTTGAATAAAAATTTCAGGTACATCAGCCTGTAATGGCGACAGTGGTGGAGGTTTCGTCGTCTTCATACCAGATGCTTTAGATGCTGATATTAAAAAATCACCAGGAGCTTGGTATGTCAGGGGCATTGTCTCCCAAAGTTTATCTAGATTAGATGTCCCCATCTGTGATTCAAATGCATACGCTGTGTTTACCGATGTATCCCAATATTTAACGTGGATTAAAAGTAATACTAGGTAATATTTTATGTTCCTTCAACTTTACTTAATTTTTTGTTATGTTCGTAAATTGACTGATAAGTGATGTAGACAAAGAATTTATGAAGAGTAAATTAATTGGGACTTGTACTTTAAAATACAAAATACGTCCAAATCCAAATTTTATATACATTTCAGTGTACAATGAATAAAAAAAATGTGTTATTTGAAAGTTAATTTTTATTACACCTTTAGAGTTGTCTAGCTGGGGCAGCTGCTCCTATATACTTGACAAATAATGTACAATTACAGTCTATATTGGAAAGCGCACAATAAAATTTAAAAATTGTTGAAATTGTGTTTTTAATTGAAAACTAATTTAAAAAAATGATAGACAAGCGGATATCAATCCCATGCCGTGTGTTAAATTAAATCGGCCGAGGATAAAGGTCGATTTAGAATGGAATCTTTTTACAACTCCTAAAACAAGTATATGAAATAATATACTCACATAGCTTTTAACTACTCACGCATGACGATAAACGTACGATTATAATAATACTAACGCTTCACACTCAACAGCCCGCATTAGGATTTTATGATTATGTGTCGAGAGTTCGGAAACACACACAACACAAACAAAAACAGCCAGACCACGATAAATATCCGTATAGACAATACAGACGTGAGCGGGGATCGAACCAGCGACCATTAGCGCTACAGTCCGTTGCAGTGACCACTGCGGTAACCTGTAAAACGATATGTACAATAAACGTACGATAAACATAATATAAATAGAAAAATTTAACTTTAATTCCATACTAAATAGTATGAAAAATGAATTTAATTGTAATAATTGTACAATAAATTACAATTAGTCATGAATTTAAACGGATTATACATTAATTAATTTAATGCTATTAATACTGTTAACGTGATACATTTATGGCATCGTAATTATATTATATAGAATATATTTAGTCATTTTTAATATGATATATTCGTTAATAGCTTAAAATATATATAATTTTTATTATATATTTTTTTGTTTTAGGTTAACGTATATATCGTATGTATTATATTAATATGTATATATTCATCTAAATATATATATTTTGCTGTATGCATGTTTGTTTACGCTATGTATATTCATATTTATAAATCATGACGATACAAACGAATGCTTTGTACATCTCCAACCTGCTTTCGATATGCTGTGCTCTATGCCCATGGTTGTCTGGAAGAAATCGCAATCTCAGCGATAAGACCACCTTTGTACATCTTACTTCACATGTTTATTTATATTTTTCGTTATTGGTGTACAATAAAGAATAATTGTTGTTGTTGTCATTATTATGTATAACATGGTAACGCCTTACGTAAATTTATTACTATAAATTTGTTTAAAAACTTTTGCCTTTTTTAATAATTAGGCGCTTAAACAATTATAGCAAATACTTCTATGAAAATATTCGAAATAAATAACATTTTACCATTAAATAATCCAAAACGTTTATTTCATTAATAGCGAAATATTCATGTATAACAAGTAGTAACATCAGAAGAAAAATAAAATACTTGATTTGAAATATTGTCAATATAAAGATAGTCCTTAAGCGAATTATTTTCTTCGCATCATTTTTCATCGTCAGACTCTTGCTTGGAAGTTATATATCATTTACGGTTAACCTCGACAAAATGTGGATGTTTGTGGCCTGTCAAGCATCTTAAAATGGATTACCATCTCTTTTCAATGTATATTATGTAAGCAAGATAGAAATAGATGATGGTTTGATATAATAAAATATTTGGTCCTGTGAAGTACTGTTATTGTTTAAAATGATCCTACGAATATTAAGGCGAATAACCTTTTTTTATAATACTATTGTACTATATTATATACTTTATAATAAAATGCCAGTTGCTCGCGGGATTGCCCGCGTATACTTCAATACCCCTTAGCACAGCTATAAGGAATGACTTTTGAATTCGTGGATACGGATATTTATTTATTCACCCTAAGGAATATTTATGCTAATTTTAAGGCTAAAGAAATTTTGTCGATACAAACTTTAACAACCCTTTGTAATTCAATAGGGGATGATATTCGTGCGTTTTATAGTCCACAATTCATTACTATCATTCAGAAGTATGTGTACTAAATTTTAAGTTAATATGACCACGGAATAAGATTTTCCATACAAATGTTTTACCCCTTTTAACCTTCTTAGGGATGAAAAATAGAAAAATCCTCTCTTAGTGGATGCTTGTATGCTAAAAGTCATCTACAGCCGAAATTTCAAGTTTGTAGCCCCAGCGGCTTAGGCTCTGCGTTGATGATTGAGTCAGGACAAGTCATTTTATATGTATAGATTAATTGGCACAAAACAAGCATAGAAATAGGTCATAGAAATCGAATTCAATATGTTTAATATGATGCTGCTGCAGGAAACTCTTCTTGCAGAGAGAATATGATATGAATAAATTGAAATAGAAATAAATACTTTCATAGAATATTACTATATGTATGAGTATATTTTATTTAATATAATTTTGCTCTAAAATCTATTAAAGGTTTTTGTTTTTGTAATTTTATTCTTGGTGTCCAAAATTTGGAAATATTATTGAAAATTTCAGGTAAACAGTGCACTATTGTTAAACTATCTATTTAAACTCAGTCGACAAACAGAAATTACGAATATTCATGTTATATATTTATCAAATCTAACAAAATTTAAACTTTTGAAATAATCTGTGAAAATTTAATATTGGTATAGAAGCTTAGCGCATTCGCCATACATAAGTTTTACCTATGGAAGCCCCACTTCTTACACAGTATTGTATAGACTTTTTTGCCATTAGTTACATATGAATTTACGCTGGATAAAGAAAAATACTTCGCAAAGACATCTTGAGGCTGCGCCGGTCATAATACTCCGCAGTACTAAAACTGCACAATAAACAACGCTATATACATTCAACTAGAAATAAATAAAGTTCCTTCGTAAGGTGAATACGAATCTGTTTTAGAAGCACCGTTATCACATTTTTCAGAAACAGGAAAATTTTTAAAACGTACGATGTTTATTTGCGTTTTATTTTTCCTTTTTATTCTCTCATAGTTTCAACAGTTCTCAACTGATCTGCATGAAATGCAAGCACATGCTTCGGATCGAGTTTTCAATTATTATTTACTGAAATAGCGGGAACAATTTTTTATGCGGCATTTTATGCGTAATACGGAGAATGCTTTTACTTTTGTAAATTGGGGTTAGTGCAACTATTAATTATTTGCCGTACCCAATCGGTATAATATATCAAATAGTCATCATAAAATATGGTAGTAGGTACGCTGTGGTATTTACTGTAGTAGAGTCTAGTTGTTGTCCATTGACTACAGCTTCTACGTGGGCTGGCTTAACAGTACACCCTGGTATAGCTGTTTTGTACCTATTCCATTTCCTTATTTCCTATTTCATCCCTCATTCCTCTGTTAACTGAGAACGCATTCGTGACTAACGAAAATGTCCATGGGCGGCGATGATCTGATCTTGATTCGCTACTATAAGTTGTAACGTAATGTAATATAGCCTATAACCCTCCTCAATAAACGGGCTATCCAACGCAAATATAATTTTTCAAATAGGTATAATAGTTTTAGAAATTATATACGTACAACACACACAAACTTCCAAAAATTTAACGGCTTAGTAGAAAAAAATATTTAGAATAAAAATGTAAATGCCTTATCTATTTTCAAAATTATGACAAAACAGATGTAATAATACAAGATCGATGAGACCAATAAATTAAGCTAGGGTTTCCTAAGATGGCGTCGGCTGACGTTAAGCGTCTATACAAACAATATAGCAGTATTTGCAAGATTTTTAGACATCACAAATTGATATGGCATCGTTGTCCAAAATAATCAGTTTCAGCAATTCATTGATCATGTTAATATGATACAGACTCCTACAAAACAACTGATCATCGATAGAAGTAGCAATTACTTACCGTCAAGCGTTGCCGTTTATAAATAATTCAAGCTAACTTTCGTCGAGCTCGCAGACGGATACAGATGAACGATATTTTGTATGGCGCAGCTGCATAATAACTTGGTATGCCATACGTACTCGCATATCTCTTATAATTTTTATTTACACTTGCACTTGCTAGTTGCTTTGCTACATTACATTTTCTTATGTCAGATGGTCGGTAAGACACGTGAACCTACTGAAAGTTAACTATATTATGGTTATAATCCTCTCGCAAGTACAAACAATGAGTTGACAAAGTTTAATTGCAGACGAACGATATGGGAGCGCGTTAGATATGAATAACATACACAAATATTCAATTGATTAATTGATATAAAATATTTATAACATGTTTATTATATGGTTAGGTTAGGTGTTAGGTTAGGTTTTATTATATGATTAAATACAGAGCACGAAGATCGGGACAGGATCACAGTTAAGGAGGAATTTTGAAGGCGTCTATTGCTGCACTACGCCTTTTACCTCTTCTGTGGCTCGTACAGGTTTAATTGCGAATTAAATTATCTGTATTTCTAATTTGTGTACTAAAACGAAACAAATCAACTATCAAAATGTGTCGCGTGGTAGTACCGATAGTTCCGCATTATAACCCTCAAGAAGCATTTTTCGTCGTAAATATTACTAGACGCACTCCTCGGTGTTAATAAAATTTCGTGGTTTGTACAGGTTAAATTGCGAATTCACGATTATCTGTCGGAAATGATTTATGTAAAACTCACTCTTAGCCGAATCACACGTCGTAAAAGAAATCTTTTGATTTATTTATAAAAATATTTGGTCAATTAGCTGGTGGGTCTCCTGATGTTAAGTGATCACCGCTGACCATTTGAACATAGGAGCCACAAATGCATTGCCAGCTTAAAAAAAATGAGATATGATAGTAACAATAAACGAGAGTAAAACTAGTCGCTAACATCTTATCTACACTAATATTATAAAGCTGAAGAGTTTGTTTGTTTGTTTGATTGTTTTCTTGAACGCGCTAATCTCAGGAACAACTGGTCCTATTTGAAAAATTCTTTCAGTGTTAGATAACCCATTTATCGAGAGAGGCTATAGGCTGTATATTATCACGCTAAGACCAAAAGGAGCTGAGCAAAAATGAAGAATGTTTCAAAATCGGGGGATATTTTCCTATTGAGTGAGCTTACGCTGCGTAAGCTGCGTAAAAGGTTAAAGATTCGCAAAAATCATGTATGACAGAATTTTAAAACTTCTAAAAAAAAGTCCGCGATTGCATATATCTATCTTTTAAGGTTAGCTCACTATAACCGTTTTTATGCTAACCAAATTTGTTCTAAAATTATGCATTATTAGCCCAAAGTAACTATTCCACGCGGACGAAGTGGCGGGCGGACGCTAGTAAATTATGTAAATACGGTTTGAACATACGGAAAAGCTTAGTTTATTTACTTTACCGCAACGCAGTTTTAACAAATACATTGCTATGTTAGTACGCTTATAATTTCTGTATTTTTTCTATATATTTTTTTCTGTTTGTATGTATATCACAATAGTCATCTAAAAAGGAAATAATATTAATGCTTTTTTGTAGATTTGCATTCACAATTAAACCCGGTAATTCGTGCTACTAGTAGGCACAACAACGTGTGCGGGTAAGGAGTGGAGTAATACATATTTATTGCCTAAAATTTAAGACCATTGCCGACTCCGCTTGGTACAAATAAAATAAACATAATTGTAAATTTTCTTTAGGATGTATTATATTAGGGTTTCAGTATACGGTTATATATTAGCTTTATTTATTTTAGCGCGAACACAAAATTGATTCACAGATTTTATCCCAAAAAGTCCCCTTGAATATCTACTATTTGTTCACGAAGTGGAAAAATTGTGTGCATTTTTTTATGTTCCAAAAAAAAGGACTCAAATGAGTTGTCATGAATGACCAAATTTTTTAATTTAATAGTAAATAATATTTGTTTTTGTTAATAATAATTGTATATTAGATAATGAAGTTTATGTTATTTTTGATTAATTCTTAATAATAATAAAAAAAATATTATAAACATAATTATATTATAAATAATGCTACTGCATATATAGAAATATATCTAATGATATAATCTAGTTTAGACAGTAAGTCCAAGACGAAACGGCAAAAGAATAATCTGTAAAATGTTGGTATTTACAAGATTGATAGAAGTATATAAAAAAACGACGCCTGATATAAGAATAAAGCAAAATTTTGATTTTCCTTATTTTTAAATTAATTATAGGGCATAAAAAAATACGATAAACTATATAAAAGATAATAACTGTGTCTTTGTTTGTATCATTAAAAACGCTACTATAGGACTAGCAGTCTCAGTTTAAACATAGTTTTGTCTATTTATTGAGGCAGATCAGAACCTTAAACATCGAGAGAAAATAGGACCGATGAAGAGAGGAGAAAGTACACTAAGTTAGTGCCTAGCTGTACTCCACTGACTGTACTGACACTGATAGTTCGTATAAGGGCTGACTTGAACAAGGCAGTACCAGTAAGATAATCGTGAATTCGCAATTTAACCTGTACAATCCACGAAATTTTAATGACACCGTGAACTGCGTCTAGGAAGATTTACGACGAAAAATGTTTCTTGAGTGCTATGCGGAGCTATCTCTATTACCACGCTACACATTTTGACAGTTGATTTGTATCGTTTTAGTACAAAAATTAGAAATCAACTGTCACGCTTTTTAATAGCAGTAGCTCATCGTTATTAGCCTGCTTTTTTTTTAAACAAGAGTACTTACAACGACTATTTGTAAGTCAAGTTTTTTTATCGACTTTAAACATTAACATATTCGAGTTACGATGGTAGCCCCGCACGTTAACTCGTGATAAAGCACAGGGTATAAAACTCCCACGAAATGACTCCTCTGTCAGAAGCAAGCACTCAATTTATCCTCGGGTATATTTTAAAAGTAAAATAAGTGTATACGCATTTCCTTATGTGTTTATACGAATGTTCAACTATAGTTTACGTGGAGTTCATATATTTTATTGTATACGAAATTATTTAAAACCTATTATATATATTAGTTTCTTTACACTGACTTTCTGTTAGAGTTTGAAACTGCCTATGTTTATTAATTGAAGTAATTTTTTAATTTGTATGGTAAAATATTTTAATAATTATTGTACGGGCTGATATGTCTCTCCACACCCGTGATTGATAGGTATTTGAATAAAATGATTTCATAGAAGTTGATATTAGCATATAATGTTGATAATTATTTGATACTAGCGGCTTCTCGCCTCCAACCTCCTATAACCTTCCCCAATAAACAAGCTTACCAACGCAAAATATTTTTCCATATCGGATTATCAGTTTTAGAGCTGCCTGCTACTTAAAAATTTACAAACAAATATTTGTATAGATGACTGCCTTAAAATGTAAATTAATATTAATGATCAATTCAATTATTTTATAGATTTTCCTAAAGCGAGAATTTCACTTGTAAAATTGCTTTCAGACTTTCATAATAATTTACATAAGTTGTTTGTCGTCGCTTTACACTTTAAAGCATTTACTTTCAGTGCCTTATTTTTGAAATTTACAGCTTTCGTAACTACTTACGACGTATTAGTTATTAGGACAGAGTTGTTAATATCAATTATGTGAGTAATTCTTTCAAATGTAATTTTCGCCTCAGATTTGCAAATCGTGTAAATATGAGCTCTCGGAAATGGAGATAGTTATCAAATAAAACTTGTAGAACATGTAACAAGTATTTTAATAAGAGATAGATGAAGAATGGTATAATTGACAAAATATATATTAAGTAACAAAAAAATCTCCAGAAAAACAACAAACAATTGATTAAAATTTTAGATAAATGCATGTGAACCTTACTTTAAAATAATGTTTAATAACATTTTACAAGAAATATAGAACACTTTACGAAATATGTAGTCATAGATGCCATGCGATTAACTCAACGCCCTATTTCATGATGAAGAGTTTACACGAGGCAACATAGATATAGTATATGAAACGAGGTGTTCGGGCGAATGAAAAACGTCGATTTCATTCATAGAATGTCTCGGGTTCAAATCTGATCAAGGAACTATTAATTTCATAAGTGCGGAATTCGTTTTTAAATCACCGCGTTTACGGTGAAGAAATCTGCATATGGTAAGAAATAGTCGGAAGAATCTCGTTTATTATTGCATCGTCAGTATCTTTTAATAGGAGAAATGCTCGTCTCGGCAGAAAAGAATTAACAGGACTTAATTTTGGATACTGTATTATATATGCTGGCGTATCTGTGCGACTGTTATCTGTGACTGATTACGTAAAAACTTGACATTATTATGAATAATTCAGCTTGAGGACCTTGTGACTTGAAACACAGGATTTACCTAGTTCTATCACCCATTATTATTGTTTACCTACTACAATGAGGTTAACATACTGTTATAAACTGTGTGTAAATAATGTGGATTGTAAATGATTCATTCAATCAAATAAATGTTTACTAATCCATATGATCGTAAATCCAGTCAGTGTAAGCTGTGATATCTGTGAATACGACGTATTCGCTTGGATCACACAGTGCAGTATCTTGCTTGGCAACACTAAGGGACACGATACCCCTGACATACCAGGCACCTTTGAGACGAATTCTTATAAAAGGGCTGTCCCCGTACGGCAAAAATACGAAAAAGCCACCTCCACTATCACCATTACACGCTGAGGTTCCTAAAATTAAATAATAGCTTTAGTTAATTCTACAAAATATTGCTATATTATTTATCGTAGGCACTGTAAATTTTTTTAATTTAAGATTAATTTTCACTACGAAAAAACTAACCGCAAGAGCATAAAATTAGCTACGTGAATTTGGAATCGTTACGCGCGTTATATTAATGTTATTAATATAACCTACCCCATAGTTTCGGAATTGCAAATAAAAATTAACGCGCAATGTGGCGTGCTCTAAAAGCTATAACATTTATTGTTGACAGTTTCCTATTCCAAACCTTAACACACACGTATATCACATGAGATTTATAGTTTTAGAGCTGAGTACGACTAATCAATTTGAAGTTACTAACAGTGACTGTTATATGGATGCTGATAAGCAATAATGTGTCAACCCACAAAAAGTCAAATTTTAAGACATTGATGTATTTTGATATTACGTCACCTATTTAACATTATCCAAACAAATTTCAAGTCAGCTAAACTAAATAAGTATGGAAAAAAGTTTCTTAACTCAATGTTTCGTATTTCAAGTGCGTTCCGTATTTTGCAATTTATAAAATAATCTCAAATATTTAAAAACTTATTATTATATAACATATTAAATAAATCTATCTGCTTTTGATTCAATATATATTTTATCAAAATAGAAAAAAAAGATGAATATATACGTCTTCAAACTAATTTATTAAGAATAGGTTTGACATCTTTAGACGCCATTTTCTCAAAACGAAGTCCGTGTGGCTTGACAAAGTATTGCTTATCAGCGTCCATATCTCTGTCGCTCTATAATTGTATATAAACAGTCTTAAAATGAATGCTTTTCATTAAACCAGATAGCTTATCCATATATGTACATGTATATTATTGGAATAACATACCATTGCGATTTCCAGCACAGAACTTATTGCCGTTTAGAATAGTGGAGAAGAATAATGGTTTACTTCTGATACAATCTAAATCTGATATCATTGGCATTGTTGCTTCACGAAGTACGGTTGAAAGAGATTCCGTCTGGTCAAAGCCCCAACCTGTTACCTAGTAAAAATAAAATTGTAGGATATTGAAAAGTACTTAATTTGTATTTAATTTTTTCCTTTTGAGTTGGCATGATAGTGTTATTTTGTGAATATTTTCTCTAGTTAGTTTCCACAGAAAAGCGCTAATGCATGATAGATATAACGGTAATTCGTTCACACAAATTGTTCAATGTATTTCTGAAGCATCTGCTTACCGTTTTTGGATCCATTTAACACATTGAGCAATATGTATGAGCATCGTTATGTGTCATATATTCTATACTTTCATACAGTCTTGCATTCAGGTCATCTTTAATATTTAGCGAAAATTGCCAAATTAAATTTTACTTACTGTGCCATGAACAGTACCAGTAGGTAGTTTATCCTGAGCTTTATCAAACCATATGCACGCAGGTTGTACGTTAGAATTGAAATCAACGGCAGTTTTCATTTTTAACAATGCAATATCATTGTCAAGCGTGCTGTGTACAAACTCATCGTGAACGATAACTTGGTATACCTGAAAAACAAAATATCTGTGTTTTGTTTTTTTTTTTTTTTATCATTTCTGTTTCAATGTCTATGACTAGGCGAATTATTCAGATGCTGTACTATGAATATTTTTGAGATTATCAATCTGCAAAGGTTACCTACATATACGTGCCATTGAATTGTTTCCGAACATATAAGTGAAATAATTCTTGTCTGTTCCACTTAACCTTTCTAAAACTAGCAGATATGTGTAGAATATAAAGCGAAGAGACATCTTACAAAACAACAACAAGCATTAATTTTTCGAGAAGAATGTCAATAACTCTGTCTTAGATCCAGCATTTTATATAACTACGTGAATGATATGAAAACCAACCTGTCTTTCTTGAGTAGCAACGTCTCCGCCGATTAGATTGTGTTTTCCTAGACTAATACCCAATGTTTCCGGCAGAACAGCTGCGTTATGAATTGTTACACAATGAGCAGCTGCAAAAATGAATATGTATTAAGTTTTCATGATCAAGTAATATAATAACACGCTCCCCAGATCCGTTGTATGACCGGGAACAGTAAGAAACCAGTAAAATTGCAATGGATAATGTACATATGGTCATCTGTCTATCAAATACAGAATACTTATATATTTTATATATTTCTCGCGATTTATATTATTCATATTTTTAGTCAACTCGTGACCTTGACGGATGCAAGTTTATCGAAACGTCGAGCAATAAAAAGGTATTTTTCATAATACTTATCCGAAACCTCACTAACCGAAAATAATCGATTATATTCTGTTTTGTCATAAACTGGATATCCTTGTAATAAAAAAGGGCCAAACAAAATTTCTGAATGTTAATATGTTTTTTATATTTGTAAATAAATAAAATGACGTTCGTGGGTGTTTCGCTTGACTCGCTTCATTCATTATCTAATCGATGTTATGTGTAATTCGTATTTAATAGGACAACGTCTGTCAGGTCAGCTATGACCTGACACTAGAGTGATTAATAAAAATATCAGATTTACCAACCCCACTCTCTATTATGCTTACTGTATTCCACGTGACAGTGACGAATCATGTGTCTAATTGGTAAAACCAAAAGAAAATCAAACAAATGATTTGAATTAAAGATTTACCAGTTAAAACAAAAATATTAGAAATTAATGTTCCTCCGCAAATATACTTCAACGTAGCCCGTTCTACTCTGAATATTGCGACGTGCCACGGCCAGTCTCCAGGTTTCGATTCAACTCCATTGACAATTAGTTGATTGAGAGCTTTGCGTCTTCCGCAAAATAGGTTTGGCACATCTGGTCTCTTTTCAACACCGATTGGATGACGTTCAAAATAACCCTTAAAAAAAAGGTAGCTGAAGTGAACATTTTACTTAAATGTATAGAATGTATTTTCCAAGAGGGTTGGATGGCCAAATTTAAAACTAAACATTACTATAATGTTATGAATAGCGAAAAATACTTAAAGGGGTCTCGGGGACTGATTTTCTGAAAATCTGATTTGATAAAAAATGTGTTCCTAGCCATGTTTTCTAGCTAGGTGGTCGCTTTTTCTTATGGTTAGAATAACTCATCCATACCCACTAAAAATCATCCTACATGAATTCTGTTTCTCTTATTGGAACAATAAAAGTATGATATTAGCAGCATTATTAATCATTTATTTGTTTTTGACAGTAACGAAAATAATACTCACAATATTAGGTACATCGCAGTTTTCTTCTCCATTAATCTTGATACTCATTATATAAGGTGGTAATAAAAGATATTGTCCCTTGACATCAAATTGAACAGAAGGAGTGTCATTTAATAATACTAATTTAATAACATTGTTACCCAAATCGACCAATCGTGTTAGTGTTTTGTCCTTGAAATAAAATAAAAAATAAATAGAAAATTGTATTTATATATACAAATAAATAAAATGGAAGTATCTGTTTGTAATTTCAAATTAACAGCTTTTCACTAAAGGCACATGAAAGCTTTTATGAATTTATGAATTGTGTATATAGGTTATAAGTAGACAGTTAAAATTTGTAAGTAAAAATTTATTTCCTTCTTTTTAGGGCATTAAAATAAAGCTTTCTTAAAATGTTTTTTTTTGTTTAATTTATTTATTACTTTTTAGTCATCGCTAGCTAGGTTTCTGAGTCTGTTCATCTCATCCAAAGCATCATTGTTGCAAGGTCGTTTGCTGGTTAATTTGGAACAGTCTAGCTCTTCAATAAGGAGACCGTCTAATGTTTTTGTCCTATTTAACGCCACGTATGCTTGACCAGCAGCAAAGAGCCTCGGACCTAAGTAAACAACGGCGTGGTCGACAGTACTATGAGGTCTCTACACCAAATTTCAGGGGGATTCCATAAAGAGCTTCTTCGTTTTTTTAACATGCATTTTTTCTCAACTTTAACTTCCTCTCAACAAGTCCTTTTATTTGAAACCAATATTCAACAAGCCCTTTTTTGATACCCATATTGTAAAAATGCATTAAAGTCACTATTTCGTCATCTTTGATGTTCCGCCATATTGGATTTAGAATGATGTCACATTACGTTTCGAGTCACGCTCAACAAACACTTTCATTTGATACCCATATTGTAGAAATGCATCTAAAATAACTGTTTCGCCATCTTGGATGGTCCGCCATATTGAATTTCGAATGACGTCACATAATTAATCGTGTATTGTCATCCAATCTAAACGTGTACACAAAATTTCAGCTTAATCGGTTGAGAGCATCTGCTTCAAACTTGGGTCGCAAGATTCCACCCGAACATCCTTACATATGTACATACATTGCAAGATAGATAAAGGCTTTTAAAAAGAGGGTAACGCGAAAACAAAATTGACAACAATGAAATAGTAAGCAATAACCGATTCAAGTAGGTATACATTATATAAATAAAATAATATAAATACAAGTAGATTTTTTTAACTGGGCGTGGTAAAAAAACTTTTGAAACTATAAGGAATATATAAAAAACTCCCTTTTTCAGAAGCACCGCAAACTACAGACTTGCTTCGCATGAGACAAGCCAAGCATCTTGTAGTCCACGCGAACGAAGTCGCGAGCACAGCTATATAAATTGATTATTAATAATAACGAAGTTACGGCACTCTGGAATCTTTTTCAAAGCAGGTTTTAGAATCTTAGACATGTTTTTAATTTCAAGGTCATATCTTGAATAATATTATTATAAAAGTAAATATAACTTTATTTATTTAAGTTTTTATTTGAGATGTAGACATCTAAAGTCTTTTGAGCTAATCACAAAAAATCTTATTTTACAAGCTTCTATTTAACTTGCAATTTATATATATTCTGGGGGAATCTTGCATCTCAATTTAAAAGCAAATATTTTCAACCGAATTTCAACCGTTGATATTTTGTATAGGTACACGTATAGTTTAAATAACATAATATATATATATAACGTCATGAACCTGATTAAGTTATTCTAAATCCACCATTGTGGAATACTCAAAATGTCAAAAAAGTTTCTAAGTCTACAAGAAGTGCCTTAGAATTTTGATGATGGGTCAGTCATTCCAATTGAATGAAATTTAAATTTTACCGTGTTTTACTATGCCTGCTTGGTTACTGAAACTGCAGGTGTCTTGTGTTATTCACAACGAAGCTATAGCTTTTTAAGAAGAAAAATCGAAAAGGACCTGATCTTGTTTTATGATACGGCCGTGCCGATTTTTTGCTCGACTTGGCGCCCGCCAATTCGTCACTACCATGCTCTCAGACAACTTGATCTGATTGATTTTAAATTTTCAAATTAAGTATAAATGAGTGTTTATATCACGCCTCAAGCTTTTATATCATATAAATTAAGTAATGAAGTTATAAGTTAATAGTAAAATTTAAGGAAAGATTGAATTCTTTTCAGTGCATTTAAATAAAAAGCTTTTATTTTTTTACTTTTATTTTTATTGTCCGACGTTTCACTGAACTAAATTACTACTACTTAGTGCTGAATTAATTATTGTCTATCTATATCTGTAACATTTAAGTCTATCATAAGAGCTCGAATTATTATATTACGTCCTTGAATTTCCATTTCACTGATGTAAACATTTTTTGTCAACAATTAATTTTCCACTTACCACTGTGATCAATACTTCCATATCGAATTTCAATTTTATCGCAGTACCTTTGGCTAAAGTCCTGTTTATAATAACATTGTAACCATCACTCAACCCAGGAGAGAAATACGAGATGATATCGCCCGTCCCATTGCATGGTGTGTCATCATATTTTGGAATACTATTTATAGGTGTAGCATCATTTAAATTGATTAATATTGCTATTGCTATCAATATACCTGGTTTCGACGTGATCACCATTATCACAATATATTAAATACAGTTTTTCTTTTTCAATCACGCACGTATATACGTTTGGACCATATCACTTTAGTGTTCAGTTGACACTAAAATATCTGCAGCGCTTCTGATGTATATTTTTGTGTTGTAGTTAGTGTTACAGGGAGGAAAATGTATGATGTGCCTGTTATATTTATTAAAACTGTATATGTTTACATTTAATCCATTATTTTTTTTTAATAATAGCAAGCCACCTATCTCGACATTATACGTCAATTAAGATTATATTTGAGTTTTTTTTTCGAAACGATCCCGACATTACTTATTATATAAAATTAAAAAAAAATCCCGTCAAGAATTATTCATTGAAACCCACGAAAGAACTAGCCCCAATACGATATTCAGCTATAAATTGGTGAGAAGATTGGTGGTAAATTTTATATTTTGCTTAATTTATGCAGAATCAAGTCAATGTTACAGAAATTTCAATGTTATAGCAGAATTTTTAGTTAAATGGTACAACCATTTGTACAACTTTTTTTTTGTAACTTTGTATCCATCATACAGTTATAAGCCAGGATAGACGAACGAGATAATATTGTTCGTATCGTTGCATTGTGTGTATTTATATATTGGAATACCTTATGTTGTATATTGAAATATATTTCAGCAACATTTAACTCAAAACAGCCAGAATTATCACACCTTGTAATAAATTCTAATATATATATATATATATATATATATATATATATATATATATATATATATATATATATATATATATATATATATATATATATATTATTTAGGGTCAGATATGTAAGTACGTATGTTCTTCTATCAAATATTTAATTAGTTTTGAAAAAAAAATAATAATATCCGGCCGTGACATATCTTACTCTATTAATACATATATATAATTTTTCAGTCGATACAATCAAGCAAATCATATACATCATCATTTCTTGCATCACCTACCTAGCCATAATACTAATTACAATAATTTTAATAAATGGTTTCTTCATATTAATTACGAATAGTCACATTGTCTGATGCATAACGAGTAAGCTCCGGGTTAGTATTTAAAAAAACCTGTTCTATGGTGCCGCAATAATTCAACATTGTTTATATTAATATCGAGGAAGATTATAAGATAAACTACTTTTGTTAGTGATTTTACTCGTTTTAATTTTGATTTAACAAAGTCTGGATCTTCCTTTTATGCCCTAAGATTATGAATTTTGGAAAATCCTTTAATAGCGGATCGTAGCCTACAGAATAATAACTATCTGGGTACCAAGTTGTACGTGCAATCCGTTCAGTTGTTTGAGTTGTGTTGATAGATCAGTCAGTCAGTAACTATTGTCTTTATACATGTAATTGTTTACAAATAATGATATCAATAGATCATATAAAGTTACATTACAATTAAGGTTTACTAAAATTATTGCGCACAGGTAAAACCGCGATTGGCAGTTAATCGATTTAGTAATCGATTCGATCGATTAACTGTCAATCGCGGTTTTACCTGTTAAGTCTAGTGACTTACAGCTCGTATACGTACTGGCTCGACCGGGACAGTACTAGTAGTAGAAGATTAGCATGGAGTAGGTAATATAAGCGTTTCAAACGATAAGTAAGAGAGCCGGATGCTTAACCCTCTCTCATATTTCCCTCCCTTCTTCGTATTAACTTTCATTTCTTATTTCATTTTAAGCTGGCAACTCATTTATGGGTCCTCTGGTGCTGTTAATGTCCTTGAGCGACGGTGATCGCTTAACATCAGGAGTTCAACATGCTCATTTGTCCAGTATTTTTTTTAAAAATAATATATTAAATAATATAATGTAAAAAACAGAGAAATTTAAATATTTATAATTAATTAGTTAAAAACAAGTGATATAAGCCTGGAATAATGGCAAGAATGCTAACAGAATTTTTCTTTTAAATCGCAATTCCTTTTCACTAGGTGCACAATGCGCCTGCTCTCCTAACACCAGTAGACAGATATATTTTTTTCACTACTCATTGATCTATAGTAAAAAGTATAAATTATTTAAATATTCATATTTTACTTATCTTATTATTAAAAATACGTTGTTTAAAACATACATACGTCTAAGGCTTATTTTCGTAAATGTATAAAATTGTTAGAAATCTTATTTAATTGTAATTTTTTTTAGCGCCTAATATTTATATTTAGCAAATACTAAAAGACTCTTTATCTATTTTAATTATTAGCAGGCGAAATAATTAAATTTCGAAATTAAAGCAGCATTTGTTTTGTTATTTAATTAATATTGTAAATATAGTGCGGTAATGTACTACAGCAGAAATTGGTAAATAAGAGACTACAAAGCAAAGACTTTCTCTCCTATTAGGGAGAAGGATAAGACCTTAATTTACCCCGCTGCATGTCCTTTGCAGATTATGTAATTTATCTATACTTATAATAAATCTGTAGAGATGTCAATTCTGTACATGAAATATATTTTCAAAATAACTCTCAGGGGGTGAGTAGTGATCGATACTGACTACTAGTCTGTATGTTCCTTATAGAAACAAAAGTTACTCGACGGATTTTCACGAAACTTAGTACAATTATTCTTCATACTCCTGGGCAGGTTATAGTATACTTTTCATCACGTTCCAATCAATAGGAGCAGAGTAATAAAGGGAAATTTTGGGAAAACGGGTGACGTTACTCCAATTTTTAAGCTTCCGTCGTGTATGCAGCCTTAATGGTTAAAGTAACATAGAAATCATGTATGACGGAAATATTCTACATAAGATTTCTTAAAAAATATCCCGCAACAGCGTATGTCTATCCTTTATGGTTGACTCACAATAACACGTGTAACTCCTGATAGGTTAGCAGTTCGGAGAATTCTGATTATTTTTGTTTACTCTTACGTTTATAATACTCTCATTCATCCCTATTTAAAAAAATGTTAACATTATTACCTATTTAATAAAAAAAATCATAGAAATCAAGTATTGTGGATTGACATATTATATTTCCCTATTAAATTACGATAGTTAATCTGTCTGTCACATCAAAACCACTGGAAATACGCTACTTTTTTTTGAAAAACGACGAAAACGCGGACGAAGTCGCAAGCAAAAGCTAGTTAATAATAATACTTGATTATTATTAAACTAATTGGGCGCTGATAAGCAATAATGTGTCAAGCCACACGCACTTCATTTTGAGAAAATGGCGTCAAAAGATGTCAAAGCTATTCTTAACATATATTTCTTTTTAATAAAAAGTATAATGAATTAGAAGCAGAATGATATATTTGATATATTATCTAATAAAAAGTTTTTCAAATATTTAAGATTGGATAAATTGCAAAATACGGAACGCACTTCGAAATCGAAACATTAAATTAAGACACTTTTTTCCGTACTTATTTAGTTTATATGACTTTTTTCAATAAAGTTAAATAGGTGATGCAGTATCAAAATACATTAATATCTCCGAATTTGACTTTTTGTGGGCTTTTGTTCATGTGACACATTATTGCTTATCAGCATCCAATTATACCTATTCATTTTTATATTATTTCGAGAAACATTAGAGCTATTGTACCTAAGGCGCTGTATGAAATTTAGTACTCATAAATGTATTAAAAAAAAATTATTCCAAGTTTTAAACGTATATATTAGTTGGTATATTTACAGAAAAATAATGAGGATATAGAAATAAAAATAAATCAGGTACAGTATATTTATATTAAAATGTACAAAATTATAAAATAATAAGTCTTATATATGAGTTGAAACTGTCGATACGGACACACTGGAGATACCAGGCTTGACGTTTCCGTTAATTTCGCATTCTTTCTTCTGTTTCTTCGGACCGAATAGAATCTTCTGGATCTGGCATGCTGGTGCTTCTACGAAGAGGTGGAGAGGCAGCGATAGAAGATAAGTTGTGCAAACGATGCCAGCGAACAGCATGATCTGAAAAGAAATAACCAACGCTATATTCAAGCCTAACGTTGCTTATTGCGATGTAGAATTTTCATCAAAATCGGTTCAATAGTTTAGTTTTTAAATGAAAATAACTGGAATAAGTAATTAATGCGATACATACATACACTAGTAAATTTTGCTGTCGGAATTGTGTAAGATTTAAATAAAGTGCTGTTAATTGCTTTTACACCTAAAACATTTACTACCAGTAACATGTTGACTAATGCTTAATATATTTTTCCTATGAAAAGATTAAGTATACATAAAACAATCTTATGCAGAATAGAACTCACCTGACTCATTTTAATCAACCGAAAGCTATATGAGTTTGTTAATTTACTTTGTAATTAGAAAAGTGCAACCTGCTTCTAACGCCGCTATTCAAATTCAAAATACGAATCTTTTCAAATGTAAGTTAATTCCGTTAGCATCGGAATCTTGAATTTAAAAAAACTAACTTTGCAAAGCCATTTCAGAGTTCCGCAATAATTACATTAGACGAAATTCTTTTATTTCAACATATTTGAATTATATTTTAATATGTGGTATACTTGATGAGATATTTTTGGAAGCATGGCAACATTCTTAGTTCACTCTATGTCCCATGATATTATTTAAAAAAATAGGTAATTATGCTACTCAGAAATTCGGAAGACCAAAACAACACCCAAAATTGTAACTTTACATAGAGCTAAAAGATTATTTCATTACTTTAATTTTAAGTAATTTAAATAAAGAACATTTTAAATAAAAAAAATACAAACAGCGGTATAATCTGTAGCATAGAAGGATCTTCTCATCTGACCACCATAAGTCCTAAGAACAGTCGCATGTAATAACATGGCGCAGTAGGACATTCTACCAAGAGGCTGCAATGGACCCCATTCAACCGATCCGACATAGATTTCTGAAACAAAAGAAATATACCTTTAAAAAAAATTACAACAATTAAAAACAATTACAAAATATAGTAAAAACAATATGGTATATTTAAGACTTTAAAAAAGCAAACGGATTTAACAGAAAACATCTAAATTCAATTTATTCCTTTTGATTTTAAGACCAAACCATTTTTAACCTAACTATTCATAAAAATTAATTTTCAAAATAACAAATAGTAACACACCATATTATATACTACGAATTGAGAACCTCCTATTTGAAGACGGTTACAATAAAATGCATGTAACTAGATCAAATTCGCAGATCGTGTAATTCTCAAACGGAGAAAAATTATGTGGAAAACATCACTTTGAATTTGAAAGACCTGCTTATAGATACTTTATCTAGTATGGTTATGTGATTAATTCTGTACATCTCAACCGCTATTTTGTATTTTACGCCCATCATTTTTGTTTTACATAATCCAAGCTTTCACACCGTATAGAAAATCAATAGACACATCAATCATTAAGATCCATAAAGGCTTTTGATATGTAAAGTATTAAGAATTTCAGACACATACATACATACGTACACTCGACGAAACCAAATGGGATTTACTGTTGGACAGTCGTTTGAAATATAACAATAATTTAAGCTCACATCATTTTACAAATATTTATTTAACTTGCAATGTATCTATGTAACTATGTTTTTTTATCGGACATGTTTATCGGATAAATGATTGAGCTGAAGTTTCTTAAGCATTATTTAGACGTTATCCTAAATCCAACGTGGCGGAACACAGAAGATGGTGGACTAGTTGGATGCTGATAAGCAATAATGTGTCAACCCACAAAAAGGTAAATTCGGAGACATTGATGTATTTTGATACTGTTTCACCTATTCAACATTATTCAAAAAAAATTTAAGTCATATAAACTCAATAAGTGCGGATAAAAGTTTCTTATTTATTTCTTTCGAATTTCAAATGCGTTCCATATTTTGCGATTCATACAATAATCTCAAATATTTAAAAAATATTTAAATTAGATAATATTTTAAATATATCAATCAGCTTTGAATCCATTATACCTTTTATAAAAAAAATAAAAGAAAAAGTGGATATATACTACTTTAAACATATTTATTAAGAATTGGTTTGACATGTTTAGACGCCATTCTCTAAATGAAGTCCGTGTGGCTTATCACAGTATTGCTTATTAGCGTCCAGTTATTGAGACTCAGTTTGTCTGGACAAAATGATGCTTACATTAATGTACCTATCAGTCGGTTTATCCAGCAGCCTCGCCATACCATACTGTCCGAGTTTCGCATTCCCAGCACGTTTCAAACATTTCAAAGGTATATTGTTATACTTAGTGTCAAATATGCAGTACCATCGATGGCTTGACGAGCATTCCGAAAATACCTTCTCCAAGAGGATAATAACATTTAGCGTTACAGTGATTATGGAACTTTTAGCACCTTGACGTGAACTCGATGTGGAAATCCGAGGCTTTAAGTATTTATTCTTATCTCGAATCCTCGTGTAATCCCCTTATCTTACGCGAGCGAATCAAACGTTTGTGTTTAAATTTCTAGACGTGTTTTCGGAGGTAAGACACGTAAGGCAATGCTGGAAGGTGGGACAGAACGGGATTTAGAAAAACCAATTTTAATACCTGAATAAATACGAATAGTCTTTAAAAGATTTTCTAAAATCTTCACTGGAATTTTCAGGATATTTTACTTTTTAATACTTTGCACAATTTCTTGAAACATTCCATGAAGGAAATGATCGGACATGAAAATGTGAATCCTTGAAACCGTGTCGTTATTGAAATTGAAAAATTCGCCATCATATTTTATAATGTAAATGAAAACAAAAATCTTTTTGATTTGATATTGTTTTTAGCATCATTTTCGGGGACAACGTTGCCAAGAATCGTTATGAGATTTATGAGATCGTTAAGGTCGAAAGAAATAAATAAATACAAATACGCCATCCGATGAATAATTGTTTGTTACTTTCGAAATTGGAAATAATTATTAGTTTTCAACCGACTTCAAGAAAAGATGTTGTTTTCAATTCGTAACGGCATATGCTTTTTTAAATTGAAATAACAAATATGTTATCTAAGCTAACTAAATCAAGTATTTTGAGTTTGAAGATGGTTTATTATTTTAAAGTCTTAATTATGTTTTAGGTATACCCATTACTATTCAACGTATCTATAATGCGAGAATTACATTTGTAAGCTCTCGTTATTTTTTTTAATTTATTTAAATGCTTTATTATCTAATATTAAATATTAACAAAAGGCGGGCATAATGCTACTGCATTTTCTACCAGCCAACCTTAGGACGTACAAGAGATATCGATGCAGGTGTAAAGATATAATATAATTTAAGAAAAATCGACCTTGTAATCTGGTAACTATTAGTTTTAAAGCTATGAATGTCAAAAATAAGGAACTTGTAGTAATTCTTTCAGATGTTACACAAATAACTTATGTAAATATTCATGAAAGTTTGAGAGAAAACTTATAGTATCATTCTAGGTTTAGCTTACTTAGTCTTAATAATATTTTTATAAAAAAAAACTGTCAATAAGAAAATGAACTCACTGTTACATCTGTAGAAGTATCCAATGATGAAAACACACATGGCAAGAGCGAAGAAGTTCTGGTTTAAACTGTTGAAGATTGCGGATTCAAAGACAGATGCTTCTCTGTGATGAAGATCCCAACCCATGAGAACCGTGCCGAAAGCCACCGGCACCGAGATGACGAAGAGGATCTTCAAGAGCTGCGTATATACAATATTACACTTTTATAAACAGTTTAAGAGTTTTGTTTAATTAAGTATAATAATATTATATAGCCACTAGCTATGTAGTTTTTTACGATATCTTGAAATTTTAAGCCTTGATTTTATATTGACTTAATCGAATATATAATTGAATATAATACATATTTTCAGGATATTCGAAATCCTGTATCTCCAAACACGTAACCATTGCGGGCAGAACACAGTTCGTTAATAATTCCCTAGAATTCAATTCTCAATCTCTTGTTTAATGACCGTTCATAATATTCGCTACATCAATTTCCACGGATGAAACATAACCTAATATTATATTGGCGATTACGTAACTCACCCAAGATTCACCTAAATCCCATTTCTTGGTCTGTGCTTTATGATAAAACCAGGCGGTGAGAACGCCTAGATGGTAGCCGGCCCAATTTCCTTGCGCCGACACGTAGGCATGGTAAAAGGTGTCGTTGTAACCGAATATGTCTCTTATGGACCTGCGAATATGATTGAAATTCCATTAAAGATCCGTTCTAAGCACATAAAACATGTTATTTCCTTGAGACGAGCAGGGTACAATTTGTTTTAGTGAATCGAAGTGGGATTGAATATCTGCTAAACCTTAAAATTGTTTCGTGCTTGTATTTGGTGTATCTGTCTTTTGTAGAGTAGACTGCATTGGATATGTGAAAATTTTTATTGATAATAATATTTTATTTATTTCTCTCCACAATGAAATATATTTTTGTGACATCATTAATATATTTGTCGATATATTAATATGATGGGAGACTTAGCTAGACGTAACCTCTATTACAGGTATCGACCGTATAAGGATGTAGTTTTTTAAACTATTAGTGATGTAAATATTTTATCATATATTTTGAGTCACCTAAAAATTAAAATTTGTTATTAAAAAAATAGAAACTCTTTACTTATATCATTACAATTGAAAGGATTACTGGTTTGACCTCTCAAACGATGTTTTTAAAAAGAGTTTCTCACACCATTCCTTAATTTACTTACTCTGGGAATATGCTGACTCTGATCGGTAAAAGCTTCATGAAATAGCTCTGCAAGAATGGAATGAGGAGACTGATGCCCATCACACTGAACAGCACTGGGACTCCCGACTTCGGCCACCTCCAGATGATGAGCAGAACGATCAAGGTCACGAAGAACAGCTGAGTATCAGTGCCAAGATACCTGGAAAGAGGATTCACAATGTAATAAAAGAGAAAGTTTTTGAGTGTGTGTGTTGTATGTATAAGTGACTTTGGCTCAATGGTTTTGTGTATGAAAGGAGATAATAATAATACTTCGTGGATCAATGAAGAAATTGAGGGGCCCAAAAATTTGTTTGTAATTTTGTTATTTTAAAATTTTCAAACGAACTTCAAAAAAAGAATAGGTTCTCAATTCGTAGCGTATTTTTTAAGCTATCTCAGAATTCTGAAATTATTATCATAATCGGTTCAGTAATTTGGTTTTCAAATCAAAATACTCGGTATAAATATGTCATCTTTTTTATCATTTAGAAGTCAGTTCATTCTTTGTTTTTTACATTTTTCATTATTGAAGATATATTCAATTTTAGCTTTCAATGCAATCAAAAAATAATATTCTAATGAATTGCAATTCCTGTTATAGGAAATAAGGCAAAAGTAGCGAATCTCGCAAGAAAACGTCTAGACAGGTTATTACCACAGGAAGTCGCACAGTTTAACCCGATTAGGGACGCGTAAATCACTGCTGTATGTATCGTAATACTGAGGTATGTCAGCGATTGCATTTTAGTTAGATACTTGTTGTTGAGCCAGAGACTTGAAATTGAGACAGAGACTTGTAATTGAGTCAGAGACCTGTAATTGAGTCAGACTTGTAAATTAAAAACTCAAGTATGGAAAACTTGTACATTCATAATTTCAATAATCGAATTTTTTGATAATTAAAAAGATAATATATTTCGTAATTAATTTTAAATGCATGTTTGTTTAAGAGATAAAAAATCATAAATATGAAAATTTAACTTTTTGGTAATTAAAAAGGTATTAGGATATGATTTATATTATATAAGGTTTGTTTGTTTTGACGTTTCAAAAGTGAAAATAGCCGACTTGAATAAAGTATATTTTGATTATAATTGGAAATCGTTGTTTTTTCGACTTCGCAAAGTAAATGTTTCCTTTCTGGGGCAAGGTGTCCGTTTTTATAACAAAATACCACAGAAATTTTTGCAGTTTTCAATGAATAAGTTTAAATTGTATATTAAAAAGTCTTTAATAACTAGAGCATATTATTCTGTACAAGATTATATAGATGATAATAATGCATGGATTTAGTATACCTGGATTTCATACAGGATGTTTAATATATACATTTGTAATTTTTAAATTATAATTACTTAACATAATTTTAAAAGGGTACCTATCGAGTTTCTTCCAGTTCTTCTCGAAAGAATCTACATTCAGAACCGGTGGTAGCTTTTCCTTAATTTATTTGTAACTTTTATTTGTATTGACGATTCAAAAGTGCTTTTAAAAGCCTACCTGGATAAAGTATTTTTTTGATTTTGATTTTGATTTTATGTTGGTTGGGACTTTATTTCACAGACACGTTAGTCACTATTACTGACTGAAGCGCTGTTGCGGGTTCGATCCCCGCTCACAGTAACGTCTGTATTGGCCATAAAGTGAGAGACTTTGACTGTGATGCGTTTATATATTTTTTAGAAAAATACAAAGTACAATTATACACCCATTTGTAAAGTAATCATTTATAAATATGTGTTAAAGTATAGTTAATATTTTTTTTTTTGAAATCCATGTTCCTTATGATTACGAAATTAAAATACTGTATTAATAATAAAAAAAAAGTTTTTAATACATTAGCAAGCATCTGACAAGTAACAAATATTATTTTACCGCTTTCGCATCCGCATTATTTACGGAACGTATGATATTATTAATAAGATAATACTGATTTTATAATTCGCCCAAATCAACAATTAACATTATTTAAATCAATTAGACTTAATTATATAAAGCATATTATACCATACAAGAATATTTTGACGACAAAGAGGCGTGGATTTGATAAGCGTTGATTTTCTATCCGGATAACATAATTAAAATGTAATAAAAATACATTATGTATAAATGATTTTAAAAGAGTTACTATCGAGTTTCTTGTCGGTTCTTCTCGGTAGAGACTATATTCCGAACCGGTGGTAGCTTTATAAAAATCAAAAATGAAAATATGATATGTAACTTGACGATTCGAAAGTGCTGTTAAAGCCCATTGGAATAAAGTATATTTTGAGTTTGAGTTTGAGTTTGAGTTTGGGTGCTCGTGACTTCCTCTGCGTAGGATTTACCCCTATTTTTTATTTTTATTTACCCCTATTTCAAGACCTTCCAGCCCTTTTTTCGCAATAAAAATTAGCCTATGTCCTTTTCAGGCTCTAGAGTATTTCTGTACCAAATTTCATTTAAATCAATTTAGAAGTATAGGCGTGATAGCGTAACAAACAAATAAAGTTACTTTCGCATTTATAATATAAAAAAAGATTATTAAACAATTTATAAGTAATTCTTTGGTGATGGGTCTATGGTGTGTCTTTTCAATAAGTATACGACGTATAAGGTCACGAATAAAATTATAATCTGTCAATAAACTTACTAATGAGTTAATAATTCTATTAAAAGTGGATATTGTAACATTTTTTGTCCATTTTTGTCCATTTTTGCCATAGAATCAATAAATCTTTTGAAAAATATTGTTCGTAACACAGCTATTAAGCCTGTATCGTCTGTTTGTTCGACGATTTTTGAAATAGCTGGCAATAAGCCAGGCAGGCCACAAGAAGGCCACAAATGTGTTAGCTTAAAAAGAACTTGGCATGAAAGTTTTTTAAAATCTTTTTTACGTAAGAAATGAGTTTCCAGTGATTTTCAATCTCTATTCCCAAACAAAAGTCACCGAGGCCACAACCGACTAGTATGATACAGAGAAATAAAATGTCAAAACGTATTGCGCAAATTTACGAAATCCCAACCTAAGTGATATCCATCATGGCAAATAAACCTTGTACCAGAAATTACTTAAGATATTACTTGCGATGAGTTGAGGACATCTGATTCAGCGAATTTTTTTTTATATAAGAAATGTTTGCGTGACCTGATTTTATTATTTCGTTGCCTTTATGCTTTCCTAGTACTTAGCCGGAGCTAACACGATTTTGTATGTCTTATTTATTATTATTATTATTTTTATTTGTACGTTAAGAGATAGTTGAAGTATTCTTAATAATTAATAATTTGGTATACATATAATTGATGACAGACGCGTTGGCGCAATGGTCACTGCAACTGACTAAAGCGCTAACGGTCGCGGGTTCGATACCCGCTCACGGCAAACGTGTGTATTTTCCATACGGATATTTGTCGTGGTCTGGGTGTTTGTGTTAGTGTTGTGAGTGTTTCTGGATCCCCGACACAAGGTCATGAGATCTTAATGGGGGCCGTTGAGTGTGATGCGTTATTTATTTATTTATAATTAATTATTCATGCTAAATAAATGTTTTGGTAATTTTATAAAAATTTCAATCGTTGTAATGTGGCGAAAGTTATTAATTACAAAAAGCCTATTTGAATAAAGTACATTTTGTATTTGTAATTTAAATTTGCGTCACAAAATAAAAGCATCGGACTTTTTGTATGCGGGACTTGGTGCATTATGCGATGTATTAGTTCTAAACGATTTTCTAATCGATCGTTTACAATGGACTAATAAGCATTCTGAGAATACAAACCTAATCTGCGGAGGCCTTAATCAGATGAAAATTAAAAAAAAAAGATCATGCGCCTGTTTTTAACCGATTAAAAAAAACCCGAGTTTGTCAAGTCATCGGGGACTTTTTTATGTATGTTCACCGATTATTCAAAAACTGCTTGATTTGGTTAATTATTTTTGAATGGGTATATATTACACTCTTCCATTGGTCCGATAGAATTTTCATCAAAATCAATTCGATAGGATTATGCAGTCAGTTTTCCTTTTTTAAAAAATTCTTGTTAATCGATCATTTCAAAGTATTAACAGTGAGTTTTATTATACCTAAGTTTAATGAACATTTTTTTTACTATAAAAAGGGGGGCAAACGTGCAAAGATTACCATCTGATGTTAAGTGGTGTCTATCGCCCGGACATCTGCAACACCAGGGGCTTTACGGGTGCATTCAATAATTATTTTATCGAAATAGTAATTTACTTTATATAAAAGTTTTAATAAAAAGTAAATACATAAAGTTAATTATCATCACATGGAACTCTGAACGAAGTGAAAAATACATCTAAGAGACGATGATCGAAAACTATACATCCTAAAAACGACCTAAATTAAATTACAATAAGATCTACAATGAAATATCTCTCTATAATTGATACTGGCACTTAAACACAATTTAATAATTAGGACTTTTAAAGGTACACATTCCGCTCATTAGTGTTCAGTACTGAAGACTAATTATATTATTTTTTTCCTTTTTTTCGTCGTTCCAATGAAAATAACGATAAATAAAGAAAGAACAAGACTTGACTTTTAACTACAAATGCAATTGGAAATAACTGACTTAACTTTAAAGTTTCTATTCTAATTCGACTAAATATTTTAAACGACGATTTCTACTATTCATCTATACTGAATGAATATAGCTGAATGTTGTTTGTTGGTTTGTTTGAACGAGCTGATCTCAGGAACTATTGGTTCGATTTGAAAAATTGTTATTGCGTTGGATAGTCCGTTTATTAAGGAAGGTTATGGGCTATATTACATCACGCTACGACTCAGAGACGCGAAGCAGTAACCATAAACGCGAGTAAAAGCGCAAGGGACGGCTTGTATTTTAGATAACGGTTCTTATCGCGATAATAATAATAATACCTTTTCATTGCCTGACGTTTCGACGAAGTTGCATCCGTGAAGTCAGTTCGGGACCACGACGTGAATAATAATTCGACTGTTAGAATTCGACGGTAGTTCATTCAATTTTCAATTTTCAAGATTGACTACAGACTAATCTATTCTCAATTCGACCACAGACTAACAATAAACAAAAGAGGATGTATGCGTGTCAATTACATGGTATTTTATTGATTTAGTGTATTTTTATGTATAATTAAACATATATTATTATTCTGCACTTTATCTAGATAAAATATAACTGTGAGCAATTTCATACTCCTCCATCTGCAAAATTTTTAAAAAAGAGTACAAAGTTCTTGCTTCACGTATTAATATATAGATATGTCAATTGGGATTGTGTCGGACACTTTATCAACGTTATTAAAATAATAATTATAAAAAAAAAACAGTTTTTTACTTTTAAACATCGACTTCGCTAATGTTGGTAAAATGTTCAACACCCTGTATATTAAACTAAAATGTTTACTCACCAAGCCTGAGGCAAGCAGAGGTGCTCAAACGGGAACAGATTCGGCATCAATATTACCAACTGCCACCAGTTACTCCTGCACATGTCCCGCTCACGCCTGACCACAGCATCCCACATCGGACCAGAACCCAGATGTGGTACCCAGGTCATAGCGAGACCCATCACCACAAGCACCGCTGGCATTAACCTGGAAAATTATTTGCATTATTTCGCGTCTGGCAATATTATATACTAACTGTGCCTCGCGGTATCACTCGCGTTCCTTCCTCAATAAACGGGCTATGTAACCCAAAAATAATTTATCAAATCTGATCAGTAGCTTCAGAGATTACATACAAATGATTTTATGTATTTTAATACATAATTTAAAAACAATATTAGCATTCTGCACTCCTTCTTTATATAGACTTTAAGTGTGTAAAATTGCATATTAATCAGTCGGCGCAAAATTCGTAAAAATTGGTACAAAGTTTCTGCTTTACGCATTAATATACAGGGAGCGTTAACAGAGTCGATATTTAAAAGTAAAACACTGAATACTTTTTAATAAAAAAAAATATTTAATCGTTGGATCTTGTAATCTAGTACATTTATGATGAATAATTTAAAAAAAAATCAGTGTTTTTACTTTTATATATCGATTCTGGTAACGCTGTTAAATACCACATAACCATCTGTATAGATAACTCCGCAGGTAAAACCACGAGGCGTCAATAGTTAAACAATAACTGCCTTACTACAAAAGATTTAAACAGACTTTAAACGCGCGTCTAAGACAGTTTTGAGTTAAACATGCTTCAGACATAAATTAATATACGTTTAAGTGAGTTTAATAGATGTTTAAAACCTATTTTTGCTGTCAAATGTAACGTATAACATTTTATCAATAAGTTTTTTATGAGTTTATTCGCTGTTAAGCAATTTAGATAATATTTTAAGCAATGTTTATATCTTAAACACTGTTTAGCTAGACACGTGTTCAACATGGTTTTAATGCGTTTTTGTAGTATGACAGTAAATGTTAAAATGTGTAACACTGCGATTTGAGAATTTAAATTAATGTGCAATTTACACTTATATTTTTGAAATTACGTCATAACAGATAATTAAATATTAATGAAATTAACACCGTGTAAATAGTGTTACATATTCAGTATGATAATTTTTAGTAGTGATGGAGACGGTTTACAAGAAATCGTTACGATAAATAGGATGGTAATAAGCAATAATTTATTAACCCACAAAAAGTTAAAATCGGAGATATTGATGTATTCTGATTTAGTTATTTAAACTACATAAGTACGGAAAAAAATCTTAATTTTATGTTTCGAATATTGAAGTTTGCTTAATACTTTGTAATATATAATAATCTATATTTGAAAAAATTATTATTAGATAAAACTTTTTATAGTACCAATCTGCTTATAATTCGTTATTCCTTTAATCAAATTAGAAAGGAGAAGATGGATATATAAGTCTTCAAACTAATTTGTTGAAAATAGGTTTGACATGTTTAGACGCCATTTTCTCAAAATGAAGTCCGCGTGGCTTGACAAAGTACTGCTTATCAGCGTCAATTATTATCGTGTATTTAAAGAATCAGTTTATATATTAATTACAATAAACAATAATGTGTCAACCTACAAAAAGTCCAATTTAGAAATATTGATGTAATCTTATAATGGGTCACGTATTTAACATTATTCAAATTTGTTAAAGTCATCTATACCGATTAAGTACGAAAAAAGTGTCTTCATTTAATGTTTTGAATATTGAAGTGTTTAATTTTTGCGATATCCAATAATTTCTTAAATTTGAAAAACATTACTATTTTAATCTACTTTTAATTTATTATAACTTTTATTAGAATAGAAAAGAAAATATTGATACATACTCATTTAAACAAATTTGTTAAGAATTGGTTTAAAAATCTTTAGACGCCATTTTATCAAAATGAAGTCCGTATGGCTTGGCATACTTGATATAATAAAATATATCATATATATACATCTGGCAGCTACCTCGGTCAAAGGATCAGCTTGGCCATTCAACGGGGTAATGCTGCCAGTATTTTGGGAACTTTACCCAGATGCAGTGGCTTAGATGAGGTCTACAATGTTTTGTAAAATATAATCCTTTTTTTATAGTAATTAAGATGTAAATAGTTTAATGTATAATCTTTTCTTTTATTTTTTTTTAATTTATGTATATAAATTAATTAAGATCTTAAACTGTATAACTATTTATCAAATAAACACTTTTAAATACATATAATATTGCTTATCAGTGTAACTAGATATAATAAAATCTAATTATAACATATTAGTAGACCAATTTACTTTTTTTTGTTTGACTAGTTTAGATGACTGGAAATTTTTTTGAACAATGTTAAATACGTAGTGCATTATTAGGAAACATATAATATCTCCGATTTTAACTTTTCGTGGGTTAACATATTATTGCTTATACTGTTAATGATCACTCCTAAGTAAAGGCGCTTTCCCCAGTTAATAAGAAGATATTGAACGTAATCCCTCACACTGCTCCAACAGATTGATGGATATGTTATTATGAAATTAATTACAAGGCGACGTAGGAAGTAATCTAAATATATATAACTCAATGGTGACTGACTGACTGACTGACATAGTGATGTATCAACGCACAGCCCAAATCATTGGACGGACCGGGCTGAAATTTGGCATGCATGTAGATGTTATGACGTAGGCATCCGCTAAGAATTTTGTTAATTCTACCCCTATATAAATAAAATAGGGGATGAAAGAATGTATGAAACTTTGTCAATTTTAAACCGATCGGGTTGAGACTTTGCATGCATAAAGCTACTATGACGTAGGCATCGCAGATGAAGTCGCGAGCATCACCTAGTATTATATATAAGTTATACGCTCATGGAATTGTTTTTTGGAATGAGTACAGTATAACAATTATATTCAGTATAGAGTTGTTATTTTGACATAACAAAGACACACGTCTGTATGTATTTGTATGTATACATTATAGTTTTTATTTTGTGTTAAATTTGCTTGTCGTGATAATATGTTCTTGTCTAATTAAAGTTATTGTGGCTGTAATGAAACTACACTCCTTTTAACACGTACATAAAAGGTTATGTACGACAATTATTTTAATTGTCACACTTAGACCATTTCAGTCTTTATTTTATGAAAAAAAAAATAAGACTGTTATTTTTTTTACTCATTTCCTTACTGCAGGGAAATATTAGATATGGATAAATTTGTAAATTTATTAGGAACAAAAATTCTACTAGTGACTTTGCTTTTTTTATTTACACTATAACATTTTAAATTGTTAATTTTATATACAAATATTACTACGCATTTAAAAATGTATGATATCGACTTGTAAGTAAAAGAAAATTACGTATAACAGTTTATATTATCCAGTACTAATCTTTATTGATCCGATTAACGTACCGATATCCTTGCGATAAAAATGTCGTCACGACTTAATGTAAGCCGGTTCTTAGGCGACACACTCGTGAGTTTTACTCTTCTACGTGATATAAAACAACTCTGTAATCTGGTAACAGTTACCTACGAAAGTTGTTACTGTCAAAAATGAAGGCACTGATAGTAAATTCTTTCAAGCAATGTCAAACATCTTATGTAAACCTTTATGAGAGTCTGAGAGCAAAACTTATAAGTGTAATTCTCGAATTAGATATGACACTTGTAAGTTTCATTCGCGTAACTGATACAAAACATTTTTGGACCTGTTAACAATTTCTTAGGTAAATATAAGGCGTGAGTTTCACTAAAAATCATTGACAGTAAACAATTTAAGTTAAACTTATGAAAGTCTGAACAAAAGTGACGTATGTAAATATCGCCTCTTACCTGAACCACCTATTAACGATGGCCATGGGCACGGTTTTTAGGGTGAACTGATGGGTTTCAGCGTAGACCAGCATCTTGTACGCCATGAGGAAACCTCCCATTACGAAGAATATCTGGACGATGATACGCGCGTTGAAGAGTAGCGCCTTGAAGAAATCGTCGTAAGACTGAAAAGAAACATCAAATTTAAAAAACTATACATGTCTAGTATACGTGACTTAGTAACGAAGTTTGACATACATCAGTAGTTTAGGCGCTTAGATGAAACATACAAATAGACATAGATTGTTAAAATTATTACCCACCCATTTAGCTTCGTCGTAGTTGTGTAAAAAAAGTAGTTTAATTCGACTAGGCGGTCAAAACAGTTATGTACGTCTATTGCTACAAATTTTTATCATTTATTTTATCCCCTTGTGGGTAGAATTAATCAAAATCCTTTCTTAGCGGATGCCTACGTTATAAAATCTACCTGCATGCCAAATTTCAGCCCGATTCGTCCAGTAGTTTGGGCTGTACGTTGATAGATCACTATGTCAGTTAGTCAGTCATCTTTGAGTTATATATATTTAGACTAGTAGTAGCTCGCGGCATCGCACGCGTTGAGTTTTGGTAAATATCTATCCAACGCAATAAGAATTGTTCAAATCGGATTATTAGCTTCAGAGATGATCATACAAATTTAGAAACAAAATTTACCTCTTTATAAAATTAGTATAGAATAATATCCCTTTTATTTTAATTTCTATTATAATGGACATATTAAAGTCATTACTTGTAATTCTGTCAGTTGCGTACTAACGATTAAAGGCCTAAACTGGGCACGCAATCTTGCGCCAGCGCTTTCCGCTTCAGCGAACAGATGTGGAAATGGTAAAAAATTTCTTATGAATTTCGTAACTTTATTGCTTTGTAAGTAAAGTATGATTGAATCTTTGTTTTTAATGTAGATTACTAGCGTTTGATCGCGGCTTCGCTCGTGGTTATGCAGATTTTGTTATGCGAGGCAAAAAGGCCAATTGCCGCCCCCCCTCCCCCCTCCTCTCACCGGTTCACAACCGAAACACATATTTTAACTACCATTATCTATTATATGATATAGAAATAAATATATTATATTAGTATATGCTGAATTTCGTACAGGATAAATAATTAATATGTAATCATAAACTGTGTTGTATTTACAATATTTTAAAAGAGTAACTATCGAGTTTCTTGCCGGTTCTTCTCGGTAGAATCTGCGTTCCGAACCGGTGGTAGCTTCATTGTTTATGTAATTTTTTTTTGTTATTTTCATGTATGACGATTCAAAAGTGCTCGTAAGAGCCTACTTGAATAAAGTATTTTTTGATTTTGATTTTATATTTTATACTCCATAAGTCTCAAAAACTTTGTGGATCTTCCCCAAACATGTTCAGCTGTCTGTTCACCGATTTCTCTGTCGATTGTGGACAGATGTTGATTTTTTTAATTTTTTGTTTCTCTGACTGGAAAATACGGCACGTGTCGTCTGATCGCACTTGAAAGGCTTTTTATTATTTGTTGTTATAGCGGTAATATATATACTCTTATTAATTCTCATTTGTGAACTGACTTCCAAAAAAGAAGGAGACAATTAATTGGGGACTTTTTTATTCGAATTTTCTCCGATTATTTTTTATTTTTTGTTTAAAAGTATACACTTCCACTGTTTCCATAGAATATTTATCAAAATCGATTCAGTAGTTTGATATTAAAATAAAAATAATTGAACTAAATATGTCTGACATAAGTATACGTAGTTTGCTTTTGATGCCGATTTTTTTATTTAAGTCTTATAAATCTTATAAAGATACAACCCGCTAACTCACAGACAAATGGATAGATAGACAGCGGAAGCTAATAAAGGCCTTAAGCATCTTTAGGGTAAAGAACCCTAAAAAAGTAAATATATATGTATATATTATTTTTTATTATTTTATCCAACACATCGTATCTATTTATATCACAGATTCATATCTATTCGGCTTCATTAATATGTATAAAGTACAAATACTCGAAAAGAAACCCGACAAAGAATTCCTTTGTTGGCATTCATCAAATATTCGACTGAACGGCGCATAAATAGAACAAAAGCTGTCAAGTGTACCATCAAATCTAGATTTATACGAATACACGTGCACACGTGCGACGGTGGAAAACGTTTTTAAAAGAAAAAATATATACGTATATATTTACAAACAAACATACAAAAATACATACAGCGGAACATAGAATCTCCTCATTTTCTTAAAGTCGGTTGAAAAACTACGTACGTACAACCCACACGGACTTCGTTTTGAGAAAATGGCGTCTAAAAATGTCATAAATTTGTGTGAAGAAGTATATATCTAACATTTCTTTTCTATTTTGATAAAAGGTATAATGAATTACAAGGAAAATGGTACAATAAAACGTTTTATACGATAATAAGTTTTACAAAAACACGAGATCATTGCACGTAGCAAAATATGGAACCCACTTCAATATTCGAAGCATTAAATTTAGAGATTTTTCTTTCGTACTGTTTAAGTTTAGATGACTTGAAAAGCTTTTGAATAATGTTAATTACGTGACGGATTAGCTGGATACATCAATACCTCTAAATTAGACTTTTTGTTTACATGATTGCTTGTCAGGATCCATATATCGTAGGGATACTGCAAAACCAAATTTTAAATTACATTATTGATAATAAAAACTTAAAAAACGACATCGAAAACAAAATAAGTAAAAAAATGTTTTTCAACATTTCGAATTCGGCGCCGAGTAAAATCTTTTACGTGTTATTTACTGTTAAAAAAATACATACAGCCGAACATAGAAACTCCTCTGTTTCGAATTCGGTTAAAAATAAAGCGTTATGGGCAATTTACATTACGCAATTTTATTTGTAATATCACCGATGGTATGTAAAAATTTATTTATGTTAATGATTACATAAATAAAATTTTTCAAAATAATATTTCATCTTTTAACAAAATAGAAGAGATGATATGAATACATAAATCTTGAATCAAATTAATTAAGAATAGGTTTGACATCTTTAGAATTCATTTTCTCAAAATGAAGTCCGCGTGGCTTGACACAGTATTGTTTATCAGCGTTCAACTATTGTCGTTACCGTAAACGAAATTATTCACACAGACAACTTCGTCGCACGTATACAACCGTGACGATTATTATGAATACCTCAGCATTCTACGACAAACGTCTCCGAATGCTGACAGACGCCACTTTTTATTAGATCATAAACCACCCTGTAGGTTACCCATTGAATACATCATTGAATAAAAGAAAAAAACGTTTTTCCTTATACTTTTTACTGTTTTTAAATATGGCGCCTCGTGACGTCATTATGCGTAATAACAAATTTATATTTTTTTAGTAGATTCGACTTCGACTTTCGACTTCTTCGACTCGATTTCTTTTGAATGTTTGAAAGTGAAATGTAAAGACAGAATAACTCATACCAAAAATAATTTCGAAATTGAATCGAACAATATGATGAAACTACCAAATTCAGCATTCAACACACAATGAGTTATCAGTTCTCGTGTCTGGTCAGTTAATGTTGAGCACAATTTGAAAATTTGCTCTTCAAAACCCTTAATACTGACTGCGCGAAAATTATTCTACCATTTAAGCCTTATAATGGTTCATCAATTAAATTACACGTTATTGAACTTAGATGGAGAAAGTACGATGGAAGTGACGCATCAAAAAGATCACTAGCTTAACTACTATTAAAAAAACCGTCGCAAGACTTGCACTATGTCGTTTTTTTTATTACTTTTTAAAGCAGCAATTGACATACATACTATATGAATGTGTAAACTTTCTACCTATTAATGTTCATGGAATACAGACTACACAGAGATCTATCCTACGAAACCATAGGATAACAGGGTCCCTTGCGATGGAACCCTAAAAAGAGTTTTCAAATCAAATAAAAAAATCTTTATTTGGACAACACATAACACTATTATATAGAAAACAGTTATAAAATTAAATAACAAAATCAGAAATAATATAATAAAGAACAAACCTTAAAAAAATATTAAAAAAAATGTATGTAATGATCTAAATATACAAATATATTTAAAAAATATTACTATCTATATTAATATTATAAAGTTGAAGAGTTTGTTTGTTTCTTTGAACGCGCTAATCTCAGGAAGTATTAGTTCGAATTGAAAAAATATTTTTGTGTTAGATAGTTTATTTATTGAGGAAGGCTATAGGCTTTATTACATCACGCTATGACTCATAGGAGCGAGGCAGTAACCATAAACGCGAGTGAAATCGCAAGGAACAGCTAATTCTACATAATTAAGTGCAATAATTGAATCATCTAAATTATAGAAAGTGAATATCAATCTTAAATCACTTTTAATTTTTAATTAACATTTCAAACGAGTGCTTAAGTTGATTAATAAATATTTAGATATATTGACGTTTATGGAGCTTATCTAAATTTCTAGTTTTTTTTTACGCTTTTTGAGATATTAGGTCTTAGATACGAAAACACTCACCCGCAGTAGAGCAGCGTGGTGGGTGTAGCTTTAAACATTCTCTATAATAGAAGAGGAGGCCTTTGTCCAGCAGTGGTACGTTTACAAGCTGTTACTTTACTTTTTATTCAATTCAATTCTTTGGTTAATGGCTTTACTTTTTATTACTTTTACGGAAACAACCAAAACGGTACTTTGACGTAAAGTCTGGCTTAACGGTACTTTGACGTAAAGTTTGGTGTGACCAATGTAGTACCACGTAATCATACAGAAAATCGGTCTAGTCTAAAGATTAAGACCTAATATTTTTTAATATTAAAAAAATCTGTCAATCGTTGCATATGTGGACGCTGATAAGCAATGCTATGTCAAGCCACACGGACCTTGTTTTGAGAAAATGGCGTCTAAAGATGTCAAACCTATTCTTAATAAATTCGTTTGAATAAGCATATATCGATTTTTTTTATTTTGAAAATAGGTATAACTAATAGAAAGTAGATTAGCATAATAATTTTTTTTATTTAATAATAAGTTCTTCAAATATATTAAATTATTGTATATTGCAAAATATCGAACCCACTTCATTATTCGAAACATGAAATTAAGAAACTTTTTTTCGTACTTATTTACTTTAGATGTCTTGAAATTATTTTTGAATAATGTCAAATACATGACACATTGTCACAATACATCAATTTGTCCGAATTTCATTTTTTGTGGTTGACACATTATTGCTTATCCGCATCCATATTTGATACATGATTTGATTGGACATTAACGTCAATAATGATACCATTTCCAAACATAATTTGTTCTTTGTTCTAAATAATTATTCACGTTTGGGTTAACGTTAAATTTATGAATGAAATAAATCATGTATTTAGCATACTAAAATGTTCCACCTCATTGATTGTAAAGTTTTAACACGCACAATGGTGAGTATTTTATTTAAAACGAAAAATCAGCGTAAAGTTTATTAAAGACTTTTAACTGCGTTTTCTATGGTGAATGACAGAGTTGGAAAACATATCCTTCCCTTACATACTACTCTCCAAAATCTCTTATTCATTTTCGCTGGAAATCTATTTGTGGCTCCTCTGGCAAATGCTGTTCACTTAACATCATGTAATACAATTGTTTTGTTCACTATTTTCAATAATAATATTAAACATAAAAAAACCCTCGACACCATCTTTAATAGGTAGAGAAAAAGGCTCATGATCTTGAAATAGTTAGACCGCTTTTTGTAAAATATGTTTAAGAACTATCGTTAAAACACTCTCTTTCAAATAAAGAAAACAACATTCTAATCGGTTCGCCAGTTAAGGAGCTAACAGACACACACAGCGGTAAAAAAAAATATTGTGTTCACTATACCGTCGTTTAAATTATAATTGTTGGACCTTTAGATGCGTAATTGCTATGTGGATGATAATGGCGCCTAACGTTCACGTCATTGATATTATTGACAGTTCAATTTTTATTGTTTTACATATGAGCAAAGCAAATATTGGCTTATTTGAGCTTATTTACATTACGAAAATAGGGTTATTAAATTAATTATACAACGTTAATATCACTAATAATTTCACGGTTTTCACACGTTGTAAAACTTGATGCTTACGCGTCAAATTGTTGGTGAATTTCATGACAGTAATGTCATGAAATCTTATACTACTAATTTCATAATGTAAACTATGCTCATGTTTTATATGTGATACACACGATATCACGTCATGATTTTACGGTGCACGTTCGTAGATTTTTACGATGCAACGTCGATACAAATTACGACGTCGGGCGTAAAGGAAACTGTGGTAGAGCCTATCTATAGCCTATTGACTGCTTATATACGCTCGATCGGGGCAGTACCACACTCACACAGATCGAAGTGTACCACACTCAGTTAATATAGCTGAGTTTCGTACGGTGAGTGAGAGAGCCGGAAGCCCATCTCTCTTTCTTATTCCTTTCCTTACTTTTAATTCCCTTTCATCCCGTATTCATTTTTAGCTGGCAACTCCTCTAGTGCTACAAATGTTCATAGGCGGTGGTCACTTAACACCAGGTTTTGTCTATCTATTATCTGTTCTCTTCTTTTGCCACCTACGTTTTATATATCGTCGGTCTATATGTGATAGTTCGTACATGCAAACTGCCGAACGTCACAGGAGAGACACAAAACTTCTTTCAAATCTAACCGTAATAAATATGTTTACATTTTTAAACGATTTAAATTTAAAATGGTGAAAGAAATAATATTATTATACAAGTAAATTGAATACCTTTTTTACTGAGAAAATTTATTTTTACCAAAATTGTCAGTTACGAGGTATTACATATAGAGCGACGCTATGTTAAAAAGTGTCACGATCTGATGCTGAGTATATATGGATGCTGATAAGCAATAATGTGTCAATCCACAAAAAGTCAATTTCGAAAGAATAATAAATAAGTACGGAATAAATTATCTTAATTTAATGTTTCGAATTTCCATATCCTGCAATTTATACAATAATCTCAGATATTTTCGAAGCTTTTTATTAGATAATACATTGAATATATCAATCTGCTTTAAGTCATTATACCTTTTAACGAAATAGAAAAGAAAAGATGGACTTCTTCAAACAAATGAATTAGAACAGTAGAAGTTTCACTACATCTTTAGACGCCATTTTCTCGAAATAGAGTTTTGTGGCTTGACACAGTTATTGTTTATCAGCGTCCTATGTGTATATGTGTTTTGGCCAAAAGCCGTAGGCGGAAGTTAGTGTCATATAAATTGTTAGTCTAACTTGTCGGATGATTTTGCTGAAAACATAAATAATGTATATAATTCGCATTGACAACGGCTATTCCATTTGATCGTAATTTATTGAAAATTGTACGTTAAATTAATGGTCCTAAATAGCTTAGTGGCATTTGTTTTTGAAATTTCGGTGTTTGTTTTGATAACTGGTATCCGATAAAATTGAAATATGTAGAGGAATGCATTGATAAAGTTAATGTGTAAACGGTATTGGATGAAACTTTACAAAACAAATTAAAATTGCGTAGTACTAATAAGTTAATTTAACATAGTACTTTATTCTAGAATTTTCGAGATGTTCTAACCACCAGGCCATCTGGGTTTTCAGCGGTAATAGATGATGATCGCGGGTTCAAACTCCGGCTAGCACCGCTGAATTATTAAGTGTTAAATTTGTATTTAAATTCATTTCGACCTAGGCGGCGAAGTTAAACATCGTGAGGAAACCTACATGTGCCGGGAGAAATTCTGACCCATGTATATCCGGCTCGCAGTGGAGCAGCGTGGTGGTTTAAGCTCTACACCTACGCTTTAATAGCAGAGGAGAGCTTTGCCCAGCAGTGGAACGTTTAGAGGCTGTTACTTTAGTTTTTTTTTTTTAATTTAATCGCGTATTTTATTTATTTTTATCATACCAATTTTACGAATGCTTTACAACAACCATGGTCACGGATATCTCAATATAGTTGATTCTTGAGCTGATATTATATTTTTATTAACTTGAAAACGTAATTGATTTGAATTGTACCGTCTGTCCTTATTGAAATCTGTATTACATACGGCAAGTGGATTAATCACGAGCAATTTTCCGTTGTCTTGAGGAGTTCCATTTCTGAGCTTAGCTGGTTTCAATAGCATCTAAATGAAATTGATATGAAATCACCCTTGAGGTATAAATAATTAAAGTACTATATAATAGAAATAGCATCATCAAAACCAATTTCGAATTGATACATACATCGTGTAGCATAATCATTAAAAAATCAACCATATTCTTTGGATGTTTTTTAAGATATATTTAAATGCTGTTAAGTAATAATATGTCAATCCACAAAAAGTAAATTTGGAGATATTGATACATTTTAATAATTGGTTACCTATTTAACATTATACAAAAGAAATTCAAGTAATTTCCACTACATAAGTATGGAAAAAGTTTCTTAATTTAGTGCACAGAATTTCGAGTGCGCTTCATATTTTGCAATTTATACAATAATGTCATATATTTGAAAAACTTATTTTTAGATAAACCTTTTCATTATACTAATCTACTTAATTTCATTATACCTTTTATCTAAAAAGATAAAAAAGGTGGATACATACGTCTTCAAACGCATTTATTAAAAATTGCTTTGATATCTTTAGACGCCATTTTCCCAAAATGAAGTCCGTGTGGGTTAACATACTATTGCTTATCAGCGTCCATTTATGATTGACGGGAACATTCTTAAAATGGCAGTAATGTAGATGTATGTAACTTACACAAAGTTACCTCATTTGCACATGCAAGTAGATTGGGTAATTTTAATTTCTTTTAATTTTTTTATCATTCCACAGATACGAGTAAGTTCTAAAGTTAGCTAAGCGTTTGTGCCATTTACTTGCATACAAGCATGACCACTTTTTACCCAACTGTGCGACACAGAGGGTAATATGTTTATCAGTCTCTGTATGTCTGTGTTTTGTCGTTTGTTTCGTCATAATGTGTAAAATAAAAAAATTAAAATATATCAATTGGCGTATCGTTGACTAGGTATTTAAATATCATTTTTTGGGTTTCTTATATCATTTTTCAATCAGAATTATCGTATAGAATCTATGATGATTTAAAGTTCACGATTCTTACTTTTAGGTTTTTAAACAGAACTGCTGACTGCAGTCTGCAGATGGTCTGGTTACGCAGTTGCTAGCATGGGTTTATTGGGCTTAAGTTTAAAACTTACATTCTCGATGAATTCTGGATTCTCAGTGTACCCATAACCGATGAATATCATGGAGTGAAGACCGAGGATCATCACCATGGTGTAAAATCTGAAATGAAAAGTTATTTTAATACTCTATCAATATAACAATTTTATCATTCCAAAGTTTTTTTTTATAAAATTAACTAACTTCATTCTGCGACGTCACTTGAATTAATGTAAGTTTTGTTTTTAAATAATACGCAAATATCCATAAAACATTATCGATGTCTATCTGTATAATGTACCTTTCAAATGGTACCATAATTTTTTAAATATTTTAATACAAAATTCTCTTTCTTTATTATATTCTTTTTTAGTTGCCCTCCGCGGTTTCAATGGTTACTGCTTCGCTTCTATGAATCATAGCGTGATGTAATATAGCCTATAACATTCCATAAACGGGCTATCAAACGCAAAAAAAAAAATTCAAATCGAATCATTAGTTTCAGAGATTACCCCCTACATACAAACTTACAAACAAACTTTACCTTCTTATGATATTAGTATAAAATACTAGTACAGATAAGTCGACATTATTAAACTAAAATTTAATTATATTACGAATAAATATATACTTTTTCCGAATAAAATGTAATCATAGTTTTGTAGCTACCTCATAGCTTGGAAACACTTGAATATTCCGCCCTCAGCACTTCCGCCATACTTCAACGCTTTCCAATTCTTTTGCACGCAGAAGGCTAACATGTACTTGTTACCTAAAATAAAACGATTTGTAAATAACAGCTTCAAAATAGCTTTGCCAGATGGCTGGCAAGTCAGTAACCCTTCAAAATAAGATTAAATACCTATTAAAATAACGATCATTATACTTCTAGGACACGGTGGAAAAACCCACAAGGGCAAACATTAAAATTTACAAAGAATATTTGTAGAACTACAAATATTTAGCCCGGGTAAGATTCAAGCTCACAACCGTCAGCTGTAAAGGTACAACAACTTTTAGGTGAAAAGCCTGTTCACACTAACGTTTTACTCACAACAATACTCACTCATTCTGGTTTTAGTTTACTTAATAATTCTTGTCAGTTCTTCAACTAATTAAACAGATATTAGATTCATCAAAGTAATGAATATCGGTATAATATATCGCGCGTTTATTATTAAAGTGACCGATTTCAAAATCTGCGTGGCACGAGTTAACCACGGTAGTAAAAATTAGTCTCATATAATTCTATGGTTCATAATTTATGACTAAAAAAACTTTGAACATTTTGTGTAAATAAATTGCCGAACTCCCAAAAACCATTTTTTACGTTTCGTGCCCAAGAATGTGAATTTTGGTACAGTCACTTTATTATTAAGCGTGCATTATTGATGCCGGAGTGAATGTGAAACGCCTATTTAGAATAATAGATAGTTACGAAGTGATAAAGTGCCTTCTTGCAAAATTAATCTACTAGGCCTTGTTAGATGCAATAATTACCAAGAATATACCTACGTACTGAATGCTCAATTAAATTCCTATTAACTAAGAAAAATATATGTGTATTCTTTAGATAAATCTTGATATTACATTCGTAGATCGTTGATAAACTTTTAATTATTTTCTTTCATAGTTTTGTGTTTTGACATTATTTTGAGACATTTTTATTATTAGCATTTGCTAGCGGTGTTGCTTGCGTTCGTGTAGATTTTGTTTTAACTTAAAACGCTTATATATGTACATAAAATCTTACACCAACTCGTGGAGCAGCGTGGCGGATTAAGCTCTAAACTTATTCCTTAAAAGGAGAGGAATAAATCAATAAAAAAAATATACACACAACCACGTATTCGACACACACACACACATATATACTTTTTTTATTTACTGTTAAAGTCACATTGAGAATAGATTCTCGACAGAACCTAAATAATATTCAAAATTGTTATTTAAATAAATTATGCTATAAATATTTCGAAAATGGGCACATATTTTTATTAAACGTTTTTATTTTATGTTACAATGTTTTATTGTGTTTGTATTTTCACTAGCAGGACTTTTAATTGAAACGATTACAAATCAGTCAGCTCGAAACCGCGATAACTGTCGAAACGCCAGAAAAAATGTTTTATTTATTTATTTGATTTAACAATTTATCGACTAACAATATACAGTTATAAAAAGTGGAGATATGACACTTGTATTTAAAAAATAATATACATGTTCGGTTATTATTCCTGTAAACATTGGTTGGGTATGGATGCTCATAAGCAATAATGTGTCAACCCACAAAAAGTTAAATTCTTATATATTGAAATATTCTCATAATAAGTTCTAAACAAGTACGGAAAAAAAATCTTAACGTTTCGAATATTGAAGCATGTTTGCAATATACTATGATCTCATATATTTGAAAAACTTCTTATTAGATATTTTTTATTATACCGATCTACTTTTAATTTATTATGCCTTTTATCAGTTAAATACTTTTTCAAATTAAATAAGAATAGGTTTGACATCTTTAGACACCATTTTCTCGAAATGAAGTCCATGTGGCTTGACATAGTATTGCTTATAAGCCTCCATATATATTAGCTGCTCCTCACGGTTTCGCTCTCATGAGTCGTAGCTTATGTGATATAGTCTATAACCTTCCTCAATAAACTCATAAGAGATTACTCCCTATATACAAACTTACAAACAAATTTTACCTTTTTATAATTATAGTATAGATATTTTCATATACCTTCGCCCTCTTCTGGTGGCCACAAGAAGTAGTATGCTGTGCAGCCGAGATTCACCAGAAGTAGAAGTAATAGTAGCGCACCAACTACATAATCTAGAACATCAGGTGGAACGTAATCGTTTTGGGTCTTGCAGTATCTGACAGATAGAGATTCGACCTGTAGGAAAGAAATAAAGACGTTAATCCTAATATACGTTCACAAACACGTGACCAAGACGCGACGTCCCGTCGTGGTACGTTACGACGCCATGAAATGTCACGACGCTGACGTGGCGTCATGAAAATCTGTGACGTTTATTTTATTACGATTTTTTTTTGTTTCATTTTCAATAAAAAATCGTATAATCTAATAGTAACCCTAAGAAATTCAGGCTTTAAAGAAAAGTCAATTTTTTGAAATCATGTGCATGAAATTAAATGAATTTTCGTAATCGTTTTGTTTATCATTATCAATGGCTTACTATAGTACTATTTTTGTAAATTTTTGTCTTATAATTTATGAAATTTCACGAGCTTCCCTGTTCAGAGTTTGTGTTGTGTATTCGTTGTGTTTGTTAATGTTTCTGTATTTAGCTTTATCTATTACTCACCTGTAAACCATAGCGTTGGTGGATAGAAGTATTAAAGCATGTTTTTAAAGTTTCTGCAGTTATCTCACTCGCGTTGGCGTGTGTGAGATTCAGCCCACAGCTCTGGGAGCCACAGACTCCTCGATGCAGTTTCGAATGTCTGTAGTTCTTATATGATATCGATGAAAAATTCTAGAAAAGAAAATTATTTTATGTTATTAAAACGGGGTTAGGGAGGGAAGAAATGGATGTAATTTTCTCCATTATAGTATTAACAAGAAATATTGAGATTAGGTATATTTTTCATACATTTCCTCACAGCCCAGCTTGGTTTCAAAGAAGTATATTATGACGCTAGTGTGTGTTATTCAAATATACAGAACAGAGCTAGATTTGGAAGTCTGCAGTCCCTGGGGCAACAAAAAAAGATCGTGAAGCCCGCACATTGGATACCGAACATGCATGCAAGTGGTGTGGATGATATCGAGTCCTGAGGCGAAGGGTGCGATGGTAAAAGTGAGACGATGACACCATGTCAAAAAGTTCATCAGAACACTCCCCATTGTACAGACGGTAAAAAACACAAGAAAGCCAACGTCTCTTGCTATATTTAAAGGTTCTAAAGAGTTTGTGAGTTTGGGATCGTTGACGATACGAACTGCGCGGCGTTTGGTTTGATACTTGTTCATAATTTACTCACTGCATATTACAGTAACAAATTACCCTATATAGTCCTTAAGGTACCGTTATCTGTATTAATATATGGTTAAAACTATGAGCGTAAATCTGCAGCTGATAATATTTTCTAATGGACAGTGTCATCCAAGTCTAATTAACTGTCCCTCTGTCAGACAAACGTGATATATGGTTCCTGCGGGTCTCTCAAAGACTCTAGATATGTTACCTTAATACTATTACATATTATAAATCTGTATCCATTACTAACTTTGAGAAACTCAGTTGCTAGCTGGTTGCTAGGCAACGTCGTCCAAAATGGTCGGCATTCTGGGTACCAATATCCATGAACTTATAACATAGTTATATAAGATCATTGTATTAAATTTTACAACGATCGTCTAATTTGTTTTAAGTAAATCGTATGTATAAAGGCCAGAACCCATAACAACGATGCAACGTCGCGTCATGCACGTTAGGGAGCAGCCATGCATTATCATGCATGAGCACGACGCTGTAGTTAGTGTTACATGGCATGACGTCACATCGTAATTGTTTTCACCGCTATACCAGCGTCGATGTAAGGTGTCATTAAGACTGAACAGTACGCTGGGTTACACATCAGAATATTCTCGTTGTGTGCTGGAAGGCTCTTTTAAATATAAGTACATTTGCTGCTCCTCGCGGTTTTACACGCGTTTATGATTACTGCGTCGTTACTATGAGTTATATTGTGATATACCGTATGACTTACCTCAATAAACGGGCTATTCAAATAAAAATAATTTCTAGAATCGGATCAGTAGTTTCAGTACCTTTGTATACAAACTTAGAAATATATACCATAAATATTAGTTATAATTATAACTTTTCCTGGTACGTGTAACAAAGAATTAAATAAAATTATTTCCATTTAAAAGCCAGATGTATTATTACCTTAATATATTGGTACAGTGGTGTGTCATCTTCCAGTAGTTCGAGGTCTACGATGCAGTAGACCGCATCTGGTTTCCTAAGGCACAGGTCGTAGTCATCCAACTCGGAGAGAATCGGCATGGAATAGTAGTCGAATGGTTCCAAAATATCTTAAACAAATAAAATAAAAGCAAAATTAAGTAACAGTCTGTAAATGTCTAACTGCTGGGCAAAGACCTCCTCTCCTATAGAAGGTGTAGAACTTAAACCACCACGCTGCTCTACAGCGGAGCGGGTATACATGTGTCAGAATTTCTCCAGTATTCCTCACGATGTTTTAACCGTCGAGCTCGAGATGAATTTAAACACTAATTTAGCACTTGAAATATCAGCGGTGCTAGCCGGGGTTTGAACCCGCGATCATCGGTTGAGATCAACGTGTTCTAATCACTCGGCCATCTTGAACAAATATAAATAATAAATACTTTTAGTATATGTTTTTCTTTCTTCATAGATTTAAGTGTTTCTGATTTTGTTATTTTGTAGGTTAGTTTTTCGCATCTCGCGTATGCTTTAGTTTTCGTGGTCTAAAACCTTCATTGCAATATTTGTCAAAAAGTATACAATACTCAAGAAGAGGTGGAGCTTCCATAGATAAAATATATGACGAATGTGCTAAGCTTCTTGTTTAAGTAACATAGTGGTAACCACAGACATAAGCAATATACTCGAGTAAGTTTAAATTTAATTAGATTTGCAGAAATATAACATGAATACATTAGTACATAAAGGTGAATAAATTTAAATTTCATTACAATTGACAATTTAGGTGGTATTTTTTTATTTTGTCTTGCCTGTCTGCTGCCTATGCTTGTTACTTTTAACCGATCAAAATAGAGGATATTGTAAGCTTAAGGTACATGTCCATGTGTATATGACATCGTAGCTCCTTAATGATTTTTAATGCGTTTTTTCTGAAAGCTAATATAATTAAGATGTTTCTTAGCTATCATTTATGAAGATCCTTATTATTATTATGCTCCGTCGCTTGAAGGTTAACAGCTCTTTTCTAGTTCTTAAAAGGATCTGACCATCCGTAAATATCTCTGCTCTCTCCCTCTGTTGGGCAAAGATCTCCTCTTCTATTAAGAAGGTGTAGAGCTTAAACCACGACGCTGCTCAACTGCGGGGCGGATATACATGTGTCAGAATTTCTCCCGGTACATGCAGGTTTCCTCACGACGTTTTCCTTCACCGTCGAGCTCGAGGTAAATTTAGCACTTGAAAAATCAGCGGTGCCAGCCGGTGGTTTGAATCCGCGGTTATCGGATGAGATCGACGTGTTCTAACCACTTCCCATCTCGGCTCTATATTTATTTAATGATTTTAGTACATGTGTAGATAAAAGTGCATACTGCGTGTGTGATTACGTTAAGCGATATATTAAATAGGTTTATTTCAATATCCTTCCTCCATTGCATCGTATTGCATTTCCGTTTGCAACTGCTTATTTCTTGCGTGCTAGAAAATAGATACTTTTGCTAATAATACGAGACGAGCCTTACTTAATTTTGTTCGGTTTCCGGTTCGCTCACTCACCGCACGAAATGCGGCTATATTGGTTACTTCACCCCGATCTTCTGTGAGAGTGAGGTACTTCCTCGGTCTCGCCAGCCAGTAGGGAGTAGGCTAGGCTCTACCTCAGTAGTATTACAGTGACGGTATTCAACAGTACCGGGCACAAAACGTAAAAAAATGTTTTATACTTGGGGCTCCGATTATTTATGTCACTATATAACCGCATAATTATATGAAACACAAATTGAATTACTAACTTAGCTAAAACCGTTGGCGGTAGTTGTAAATAATATTTTTCTTAAACTTCAAATGGACAAATGTCACCTTAGTCTACCCGTGACCACGAACGCTGTAAAGTGCTCGAAACGTCGGGACGATAAAAACAGTTAATATGCGCGATCGAAATCCGTTTAAAATAGTTTTATTTGAATGAGTAATAGTCGCGAAAATCTACACAACGTTAACTTAGCTAAACTCCACGTAGATTTTAAATAATTTAAATATTTTTATCCAACAGCCTTTGTGTAAGAGAATATATATTTTCGTTAATATACATAAGTAATGTTCACTCTTTCCCTCATTACGTGATTTTTAGAACGATATAAATACTATTTAGGTAATTTAACTTAAACTATTTTACTAAAATGACTATTAAATTTAATTCTGTATTGCGTTAAACCGTTAGTACTGATTAAAATAATGCCAGCATTAAATATTAATGTTCCAGTCAAAGAATTGTGGTTCTTATTTTATTTGAAATAAGATTGAAAATTGTATACATATGCAGTTCTATATAAGTGTCGCAAGCGCAACGAGTTGAGTACAAACAAACAGATTTATTACATAGATTTAGTAGTAGTTACACAAATCTGTGCGTTATTCGAGTAGTTTCTTTAGTGGTCTTATTATTTTTAACCAACTTCAAAAAGGAGGAGGTATATACAATGGGATGAAAATTATATGGGATGTTAATTAGCAATAATGTGTCAACCCACAAGCAGTTAAATTCAGAGATATTGATGAATTATGTTAATGCGTCATGAATATTTAATATGAATAAAAAAAAATTCAAGTCATCTAAAAACTACATCATTATTAAAAAAAATTCTAAACAGGAATTAAACCCACTATATTATTGCACCATTTGACAGTGTTACTTGTTTAAAGATTATTTTTTACAAAATATTATAAAATTAAAACATTAATAAATAAGGGTACGTTTTTTAAAAAATCATAATCATCGCGATCCGTTCCCCACCCCCTCGCCTCTCGCCTTAACATCACCACGTAAACTTTCTTTGTTAAAATCAAATACTGCACTTAAATTATGTAAATATTATATGAAATTCGGACTTCGAAGATGTTTTCCGGTTGACGTAACAGAAATATTTTTTTTTTAATAAAAATTAAATCTGCGAAGATTAATTTTCTACTAAATGTTAAAAGTTTACTTAATATCCCTTAATATTTGATGACCCCCAACCTAATGGGATATTAAGAACTATGTCCAATGCGGACACTAAAAAATCACCTAATGGACATAAAAGTACACCCAAGGCCTTTAATCACAAACGTGGTCAATGGGCCTTATAAATTATCTTCTATATTCTCTTCTATTCAATGTCGACACAAAGCGTCGACCACCATCTAATTACAATTAAATTGACTTTCTATTTTCGGTTATAAGTTAATGCATTACAAATAAAGGTACAGTTACAAAATAACTTCCATTACCGCGTAACGCGCAAATATACTCGACTTTGACCTAGTTATGAACGAGTAACTTATGGTTGTAATTTTCTTTAAGCAATTTAATGAGTCTTAAATATCCACTATTCGAGGGACAAGGAAACTCGATATAACATATGAAATCCCATTTTAAATTTTATATAGTTTCATTACAAAATTCGCGATCTCTTTATTATATTTGTACATCCGTATCCGTATCCGTGGATATTCGAGGAATTTTTGACGGATCTTTTATGGATATCTTATATTATTAATTTTAAATAAATAAATTAAATTTTATATATACCTAGTGTACAATGTACCAAAAATTTTATTAAGCTGAAGAGTTTGTTTGTTTGTTTGAACGCGCTAATCTCGGGAACTAATCATTCAAATTGAATATAAGATAGTTTATTTATTGAGGAAGGTTATAGGCTGTATTACATTACTCTATGACTCATTAGAGAAAAGCAGTAACCATAAACGCGAGAGAAACCGCGAAGCGTAGCTAGTTTACCTATAAAGCGACATGTTTATTTAAATACTGTTAATCCGTGTGCTAATCCATTTCAAATAACTTCAAAAACTAATATTAAATTATGTAAATAATTCACGCAATGGAGTCTTAATGTAATAAGAGATGAATGACCACACTTGACTGACCAAGCGCGGCGAAAGGGACACTTCCATTGCGAGTGTATGACATAATAAATTCTACTTCTGACCGATATATATTTTACTTTTAACTTCCTCAAACGCTACTTAATTTTAAGTAGAGTTTAAACGTCACTTATGCTTAACGATGTAATGGACTATTATAATATAAGATGAAAAGACTAAGTTACATTTAAGTTTTTTTTTTGTAAACTGCCCCTTGCGGTTTTAATCGCTTTTATGATGACAGCTTCACTCCGGTGAGTCGTAGCGTGATGTAATACAGCCTATAACCTTTCTCAATAAATGGGCTATCCAATTTTTTTAAATGGGATGGGAGTAGCTTCAGAGATTACTCTCTATATACAAATTAGTAAATCGCGAGATGAATGAGATTTGCGCTTTTCGACAAACAAAGGAATCCTTTAATGTAATGCATTAGATCTGATTTATCCAGTCGCATAAAAAAATTAATATAGGACCTACATTATTTAAAATAAAAATTTGTACAAACACAAATTAGTGCAAACGAAATTTGCAAATGTTACGGGTATGTATAATCACAAAGAGAAAATTCCAAACTTATAATACAAAATGCATTAGTGTCATGAAAGACTAATCTTATATTTGGAATATAATACAATACGCCCTCATAATATTTAAAAGAAGGTAAACACGTTTGCATTTCACTAAAATATTTACCAAAATACAAAATGCTTACGAAATGTAAAAAATAAAATCACGAAAAGAGTTCCGAATCCGAAATGCAAAACTCAAACAGTCCTCCCAGGAAAAATGGTAAACAGAATATTTATCCAGGACATAATTTAAATGTAGAACGTGTCCCGGGAAAGCAATATAACTGGACATGGTTCTAGTAAAAGTATCAGTTAGGAAACCTAGCAGTGTAGAATGTCACTATTGCTAATAAACGAGTTTTGAAACTGAACACTACCTGTACCTAAACGGGTGCATTCACCCGGCTTCGTTAATGCATTTATTTTATTGCTATATTATCACGAGTACGTCGATGTAGTGAGTTTAACGTTTGTTATTTTAGGACATGCGGATGTTGATAAGCAATAATGTGTCAACCCACAAACAGTTAAATTCGGAGATATTGATGTATTTTGAAACTGCATAACCAGAACATTTTTTAAAAAGTTTCAAGTCATCGAAATTAAATACGGAAAAAAGTTTTTTTTTGTTTAACGTTTCAATTATTGAAGTGTGTTTCATATTTTGCAATATGCGATGATATAATATATTTGATAAACATATTATTTGATTAAGCCTTTTAATATACCAATCTACTTTTAATTAATTATATCTTTTATAAAATAGGAAAGAGAAGATGGATATATACGTCTTCAAACTAATTTGTTAAAAATAGGTTTGATATCTTTAGACGCCCTTTTCTTAAAACGAAATCCGTGTGGCTTGACATTGCTTATCAGCGTCCATATAAACATTTTTTGCACAAAAATGATAATCCCAACAATCTATCAATAGACGATTAGCACGAGCCTAAAGGCGATACTTCTGTTGAAAGTTGCTGAGAGCTGTGTTCTGCTGATTCCAGATGATGCTGCAGCATCAAGGAAAGGCCATGTTATTTTTGTATAATTGAAGTCGTCACAGTATATTTAATTTCGATTAGACCAGTAGAAATTGCTCAGATCCTTCCAACAACCATAGCCGGTAACCTTCGAACGTCTAAACAGATCTTCATAAATCATAGCTAAAAGAATCCCGATTCCGAAAATCGATCTATTCGTTAGGGAGTTACAATGCCAAAGACAGACACATAGATACGTCAAACTCATATCACTCCTCTTTTTTAGTTGAGGTTTAAATGAAATAACTTAAAGATGAATCTAGTATAGATTATGAAGAGGTAAAATTTGTTTGTTAGTTTGTATGAGGGGTAATCTCTGAAACTACTGATCTGATTTGAAAAATTATTTTTGCGTTGGATAGCCCGGTTATTAAGGAATGTTATAGGCTATATTTTATCACGTTATGACTTATAAGAGTGAAGCATCAACCATAAACGCAAGTGTAATCGCGAGGTGCAGTTAGTTTTCAACGAAAACAAATACTATTTTTTTCTATGTCATAGCATTTTATTTCATGGATAAAAAAGTTCCATACAATAAATACTAATTTGGTAGTTTTATCTGGAAAGGTTAAAAGAGTTTTAAAAATTTATAAAAATAAAAGATTTAGATGATCTTTATCCAAATTTTATACTGCATAATGTTATATTTGAAATCACCGACAAGAATCTCGATAGTGACAATTACATAATTGACAGTTACATAATTGCCAGTATCACATTAATTGTATTCTGATAAGCAATAATGTGGCAACCCGCAAAAAATCTAATTCGGTGATATTGATGTATTCTGATAATATGTATATAAAATTATGGCGTTACGTATATAAAATTATCCAAAAAAAAAAATCAAGTTATCGAAATTAAAAATGTTTCTAAGTTTAATGTTTCAAATATTAAAATATATTTGAAAAACTTGTAATTAGATATAACTTTTTTATACTAATCTTTTAATTTATTATACCTTTTATCAAAATAGAAAAGATAAGATATACACCTTCAAAAGAATTTGGTAAGAATTGGTTCGACACAAACACATGAACCACAAGAACATATCAAAATCTATAAAATCACCAATTTTCAAAACTCCCGGAAGTCTTCGAGCATCAATGACTATACTAAACGAGCATAAGATTAAAAGCTAGTTATACATTCATTGCAATGAGGTAAAGCATCTGCATTACTGAGTATATTGTAACAGTCATATTACGGAACACAAAATAAACATCTTTTCTATCAAAGAAAAACGCAATCGTTGCATGAAATACTTACAAATTTGGACATGAAATGGTTATGTAAGTCGATTTTTTTAACGACTCGTCAATTGACGTCTGACGTTGTCTCTATTTTTGGGGTACCGTGAGTGGTATGGAAAAATGCTTGGCTGTAATAATTAACTGTCATTCACTTTTCGGAGTCTTATTGACTATCATAATGTATGTATGTTTGCGAATGTTATAGAAAGTATAAAAATTTTAAAAATTTAAAATGGCTGATTTGGACGCCATAGTTGACTAAATTGACTGGCTATATTAAGTGTATCATTGAATTGGTATTTAAAAATATTTTTTAGGTTCCGTATATCGGTTTTTATATCAGATTTATCGTTTAGGATCTATAACGATTTGAAGTTGGTTAGTAACGCTTCTCACTTATAGGATTTAGACAGAACTGATATTGATATTATAGTGCTGACTGCAGATCGTCTTATAAAGCAGTCGGATTTTTGACATTTTTAACTAATTAAACTTGTTTTCATACTAAATCTTAAAATGCAAATGGTACGTAGATAATACATGATCAACTCGATCAATTTTCCTTTTATTAAAACTCCCGTACACGCTCTTATGAGTCGTAGCGTGATGTAATAAAGCCTTCCTTAATAAACGGGCTATCTAACGCTAAGAATTTCTCAAATCGGTCTAGTAGTTTCGGAAGTTCAGTATTCAATGCAAAAAAACAATCAAATTTTTCCTCCTAAATTGAATAGAACGTTATTTGTACATTTTAAACTACTAGCTTTGATATACTTATCGGTTTTTGTCGTAGTTGAGTTTTAATTCCCTAAATATTCTTGTTTAAAACTAGCTGGTGCTCGCGACTTCGTCTGCGATGTCTGTGATGCCTACGTCTCAGTCCGATCGGTTTAAAATTGACAAAGTTTCATTCATACTTTCATCCCCTATTTTATCTCTTTGGGGACAGAATAAATTAAAATCCTTTCGGAATTTAGCGGCTGCCTACTTCATACCATTTATCTGCATGTCAAATTTCAGCCCGATTCATCTAGTGGTTTGGGTTGTGTGTTGGTAGATCACTATGTCAGTCAGTCACGTTTGAGTTATATAAATTTAGATAGAAACTATATATATATCTTTTAGAAAATGTTGAGTAAAGTAAACGCCTGTAAATGCCCTTCTGCTGGTCAAAGGCCTCCTCTCCCATTAAAGAGAAGGCTTAGAACTTAATCCACCTCGGTGCTTCATTTCGAGGTGGATTATACACGTATCAGAATTTTTCTCGGCACATGAAAGTTTTCTTACGATGTTTACGTTCACCGCCGAGCTCAAGATGAATTTAACACACATTTTCATGTGAAATCTGAGCGGTGCTAGCTTGTGTCTGAATTCACGAGTTGAGATCGACGTGTTCTAACAACTAGGCTATTTTGTGCAAATTCAATTCAATTCAAATTCAAAATATATACTTTTTTCAAATAGGCTTTTTAAAGCACTTTTAAAATCGTCAAGTTAAAGTTAAATACTTATTAAGTGGCAAATTGAAAATTGGTTGCGGGATCTAATTATAGATGCGAATACTAAGGCCCAAAAACGATACACTGACATTATGAAGACGAAAACAAGGTGTCACAAGTTTATTTTTGTTTCTAGTGTTTATAGAATGTATGTCACTGTTCTTAGGAAAACAATTATGATTTTGAAATATATATAAAATATTAACATAAATATATTGTGACGTAACGGTGAGAATACTTATCTTCTTAAATACATCCCGAAGAGAGTCTCGAGCTCCGAGGTTATAAATAGCTCGAATGGCTCTTTTTTGCAAAATGAACACAGTTTCAATGTCTGTGGCATTGCCCCAAAGCAATATGCCATAAGACATAACACTATGAAAGTAACTAAAGTATACTAAACGAGCAGTGTCAATATAAGTTAAATTTCATACTTTTCTAACAGCATAAGCTGCGGAGCTGAGTCTTCCTGCAAGGGATGACAAATGAGGTTTCCACTGAAGTTTTGAATCTAGTGTTATACCCACAAATACTGTACTATCAATTACATTAAGCACCTCGTTATTTAGGACTAGATTTAAATGCAATTGATTATTTTAGAAATAATTGTCTATATACTAATGTTTGCAAATTAAAAACAATTTAAAATATGTTAAATAACAGTCAAGTTAATATAAAAAGCATTGTTATAAATTTTATAAAACTTTTATAAGCCGTTATGGATCCATATGTTATTGTTTATTAATATAGATGAGACCTTGATATGTAATTAAGCGATATTTATTACATAGCAATAAAAACATAACATCTTGTTAAGTTAATTTATCTATCTATGCATTCATAACAAAATCATTAATAACTTGCTGTCCCTCGCGGTTTCAGTCTAATTTTAGGTTCCTATTTCACTTCTATGTCGTAGCGTGATGTAATATAGCCTATAACCTTCTCAATAAACGTGCTAACCGCGGCAAAAACATTTTATCAAATCGTTCTCGTAGTTTTAAGTCTATGCAATGCAGACAAACAATCAAATTTTTTCTCCGAATAATATTAGTGGAGAGAAAAAATAAAAATAATTATCGACTAAAATAACAAACACGATATTTAATTGGACGGTGATAAGCAATACTGTGTCAAGCCACACGGACTCCATTTTGGGAAAAGTGCGTGTAAAGATATCATACCTATTCTTAATAAATTTGTTTGAAGATGTATATATCCATATTTTATTTACTATTTTGATAGAAGGTATAATGAATTAAATGCCGAATGGTATAATAATTATTAATTATAAGTTTTTCAAATATATTATATTATTAAATATCGCAAAAAATGTAACACATTTCAATCAATCATTAAATGAAGACACTTTTATTCGTACTTATTTTGTTGAAATGACTAGAATTTTTTTAATAACGTTAAACATGTAACGCGCTACCAGAATACATCAATATCTCCGAATTTGACTTTTTGTGGGTTGACACATTCTTATCAGCATCCAATTAAAATTAAATATTCGATATGTTCAAAGTTTATCATTCGACTCAAGAAAGTCGGATATTATAAATTCGTAGTGATTTTTTTAATGTTTATTACCTCGGACTGGATAATTTCTTAATCAATTTAAAAAAATAATTATTTTATATTTTAATTTGAATAGAATTTTTATCAAAACCAGTTGAGTAGTTTGGTTTATAAATCAAAATAACTGAAATAAGTATATAATCCCAAAAACAAACATATAATACTTTTGAAGTAAGTTCCTTTTTTGAAAAAAAAAAACATTACAATTAGATAAAATAAAATTTAAAATATTTAACATAATAATAATTTATAATATTAAAAAAAAAAAATGTGAAACCTCTTTTAAGAAATTAAAAAAAAAATCACAAGCGCTAATTTTAAAAACAATAACTGTTAAAACAATACATGTAATTTAAATGTCCAAACTAATTGTAAATGTTTACCTGTTTTCGTGTCATTATCTCCTAAAACTATATTCACAGCACAGAATAGCACTATCCACCACATTTTGAGCTCAACTGCGTGTTATCGCTACCTGCATTGATGCAACAACAAAGTGGGGTTGAAATAGTACCTCGAAGGCAACAGTAAATATTAGCGGTCGGCTCGTTGACGAAAATTGTGTAGTTCGTTTAAATATTTACCCGAATGCGAAACCGGGGGAGGCTCTCAAATCGTATGTATGTATGTTTTTTTGTTTTCGTAGGGGAAATTTCCGAAAAGATATCTAGTTTCGTATAAGTCAAAGAAAAGATATAAGTAGTATCTAAGATTAAGATAGTTCTGTAGAGATTTAAACCCATTAAAACCCTTGCGATGGCCTTCCTCGGCACGGAGATGGAAAGGCCTCGGGATCGACTGCGCATACGCTTCCCCTCTCCCTCTCAACGCTCCGCTTGTGGCTGGCAGAGATCGTCGCAGGAGGACAAAATGTTGTCTTGCCCTCCCCGCTGGTGGGTACGGCAGTTCGAGGCCATCCCGGCTGCCTTCCTCCTCGGGGCCGTATGAAAACGGATGCGTGGGAAACCCATGTCACGCCCCACGGCCCGACGACGCACCATATTAATTCTGCCTCAGGCGCTGGTGGGGTTAGGAGGCCGGAAGTACGACGCCTCGGTTGTCCTCGTCGGGCGAGATCGGGCTTCTCCCGGGTCTGCTATCTCCTGCTGGACCATGACGGTCTCACAGAACTCTACGGCCTTCCACGCCGATTCTCTGCTCGTAGGGATGTATGTTTACCGATAACTCAAAAATTGTTTGGCAGATTTAGCTAATTATTTTTTAATGACGAGGTTATACTTTTAAGTTAGTTCTTTAGAATCGATTCAGTCGTTTGTTTTTAAAATTAAAATAGAATAATCAATTAAGTAAACGAAATTGCGCAATTTTCTTTTGATGTTTTCAATTTCTCCATTTTTAAAGTTTTCATACCCTTGTATTGTTTTTTAGCGTAATTTTTATATCTGTTATATATTAGCTGTGTTCCGTGGTTTCACCCGCGTTCATTTGAGGAAAAATTATATTTATATAATGTTTAGCTCGAATCGGATATTGTTCTTTATTTCATTGGTTTCATTTTTGTTTACGCGTAACCTTATTTTTTATTTAATAATTATTTTTTTAATAAAAGGAAACATAAGTAAAGGTGAGGTAGTGACATACGGTATAATTTTTCCGGGAATTTTTATAGGAACTGGAACAATGCGGGCAACACTGACATCCGATACTATTTATCTGAATTAAAAACTCCTCTCAACCATTCCACATTACATAGTATAAAACAATCGCTTTTCGCAGTCTGTACGCTTCAGTTTTTTAAACTACGCAATGGGTTTTAATGCGGCTTAATAAAGCAATTGAGTCAAGAGGAAGGTTTATATGTATTACGGATACAGCTAGGCTCTACCTCAGTAAAAATGTCAATACTGGGTACTACACATATGATTTTAATTTTTTTTCACCAATAAACAGTTATGGGAATTATATTACTGAATAATGCTCTAGTATGCTTTATTAACCGAGATCAAATATGGAAGGTTCTTCTATGACATCATAACATACATATGAATTTTTTTTTTACTATACACTACAGTATTTCCGGAAAAATTATACCGTATGTCACTGCCTCGCCTTTACTTTTTTTTCTTTTCGTTAAAAAATATTTAATTTATTTTCTTTATTATATTATTATAACAAATATAGAAATAATAATAAATTATAGAAAGAGAAGACATAGAAGAGTATTATATATACAAGTTCTAGTCAATGTTTTTAGTTTAAAAAAGTAATTTTGAATAAGATGAACGGATATCGAAAAATATGAATGAGATGTCACTCGAATAACACTTTGCAATTATTTTGCATGTAAATGATTTTTTTTAAACTAAGGAGACACACACAAACTATTAATTTCGATTATTTGAAAAATAAATTAATTTCTACGGGACGAATCAATTTTTTATGCTTTCTAATTGAGCCAATGGCATTTTTTTATCAAAGGCTTTTTAGTAATTTAGTTTTAAGATAAAAGCTGGAATAATTATATCATCCAAGTGGATGAACTTACGTGTTTAGCTTTGGATATCGTTTGCTTTAAAATAAAAGTAAAGTAACAGCCCATAAATGTCCTTCTGCTATGCAAAAGCGTCCTCTTAAACTTAAGGAAAAGGTTTAGAGCTTAATCCACCACGCTGCTCCGTTGTGGGTTGCCGGATATACATATGTATGATGTATGTGTGTGAATTTCTTCCAGCACACTTTTCCTTCACCGCTGAGCTCGAGATGAATTTAAGAACAAATTTAGCACTTAAAAACTCGGTCGGGGCTTGAACCCGCGATCATCGGTTGATATCAACGTGTTCTAACTAGGCTATCTTAGCTCGTCGCTTTAAAAAAAGTGGTTTTAATTATTCGATCTACGCTACAAAAACTTGCAGAAAGTTCTTTTGACTAGACTATTAAGTTTCTTATGACATTGACCACAGACGTATGAAATATGTATGACATTTTCAATAATAATGACAAATTTGATTATAATAATGACGCTAATAGATAACAATTAGTGTGATTATTATAAAGCAGGAATTACACTTCCAACTTTGACCCTTGGACTTTCATAAAAAGTTCCATAAGTGATTTCTCATTGCTTTACACTTGAAAGAATTTATTCTCGGTGCGTTATTTTTGACATTCGCTTTCGTAACTGCTTACGACATATCTTAGCCTAATACATAGAATAAATATAGCTTTTGTACCTAATACCTGAATACGAGGTGAGTTTGCGCTTGGTACAGTCAAGTACATAAGGCTCAATACATTTAATGTATTTCTTCTCGATAGAGATTATATTTCGAACGGCGATATATGGATACTGATTAGCAATAATGTGTCAACCCACAAAAAGTCAAATTTAGAGATATTGACGTATTTTGATACTGTATCACCTATTTAACATTACATAAAAATAAAGACATATAAACTGAAAAGTACAGAAAAAAGTTTCTTAATTAATTGTTTCGAATTTCGATGTCGTTTCATATTTCGTAATTTATACAGTAATCTCATATATTTAAAAAACTTTTTATTAGACAATATATTAAATATATCAACCTGCTCTTAATTCATTATACCTTTTCTCAAAAATAAAAGAAAACATGAATAAATACTTTTTCAAACAAATCTTTTAAGAATAGGTTTGGCATCTTTGGACGTCATTTTCTCAAAATGACGTTCGTGTGGCTTAACACAGTATTGCTTACCCGCGTCCATATATCACATCTTGAACGGTCGTAGCTAAGGATGCTTAATGAATTTTTTTTGTGTATTCATGATTCAAAAGCGCTCATAAGAGCCCTTGAATTAAGTATATTTTGATTTTTTTAATATAATATTATTCTAAAATATTTGAATATCCTCAGTCCTAATAAAATATCTATATTTCATAGTAATATTTTAATACTAACAAAGTAGAATTTTCTGACCGACTTAAAAAAAGCGAAGGTGCTCAATTCGTTACTTATTTTTTCATGTTTGTTACATTATCATCTAAAAACTGGTTTTGAAAATTCTTTTGTTTAAAAGAGTATGATTTCAAGTTGGTTCCATAGAAATTTTATCAAAATCGGTTCTGTGTTTTGGTTTTAAAATGAAACTAATCGTTGAAGTAGCTTACATTAAAAAAAAGTTTTAGTGATTGTAAATAAAAGAATGCATCACCCAAATACCAAAAAAACATATGTACTTACAAAAATATTAAATGTCGAATTAAATCATTCGCTCAAATTATGAAAGTCACGCGTAAGAAGTCACGTCACACATAACACCTAATATCTAATAAAAGTACATTAACATTTGTCAAGTCTTACATTATTTGCATTTCACACTTCTTACTACTATTACAATGTCATTTTCGTGTCAATCTTATTTAACCGACATACGAAAAATAAATTTGATTTTTTTATGTTCACACAACCCCTTTATAAATAATTTATTATCTGCGGTTTCTCTCGCGTTTATAGTTACTCCTTCGCTCCTGTGTGTCGTAGCGTAATGTAATATAGCCTATTACCATCTTCAATAAACAGGCTATCTAACGAAAACATAACCTCTACATAAAAACTTTATTTCTTTATAATATTAGTATTATAAAAAATCGTTCTTAGTAGATGCTTACAACATAAAATATATCAAATAACTTGCTAGTTTATAGCCCTATCCATTTAGGCTCTACATTGATGAATCAATCAGTCAGGACAAGTAATTATATTGCTGTTACTAGCTGGTGCTCGCGACTTCGTCTGCGATGTCTGTGGTGAATACTTATTCATATTATTTATTTATTTATTTAAGCACACTTACAACATACATATTACAAACATTTATATTAAAATTTAAAGTTATATTAAAGTCTGATATGTACGTCAATTACAAGTGTACATAGCATTCATTGAGTACGTATATTTATTTTATAAGTAATAATAGTTACAGTTACAGGCTAATATATACAGTTACAGTAGCTTTATGCATGCAAAGTCTCAGCCCGAACGGCTTGAAATTGACAAAGTTTTATACAAATTTTCGTCCCCTATTCTATACCCTTTGGGGTAGAATTAATCCAAATCCTTTCTTAGCGGATAACATCTACCGGCATAAATTTCAGTCCGATCCGTCCAGTGGTTTCGGCTGTGCGTTGATAGATCACTATGTAAGTCAGTCTGTCACCTTTGAGTTATATTATTCAGATAGGACAAACACCTCCACGTGACGTGAAGTTACATAGCAATAGGCTGTTAATAGAAAACATATTATTACATGCGATGTTATTACAGTTGTAAAATAATCACGAGGATTATAAATGATATTATTATTTTATACTTTTAGACTCTTTTTTTGAGCTCGCTGATTATTTATAAAAGGATTGAGTGATTTTGTTAATTGCTGCTTTATAGAAAACTAATCTAACTTTTCTTTTGTTATAGAAAACGCGATGTACACCCGTTACTTTAAGGAAAAAATATATTTATCTAATGTTTACCTTCCCTGCTTGAATTGGATATTGTTCAATATTTCATTGGTTACAATTTTACTGTCGAAAAATTTTTCTTTTTTATTAATTAAAATAAATACATTTTTCAAATAAAGTATCCTCTTTATAATATTCTATATGCGAGTTAAAGTTCCGTCAAAGTCGGTCCAGCCGTTTTAGAGATTAGCCGGAACAAACAAACAGACCGTCAAAAATTACCCTATTATTAATTTAGTATGCATTTATTGACCTAGCTAAGAAAATTAAAGATACCAAGAAAAACTCGCCCATCTAGGTACTATTATAATGCGTTGCGCCATTTCCATTATGTTCGCTGTTCTAATAACCGCAAGAAATTAAAAAAAAAACCTCAACATCGCAATGTTATGCGCCACTAAGTTTATTTTTGCTGGATTTCAGCAAGAACAGCCTTGACCTAACAGATGATAAATGACATTAGCTTCAGTGGGTTTCGTTTCACCTAAAAATTAATTAAGGAAATAGATTATACGAAATATTCTAAATATATTTTTAATAACACATTTCAAAGAAGAACCGACTTTAAAAGTAAACTACGTAATTTTAGTTAGTTTACTTAAGTTAACTACGTAATTTTAGTTTAGTTTAGTTTACTTAAACGATATAATTATCCTATTTATTTTGATTTTAATACCAAAGTATTGATACCTGAGCCGAGATGGCTTAGTGGTTAGAAAACGTCGATCTTTACCAATGACCGCGGGTTCAAACCTCGACTAGCACCGCTGATTTTTCAAGTGCTAAATTTGTGTTTAAATTCATCTCGACCTTGGCCGTGAAGGAAAATATCGTGGGAAATTCTAACACATGTATATATGGCAACCTGCAGTGGAGCAGCATGGTGGCTTCAGCTCTAAACCTTCTCCTTAATAGGAGAGGAGTCTTTAGCCCAGCAGTGGGACATATACAGCCTGTTATTTTATTTACTTTTACCAAAGTATTTAACCGATTTATATAAAAATTCAATGGGACCAATTCTTTCCTTCCTATTCCCTTTTACCCTTTATTTTATTTATAAAAAGAGTACCTATCGAGTTTCTTGCCGGTTCTTCTCGGTAGAGACTACATTCCGAACCGGTGGTAGCTTAAAAAAAACCAATGTACCTGTAACTTGACGATTCAAAAGTGCTGTAAATAGACCATTTGAATAAAGTATATTTTTAATCTGAATTTGAATTCCTTTTTTAGCTGTCAACGTATCGTGGTTCCTCTGGGTTGCGTGTATACTTGGGCGGTGGTAAGCACTTACCATCAGGTCCCGCCAGCTGGTTTGCCAGCTATATATACGAATAAATAAAATTGAAGTATCTGTTTTTAATTTAAGATAACCAGCTTTTAACTAAATACATATCATCACAAATGATATAATATTTGTTCGTTTTTCTAATTTTTCCGGTTAATCTCTGAAACGGTTGGACCGATTGTGACGAAACTTTAATTAGCAGATAGCAAATGATATAGAAATAACTATGGCTACTTTTATTTTACATTTTCTTTTATTAATAAATAAAAAAGCGTTATGCAAAAACAAAATGTAATAATGAACAATATATAATTCAAATAGGGTTATATTACATAAATATAATAATTATTAAAATAATATAATATACAGATACTAGATACTATATTCAAACATGAGTTGTTTATCATTTCTTTACACTTAAAAGGATTTCCGATCAGTGCCTTTTGACCTAGGTAACTGTTTTCAAGTTACAGAGTTGTTTAATATTAGTTACGAGAATAAAACTTACAAGAGTAATTCACGCGTTATATGTAACAAAAATGGCTGATAAGCAATACTGTGTCAAGCCACACGGACTCCATTTTGAGAAAATTGCGCCTAAATATGTCGAACCTATTCTTAATACATTCGTTTGAAAAAGTATATATCAATCTTTCATCATTATCATTTTTTTTTTCTATTTTGATAAAAGGTGTAATTTACGAAAAGCAGATTGGTATTATCAAAAGTTTTATCTAATGCTTCTAAAATATGAGATTATTGTATGTATGTATATTACAAAATATAAATCACACTACCATATTTGGAACATAAAATTAATGATATTTTTCCTTACTTTATTTAGTTAATATGACTTCAGGCCTTTTTCTTATGAAAGTTAATAACATCACGCATTATCAGAATACATCAATATCTCCTAATTAAACTTTTTGTGGGTTAACTCATTATTGCTTAGCAGCGATTAATATAAACGCGAGCGAAGTTGTAAGCGACACAAGTTAAAAAATGATTTTTTTTCTATTTTTATTATAAACATTCGATAGCATTTCCAATAAAGTTCGAATTTTATGATACAAGATTACGTGTTACTAATGTTTGCGTTTCGGATGTTTCGGCCGTTCATACACAACGCAAACAATATTTAAACGATAAATATAAAAATTTCACGCAACACATTGCGATGTGTATATTTCGATTGCGGTAACCATTAAGTAATATTTACAAGCGTTTTCGATGGAGAGTCGAATCGTCTTTTACGTCCGTTTTACTCGCTAACGTTGCTCTGGTGTAGCGGTGCTGATTGTACCTCTATAGCCGACGGATGGAGCTTCGATCTCCGCTCGGGATCAGATATTAGGATGCTGATCTAATACTATGTCAAGCCACACAGACTTCATTTTGAGAAAATGGCGTCTAAAGATGTCTAATCGATTCTTTATAAATTCGTTTGAAGAAGTATTTATCTTTTCTCATCGATTTTGATAAAACGTATAATGAATTAAAAGCAGATTGCCTAGTTCAGAGTTTTATCTAATGATAAGTTTTTCAAATATATAAGACTATTGCATAATTCAAAATATGGAATAAACAAACATTAGATTAAGGAAGTTTATTCTGTACTTATTTAGTTTAAATGATTTTAAAAACTTTCGAATAATGTTTTAAGGTCTGGGTGTTAGTTTTTGTGGAGAACTCGTAAAGCTGTCGGTCCCGGTTGTTATCACAATCACCTGATAATGATCGTTACTCTTAGTAGGGAGATTATTCTAATCGTAATGGTTACTGGCTTGTCCTCAGGGATTGCGGAGGTCAGATAGCAATCGCTCTGTATAAAAGTCAGTTACTATCTGGACTAGAATTATAAGTAGACTCTAATACTATGGGTAAAAGTATTAGGTAGATGATGAGATTTTTTTTTTATAAATATAGCTGACAATCGAGCAGCGAAACACTTGATATTAAGTGATCATCGCTGTCCACACACATTTGCAGCTCTAGAGGAGACTAAATGCGTCGCTTAAAAAGGAAAAGCAATGAAAAAAAAATGAAGGAGGGAAAGAAACGAGGGCGGAGTTAGACTCCGGTTCTCTCACGCACCGTATAAAATGCACCTATGCATATATACAGATCAAACACATAATCCTCCTCGTAATTTTTTGAGTTTTACAGCAAGGAAAACAATGTAAAATAAAAATTTTCACTCGAAAGAAAAATGACTAATCTCGTTTAAATTAGTAATACAATAACAACCTCTTATAGAACTAGCTAGCGACTCGTCCCAGTTTCACACGGATGTAATGTAGTTTTTTATGACATCACATTACAAATCTTTGAAATTCTCGGCTTTTCTCTGCTATTAAATGCATGTATTATACATTCAAGCCTTCCTCTTAAATCACTATTCTATCATCATCTATTTAGTTATGAAAACCTCATTAAAATCCATTAGTTTAAAAAATCTAAGCGTACAGACGACTACTGCTACTCGCGGATTTACTCGCCTTTATGATTACTACTTCGCTTCTATGAGTTGCAGCGTGATGCAATATAGCCTATAACCTTCCTGAATAAATAATCTATCTAACGCAAAAAGATTTTTTCAAATCGCGTCAGTAGTTTCAGATATAACCCCCTACATACAAACTTACAAACAAATGCCTCTTTATAATTTTCGTATAGATAACGATAAGGATTATTTGTTAAAAACGTACAACGCATTATCCTCATTACTTGATTCACTTAAATGTTATGAGGCCTCGAGACTCTAAACGGGTTTCGTAATTTTATGTCAAAATGTAAATAAACAATGACAGAACAGTTACCCGAGACCTTGGGATTTAGGCTTGAAGTGTCGAAAGTATGATTTATTAAATCCAAGTACGAATTAGGATTTATATAATTGTGAGTTCTGTAGATTTTTTTTAATATATACAGACTGATCTGTATCCATCATTAATATCGAGCCTAGCTGTAGCTTGATGGCTAAACCTTGTATACAGTCTGGCTCGACCGGGGCAGTGCCTCACTCTCACAAAAGATCGACGTGAAATATCATGTATTTATTTAACAGGTTATTAAACATGCCAGAAAAAGTTACACATACGTAACAGAAAAAGAATGTTTAATAGATATACTTATCTTACCTATTGTAAAACTTTTAAAAAGAGTAACTATCGAGTTTCCGGTTCTTCTCGATAGAGTCTACATTCCGAATCGGTGGTAAATAAATTAATTTTTATTTTTTTTTTGTTTTCTTTTTTGTTTCTATATTCACGATTCAAAAGTACATCTAAAAACATACTTGAATAAAGCATATTTTGAATTTGATTTTTTTTGATTTTGATTACCCAAAAGAGATTTCTTCCAGTATACATAAGAAAGAAATCATTAAAAGAAACAAACCATAACAGGTAAACAGACAGGATTCTACAAATAAAAAGAAATTATAACAGATAATAACAGATATTAAAAGTAATAATAATTAATTGTCACTTTAAACAAAAACATACATATATGAATTGAATCAAGTATAGTTAAAAAATTGTTATTGGAGGCTAACGTAACTATTATATTATTAATGCTGTATATTAAGTGTTTGAAGTTGTATCTGTCGTTTTTCTGTTTTCTTGTTTTAAGTGTTATATTTCAAATACTGTGGTGTATCGATTAAATAAATAAATAAAATAAATAAAGAAATACATATATATATGGACGCTGATAAGCAATACTGTGTCAAGCCACACGGACTTCGTTTTGAGAAAATGGCGTCTAAAGATGTCAAACCGATTCTTAATAAATTTGTTTGAAGTCGTATATATTCATTTTTTCTTTTCTATGTTGATAAATTGTATAATGAATCAAAAGTAGATAGGTTTATTTAATATGTTATCTAATAATAAGTTTTTAAATATTTGATATTTTTATAAATTGCAAAATATGAAACGCATCTGAAATTCGAAACATTGAGTTAAGAAACTTTTTTCCATACTTATTTAGTTTAGATGACTTAAATTTTTTCTTGAATAGTGTTATTAGGTAACGTAGTGTCAAAATACATCAATATCTACAAATTTGACTTTTTGTGGGTTGACACATTATTGCTTATCAGCATCCATATATATGTATATATATATATATATATATATATATATATTATATTATAAATACATACATTATGCGATAAATTAAGATGTAGCTGCATTTCTTATGGATTTCCGCAAAGTAACGCCTAATTCAATTATACATTCATGTCATTTTCAAAGTACGAAACCCGAAAATTTAATATGTTTATTTCTAGTTAGAAATAAATGTACTGTTAGAAATGGAACGCAACCGTAATTAGTTTTTATTTTTGCCGCTATGTGTCGCTATATATTTGTTCTCTTAAAATCCGCCATTGTAACCTTTTCTTTCTCTAAGTTAATTACACGAATGAATCCAGAATTGCTTTATTTATAATATTCCTACATGTACACACAAAACTTGCTCAAGTTCTATAAGGGATTGTATATATGTAATCCGGGCGAGGCCGGGAGTGGTGTATGTATAGTCTAATCTTCTTTACGTGTCTTATTTAGCAGACAAATGTGGCGTACTTCTAACCACAGATAAGATGTAGAGATGAGAAATTATCGATTGAATGATTGAACTGAATCTTTTTTTTTTATAATGAATTATAATGTTTGAAAATTCGTGATTTTCGTTACGGGTATTGTTACCAATATGACATGTAAAAATGGACTATATGAAATGAATTATCAACTTGACTTGTGATGTTGGTAATCGTATAGTTGGTGTAATAAGTAGAAATCATAAGGTAAATATAAGCGTCATTGACCCCGCGATGTTTGCGCATGCGCAATATGAAATACTTTGCCGTACTTAACAGCTGACATAGAGTATTGCTTGAGTCTGAGGGATAGTGAATTTAATCTTGTTTTTTATCTAAATAAAATTGTGTTATTCCTTTATTTATTCCTACGCGTGAATCCATTTCCTTATATCGTTAACTAGCTGTGTTCTGTGGTTTAACCCGCGTTAATTTGAGGAAAAAAATTATGTATACAATACCTTCCCTGCTTGAATGGAATATTGTTCAATATTTCATAAGAATTTTGTTTTCACGAATTTTATTATTTATGTTTTTAAAAAATTAAAAAAAGTTGTTTAAGTTATTCTTTATAACATTATTTATCTGTGAGTGAAAGTTCCGTCAAATTCCGTTCAGCCGTTTGAGATTAACCGGAACAAAGAAACAGACAGGTAGACAAACAAATTTAAATTGTATTTTTGATGTAAGTACATATATTGTGTACTTTCATATGCATTTAGTTAAAGGCTGTTAATTTGATAATACAAACAGACACTTCAATTTTATTTATTTGTATAGATTAAGCGTGATTTGACATCAGTTGGATTATACCTATTATGACAAACTTCTCATTGTTGAGTTTCTTGCCGGTGAATTCTTCATTTCGAGACGGTGGTAGCTTTTCATAAAATAATTCTTGTAACAAAACTTAAAATTAACTGATAGAAGACAGACGATTAAAAACTATGTTTGGAAACCTTAAGTAAAGTAAAACTAACATGTAAAACAACGTTAAAGTAAATCTTTTTTGATTTTTTATTATTAATTAATTAAATTCTTCGTGATATGATTTTACATTGTGTAACCTAGACTATATTTATATTAATAAAGCATAAACTTTGTATCACTTTTTACGAAACTTTTTAGACGGAGGGGTATGAAATTTTGTATACTTATCTATACTAATATAGCTGAAGAGTTTGTTTGTTTGCTTGAACGCACTAATCTCAGGAACTACTGGTCCGATTTGAAAAATTCTTTTAGTGTTAGATAGCTCATTTATCGAGGAAGGCTATAGGCTATATATTATTACGCTAAGACCAAAAGGAGCGGAGCACCAATGAAGAATGTTTCAAAATCGGGGGATATTTTCCTATTGAGAGAGCTTACGCTGCGTAAACGGTTAAAGTTTCGCAAAAATCGTGTATGATAGAATTGTTCCCCTTTAAAAGTGCTAAAAAAAGTCCGCAACAGCGTATGTCTATCTTTAGTTAGCTCACTATAACCTTTTTTATGCTAACCAAATTTGTTCTAAAATAATGCATTATTAGCCCAAAGTAACTATTCCACGCGGACGAAGTCACGAGCGGTAGCTATTAGTTTATATAGAGAAAAAGTGCAGAATGTTAATATAATATTTTTTTTATTAAAAAAAAAAAATAAATCAATAAAAAAACATTACACACACTACCATATATTTGACACACACGCGCATATATTTAAACGTATATACTTTTGTTTATTGTTAAAGACTGTGGTCGAATTAAGAATATAATATATATTAATACCGATATACCGAATAGCACTGGACGACCACTAGTATAAATAAATATTTATCTGACCTAACTTTGTATACGCATCACTCAATAACTACTGAACGAAACTGGATGCGGTTTTCACAGTTATATTAGAATTGATCTAACCGAAAACCAGACGTTTTATCGGTATGCCGCTTATAAGTATTAAAAAGCTATTGTTAAACTAAATATCGTTAATATAATTTATATAAAACTAAGACTTATAAAAGAACCAACTTCAAAAATAAAATATTCAGTTTCGTTTTTCACACGACACCAATTAGTTCGATTTCAAAACCAATTACTGAACCGATTTTTATTAATTTCTATGTAACTAATTTGAAAGTATATCCTTTCAAACAAAAGAATTTGTTAAATCGGTTAAGGAACGACGGACTTATGAGGTGACAATAATATCCTTTTTTTAAGTCGGTTAAAATATGTTAAAAACTTTTTTCGACAAAACTTAAATTTTATATATTGCCAACCATTTAATAATACATGTAAATTTGTTATTTCCTTAATCAATTCATAATATAAATTATTTAATTTAAATAATGATATGAAATAATAATAGCTAACATAGAAAATATGCATTAAAAATAATAGAATAACTTAAAAATCATATATAAATAATTTCGACGTAATCTAATCAATAAAGGCCTCCACAGACGAGAGACAAGTCAGAAGGACTGATATCTCCGTTGAAAGAATATCCACCGAGATCTTACCACGAATGATACCTTTCTATCGCAAACTCACCACAAAATAAAATACACTGTATGCATTGACATGCCCTGAAGAGTTAGTTCTATTTATTTCAGGGACTCCCGCATAGTTTTATGTCCTCCGGCCTGTCTATGGCTATATATGCATAGAGTCCGTTCTATTCGTTACGAATCTGTTCTAAACGATATCTTCTGATAGACAAGAAAAGATGAATGTATCTGGAAAAAAAAACATCAAAATCTCTACTCGCATTGACGATAATAATACGAAATTTGATCTGTCATGGTCTACTGCGCAGTTAAGGAGGTTTTAGAATTTTATTATTTTATTAGTTTCTAAAACGTTATAAGGTACGGTTTGTCCTTATTCCGAATGGATACCCTTTTTAAGCTATCAAAGTTTGAACTGTCTGTAGGTGTCGATTTTGTCTTAAGACTATTTTGTCGTCCGCGTGTCACGCACTCTTACAGGAACTAGAAACTAAACAAGAACTTGCGGTTAATTTAATTAGATTTTCGCAAGAGTCGTAATTGAAATGGTACAGTAACCTTTGTTTTCGTAATATTTGTATTTCATAAACGTTAAAGTTAAACCGACTTTGGTAATTGAGGGTATCCTAAATAAACTTTAATAATTCCATTATAGAATATTGTTCAATTTTGGTGTAGATACAATTATTTTAATTCTAGCTTATACTGAATTTGTTAGTAATAAATGTCGCCTATATGATCGGCTGTCCCCCGCGGTTTTACTCGCGTTAATGGTTACTGCTTCGCTTTTAGGAGTCGTAGTGTAATGTAATATAGTCTATAGCCTTCCTCAAGATATAATTTATCTAACAAAAAATATTTTTTCAATTCAAAACCAGCAATTCCTGAGATTAGCGCGTTCAAACCTCAAAACTCATCCCATGATTTAGTAAATTGATTTTGTGAATATTTTTTTAAATACACAATAAATTAGCTCTTTACGTATTTTATTACTTAGCATTCAGCTCACAACTTTGTCCGTATGGTATTCGGTTATATCTCCTTGCAATTTTTTGGAATTAAAAGTAGCCTATGTCTTTTTTAATATTATATACCACATCTCTGAAAAACATTATCGCAAAAGTGAAGAGTGTATTCGTTAGAAACATATGTACATACAAAAAAAAAATCCTTTTTATAATATTAGTTGTAAGCAAATATTCTACTGCTGGGAAAAAGCCAATTCTAGTAAGAACAAGATTTAGGAGTTTAATGCACCAAGCGTGGTGGAGCAGCCTCCATGTACATGTACATACATGTTTCCTCACGATGTTTTCATTCACCCTAGAACGCAACCATAATATGAGTATGATAGTAGATATATATTACAATAGTAAAGATTAATAAATCTAACTACAAGAAAGCAATTAAAAATATATAAAAGAAAATAGAAAATCCTCAAACGTTTTCTATTTACGAAGACCTCATGTAAAACAAACATCACTTGCCCACAAAGTACTTCGAAGCTGACACATGAAGCACGTTTTCCAATTCCGATCCAGCGAGGTCGATAGTCCCAGCAAAAAAAACTGGATTTAAAGTGGACGTAGTAAAACAAGATAGATTTCCCGGGAGCACAATTAAACGGGACGGAAGCGAGCGCGGTCCCGCCGGGACCGCTCGTTGTGGAGCCCTAATCGCTCTTAGGGTGTCCCGATTTGTGTTGAATTGTTTTTTATTGAGACCGGACTAACCTGATTTGATTTCTTAAATTTGTAAGTAAATTAAGCTTTGGTCTAGGCGGGAATTGTACTCGTAAGTTTTACTCTCGTAATTGATATAAAATGACTCCGTAACCTGGTGACCTCAGGCGATATATACATTTGTAAGTTGTCCTCTCGTAATTGATATAAAACAACTCTATAACATAATAACCTTAAGCGAGAATTACACTTGTAAGTTTTACCCTCGTAGCTGATATAAAACGACTCCGTAACCAGGTAATCTTAGGCGACATATACATTTGTAAGTTGTCCTCTCGTAATTGATATAAAACAACACTGTAACCTAATAACCTACCTTTGATGAGAATTACATTTGTAAGTTTTACTCTCTTAACTGATTTAAAACAACAATATAATGTAACATATACGTCGTAGGTAATTATGAAAGCTATGGATGTCAAAAAGACACTGAAATGCACTGACAGTAAATTTTTTAGATGTAAAGCAATGAGAAACATCTTAATAAAACCTTATCATGTTTTCTCCATTCCACGTGACATTGGCGAAATAACATGTGTCTACTTGGCACAACTAAAAGCCATTAACCAAAGAATTGAATTGAATAAATCCTTATGAAAATTTGAGATTAAAATTTATAAGGTAAATTCTCACATTAAGTAAACTGTAAGTGTCAATAAATAAATCTCTATCATACAATTATTTCAGGTATAAAGGCAACGATGAACAATTTATGTGAATTTTATTTAAATCCCTGAGCATAACTTACTTGTGTGATTCTCGCCTTACGGTACATTCTGAACATTTTACGTGTTAAAATAGTGCATTAATTATATTGAATATCTGTAAATATTATATTTGTTTTTTATTTTAAATAATTAACTTGATATAGGTAACTGTGGTTCAGTTAATTAAAATATAAATATTTTTAAATGTATTGAAACAAAAATAGGACCACAAATAAAGTAAAAATGAAACAAATAGCATAGATCGTAAGGCCTTCAGTGTTTTTCAAACGAATTTCACTGATGTAGAGCCTAGCTGTAGCCTACTGACTACAGCTCGTATACAGGCTCGACCAAAGCAGTAATTTATAAATTAATCTTCAAATTATTAAAACTTCATTACTTATTAACCTTTGCGGCTTAGTTTGTGTTGATGTTGTTTTTATTTTAAAATAATACGCATGTGTACATAAAATATATCATATCGTCGGGGATATTGCAAAACAGCGTATGTAGCTTTTTATAAATAACGGTTATTTTTAGCTAACTTGTTTTTTATCAATAATGAAATTTGACATATGGCTTAAACCTTATTGCAAAAGCTAGTTACGCGGTTTTGCATTATCTCCGACAATATGACGATCTAATGAACCTTTAAAAGGTACCATACTGCCTCACTACAAAAAATGTAAACATTCGTTGAACGCGTGTCTATAAAATCCCGTACTACAAATCCGCGTCTAGATAAGTCTTGTTAAACGTGGTTTAGACATTGTTTAATTATGTACAAAAATTTACGCTTAGATGTTATTAATATATGCTTAAAATCTATTTTAGCTATCAAATATAACGTGTGACATTTTATTGATAAGTAAGTTCTTTGTAATTTTTACACGCAGTGTAGCAATTTTGACAACATTTTAAACAATGTCTAATTTTTAAACACTGTTTAGCTAGACACGTGTTGAACATGGTTTTATTTGATCATTTCTAGTAAAGCAGATAATCATTAACGACCAATCTGGTGTAGTGCTGCTGAATGGACCTCTAACGCTGACGGTTGCGGGTCCGATCCCTGCTCGGGACAGATATTTGTATTTGTATAAATATTTGTTCCTAGGACTGGGCATTTGATTTTGTGGGTCTCTCCACCGTGTCTCGGAGAGCACGTAAAGCTGTTGGTCTCGGTTGTTATCACAATCACCTGATAATGATCGTTACTCGCAGTAGGGAAATTATTCTAATTTAAATGGTTACTGGCTTGACTTCAGAGGTTGCAGAGTTCAGATGTCAATCGCTCTGTGTAAAAATCAGTAATTCGTCAATATTTGAACTAGAATAGAAAGCAGACCCTGGTATAACCGTGAAAAATGCTAGATGATGATGAAATGGTACCATAATTTTTAAAACATGTTTAATAGCAACGGAGTTTCTTTGCACAAACGAAATTTGCTTTCTCTTTATTATGTTATAGATCTTCAAATCGAAAGATGTTCCGAGCAAAAAATTTAACTCTTTGCTCCGGGTTAATTTACTAGGCAAAAAGATTACGGTTAACGTGGATCCAGTAATTCAGAACGTGACCTCACGAGGGTCCAAGAAAACCAATTATAGAGTGAGATTTATACTTTGCAAGGCTTGATGCCAAATGTACGATATTTTTAACCGACTGACGTAAAGGGATGGTATTGTTTTTCGAGCTCATGTATTTATGCTTAAATATGGACGCTGATAAGCAATAATGTGTTAACCCACAAAAAGTCATATTTGGAGATATTATTTGTTAATGCGTCACGTATTTAATACTATTCCAAAATTTGTATGAAAAACTTGTTGGTTCTTAATTTATTATATCTTTTATCAAAATAGAAAGAAAAGATAGATATATACTTTATCAAATGAAGACCTTTATATAGTATGTCGCGTGTGATATATATATCAAACGCGTTATTAAAGTGATCGAATTGAAAATCTGTGTGAAACGAGTTAAGCTTAATTTGTACTTAATATTTAGTTCATAAAATATAATAATAAAAAAAATATTCCATCAATATTTTGTGATATCAAAGTCTTAATAAAAAGCCGAATTTTGAAGTGTAAAATATTTGTAGCATTTTGTGCCCAAAAATGTGAATTTTTGTTTTCGGTCACTTTAATACTAAGTGAACGATATGTCAGTTTCATTGTTACATTCAGTAACCTAAACGGCTTCACCGATTTTGATGTGTAGTAAAGTAAAAAGTAAAGTAACAGACCGTAAATATCCCATTGGACAATAGCCTCCTCCTTTATTAAGAAGTAGGTTTATAAATGAATCCACAACGCCTACACCACTACGGGTTGGCGGATATACATGTGTCAGAATTTCTTCTAACACATGCAGGTTTCCTCACGATGCATACATTCACCGCCGAGCACGAGATGAATTTAAATACAAATTTGGACCTTGAAAACTCAGCGGTGCTAGCCGGGGTTGAACTCATTGGTTTAGATCGACGTTGTCTAACCACTACGCCATATCGGCCTATTTTTTAAGTTTCAAGTGTCGTTTCCTATTCTTCGTCGGAGTGTCGTACAATAAAAAACGCATCACACTTAACGCCCCCATTAGGATTTCATGATCGGGGGGTCTGAAAAAACATGAGACAAACACAAACACCCAGACCACGACAATCATACATGTGACCTATACACACGTTTGTCGTGAGCGGCGATCGAAACCGCGACCGTTAGCGTTTCAGTCTTCAGTGACCACTGCGCTATCGTGTCTGTCAATATGTGAATGTAAAAAACAAACATGGCCAACGTAATCTGTCAAAATTGGCGAACATTTGTGACTTCTTGTAATCATAAAAATTGTAATCGTAAAATTGTTTTGATTGATTTTGAAGTGTGAAGTGTTTTTATTGGTCAGTTGGGTTTTTATTATTTTACTAGCTTGTCCCACGTTAATTCGTGGAAAAATTTTATTTATATAATGTATTCCCTACTTGAATCGGATAATAATAAAATAGTAAGTTATTGGTTTCAATTTTGTTTTCGTGTTAACCACTTTTTTGTTTATTAAAATTAATGAAATTAGCCTATGTTACTTCTTATATTTTGATAAATGGTAAAAAAATTAAAAGCAGATTGATATATTTAATACATTATCTAATAAAAAGTTATTCAAATATTTGATATTATTGTATAAATTTCAAAATATGGAACGCACTTAGAAATCGAAACATTTAATTAAGAAACTTTTTCCATAGTTATTTAGTTTAAATGACTTGAAAATGGTAAATACATGACGTATTATCAGAACACATCAATATCTCCAAATTCGACTCTTTTTGTAGATTGACTCATTATTGCTTATCAGCATCCATATATTAAATATGACGGACACGTTGGCGCAGTGGTCACTGCAACTGACTAGAGCGCTAACGGTCGCAGGTTCGATCCCCGCTCACGGCAAACCTCGGTATTGGCCATACGGATGTTTGTCGTGGTCTGGGTGTTTGTGTTAGTGTTGTGTGTGTTTCCGTACCCCCGACTCAAGGCCACGAGATCTTAATGGGGGCCGTTGAATGTGATGCGTTTATTTATTTATTATTTAAATGCACTTAAATATTCAAAACATTAAAATGAAGAAACCTTTTTCCATACTTATTTAGTTTAAGTGACTTTTTTTTAATAATGTTGAATACGTGATGTATTATCACAAGTAAAATTTATATAAAAATATGTGACACAATAGGAAATGAATGGAGAGCCCTTCGGTATTCCGGCCAAGGTTCTCAGTTATCAAATAATTACTCTATTTGTACACAATAACACCACTTTAATTGTAGGTAAGAAATTTCGTATAAGCCATCTATGTACGCGGCCGTGACGCTAGATTAATATGAAATAATTCAACTCATTAACGTAATTAACTAACTTCCAAATAATAAGATTCGGATTAGAATCGGCTGATGTTTTATAATCGACTTTCATAAAGGGATGTTACCAATTCGTCGACGGTTTTTTGTTTATTTATTTTATTTTTATGTATGTTCACTCGAAAAATGCTAGACTGATTTGAGTGCTTTCATTACATTCAGATTGGTCCAGTTTTCATCAAAATCAGGTTCTGGAATTTGGTTTTAAAATTAAAATAACCTTAATATTACGTAAAAACTTATTATTATATCTATACTAATAACATAAAGCTTAAGAGTTTGTTTGCTTGAACGCGCTAATCTCAACTACTGGATCGAATTGAAAAATTCTTTTGTGTTAGATAGTTAATGTATTGAGGAAGGCTATATTATATCACGCTACGACTCATAGGAGCGAAGCAGTAAACGAGAGTGAAACTGCAAGGGACATCTAGTTTATAATACATATTTACTATTTTACATCAGATATACTGTATATATTAATTTTAATCGAAGTAAATAGCCGTAATGTAATATGATATTAAATGACATTATCCTATTGTTATAATCTACACCGCTTATGTAATTATTGGTTAGGTTATAACGACATAAACATAACATCGATTAGTTGCATGTTGTTTAGCGAGTTTTATTATAAAATATATAATAAATAAAAATCGATGTTTATATGTTTATCTCCTCTATGCGTTACGTTACGTTCGTTTCTATTTATCTAAGTTACAATAGCCAAACGTCAACTACATATTACTATTTACAAAATATTGCTTTTCCCGGTGCAGGGCTGCTTATTATTGAGGAGTTCTCTTATTGTAAAAAAATCGCAAACCGTGAAATACATTAGTTCCACTTTACCAAATGTTGCTTTTTGAAATAAAAAACACGTTACTATAAAATATAAAGTTTGAATAGCTCCTACAATTTTTGGCCAGGATCTGAAGTTCAAGATATTTTCTGGTGACAATTTTTCTTCTCTCAAAATCATCTATTTCTATTAACATCAAATGTTTAAAATCGGTTTACAATCGGCGGAGTAATCAAAGAACATACATAAAAAAAAAACAAAAGTGTCATCGACGAATTGAAAACCTCCTCCTTTTCTGCCGACTTCAAAAAAGGGGGGTCCTAAATTCGGTTATATGTTTTTTTGGTTGAAAGTTAAACTGTTTGTTTGAAGACTACAGACGGCCACCGGAACTACTCAATAACAAGTATTTCACGGGTTGCGATTCGATTACTTCAATATGATTACTAAACAATTTATGCTCGTCACAATGCATATGTTAACTTGGAGCGGATGTTGCAACACTATGCGAACTCCTCAATAATAATAGCCCTACATCGGTATAAGCAATATTTTGTAAATGGTAATAACCAATTCACATTGGGCATTTTACAAACCTAGGTAAATCACGAACTGTCTCTTACTGCCTTACTACGTTTGTAACTTAAAAGTGTAAAATAAAAACTGAAAAAAGAATCAACCGACTTCAAAAAAACGAGTGTACTAAAAAGTTTAAAATAAATATTTTATACAGAATTCTGAAGTCTCTGCCATTTAATAATACGTAAAAGGTTTTAGTAATGAAAATATTTTAATTATAAGTTTACTTGTTTCCTTTTCGAAGTCAGTTTAAATTCTTAAAAAAGTTTTTATTAGGAATTGGTTTAACAAGAAAAGAATTTTTGTAAGTTTGTACTTCTCCTACGTAATCTCTGAAACTACTGATCCGATTTTAAAAATTATTTCGTTAGATAGCCCGTTTATTGAGAAAGGTTATAACAATATTTCATAGCGCTACGATTCATAGGAACCATAAACGCGAGTTTTTATAAAAGGAAAATTGGTCAAGTTGATCATATTTTATCCTTGCACCATCTAACATTTAGCATAAACACAAATTTAATTAATTAAAAAATTCAAAGTCCCCACTCCATAACAGGACCATCTGCTATTAACAGTACCGTATCGATATCAAATCTGTCTAAAAACCTATACCTGAGATTCGTTACTAATCAACTTTAAATCGTTATAGATCCTAAACGATAAGTCTGATTGCAAAACAATATAAGGAACCAAATAAATGTTTTAAATACCTATTCAATGATACCACACTTAATATAGTTGGTCATTTTTAGTTTTTAATTTTCACACTTAGGTGTCCAAAATCAGCCATTTTGTGCTTTCTATGACATTTGTGCCATAATGACGAATTAAACGACATGTCATTTATTAAAATCGAACCACGTGTTTGATCAAAATAGTGCCATAAAGGTAGAAATCCACACACATATATACATAAATAAATACATATATAAGCTGATATAGGCGTGAACAGGTCTTCAAAACTAGCATCTTTAACTAGATCCATATAAATCCATTTTATTTTGTATAAACAAAATTGTTTTGATTTCACTGAAAATGGCGCATACTTAAGATCAAATAAAGGTCAAAAGTTAAGTTTTTGTATACAAAAAACCGAATACAAGTCCTTTATTCATCTCGAGTATTATGAAGCCTAAAAACTTCAAAGGCAACGATTCTTCGCTTTGGAAATATTAAAAAAAATCCTTATTTTATTTATTATCTATTCGTAATAGATAAACAATTGGTTTACAAAGAAAACATATGAAAACCAAGAAGCTATTCTCAGTAGCAAGTTTGTAGATAGACAGGATTATTCTTTGAATTATCTTGTATAGAATTCACTTTAAAGATCTTAGACATTATTTTAATGAAGAGGTTAAATATATGATTTTTATTTTTTATACCGTCGATCCAGATGTGATGATAGCTCGTAAAAGTTTTACAGGAGTGACAAAAAACTTATTTTAAAAATGGAATAAAAATGTTAGTCAACCATTGTTTTATAATAAAATAATTATATATTCTGCTTATTCCTGATTAGAGATTTTGAAAAAAGTTGATAACGTTAAAACGTCTGAACATATCTTCGTGAATTATAAATACTAACCGATCACGATTATCAGCTTACAAACAAAAAAACCGGAATCAAAATTGGTCCACTTCTTGAGGACTACGATCCCATAGATAGAGACATAGATACACACATAAACACGCTAAATAACACCGCTTCTTTGGTCGAGGGTTAAAAACCAACGCAACTCACGAAAGTCTTAGCGACTTTATCCTATAAGTTTTTTAACGCTAACTAACTCAGAGCGAAGGTAATAGATTGATTCCTAAGTAGAAATGAACTGCACCAATAAGGAGATCCTTCTCTGAAAAATTTATTACTTCGATTTCTTTTTCTTCGGACATTAAGGACCTCAGTCACGGAGCGTACTAACGATTGTCATTAAATGCGAGTCCCGCGTACATACCTGCCGCTAATTTCTAATTGCTGTTTCTGAAATCTATTTTGTTCTTGTCCCGTGTAGTGTTCTGCTTCGAAGGATCGATGTGTTATCTGTAATTTGCTAGATGTTGGAGAAAATTGAGTCTGATAGTGGATTTGGTCTTGTGGTAAAGGTTTATGGAAGTCGGTAAGATTACAGGCTTTAACTAAGTGGTATTTGAAATTATTTAAAAAAAAGGAAGAGGTTTCAATTCATAGTTTTTTTTTTAATATTTATTACCCAAGAACCTATCTATATAAATAAATAAAATTGAAGTGTATGTTTCTAATTTCATATATACATTGACAGGAGTGAAAAAAATAACAAAGTCTTTTTTTGCTCTTAATAATTTTATTTTATTTATCTTGTTTTAATAATTGTCTTGGAAAAACTATGAATATTTAAGTCTTTTTACCCACCAGCTACAAGTTTCCTATATCTACTCACAAAAAACACTGTGACATTACAAAATGGAGTCAATTAAGGACTCACTTTCTGCGATGGCCGAGATGTTCAATGCAAAAATGAGTGAATTTCAGCAGGAACTACATAAGTCATCTTCTCCAATCACTACAGCCTCCCTATCCACTGAATTCAGTACCTTCAGAAGTTTTATTATGGCAGCATTGACTACTCTTCAACGACAAGTGGAATTTCTTGGAAGAGAGATGGATCGTCTGGAAATGAAGAAAAGGCGTAAAATGATTCTTCTGCATGGGATTCAAGAAGATAAATCCGAAGATACTACTGCTCGAGTCACCACTCTTGTCACAGACCACTTAAATTTGCCTAATTTTTCAAGCGCTAGTATAAAATTTTCACATCGTCTTGGTAGACCATCCGATACCAGAAACAGGCCTATTGTGGTGAAATTCGCAGATATTAGTGTTAGAGATAAGGTCTGGTTTGCCAAAACCCGGTTTAAGGGCTCTGGTATAACACAATCGGAATTTCTCACTAAGACTCGACACGACGTATTTCTTGCAGCAAGGCAGCGTTTCGGTATCGGAAAATGTTGGACCCGAGAAGGTCGGATTTTTATTATTGCTCCTGATGGGTCACGTCACCAAGTCGAGACTTCCTCCGAGTTGGAAGCTATTTCTTTTTCGCCATCACCCCTGAGCAACAAAACTGAGAGTGTTTCCAAAGCGGCTGACACTAAAACATCTGTTCCACGATCGAAGAGAATAGTTAAGAAGTAGCATTAACATTAATACTCAGGTTGTTTATATCTGCTTACTTTCATATACCCACATAAACTTATCTAGGTAACTGTACATTATTTTTTTTATTATTATTTTAATAATTGTGTTAGTTAAGGTACTAAGTAAATATTTGTTCATTTGCTGTCAACTATAAATGTTTTCATTGTGAAATATATGCACTGGATTCTAGCATTTTTGCCCACATTGCCTGTATTTGAAAAATGAATGTATTATTATAATTACTATTACTATTATTATTACTGGTAAATGTTAGATCAAATACCATCTAATTGTTATTATTACTTTTTTTTTTTTTTTTTTGTTTAATATTTTGCTTCAATTTTTATTTGTTTACGTTTGGGCGTAAGTACAGCACTTTCAAAGTAGTTGTTTTAATCATTGTTTTTGTGTTTTTTATGGTTACCTTTTTCTTTGTTAACCACATGTTGAGTAAGCAGATAAAACTTTTGTTATTATATTTTGTTGTCACTTTTTTTTATTGTAATTATATCAGCAATCATCTCTCCACTGCTGGCGGGTAAGACGTAAACTTCTTATATATATATATATATATATATATTTATATATATATATATATATTTAATTTTAATTTTTATTTTTATTATTAATTAAGATAATTTTATTTATTATATATTTATTAAAATACATATATAATATTAGTATTACTTTATACTTAACATAATTATATGATAAGTTTTAATATGACTGATAATGGTTTTATAGGCAATTATAATGATACCTTTCTTTCTATCTCTTCCTCTTCTTCTGAAGTATTGAGCGACGATAGTTTTTATAGTATCCCATCACTTAGTGAATCACTTAATACTCACTTCTCAAGTTTACCGAAAAACTTTAACATTGTACATATTAACGCCCAGAGTATTCCTGCTCATTACCCTGATCTTATAACCTCATTTGATAACAAAAACCTTCATGCTATCCTTGTTTCTGAGTCCTGGCTGAAACCATGTTTACCTTCAACTTCATATTCCTTACCAGGTTTTCATTTAATTAGAAATGATCGCGTAAATCGGATTGGTGGGGGTGTTGCCATATACTTACGCTCTTACATTCCTTTTAATATTGTTAGTACATCAGCACCTCACGCCAGTCCTTGCACCGAACATCTTTTCGTTGAATTAACTTTTTCTCACTCCAAACTTCTCTTATGCGTTTTCTATAATCCCTCTCTTTCTATTGACTACTTTTCTCACCTTGAAAATCTTCTTGAACAATTTACACCTCAATATGATCATACCATACTAATGGGTGATTTTAACACTTGCCTAATAAAAAATGATTATAAATCTTTAAGACTCAACTCTCTTATTACTGCATCTAATTTACATATCCTTCCTCTTTCAGCCACTCACTCTTGTCCAAATTCTACTCCCTCTCTTCTTGACCTAATAGTTGTTTCTTCTAATGACCATGTTGAAAAATATGGTCAGTGCAATGCTTTAGCGTTTTCCTATCACGATCTAATTTACTTATCCTACAAAATTAGACCACCCAAAGCAAAGTCAAGGATTCTTCTGCTGCGTAACTTTAGTGGGTTGGACCTTGATCTCTTGCGTCAAGATACCGAAAAAATTGATTGGTCTCCTGTTCTCTCTGCCGACTCAATTGACGAACGGGTTACAAATTTTAATTTAATTTTAATACAACTTTACAACATTCATGCCCCGATTCGGCCAGTACGTATGAAGCATCTACCAGCACCCTGGCTTACTGATGATATTAAAACTCTTCAATATAAAAAATGCATGGCAAAGGCTAAATATAGGGCTAACCCGAGTGATGCAAACCATGAGAAATATAAGAAATTTAGGAATCGCTGCAATACTCGTTGTAGAGATAAACAACGACGCCATATTCATAACCGCCTAACCGAAGAAGATGATCCTTCTAAGGTATGGAAATTTCTACAAACACTTGGAGTTGGAAAAGCACGTGTTGACATCAATTCAAATAAATTAGACCTTAATCAGCTTAACCAGCATTTCTCGTCTTCTGTTACCATTGATGGTGCAACTAAATTAAATACTATTAATCAAGTTTCAGCTTCATCTGCTCCAAGTTTTTCTGCTTTCACTTTTAGTCAGTTCACTGTATGTGATGTTAAGAAGAATATATTAGACATCAGTTCTGATGCCGTTGGTTCTGACTGCATTAGCCGGAAAATGATCATACCGATTATTGACCTTATATCTCCCATTATCACATCTCTCTTTAACTTTTCCATAGAATCCTCTACATTCGCTTCTGTGTGGAAGGATGCTCAAATAATCCCATTACCTAAAAAGTCAAATCCTTCTAGCTTCTCCGATTTTCGTCCAATATCTATACTACCATTTCTATCAAAAGTATTTGAGCGTCTTATTTATCAACAAATGACTCCTTTTCTTTCAAAAAATAATCTCTTTAATCCTTTCCAGTCCGGCTTTCGCCATGGTCATAGCACGACTACTGCTTTAGTCAATATAACGGACGACATCAGACTAGGTATGGACAATCATCTTGTCACGGTCTTAATCTTATTAGATTTCTCTAATGCCTTTAATACTGTTGACTTTGATATTTTAATTGCCATACTTAGCTCTCTTAACATATCTCCTGAGGTGACTGGCTGGTTTCTATGTTACTTGCAAGGTCGCCGGCAAAGAATATACGTTGAAGGTCATTCCTCTGACTGGTGTATGATTAAAGCTGGCGTTCCGCAAGGTGGCGTGTTGTCTCCTCTTTTGTTTTCTGTTTTCATTTCCTCGGTCACTAAGTACATCTCTTCTCTCTACCACTTGTATGCGGACGATCTCCAAATATACTCACAATCGCACCTGAACGACCTTCCGGGATGCATTACTTCACTGAACAATGATCTTATGGTTATACAAAGGTGGAGTAACTCATATGGACTAAGAGTTAATCCTACAAAAACACAGGCTATTATCATCGGTAGTCAGAGGTTCATTTCACGCATTGACTGGTCGCAACTACCACCGATTATATTTGATGGAATATGTATACCAATATCAGACAAAGTTAAAAATCTTGGTATAATTTTTGATAAACATCTTTCTTGGGTGCCTCAAGTAAATGATGTGAGTAGGAGGTTGTTTGTCATAATGGGATCGCTAAGAAGGTTAAGTTACTTTCTGCCCATACCTACTAAAATTATGCTGGCACAGTCTCTGCTTTTACCAATTCTTGACTATGCTGACACATGTTATGTTAATCTAAATGAGGACCAATTAAATAAACTTGAGCGCTTACAAAATCTCTGTATACGGTTTATATTTGGACTTCGCAAATATGACCACGTTTCTGAATTTCGCAAAAACCTCAAGTGGCTTCCTATTCGCCTTCGCAGGAATACTCACATTTTATCTCTTCTCTACTCTGTTTTATTTAATCCTTCTACTCCTTCTTATCTTAAAAATAGATTCGAGTTTCTTAGTGATACTCATGAACGGCCTCTCCGTTCAAATGATAACCTAATTTTAAAAATACCCTCCCACTCCACATCATTTTATTCTAAATCATTTACAGTCGAAGCTTGTCGCCTTTGGAATACCCTCCCTCTGTCCATAAAACGCGCTAAATCCCTGACTACATTTAAAAAACTTGTCAAAGAAATGTATTTATCACCTTAACTATGCTTACCATTCTTGTTAATTATTTTATTTTCCGAGTATATATAATATATATTACGTATGTATGTATATGTATGTATGTGTGTATGTATGTATGTATGTATTTATGTTTATATGTAAGTGAAATAGTCTTATTTATTTTAATTTATAAATATTTTTATTATATCTTACAATAATCGAATTTAATATTGCGCCCCTTCCCAACATTCTATTACTAGTCCTTTGCCGAAAGGTTGCCTGGAAGAGATCGCTGTTTTAGCGATAAGGCCGCCTGTTGCACCTAACGCAACCTTCAACGTTTAGTTTAACTCTTTGTACTTTATACTGTATTGTGTTGGTGTGCAATAAAGAATAAAATAAAATAAACGTCTTTTAAATACACGCATAATACGAAAGTTTACAAGACAATTTTTAAAAATTTTATCTGTCTGCCCATCTGTCTGTTTGTATCGCCGAATCTATGAAACGGCATGACCGATTTTGACTAAACTAACTTACAGAAAACAAAATTAAAAACCAATGAAATTGTGAACGATACCCGTTTAAGTAGGTAAGGTATACAGTAGAGAATTTTACCTGAATTTAACGCAGATGAAACTGCAGGGCACAGGTGTTTTATTATTAAGACTGTTATAAAAAGCAAAGGACGTACTTTAATATGTTAGATCTATATTTCCTTTGCGACGTCATCACAAATTAAACATGATTTCGATAATTTATTAATAAATAATGTTGTTTATTTTTAAGTCCCAGTCTGTAATTGGACTAGCCAAATATTTAGATAAGCTAAATTTATTCGACCGCCTGTGATTAATACTAATTAACTGGATAACTTTTCTCATTACCGTATTATCGTGAAGTTGAAAATGACGAACTTAGTACTTCGAAGGAGCAGCCTCGTGAAGTATTATGTCAGTGTTTCTTAAACTGTGGTCCATGGACCGCTGGAGGTTCGCGAATATGTGTACAGGGATCTGCCGTATTATTAATAGTAGAACTATGTTGTATAGTACCAAATATTATAAATACTATGTTACATTTCTAAATACTTGCGGTTACACTCGCGTTTTTGGTTACTGCTTCGCTCCTATGAGTCGTAGCGTGATGTAATATAGCCTTAAGCCTGCCTTAATAAATAAACTATCTAACACAAAAATAATTTTTCAACTCGAACCAATGGTTCCGGAGATTAGTGCGTTCAAACATGCAAACAAACTCTTTAACTTTATAATGTTTGTATCGACTAGCTGCTCCCCGATTCGATTAAAACAATCGCCATTATGTTTATTATATATGGCTATAGATTCTTTTGTCAAAGTTCCATCGTCTCAGGGAAAGAAAGTTTCCAATTAAGCATCTTATACTTTCCATATTAAACAGCTTACACTTAAATTGTATACATTTTCCGAATTGTTGTTTCAATCAAGTGTCAGGTTGTCGAAAAGTTTTGAAGTTTTAGAGACGCGCGGAAATATGGTAATTATTATCTCGCTTGTTTTCTGTCAAGAAAAAATATTTGAGTGTTATTTTAAAAAAAACTTGTAGTTGATTAAATTTTTCAATGAAATAATTCGACGGACGAAAATAACTTCTTGAGAAATTACAATTTATAATTGGTTATACTGGTGTAGCCGCGGTAGCTTAGTGGACTGTATAGGGTAAGATGGAGGGCACAGTACCTTGATCAATCCAGCTCTTACTTCTTTATGGGAGCGCTCCCTCGGTCTTCAGCACCAGTACACGAGCCAGGGGATGGGTGGTAAGGGGATTAGGCGTAGGAACGTACTTTATACGAGTCGATTTTATGACACGGCGGACGCGACACGCACGACGTCCGACATACACGCAAGCACACACGAGAAGGGGGGGCCCATACGTCAAAGTCAATTCATGACGCAAGTACGGCGTTCCATTACACGTACACATTTAATAAAAATACACTACATACCGCCCGCCTTAGAGTCACCTACTCTAACACTAACACTCGGACGGTCCTACACTAAACTATAACCTACACTACACTATCACATACTACACTAGACACTAATTCTATACTGTAACACTACACTATAACAATACACTATTAGTTGTCCGGTAGCGGACACACCTTAACGACTGCACGCTTAGAAACACCTTGTGCAGTGCGTACAGAGACAACACGAATAATGCCATCCGTGCCAGGATGCGTCTCCTCAATTACACCGAGACGCCACTGCAAAGGTGGCAAGTTGTCCTCTTTAAGGACCACTACTGAACCTACCCTAACATTGTTCCTTGACTCTGTCCATTTGGATCTTTGTTGCAACGTATGGAGGTATTATTTACTCCACCGTTGCCAATAATGCTGTACGATACTACTTATAAGTTGCCATCGGGTCAAACGATTCATTTTCTCATTAGTAACGTCTGGTTCCGGAATAGCCACGAGCGGCTGACCTATTATAAAATGACCGGGTGTAAGCGCTTGCGGATCACTAGGATCAGAACTCAACGGACATATCGGACGAGAGTTCAACACGGCTTCTATCTGACACACGACAGTATAGAATTCTTCGTACGTGAGGATCTGCTGCCCTATCACGCGCTTGAGGTGGTGTTTGAAGCAACGCACTTGTATCTCCCACAAACCACCCATGTGTGGAGAATACGGTGGATTAAAATGAAAATTTATATTTTGTTTCAAACATTCTTTTGAAACCTTACCTTTAAACTCATTCGCTTCACACAACTCACAGAACTCAGACAAGATTTTATTCGCTTTCACAAAATTTCGACCACAATCACAATACACATCCGTACACACACCTCGACGACTACAGAACCTTTTTAATGCAGCTATAAAGGCTTCTGCTGTCAGTTCCGACACCAATTCCAAATGGACTGCACGAGTCACGGTACACACAAACAAACAAACATAGGCCTTATGAAGTTTTGCATTTCTATGAGTACCTAGCTTTATCATAAAGTGACCACAATAATCGACACCCACACGCAAAAAAGCACGACATTTATCCACACGAAAATTAGGCAAATTCCCCATGATTGGTTCTACGACCTTTGGTTTATTTCTGAAACATATAATGCACTGAAATACTCTTTGTCTTACAATACTACGAGCAGACAATATCCAATATTTTTGTAGTAGCAAATACTGTAATGTTTGAACACCTACATGTAAATAAATTTTATGATAATAATCAATAATTAATGTAGTCAAAGGATGTCGCTTCGGTAGAATAATTTGATTTTTAACATCAAAAGGCAAAGATGAATTAGATAACCGCCCGCCAACCCGCAGTAAACCACACTCATCAACAAAGGGTTTTAAGCGTTGTATACCTGTTGCACACGGGACATTCTTTGACAAACATTTAAACACATCATTAAATTCACTTTTTTGAACTAACTTAATCAAACACAACAAAGCCACGTCGTACTCACAGACAGTTATATAATTATAATCAAATCTTTTACTATTTAAACAATTATTTTTGAAACGTAAACACCAGGCCATAACACGTACAAGTTTCGAAAGATCCGAATATTTAACAAATAAATCACAATCATTCCTCACACAAGCAAAAGCTTTAATTACACGTTTTTCACTATTGATGACCTCGCTCTCATCATCACACATATCACCTGTCACACTCATTGGCCACTGATCTTGCGACAACCGTAACCACTGCGGTCCTCGCCACCAGAGATCATATGAAACTAACTGTGAAGGCAACAAACCTCGCGAAGCACAGTCCGCGGGGTTATGAACCGATGGTATGTGGTACCAATTGTCGGGAGCAACATTACCCTGACATTCATTCACTCGATTGGCCACAAAGGTTTTATACTCATGAGATGAACCCTTTATCCAGGACAAAGCTATTGTAGAATCTGTCCACGCGAAAATTCTATGTATCTGTAGTTTACCATCAAACACACTTACAACATACTTCATTAGACGGGATAGAAGCACTGCAGCACAGAGCTCCAATCGCGGTAAACTTATTCTTTTAAGAGGTGCTACACGAGACTTAGACATTAATAAATAAATTTTATTACGTCTATTAGCATCTGTCACTCGCAAATAGACTACACCAGCGTAACCCCGCTCAGAGCTGTCCGAGAACCCATGAAGCTCAATCGAAGTAGCATTTGTCGATATAAACCGATTTATTTTTACATCAGACAACATTTTAAACTCCGTCATATATTGTAACCAAATCTCTTTTAAGTCATCTGGTAAAGGTTCATCCCACGGTAAGCCACGCATCCACAATTGTTGCATTAGACACTTAGAAAATAATGTGACCGGGCACAACCAACCTAAAGGATCATAACATTTTGCAATTTGAGACAACACAGCTCGTTTTGTACACTCACACGATTCGAGCTTGACACTATATTGGAACACATCACTTTGTGGGTTCCATTGCACGCCTAACACTTTAACAACACTTTCATCTTGTGCTGTTATAAAACTTACATTAGGTTCCTTGTCACGATTAGGAATATCATATAATAGGGACGTATTGTTACTAGCCCACTTTCGTAGCTCGAAACACCCACGAGCACATAAAGCTATAAGTTCGTCTTTCAGTCTCAACGCAGACTCCAAATCGGCCGCACCGCTCACAATATCATCGACAAAAATATCGCTAACTAGAGCCTTAGCAGCATGCGGATAACGGTCGCCCTCGTCAGAGGCCAGTTGCTGCAACGTCCGTATGGCGAGATACGGAGAGCACGAAAGGCCGTATGTAACCGTTTTGAGTCTATATTCGCGAACTGATTCTGAGGACGAGTCTCGCCACAGAATACGTTGATAATCCCTATCATTATTATTCACTAAAATCCCCCGAAACATCTGCTTTATATCTGCTATAAATCCTACCTTGTGAAGTCTAAACTTCAAGAGAATACTTTCAATATCATTTTGAAGTCTAGGCCCTACCAACAAACATTCATTAATAGACACGCCGTTACTAGATTTCGCCGAGCCGTCGAACACAACGCGAAGTTTAGTCGTAGAGCTACACTCTCTAATAACACAATGATGAGGAATATAATTAGGCCTATAATTTAAATCCTCGCAATCCTCAACTAATTCCATGTGATACGAATCTAAATAATCCCTCATAAATTCACAATACGCCTTTTTTAAAGTTACATTTTTAGCGAGCCTTCTCTCTAACGCAAATAGCCGTCGCAAAGCGAGATCACGGGAATCACCCAACTCAGGTCGATTACTTTTAAAGGGCAACTTTACCACATATCTCCCGTTTCCCTCACGAGAATGACCCGAGACAAATATGTCTTCGCAACGCTTTTCCTCTATGCTTAGAGAGGACACTGTGATTGGTTCCGATTCAATCTCCCAAAACATTTTTAAAATTGAATCAAGACGTTCATCAGATATAAAATTAGACAAAGAAACTTGTTGCAGGTTTTTAAGAATCTTATTTTTCACTTCTCCCATCACCAACCAACCAAACACACTGTTGAGAGCTGAAGGAGCACCACATTCACCTACCACGCGACCATCCCTTATGATATGAGGAAATACCTCTGCACCTAACAATATATCAACACCGGAAGGGATATTAAATTTGGAATCGGCAAGATTTAATTTATTCAAATGATCCCACTGTTCACAAGGGACATACACACTAGGAATAAAATTAGTAATTTTATTCAACACCAAACACGACACAGTCTGTGAATTACCATCACTATTCACAGGCAGTATCTCACACGTCACAACACCATTCGCCTTACACACATTAGACATACCGAGACCACACACTGGCACACACACACGCCGAAACGGTATACCTAATCGACGAACGAAGCTGGACGTCACAAATGACGACTGAGATCCGGGATCCAGCAACACACGAGCACTCTCGCAGGAACCGTCACCTCGTCGTACACGCACCAAGGCGGTGGACAGCAATACCGTGCCCGAGCTCGCACACACAGAGCCATTCAGGGACACCACGGTCTGCTCTCCGCTGGCGTTCACGCACTCACCAGACACTCGCCGTACACCACTATCACAATCACGAACACGGGAATTGTCCCTCTCACTCACAAAATCTTGCCGAAAATGCAACAACTTATTATGTGACATACTACACTTGTCACACTTTAAGTTTGATTGACACTTGGAAGCCACATGCTTTCCAGACAGACACAAAAAACACAATCTATTTCGCTTTACAACACTCACTCGATCATACAGACACAAACATAAAAACTTAGGACATTTATACAACTCATGATTATTATAACACAGTACACATTCATTATTATTAGTCACCCGAGTTGCAAAAGAAGACACATACTTATTCCCGCTAGTACTCTTAACATTCACCGATTTACGCATAATAACACGATACGAAACCTCACAAGCTCTTATTTGTTTATCTAAAAATTCTAAAAGTTGAACATATGTCGGATACTCACGATCATTTTCTAAAGATAATTCAAAACGACTTCTTGAATCATTATCCAATTTTTTCAGCACTAAATGAAGTAATAAAAAACTCCATTCCGCAGTAGGAAAACCTAAAGCCTTTAACGCGCCTAAATTTTCTACTAAGTTATTTCTTAATCGCTTCATGCCTTCAATATCTGTATCACTACGCAACGAAATCAAATTTAACAATCCATCCATATATTTATTTGCAATACGGCGTTTATCAGAGTATCTTTCTACAAGCGAATTCCAAGCGACACTAAAATTATCCGACGTTAACGATAAACATTTAATTAAATTATACGCTTCGCCCTTTAAGCTACCACGCAAATATTGAAACTTTTGTATATCTGATAAACAGTTATTATCTATAATGGTCGAACTAAAAAAGTCAAAGTAACTGTTCCATTCGGAATACTCACCGGAAAAAGTCAGCAATGGTAGCTTAGGTAACCTAACACCTGTACTGGGAGCACTACACTTTCCACAATCAAATTTATGTTCCGAATTCATGTCACTATCGTTGCGCTCAATAATGGACTTACGTTTCATTAACTTGCTATATTTTGCACGAATATCAATTAATTTATCCATAAAACTATCACGAATTTTCTCCTGTTCGGATTCATTAAATATTTTTTGCGAAATTAAGTGAGTTTCGATTTTAGTTTGTACTTCATCAAATTGAGAACGAATCAAGTCTAAATCGCCATAACTCGCATCAAACTCTTCAATTAAATCCGAACTTTCATATTGTAAAATACGATCCAATTGTTTAATAATAAATTTTCTCTGGAATAATAATTGATTTAAATCCATTTTTATACTTAGTATATTTATACTTTAACACAATATACGGGAATAGTCAAGGAACAATGTTTACTATTAAATCACTCAAACTATTTATATTAATATTTTACACAAAAAAGAACGAGTTGTCCTAAGTACACAATGCACAAGTATTATAACACTAAATATAATACGACTATGCAGTATAATCTATAACGGTATAATTAGTAACAAACAACTTTTTTAACACACAGCGTTATAACACGACTGGTCTATACCGATCACGCGGCGATCAAAAATGAGGGTAGATTTATGTAACCTTTTATAACTGTCCTTTATAAATTATATTACAACTATTTAGTATATTTTTAATACTGCATATATCGACACTATAAACACTAATCTAAACTTATAAAGCGAAATTAGACTATTAACACGTCGACTCCTACACACAATGTACAATCCTTTACGCCATGAATTGATTTGAGGTACGAACACGCGATTTTAAGACACACAAAATCGCAATTTAATTTCTACAAAATTAAGAATTACGTTATTTAATTAGTTAAATGGGCCAAAATTCGGGTCGAATGGACCAAAAAATGTAGCCGCGGTAGCTTAGTGGACTGTATAGGGTAAGATGGAGGGCACAGTACCTTGATCAATCCAGCTCTTACTTCTTTATGGGAGCGCTCCCTCGGTCTTCAGCACCAGTACACGAGCCAGGGGATGGGTGGTAAGGGGATTAGGCGTAGGAACGTACTTTATACGAGTCGATTTTATGACACGGCGGACGCGACACGCACGACGTCCGACATACACGCAAGCACACACGAGAAGGGGGGGCCCATACGTCAAAGTCAATTCATGACGCAAGTACGGCGTTCCATTACACGTACACATTTAATAAAAATACACTACAACTGGTCTTGAGAATAGTCAACGTTTAGTTTAGAAAATTTGAGTAAGATGTCATTCGATTTCAAAAAATATAATTTTGTATATGATTATTAAAAAAAATTAAAGTACTAGAGAGTTGCTAGAAAAATGTTTACGTTAAGTTTTCAAAAAGAACACAATTGTTAATACAGCATTTCTTCAAATAAAAGCTTAAAAAAAATAAACAGATTTCAAAAACGAATTTAATACAAGTAAACGAAAAATCAAAGAATACATTTTTTCCACATTTTTGTATTCGGTGCCAAGAAAAACAATTTACGTATAATTCATAATCAGCTCCACTTTACCAAATATCGCTTTCCCAGAGCATACATTATGATGAGCGTAAATAGCTTAACATTAGTATTGAAATAATTAAATCATTAGTATTGAGTAGTTCCGGTGGCCATCTGTGGTCTTCATCATCAGTTCCACTTCACCAAACGTTGCTTTCGCAGAGAAAATGACGAGCTACTATAAAAAATACCTAAATCTTTATAAGTTTGCCTATAATATTTGAAGAGTTGCCTCGATTTTTTTAGGAGCCCACATCAAACTCGACCTGATGACAATGAGGCCAACTTAAAAGAAAGAAAATATTTGCGGATAAATCGGGAACAAACACAACAATAATACATACAGCCTAACATAGAACCTCCTCCTTTTTTAAAGTCGATTAAGATAGGAATGTTATTTACATGTACATTGGCTAACTCCCACTGGATGCTGTTCTCTCTTTAAGAAAGCTGGAATATGCTTATCTAGTCAACAGGGGATTGAAAAGCTGAAAACTGTTTTGATCATTGTATTAGTTTAGCTACATGGATGTTTTCAATCGATTTCTAAAAGCAGAAACTACTCAGTTCGAAGCAATTTTTTTAAAATGTTTGTTATCTCTGAACTAGTATCTAGTTCAGAGATAACAAACATTTTATTTATTAACTTTTTTGAAATGGTTTATTTTTAGATTGGTTTCATATATTTTTTGTATTCTGTTTATCCAACCTATGGTTGTTATCAAAATCGGTTCAGTGGTTAGTTTTTAAATCAAAATTACTGAAATTCGTATGTCATCTAAGTGAATGCAATTGCGTATATTCTTTTAGAAATCATTGCAGATCAAAAGTAAGTTAAAAACCTAAAAAAAAAAACAATCCGACTTCTAAAACGAAATAAGTAACCTAGAAAGTAAAAAATATATTTTTTTACAACATTTTAATATAATTTACTATCAATACCTTATTTTTGACAGAGCTTCCGTAACTACTTACGACGTAACTGTTGCTTACTTTACAGAGTTGTTTTATATCGTTCTCGAAAGTAAAACTTACAAATGTTATTCTCGCCTAATACTAGTACTTTGAAAGACAAAATAGACGTATTAACATTTCAGCAAGTAAATATTTTAATCAAGAAAACCTCAAAACAGTGCGCCAGCTGAAAGGTAGACGAATAAATGTAATAGATTTTATCTTAATTCTGTTTGAGGGTACATAATCAACACTCTAGCTTTGAATGTCAATTATTTTAATGAACTATTTAGGAATGTGTACTGAGGTTTTTGTGAAGTTGCGTGTTTCATACTGCGGTGTATTTACCCCCTATGGGTGTGAGGTTTAATTTTACCCAACACCAGAAAGGCTATGTTTTCGCGCGCATATGTATTAATGGATATTTATGGTCACTGCAACTGACTGAAGCGCTTACGGTCATGGGTTCTATACCGGCTTACGAAACGTCTGTATTGGACATGCGGATGGTTATCGTGATCTGAGTGTTTGTGTTGTTTCCAGACCGACACATGATCATGAGACCCTAATGGAGGCTGTTGAGTGTAATGCTTTTTTTATTTATACAGGCTGGTTCGAAAGTAGGCTAGGTATATAAATAGGCTAGGTCATAACTCATACTCACTTTTACTAAAACGATTTAATGTCGTATGACTAAAAATAGTTTTTGTATTAGTCCTTTGGTTTCGGACCATTGCATCAGTTAAGAAATTGGCTGTAACACTTTTCAAGATATTCGTTTACTTTTGGAACATCCTGTACATGTAGTTTCATTGTAACCTCTTGCAGCTTAAATAACATGTCAGACTTTAAAGGTCATTCGTTTTATAGTGACTGCATTCAAAATCCGTGTGATATTAATGAGCTAAGTTAGTAAATTTAGTTTCATATACTACTGCAGCTCGTAATTTATGAATTTTGAATAAAATTAATAACTAATTTATCAAAACTTTGTGTGTAAAATGCGTTTTGCTTTTTGTGAAAAATTTGATTTTTTTTTAATCCAGTCACTCCAATATAAGCGGTTCATCTTTTAACCGTAGTTCCGATTATATAGACAATTATATAGACTCTAATAATCAGTGAAGCCAACAAGACGAGAATGAATCAAATTAATCTGTATAATCATTCAAATCCAGATGTTATTGGTTTGCCTATCAGGGTTAACGGAATTGTAGGCGATTGTTCTGGATAATTTAGCAAGTTTGGGTCAGGGTTAATAGGTGGTGGGATTTCGTGTATATGCAAATTAGTTGAAATATAACTCCTTCGTCCCCCTTATATGTTCCATTGTAGAGTCTAGCTGTAGTCCAATGACTTGAATACAGGATGACTGGACTGAGGTAGTGTCAGGAGCGTAACTATAAGGTGGCAGGTCTGGCAAAAATCCACGGACCCCGAATCCGAGAGGGCTTCAGCCTAAAAGAATTTTATTAAGAAAAATCTCATTAAAAGTAAATTTTTATTACATTATAACTTTGTATAAACCTCTTGAAAAAAAAAACTTATCAGATATTTAACTAAATTGCACATACACAATAGCTTTGGGTAACTACTTTAGTGGTTCCATAAAATAACCTATAACAAGACGCATTTTTACTTAGTGGCCCCATCCAAAGAATTTGACACGGGCCTCAGATGGTACAGTTATGCCTCTGGGTAGTGCCATACTCTCACAGATAATCAAAAATTTCCAGTCATTTAGATCCGACACATAATTGGACGCAGATAAGCAATAATGTCAAGCCACATGGACTTTATTTTGAGAAAATGGCGTCAAAAGATTAGACCTATTCTTAATCAATTTGTTTGAAGACGTGGATGGATATATCTTTTCTTTCCTATTTTGACAAAAGATCGATATATTTAATGTATTATCTAGTAATTCGTTTTCAAAATATTAGAGATTATATTATAAATTGCAAAGTATGGATTGAATATGAAATTAGAAACATTAATTTAAGGAAATTTTTTTTTCGTACTTAACTAAATAGTTAAGATAACTTGAAATTATTTGAATAATGTTGAATAGGTGACGCATTATCAAAATAGATCAATATCTCCGAACTTGACTTTTTGTGGGTTGACACATTATTGCTTATCAGCATGCAACTATTAATTTACTATGTGTATCGTAGAAGACAATAATCTATAACACTAAGTACACTCGCGTTTAGGATTACTGCTGGAGTCGGACCGTGATGTAATATAGCCTATAACTTTCCTTTATTAACAGGGTATCCAATCAAACAAGCTTTCAAATTAACCTCTTTATAGTATTACTATAGACTAGCTGCCACTCGCGGTTTTACTCGCGTTTATGGTTATTGCTTCGCTCCGTAAATCTTAGCGTGATAGATCAATAACTTCTAACTCCTAGATAATAACTTACAAACAAATTTTAACACTTCATATTCCTTACTTATATTATACAAATGCGAAAGTAATTTTGTGTGAAAAAAAAAATACAAAAATCCGTTCGTAGTTTAAAATATCTAAGCGTACAGACGGTGGGTAGAAACTTTGTTTTATACGATGTAAAATTAAAAGCACATTTTAATCAAGGTATATCATGAGATATTATCGTCTAATATGTTTTTTTTAATTTATCTAACACGCCATCTTCTGCTTTGGACATTCAGTTAATTGCAAAAAATAACGGTTTTTATTTAAAAAATTTTATTAATTGACTAAGTAATTGAATTTTATAATTTTTAGTTTTGCTTATTAATTTTAAGGTGAGAATTATACTTCTAAGTTTACATAGACTCATGAGATTTACGTAAATTGTCTATCTTTTATCCTTGAAATAATTTACTGACAGTGATTTGTTTATTAGAAGCTAAAGCTTACATAAAATTACATAGTGGAACTAATATTCATATCGTTGTCTTAGATTTTCGCGATTATTATTCATTGAAATAAAACTATTTTAAACGGATTTAAATCGGAAAGAAGGCACTTCTGCGTGCAACCGGAACGTTATTCAAGATACCATCTAAGAAACCGTTGGCGGTAGTTGTAAATAATATTTTCTAAAACCTCAAATAGACAAATGTCACCTTAGTCTACCCGTGACCACGAACGCTCGCAAAGTGCTCGAAACGTCGGGATGATAAAAATAATTAATATACGCGATTTAAATCCGTTTAAAATAGTTTTATTTCAAGTAATATTCATTTATGCACCTTTTTGATTACTATCGATTAGACTTAATGCTTTTCCAAACTTTGTGTTAAAAATTTAATATTTATTTAATTGACTGATGTGCAAATTAATGTATACTTAATATTATAAATGCGAAAGTAACTCTATCCGTCTGTTTGTTTGTTACTTTTTCACGCCGCTGAATTAATTTTGAGGAACTTTTATATAGAGAAAGATTCGAACGTGGGGAAGAACATAGATAGTGTTTTAGTGAGAAAATAAGATTTGAAATGTGAGGTAATTCGCAATAGATTTTAAACCAAAATCAAAATATTGTAATTAAAAATAAGAATTCACATTCCCTTTTTGAATGTCAAGAAAATGAATCTAAGGTAGAACTTCGCTGAACGGAATAAATAAACACATTTTTAGATCAGTGAGTTTCTAAGATTAGAGCATACATACAAACACTTTAGCTATATAAAATTAATATATTTTTACCTAATTAAAAATTTACATTGTTAATACTAATTCTCTAACCTTATTGTACATTTTCAGCAAAAAATTTATAACTTGAAAAATTTCCCTTTCATCGCGACCCCTTTCTTAATACTTTCTTAACGAAGTTACGTAAAAAAGATGTAGTCCTCAGAAATTATGTTATAAAATAAACTTAAAAAGAGTCCGTTTTAGGATTCCGTATCCAAAGGGTGTCCAACAAGACAGTTCTTCTGTCTGCGAGTTGTATCTCATAAACCGTCATTGGTACAAAGTTAAAATTTCCTAAGTTTGTGTAGTTCTAGTGTCGCAATAAAATCCACACTAAATAATGATAAATAAAATTGAAATATCTGTTTGTAATTTAAAATAAACAGCTTTTCATTAAATGATAAATAATGAACATATGAAAGTATATACGCTACTAAATAAAAAAACAATTTTGAACATTTTTGTCTGTCCGTCTGTCTGTTTGTTGCGGCTAATCTTTGAAATGGCTGGACCGATTTTTACGTTTATCTTATCTTGCTAATTCATACAGTAGTATCGCATGTAGTTTCTACGTTTTCTAAAGTCCCCATGCTAAAATTGGGACTCTCACTGGCAGATCGTTAATAATATAAGTAGTTAGGGTACTTTTTTAGATTTTTATTTTATTTAAATTTTTCGCAGACGAATTCGCAGTCACCGGTTAGTATATAATAATAATAATAAACCATTTAAGTGCGGGTGGCACTTTGCAAATTTTAACATATTGTTGTAGTTTCTTTCTCCTTTTTTTACACGTAAAATGTGCAAAGTGTTATTCCTTATAATTCTTTGATCTTATTGTACGGAACCGTTCTTGTGATTTTATTAAAAAAGATTTAATAGGTTGTTCGTGTAAATTGAGTTAACATAAAGTTTTAAAACTATTGTTGAACTAAAGACTAAATTAAGTATAAAGAGAGCTTACATCAACTAACTTTACCCGCACGTACACCTACAATAAAAACCGGTCAAGTGTGAGTGGGACTCACACGCAGAGTTCCGTACAATATAAAACACTTTATACTTTTTAATCGACTTTCAAAAAAATAGGTTCTCAATTTGCAAAGACTTTGTATTGATGAAACAATTGTTTTGTTGTTATTGGTTAAAGGATTATATTATAATAGTTTTGTGAATATTTATCATTTCGTAAAGTAACGGCTGATTAAATTAAATTCCTTTGAAGAGGCGCAGCGCTAAAGGGTAATGTATGAGCGTCATTTGTGGACGTAATGTTTTCGCGTCATCTAGCTGTGATACCATTGTTTTTTAGTTTATAATTACTAAGTAATATGTTTTGATTATTTGATATTTAAGAAATTAATTTTCCGATAATGTTCGCTTCCGTCCGTCAACGACAGTGCACGGCGATTCTTATCATTAAACTCAAACTCAAACTAAAATATACTTTATTCAAATAGACTTTTAAAGCACTTTCGAATCGTCAAGTTACATGTCATTTTTTTTTTAGATTTTTATACCGGTTCGGAGTGTAGTCTCTATCGAGAAGAACGGGCAAGAAACTCGATAGTAACTCTTTTAAAATCATTTATACATTATGTATTTTTATTAAATTTTAATTTTGTTATCCTGATAGAAAATGTAGTCAAAATATTCTTGCATCGTATATATTATACTCTATTGTTAACATTTAGCATTTATCACAAGATATAATACTATAAAAAATTATTATTATTTTTTATAATATACATTGATATTACAAAAAAAGCGACTGTCTATTCATTGAGACCATTTCAACGAACAACATGATGAATCTGTTATAAATTGGTGAGAAGTTCTGAATTCTTATGATTCTTGGTGATGTTTCAGCATTAGCTCAAGACAGTAAGAATATTTCCATTAAATCAGACCAGTGGAAGCTTAGATTTTTTTCATAATATGAAAAAGTGCTGATAACCTTCATAAGTCGGAACAGATCTTCATAAATGATACCTAATTCGGATATTTGTTTTTGTATCGTTACCTTTTTTTATTGTTAATTTTATTTCTTTTTGTTTTTTTTTTTTGTTTAAATGATAAGTTATTTGTACTTAAGTTATTTATTTGTTTTATTATTATTATTTTTTTTTACTTTTTATTTTGTACCTAATTGTCATCTTGTCCCAAATAAAAGTGTTCTTTCTTTCTTTCTAATATCCATCTTTATTATACTAGCTTTAAAACAAGAACCGCATCAAAATTGGTCCATTCGTTAGGGAAGTACGACGCTAGAAAGACAGTGTTTATAACACTTTTATTTTGGGGGTTAAAAATACCCCCAATACTCCACTGAGTATTCCTTAACAAAATTAACGCCCCGTCAAATCGCACGGAAAACATTTAATCGTCCGACGAATTAATTATTTATTTCTCAATTACTCTTCAAAGTGAAATTAATTAAGGCAAGAAATCATTCTTGGAACGGCATGAATGGAACCGAATGGACTTACGAATACTGGATGACGAACCTGCTTTGTTTATTTGAATATTTATATAAGACAGGGCTGATAAACTTTTTTCAAGAATATCGTTATGGAATTGAAGGAATTTAATTGTATTATCTATACAAATAAATAAATTTGAAGTGTCTTTTTGTTCATATTTCATGGGTCTTTATCATATATGGGTCTTATCGCGATAGCTAATGGTAGTAATAACTTTTTATTGCTCGACGTTTCGACGAAGTTACATACGCCGTGGTCACAAGCTGACTGGTGTACCGCGTGCCCTCCGGCGACGTGTGCGCAAGTTTTCGTGTGTTAAAAAAAAAGTTTTTTTGTTATTTTAAATTAACAGCTTTTCAGTTAATACATATTAAAATATATAACGTATATTTTACATTAAAAAAAAAACAATTTTTGAAATTTTTCTGTCCTTCCGTCTGCCTGTATGTCTGTTTGTCCGGCTAATCTCTGAAACGGCTGAATCGATTTTGACGGGACCTTCAACCGCAGATAGCTAATGTTATAAGGATTAACTTAGGCTACTTCTTTTAAGAATATATAATAATTAATAAACAAACTGAATTCTAAAACAAAACGAGTAAACTAAAAAGCAAGAAATAAATATTTTATTCAACGTTTTAAAATAAAAAATGTCAACAATTCCAAATACGTTGATAGCTTTAAAGATAAATGAGATATGACTAGTGTAAGAGAGGGCGTAAGGGAAGGCTTCCGGTTCACTCACTCACCGTAAACTGCTGTTAGCAATTTCACGCTGACCTTTAGTGAGAGGGAGGTACTATATATATTATACACTTATACATGTATCGGTAGAGCCTGCATGTATAAGAGCTGTAGTCAGTAGGTTATAGCTAGGCTATACTTCACTTTAATATAAATTGAACGGTGATTTCATCTCCAAAATACTAAGCCACGGGTTTTAATGATTTTGTGCGGAACCCCAAATAAAACAAAACCGTCAGGGAAAATCTATCAAAATTCTATCAAATTACGTTTAGCCGCTTCGAAAAATAAGCGGAACTAACAGAAAGATATAACAAACTAAAATAATAATTTTGGCTGTGTTAATATTCGTATGTATTTAGTTTTTGTTACAGACAGACACTTTTGTCTGTAAGTAAATGGTCGGTGTTTGTTTACAAACAGATATTTAAATATTCCTAACAAATTACTCGAAATAAATGAAAATATTTTCATTACGAAATGTTCCACACAAAGACTTAGAATACAAGTTCATAGAATTTAATTCACAGTAAAATAAGCAAAGCGAATATTCCACGAAAACATTTTGTGACTGTTTTCAAGTTATTCAACAGGCCCTTCAAAATTGAGAGAAGCTTTGGAAATTAATGATCGAAGATCAAATTTATAACTGTAGTTAAATTTTAGCATTTGTATTTTTCATAAAAATTTAACAAGTAAATGATTTTAAAAAATCATAAACCCGACTGTGTGACCAGATCATCCGCAGGTATGTCTAAAAGCCTATCAGTGTCGTTATTAACCAACTTTAAATCGTTATAGATTCCAGACGATAATTTTAATTCAAAAAAATATGTAAAAAACCTAAAAATGATTTTTAAAAACCTAAACACCTATTCAACGATACCCCACTTGAGTTCTTATAGTTCGTTCATTTTTTCACATTACGGCGTCCAAATCGGCCATTTTGATTTTTTAAATTCTTATACTTTCTGTCGCATTCGCGACGTTATGAAATGTGAAACAACATATCATTTTTCAAAATCGGCTCATGCATTCGGTCTCAATAGTGGCACTAATTACAAACACCACCACCACATACATACACATATACATACATAAACTGGTAAACACATTACCCTTCCTTGCGTTGCGCAGTCGGTTAAAAAAAAACAGGCAATTGTAACCAGATTTTCACGCGATGGGTTAGTATCATCGTACAAGACAACACAATGTAATTTGTAAATACATTTGTATTTTCAAATTTAGTAATCAAAAATTAAAAATTAAAAATACCATTTTAACGAGCCCCTAATACGATACTTCTACTGCAAGTTGGTGAGGAGTTGTGTAGCCTGCTGATTCCAGATGCAGCAGCATCAAGTCAAGGTGATACAACTATATTATATGAGTAAAATTTAAATCATAGTATAGTAAATTTCTTGTCGATAACGACTGGAAGAGCTGATAACCTTCAAACAACTGAACAAAGGAAGATAGGAGATCTTCCTTTGTCCGATTGATGTTAAGTGATCACCGCCGCCCAAAGATTCTTATAGTATCAAAGAAGCCAAAAATGCGTTGTCTTAAAAATGGAATGAGGAATGAAGAGGAATAGGAAGTAAGGGAAGAGGTTAGGCTTCCTTCACTCACTGTTCCAATGCAGCCATATTACTTCACGCTTATTTTCTGTTCGATTGTGAAAGTTCAAGCCCGTATACAATCGATACCGTAGTCAGTGGGCTAGGTATTGACACAGTAAAGACTGTTCGACTATGATGGGAATTGTCAAGAAATTGTTTGGAATTGTTCGCAGCGAATCACTACGGCATATTGTGGACGGATTATATGATTATGACTATGCTTTGATATCTGCTAAGTCATATAAAATAACCAGATATTATTAACCTGTCCATATTCGTATTATTATGGGACACGTTAAAGCTAAGTGACGTAACTATTGCGCCAAAAGTCTTTATTTCAAATAAAATACATACTAGTTATTGTCAACGACTTTGACTGCGTAGAATACTTCTTTTAAATAGGTTCTTTCTTTTATAATGATGGATTTTTAACAGAAACTTTCATCCCGTTTCATTTCATTTAAATTTTACTTTTGCTGTCGAAGTGGGCGATTTTGGTCTCCAAGGTCTAATCTGCACCAAAAATCTTAAAGTTATAATATTAGGAGTAAATTACACTTGAAGGTTCTGATGAAAGACTTGCATAAATTCTTTATCACCCATAGATTACATAATAACCCAGGTAATTGTTACTATTTTACAGAGTTGTATCAATTGCGATAATAAAACTTACAAGTGTAATTCTAGGCTTAGATTTTTGACATTCTAGTACAAAATAGCGCTTTTACCTGCTAGAAGTTTTCATATTAGATATCATATAGATTAGATTGTTCAAATAATCCTTTACATCGAAGTATCTTAAGTTGAATCCGTCTTATCAAATAGCTGTCTACGGCTCAATGACCGTACATCCTGTACATAGCCTAAATCTGCGAATCGTTAGGGACCATAGCAAAATGATCATAATTGGAAATGGCTTCAAACTTTATATTCACTATAAAAAATGTTTGATATCAAGAAAAAATATCATAATTTATAGGGTTCGCACGAATGTAATGTAGACTACATTTACGATATAAAATCTTTGAAATTCTTAATCAAGAAACTGCATTAAATCCGTTGTGTAGTTTAAAACATCTAAGCGTACAGGCAGCGGGGAGCAATTTTCTTCTGTCACCTCCTGTAGCCGCTTAAAGCTTCACTGATTTTGAAATATTTTTCCCCAGAGTATCATAAGCTATATGAAAAAATCAATATGGCGGACGTAAACTGTCAAAAGTGGCGTACTAAGTTACTTTAGTTTTCCTTTGCTGTTCTGATTTCGCGTATAGATTGGGTCATTTCACCAGCAAAGTTGTTTGGGTGTTTTGAAAACTGATGACCTTTTAGATTTTGACCGATTCTTTCCGAATTTCAACTTTTGCATCTCGGATTGTCAAAAAAAAACTATTTTAGTCTGCCATTTCTACAATCAAAGAGAGTAGCTTCACCAACGTCTAAATCAATTGTGTATTTTTTAACAGCAAATTATTATATTATATATGTAGATAGTAATAAGTTAAATATGTAAATAAGGATGTCCAAAAGCGATATCTCTTCTGGTATGACTTATTTGTTCTGTCTCAGAGATCTCATTTGCGCTCCATCAGACGTCGCTGAAAATACGAGACGCCTGAACTGAATAAATCAGATCTCGGTCCAACTTTATATTTAGAAAACGAAACTCTATAAATCAGAAATGAGAGTTCGGTCACGTTGAATATTTTTAGCTGTGTACTCGTTATGGTGTTATCTAAAATAAAATTAATTTAGGTACTTATTCTTAGGCGAAAATTACCTTAAAGTAGTAAAGTAACCTCTAAATATCCCACCAGCAAAGAGAGCTTAATACAACACGCTGCTCCACTACGGGTTGGCGTATATACATGTGTCAGAATTTCTCCCGGCACGTGCAGGTTTCCTCACGATGTTTTCCGTCACCGCCGATGGGATGAATTTAAACACTAATTAGCACTTAAAAAATCAGCGGTGCTAGCCGGGGTTGGAACCTGCGATTATCGGTCGAGATCGACGTGTTTTAACCACTAGGCCATCTCGGGTCATCGGAAAATTACCTTAGTAAGTTTTACGCTTGGAATTGACATAAAACAAATCTAAATAAAAAAGAATCTGTGCATCCATTCAAATCCTTGCCATTCATTTTACTTCCTTATAAATAAAGACCTAAAAGAACCATTAAATAATTGGTCAAGTGCGAGTAGGACTCGCGCACCGAGGGTTCCGTACAAACTTATAGAAATCTATATAAGACTAACCCATCTACGCCATTTGTGGTCTTCATCATCAGTTCGAACATAAGTTACTATCAAAAATACCTAAATCGGTATACGCTTGCCTATAATATTTGAGGAGTTCCCTCAATTTCTCCAGGATCCCATCATCTGATCTTGACCTGAAGACCATGGGACCACCTTGGAAGTATACCTTTTCAAACAAAAAAAAAATTTGAAAATCGGTACACAAATGGCGGCGTAATCGGCGAACAAACATAAAAAAAAAAAAATTAAATACAAGGTCGAGTTGAAAACACCCCTTTTTGAAGTCGCTTAAATATAATCAAATATTATGTAAATATGGATCACGTCCCAAAAACTATTTTGAAACTACTTAGGAGCACTTTAATTTAAACACAATCATGGATGCAATGTATTAGTACTTAAAAAGGTTGAAAGACAGACGTACAGACTGACAGACACACGAACAGAAATTTACAGTGTTCGGATTTTTTCCTTTATGTATACTAAAGGACCTTGCTCCTGGCCAAATTTCATAATGCTTGGTCAATGGGAAGTACCCTATAGGTTTTGATTCCCTTGCGAAAACGTTAAAAACGCTATCATACTTAAAATATGTGATATAAATGACCGTATCTTTTGATTGCGTTAACTTAGAAGTTTGATTTTTTCACAGCTCTTAGTAATTATAACTCTGAGTACTTGACGTTGATAAAAATTTGTTACCTTCACGCGTTTCTGAGAAAAAGGTTGAAAGACAAACTTACAAACAGACAAACATACATACAAAAATTTACAGTTTTCAGATTTTTTCCTTTATTTGTACCATAAGATCTTACTTCTTGCCAAATTTCATCGTGCTAGGTCAATGGGAAGTACCCTATAGGTTTTGATTCCCTTGCGAAAACGCTAAAATGGTCAAAATATACGACATATTTTCCATTATCTTTTGATTGCGTTGACTTAGAACTTTAATATTTTCACGGCCGCATGTCATCGTAGACTTGAGTATATGATATTAATTTCAACATGATACGTCTATGCATTTCTGAGAAAAAAGGGTTGACATCCCGACAGACAGACAGACAGACAGACAGACAGACAGACGGACAACAAAGTGATCCTATAAGGGTTCCGTTTTTCCTTTTAAGGTACGGAACCCTAAAAAAAATGTTACCTTCCATCTTCAGATACGCAGAGGTAACATACTTCAAAAACTAGGTCGCAGTTGAATAAATAGCAACTTGGAGCTTCCAAAATAGCAGACGGATTGTCTAGATTCCGAATTTTTATGAGGTATGCTATTCATATTTTTGCACCTTTCGCCTTTACTTGTTGGAAACTCATGTTACTTATTCTATTTATAACTTAGGAAAATAAGATAAGTGTTTTTTAAAAATGCTCCACGCGGTTTGACCTGCGCTTATCGTTATTGATTCGTTTTTATGAGTTGTAGCGTTATGTAATATCGCCTATCATCTTTCTTGATAAACGGGCTACCTAATTCGATCGTTACTTTTAAAAATTACTCTTTACACACTAACTTACAAATAAACAAATTTTACGTCTTTATAATATTTGTAGTAAACGTATCATACTCAACATACCTCATTAGGATCACATGACCCTGTGTCAGAGGTCCGAAAACACACAACACACACACTCAGAACACGACAAATATCTATAAGGCCAATACATACGCTTGCCGTGAGTGAGTGAATTAGCGCTTCAGTTAATTGCAGTGAATGCGTCATTTTTATATTTCAACATAGGGTGAATATTATAAGCCATTATAATCCCTACTCATATTATAAATGCGAAAGTAACTCTGTCTGTCTGTTACGCTTTCCCGCTTAAACTTCTCAACCGATTTTGATGAAATTTGGCACAGGCAATCTTTAGACCCCGAGAAAGGACGAAAAGCGAAAAAAGCAAAAGGTTACTCACTCACTCATCACGAAATCTCAAAAACTACAAGCGCTCGGAGTTTAAAATTTTGCATGAGGATTCTTTTTAGAACGTAACAATAAAAATGGGGGTTTGAAGTTTGTATGAAAGTCCTATTTAAGGCGCGAGTGAAAACGCGAGTCTACTATTCTACTTTAATCTAATAGTTTATCAAAATTCACGATAGCGAAATTACAGCACTTCGAACTTTTGAATCTAAAACATGGAACAATACTAAACCACTATCAATAATCTTAATTCAAAAACTTCAAACCAATTTCGTAACTTGGTAATCATTACCAAAGTTTATACACGATTATTTTCTACATTGTCTTAACGCTAATTTATCCTTGTCACCGCATTAATTCCTTACTCCGGGTGTCTGCTACGTCAGGAACTCCTTCGTCATGGTCCATTTAACCGATCTGGCGTGTAATGTTTCGATACTCGTTCGTCGGGTTAGATACGAAAAGACAAGCCTACGCCCGCGCTTCGTTTGTGTGGTAATATTGATAAAAAGAACCCTATTTATTATACTGACGTACAAGCTATAACATTGTAAAATTTCATCAAAATATTTTTAAAAGTTTCTCTGTAAAAGAGCATCAAATATCCACCTAAACATCCATCTATCTAATTTTATGTACTTTTATATTTGTAATAGTAATAAGATACATTGATGTTGTAACGAAAAAGTATAAAATACTAAGCGGAATCCCTCCATAGATTAAAACTTATGTATGGCGAATGCGCTAAGCGTATTTACCAATATTAACTTTTCACAGACTATGTCAAGTTACAGAGATAAAGCCACAGACAAAAAATACACTCAAGTAAGTTTAAATTTAGCATTGTAAAACTATAACATTAATACATAAAAGATACAAAAAAGATTTAAAATTCAATTATTATTGTCAATTTTGTATTTTTATTCTCTCGTGCCTGTTGCCTTTGTCTGCTAATTAAAAAAAGTTGACACTTTAGCGCACTCGACTTAGTTTGATACTTATACCCAAATTTGCGAATGTCTTGTAAGAGATAATATTTTGTACTTCCATCGTGTTTTGTTTATTCCACGTGGCATTGGCGAAATAACATGTGTCTATTCGTCACAGCTAAAAGCCATTAACCAAAGATTTTAATTGAAGATATTGTTGACATTTTTTCATACACTTTAGTTTTAAAGTATATGAATATAAATGAGTCTTTTGGATACTGATCTAATAACATTTACTTATTGTAAGAATTTTTGGGTTGAATTATGCGCGTTTGTATATTCCAATCACTGATCGGTAAGGGCGAGTTACAGAACAGCATATACACATCCAAGTGTAAAACACTGTAAGATTTTATTCATCAATGCAGAGCCTAAATCGCTGATGCTATAAGCTTGAAATTTTGGCAGATGATACCTATAATTAAGAACATTATAAGCATGTAGTAAGAGAGGATTTTTGAAAATTTCACGCTTAAAGGGGTAAACTGAAGAATAAATGGTTGTATGGAAGTTCTTTATTTTAAAAGTAAGAAAGACGTAATTTGATATGGCTTCTCCTGGCTAGAAGTAACGATGCCGACACCAGGTCAAGCCAACGTGAGCTGCTAGTTAGCTTAAAACACTAAAAAACAGTTATATAGATAACTGTTCTTTATTGTTTTAACATTATAAAGCTGAAGAGTTTGTTTGTTTGAACGCGCTAATCTCAGGAACTACTGGTTCGAAATGAAAAATTCATTTTGTGTTAGATAACTTATTTCTCGAGAAAGGCTATAGGCTATATTACATCAAGCTACGACTCATAGGACGGAAACCACAAGGGACATCTAGTATATTTTAAACTATCGCAATTCATATTGCCGCGCGCCTATTTGTATATAATAACGGTAAATACAATATTAATACTATAGGCGAAAAAAACTCATCATTACACTTGACGAAGAGCGGTACACGAGTCATCTCGTGACCACGACTCATGCTACTTCGTTGAAACGTGGGGCAATAAAAAAGGTATTATTAAAATTAGTTATCGCTATAAGACCCGTTATTTAAAATATGAATAAAAAACAATTTAATAATTTAATTGTTAGAATACATCTACAATATTCTGTTTTGTTACAAAAGCTGATGCGGGTGGATCGCAATCAAAGTTTAAGATCAAAACAATTGTAAATGTTTTAATCTTAAAGTTAATGGATTAGCTGGTGATGCGATTCAAGTTTCAAGGATCAAGATTAAGCTATTGTTGTACCCACTTCTACCAGTTGACGATTAGTTGGAGTGGAACAGGAATATCAGTTATATCTCAAAGTAGACTTAGTTTGTGTTCAGTTGGACGCATTTTGAGGACTATTTTGAAGTCTAAGATTGCACGTTTGTAAAAATTGATAAATAACTAGGTACTGACTTATGAAACAAGATTTTTTTAAACGGGGAAAATTTATTTGTATATAATGGTCGTTTAAACTGCTGATCCGATTTTTTTGCGTTAGATAGTTCATTTATTGACGAATGTTATAGGCTACATTACATCGCGCTACAAGTCATAGGAGCAAACGCAAGCTGTAAACGCGAGTAAAACCGCGCGTTGCAGCTAGTATAAACGACCTATGTAATATTATAAAGAAGTAAAATTTGTTTGTAAGTTTGCATGTTTCTTTATATGGTAATCTCTGAAACTACTGATCCAATTAAGAAAATATCTTGTGTTCGGTAGCCCGTATATTGAGAAAGCTATAAAGGCTATATTACAACACGCTAAGACTCAAGAAGCGAAGCAATGATCATAAACGTCGTTTGACAGACGCGTTGGCGCAATGGTCACTGCAACTAAAGCGCTAACGGTTGCGGGTTCGATCCCCACTCACAGCAAATGTGTGTATTGGCCATACAGATGATTGTCGTGGTCTGGGTGTTTGTGTTAGTGTTGTGTTTCCGGACCCCCGACACAAGGTCATGAGATCTAAATGGGGGCCGTTGAGTGTGATGCGTTATTTATTTATTTATTTATTTATAAACGCGAGTGAAACCGCGCTAAGCAGCTAGTATACAAGTTAGTCGCATAAAGACCATTCAGCGAACTTCGTTCTGACGCTTACTTCGAGACCTAAGGTTTTATATCCCGCTGTAATTACATCATTCATCACTGGAACAATGGTTCTCAATCTTTTCAGAGTTTCGGAAACACGACCCGGTGATATTTATTATGATATTTTGTTGGAACGCTTACGATACAGCGAGCTGATCGAGCTGAGATAGGGGTCGTTAAACTTATCGAATTCAAGGACACTGTGAGAAAAGGGAACCTTCTATAGTTCGTATTTCAATAATTCATTCATACTATATCATATAAGAATTTTTTGACGACAGAAGCGTGGATCGAATGTGCGTTGGTTTGTATGAAAAATCCATTATGTATAAATTATTTTTAAAGAGTACCTATCGAGTTTCTTGCCGTTTCTTCTCGCTGAAGAATCGAAAGTGCTTTAAATAGTGTTTTTGAATAGTAGTATATGTTTGAATATGAATTCGCGGAATATTCTTAATAATAATATCGTTACAGATATAAAATAATTTCTTTTGAAATATTTTAAATTGTATGGTTATAACCTTGGGATAAGACTAAGGTATTATTCCAGGAAATGAGCTGTCTTTGTTCTGTATTTTATTAAAATCTGTTGAACCGTTAAAACGTAAAGCAATAACAAACTTTAGCATTTATTGAAATAGTTTGGCTTTTGGATTAAAATATGTAATGACTCTTTTGAGTACCAATTTTTCAAATATCGCAGATTGAGAACCACTGGATTAGTTTAATGATTCAATATTTTGAATTCGGAGACCCGAAATTTGAATAGACCTTTTTTTAATGTTCCAGTTTTTGTAGAGATTGAGATTACATTGAATTTCTTTTATTTTATTAATTTATTTCAAAAATGCTCTACATAATCAAATATGTATTTTTAAATATATTCATAGCATTGCCGGTATCACCGTAGGAAAAGCTATATTTGTTACTTCACGCCAATCTTCTGTGAGTGTGAAGTACTGCCCCGATCGAGCCAGCCTGTATACGTACTTAGTGGCCTATAGCTGAGTTCTACCTTGATTAAATATGGATTATATTTATAGAAGAGATGAATAATATTGTAAGAAATTCGAACCTCTTATTCTAACAACTGAGTCAGCCGGATTTAGTAATGATGAACAATTAGAAATGAAATTATTACGTTTGACTCCATTGTTTTCATTTACCAATTTTTGTTGCTTCTCATTCTTTTCTCTATTCTTTATCTACATATATATAAAAGCGAAAGGTCACCCAATCACTCATTACAAAATCTCAGAAACTACAAGAGCTACGAGTTAAAATTTTGCATTGAGGTTCTTTTTAGGCACTGGGTGTTCACTAGATAGATTTTGCAAAATTTGACCCTTAAGATGGTGAAACGGAGTTTGAACTTTGTATGAAAGTCTAATGTAAAGCGCGTGTGTAACCGCGATGCTAGTGTCTTATAAACATAACATAACCTTACAGAAAATCGACGTGAATCTCTCCTATTTCGTTCCGTATTTCCTTCACCATCTTTCCTCTATCTATCATTCCTTGGATGCAAACGCATTTGTGAGTCCTCTGGCGTTGTGAACGTTCATAGACTGTGGTGATTATTCAACATCAGGTAAGCCACACGCTCGTTTGTTTCCTATTAAAAAAAATTGTTTCTGCCGAATCAAATTCTTTTATTTAGGTATTTTGGTTTGTTCTTTTAAGTCTGCCTCGAATCAAATGCTCTTGGCGCGGTGCCGGCAGCAATCGGCCTTTGGTCTGGATTCTTTTATAAAAAAAATATATGATTTGTAAATATTTAAGTTTTACTTCTTTTTATATATTATATTGTAAAACGTAAAGATATTAAATAGTATTTTTTATTAATTACAACATTAAATGGAGAAATTCAATATTGCACAAATCATTTTCATTTACAGCCAAATTAATTCTCGCGTGTTAATTTAAGTTAAACTACAAAATACTACCAATGCTTACTGGTAATATAGACTAACAAATAAAAAGACAATTACATCTGCAAAATCAAATTTTACTTATACTAAAGTATAGGAAATCCGTTTGATATGCTGTTCAAGAGCTCGTCCAGAAAAATCAAAACTATTCTTAACCATACACTCACACAGAAAACCTGCAGTATAAAGATGATACGATAAAAAATCTGCAGAATTCCGAACATGTGCGTATGATCCCATCACGATTGTTATTTTTCTCGGGGATATATGATTGACGATTGTTCCTTCCTCAACCCTTAAATCGAGCAAATATTTAGGCATCGATTCCTTTATACCTTACGATCTTAATACGATCAAATTCGGGAAGGTATTTTTGTTTATATTTTTAATACATTGTGGCGTACTCGGAATTCGACCGCAGTTCATTTAATTTTCAAGATCAACCACAGATAGTGTCAATTTGACCACAGACTATAACAATAAACAAAAGAGTATATTATTGTTTGTGTAATGTTTTTTTTTTATTGATTTAATATATTTTCTATGGACAATTTAAAGAAATATTAGCAGTTTGCAATTCTTCTCTGTATGAGCTATAAGTGTGCGAAATTTCATACTCGTACGTCTGCATATGGTAATGGTACAAAGTTTTTACTTTTCTTATTAATAATATAGATAACGTTTTTATTTTTGTTTAAATAATACAAGATTTACTTTACAATTTTTTACTCGGAATCGGTGGTTTCACAAACTATTTGTACAATCAAAAATCGATACCTCCCACGTAAGTTGTTGTAACCCCAGAATTACAATTCTACAGTAGAGCACTTTTAATCCGTTTTAGTTTGAAAGTTACAACAAAATACGCCTTTTTTTCAGGCGTATTTTGTTGTAACTTTCCTTGAAAAAAAAAAAGATTTTTGGTATTTTTTCACTTTGAATGCATTAAGCAATGCAAATTCGTGTAGTATTCAGTAAAAACGCTAACGGCATTTTTGTGGCTTACAATAACTTACGTAGGAGGTATCGAAATATTATATTCTTTAGCAACACAGACTTAATCGTTTTTCTGAAATGTCGTCTAAAGTGATTGTTTTTCTAGAAAACTTGTCTTATGACAACTTTCGTCTGGTAAAAGGTCTAGGTTGAGTTATTTCATTACTTATATTTTTTATCTAACTAATAATAATTAATTTCCGAATCTACTTACGCGCGTCATAAGCATTCAATAAATATGTTTTTTTTTTTATAAAAACTTTTTTTTTGTTGTATTTCTAATTGTTTGCATCAAAGAAAGTGTTAGAAAAATCGTATAGAGAAATGAAAAAGTAGGTTTAAAAATTTCTACATAAAACGCATCTTAATTAAATTACTACGTGATAATAACATAACATTACCACTCTGTATCTTCCGCCAACAAAATCTAATCGCTCATTATTCGCCCTAAAACTGTCAACCCAAAAAATTCTGTTCAAATACAGTTTTATCTATAGTTATACTCATTTTGCCATCGCCCTAATTAGTTAATTAACATGCAGGCTGATACGCCCTACACGCAATGCAGATGTTCGTAATGTTCATGAATATCAAGTTGTAAAATCTAAAATTAGGACAGACTATAAAATTTTCGTGATTACACACCTGGATGTATTCATGATTACTTTACTTTGCAAGCTTATTGTAATGTTGGTTCGTGTGTTATTATTTAAGTGTAAGGGATCATCTGTTATCATATGAAACTTGAAATAATAAAAAAATTGAACCAACTTTTAAAACAAACTACATAATTCCGTTTACAATACTGACATATTCATTCAAGTTATTTTGATTTTATTTGGTTTTTCATCCGACTCCAAAAAAACTTCTGTATTTGACACGTTAGTCTGAATGTACGTTTATACAGCCGCGATGTCTTCAAAATGACTGATTCGACTCGAAAAATTCTTTTAGCATTGGATGATCAGTTTATTGATTAAGATTATATGCTATAATGATACAAGCTATATTACATCACGGTACGACTTACAGGAGCGAAGCAGTAACCATAAACGCGCGTGAAACCCCATGAGGCAGCTAGTCGTAAGACATATCGTATCGTCGATTCTAAAGTTACCGTAACATGATCCCTTTTGTGACTGTCAGTGGTTCTGTTTTATTTCGAACTATCTAACGGTAATATTTTTGAACTTCGACCCCTGTTTTCACGCTTCGTTGTGAATTACACAGCTGAAAAAACATATGAACATAATCAAATGTGTATTTTGATACTTTTCGGTATGTATGAAAACAAAATCAATTCAATTGTTTTCCTACTAAATTTATTATCTATTTATTTGTACGTGACGTAAAAACTTTGTACCCCTATTTAAAGCGAGGTAAGCTAATGTATTCGTTTAAATTATGCTTTACATACTAAAAAATACATTCAATTAATATTTTTAATTAAACTGACTTCAAAAACATTTTTTTTAATATTTTACACTTTTGAGTTACGAATATATTAAGGTTAAGTGATGTACCTAAGTAACAATAGCCTAATGCCAACTGTTCATCGGCGTCAACAAAATATAACGTTTCCCGATGCAGGGCGGTTGATTATTGAGGAGTTCTCCTGGTGTTGCATCATCAGATCCACTACATTATATGCATTATGACGAGCGTTAATTGTTTAGCATTTTTATCAAAATAATCAAATTGTAAGCCGTGCAATATTTGTTATTGAGTAGATCCGGTGGCCATCTGTGGTCTTAATCATCAGTTCCACTGTACCAAAAGTAACTTTCTGAGCTTCATACATAAGTTACTATCAAAAATATCTAAATCGGTATAGGTGTGGCTATAATATTTGAGGAGTTCCCTCGATTTCTCTTAGATCCCATCATCAGATCCTGACCTGAAAACAATGGGACTATCTTGGAATTATACCCTTTCAAACAAAAAAAAAATTGAAAATCGTTCCACAAACGGCGTAGTAATCGGTGAACATCCATAAAAAAAAGTCCCCGGAGAATTAAGAACCTCCTCCTTTTTAGAAGTCGGTTAAAAAATATTACATTTTACTCTTACTTTACTAACTTTTCTACATATATCGGTGCTCTGCAGCAAATATTCATCGTCGGTCATCACATAACATTTTCTCTTCATTTGCCAGCTATATACAGATGCTGATAAACAATAATGTGTCAAACTACAAAAAATCAAATTCGGAGATATTGATATACATATATGTATTATGATAATGCTTCAAGTAATTGAAAATATTCAGAAAAATTTTCAGATATCAAAACTAAATAAGTACAGAAGAAAGTGTCTTATTTTAACGTTTCGAATATTGAAGTGTGTTTCATATTTTGCAATATTTAATAATCTCGTTTATTTCAAAAACTTATGCTAGACAAAACTTTGTATTATACAAATCTGTTTCATTACATATTTTATCAAAATAGACAAGAAACAATCGATATATACTTCTTCAAACAAATATATTAAGAATAGATTCCACATCTTTAGGTGTCATTTTCTCGAAATGAAGTTCGTGTGGCTTGACATAATATTGCTTATCAGCGTCAATATATAGACAAAAGTATTTACAATTGCGCAGAGTCCAAAATATGATCAAGAAATTTCCGTAAACAACACAATACCGAACGAGATTCACAAAACAACGCCATGAACACAGGAATTTGTTGACCAAAACCGTCTTTAGACGAAATAGAGCAATACGTTCCGCCAGATTTATGCTCTTTCAAACTAATATTATTATACATCAACCTAAGCACGTCTCTGGGACCATGTTTTATAGTTTTTCTCGTCTCTGTGCGAAATTGTGGGTAGTTTTTCTTTGTAATGTAATCTTCTGTAGTGTTTCTTTGATATCTTGTTTTGTCTTTATTTCTGGAGAGCTGTTGACTTTGTTATATGTACTATAATATTTTCAACTGAATTTAATAACACAAAATTGAAAATTTTAAAAACAATAGACAATTTCTCATTGAGAACATTTCAACGAGCCTCGACACGATACTTCTTGTAAAAGTTAGTTAGTCAGTTCAGCTGATTCCAGATAATGCAGCATTGGGTAAAGGTTACACAAATAGGCTATTTTGATATCATTCACAGTATAGTAAATTTAAGTCAATTAGATCAGTGGAAGTTGGTCAGATCCTTACCCAACTTGAAAAGAGCTAATAACTTAGAAACGTTTGAACAAATTATAATAAGAATTATCTTGATTATATCAGCTATCAACAAAAAACGTATCAACATCGAGGAATTCGTTAAGGAGATATAACGCCCTAGGCAGACATACAGTTACCCACGTCAAACTTTAAAATAAGAAACGGTTTAAAATAAGAAACGTTTTCAATTTGTAGTGTATGATTTATAATGGTTTTTACCTCAGAACTCCTTCATTTACTTACCGATTTTGAAAATTCTCTTTTATTTGAAAAGACCACATTGCTCCCACAGAATTTTCATGAAAATCCATACTGTAAGTTTGTTTTAAAATCAAACTAAAAAGTGTATCATCCAAGTAACCAAAATAATCGAAATTGCGTATATTGCTTTTGAAGAAGCAAAAAGAGATTGATTCAGAATATAAACAAGACCATAAAATATCAGAATATTAAATTTCATTTCATTCATATTTATACAGTGTTTACACAATAAATAAATAAATAAACGCATACCACTCAACAGCCCGTGACCTTGTGTTGGGGGTCCGGTAACACTCACAACACTATCACAAACACCCAGACCACGACCAACATCCGTATGGCCAATACAGACATTTGGCGTGAGCGGGGATCGAACCCGCGACCGTTAGCGCTTGCAGTGACCACTGCGGCAACGTGTCTTACACAATGGGTATTAAAAATAAAAGATGGAAACAAAACAAGGATTTTTTAAAAAAAGAAATCTGTTTTAGCTTCCTGCGTATTATTTCCTAGCTTCATGGTTTTATCAAAGTCATATAAAAGTCAATGGGATAATCCAAGCTACATGCTTCTTTTCCGAATTTTACACAAAACCTTCGCATTTTTGTAGTTACATAATTATCTATTGTCGTCGTTAAATGGGTAGGAAAAGATGTATTATCATAAAACTGTTTTAACGCGTCATTATTCTAGTATGGCGTTGTTAAAAAGTTATATAAAATTAGAAATTTAGAAAGAATACGTGGAAAATCTTTCAAATTAAATTAGTAAATGACTGCATTATTTATGATAATATTTCAATATACGCATGTTTTTGCAAAAATGAAATTTGAAATGAAATGAAATTTATATATTTGGAACAATAACAGGTTGTACAATTTTATTTTTATAAGAAACGTTATAACTACATTCGTAAAAACTGTGTCGCAGTTAAAACGTCCTCCGCGTCAAGAATTAGGATACACTGTTCCCAGAACTACAAGTTTTTAATTTTAATCTTATTCTTTTTTTATAATTTTTATTTTATATTCAAAAATGCACGGATAGGTGAAATTTTCTGAGGTATTGCCTAGCTGACCACTGACTTGATTTCGTGTATGGGCTAGCTCGGCCGGGGCAATACCTCACTTTCACAGATGATCGGCAGAAAGTAGCTAAGTTAAGCTGCGTTTCATACGGTAAGTGAGAGAGCTCCTCCCCCACTAACCCCTAACTCCTTCCCCCTATTTCGTTTTTTACTTTCCTTATTCCCTCTCAACTGGCAACGCTTTTGTGACTCCTCTGGCTGGACTATAATTCTCTAAGACCAAGTATTTCTTTATATAATAGATTCATCAAAATAGGTTTTGCGGTTTAGGTGTAAAAACGTAACAAACAGATGAACAAAATTATTGTCGCATTTATAATATTAGTATGGATGTAACATTTACTTGTATCTTTATTGTCTTGCATTCTATAAAAAAGTAGTAGATTAAGTGAAAGATTAAGTGCAATTCTTAGGCAAGACACTTATAAGTGTTGCTCTCGTACTTTCATAAAGATTTACATAAGTTGTTTTATTATTCCTTTACATCTGACAGAATTTATTGTCTTTAGTTTTGATAGCCACGGTTTTCGTGACTACTTACGCGGTATTTGTTATGTATGTTTTACTACGTTACAAAATTGTTTTATATTGTTATCAAGGGTGAAACTTTCAAATGTTATTGACACCTTAAAAAATATAATCTGTGATACATTAATAAACACGATGACAGGGGTATTTCTGTCAAGTTTTTATAATTCCCGCCATTAAACAGATACCAACGTCACTATTAAGAACATGAGTTAAACCAACAATTTAAATTAAATTCACCAAAACAAGCAATTCAAGACTTAGAATTGATGTCTCTTTTTGTTCCCTGAACAATCTTGTAATTTCCTTTAATGGTTCAACTTTGACCGTTAAAGTGAACTGAGATGCGATTCCAGTTCAGATATTTTTGATAAGGGAAATTAGTGATGATCATCTTGACATGGTTATAATGATACTTGGTTGGTACAGCAAGAAAGTGCAGGAAGATCGACTTATGTGGAGATTTATACCCACTTAAATCCTTGCGATGGCCTTCTTCAGCGTGGAAATGGAGAAGCCGCGGGATCGCTTGCGCATGCGCATCCCTAGCCCCTCCCGTGCAGCAAAGTGTGGTCCTGCCCTCCACGTACCCCTCCCGCTGGTGTTTACGGCAGTTCGAGGCCATCCCGGCTACCGTTCTCCTCATGGCCGCATGAAAATGGACGCGTAAGACCCCTTTGACACCCACACACGGCCCGAAGATGCGTTCTATTTATTAAGCCCCAGTTGAAGCTTCTTTAGCCCCAACAGCGGGTGAGGCTAAAGAAGCTACAGCGATGATGGTTTATTATGTTCCGCTCTAAACAAATATTAACAAGCTTGACGTTTCGAAAGTGTTTAAAAAGTCAATTTAAATTAAGAATAATTTGAATTAAACTTCGAACTCAAACACAAACTAATGACATTTATTAACTGGAAGCTTATAAGCAATAATGTATCAACCCACAAAAAGTGAAATTGGCGAACTTGGTGTATTCTGATAGTGCGTCATGTATTTAACATTATTCAAAAATGTACCTAAATAAATATGGAGAAAACTTTCTTAGTTTAATATTTTGTATATAGTAGTGTGTTCACTATTTTTAATATGCAATAATGCATATTATCAAAATATGTATTATTTAATGAAACTTTTAATTATACCAATCTTTTAAATAAAACTATTTTAAAACGGATTTAAATCGCGTATATTAACTATTAAAAATCCCAAGTCCAACAGACTGCAAGACCCAAAGATATAGTTAGCGCCCTCTGCGTGCAATCGGAACGTTATTCAAGATACCAACTAAGAAACCGTTGGCGATAGTTGTACAATTCAATTCAATTCTTTGGTTAATGGCTTTAGTTGTGCCAATTAAACACATGTTATTTCGCCAATGTCACGTGGGAGCGATAGTTGTAAATAATATATATTCTACCCGTGACCACAAACGCTGTAAAGTGCTCGAAACGTCGGGATGATAATAATAGTTAATATATGCGATTTAAATCCGTTTCAAAACACTTTTATTTCAATGAGTAATGATCGCGAAAATCTAAAACAACGTTGTACTAAATTCATTTTACCATTTATTAAACCTCGCAAGCTCGTCGATTGTCCCAAAGATACTCTCGCCTGCACTATTCAGTCACTAGCTGGTTTCTAATCAACGTTGTTCAAAGGGAGATTCTCGGGCCAAAATCAATGACCTTGTAACATAGATATAATATCTATAATATTGTTAATATATCTTTAGTTATATTATAGTTATAATGTCATTGATTACAAACTAATAATTTCGTACATGTCAAACCTATTGTTTTCGTATCTTGTAATGGAATAACTTTGGCCTTTCATGTGATTAGTTCTGATTTCTGATCGGCATATTAGGGTCTATTAAATTGGTTATTATTAAATTGTAAATTAACTTCGTCGGAATGTCTGTTATGTTTTCATGTTTATTCACCCACTTCATGTTTTGTCTACCTACTAACAAAACAAATATACTACATCCTTCTACAAGATTCAATCTATCTCATTGCAAAAATTTGTTAAAATTGGTTGAGCAGTTTAGTCATAGACAGACACATTGAGTTATTTTTGCATTTATAATATAAGTATGGATTAAATTATAGGAATATTTCTACATTTAATAAAATCCCTTATTGTCTATTTTCCCAATGAATGAGATATGAGATGTATAGCATTTTTTTATGAGGAGTTATCAGCCAATTTTCTATGAGGATGTGATGTTGTCTCGCTCAAGCTGTAATCGTTGGGCTTCAGCTATTCTCTACCACAATAACATTTTTACACTGATAAGCAATACTGTGTCAAGTCACACGTTTGTTTAAAGACGTATATATCTATCTTTTCGTTTCTATTTTGATAAAAGGTATAATGGATTAAAAGCAGATGTCTTATGTAATATAGACATATAGCCTTCCTTAATAAATCGCATCTAACGCAAACATAATTTTTAAAATCGGATCTGTAGTTTACCTCCTAAATATATAGATGACCCCCTACATACAAACAAAATTTTACCTTTTTAAATTAGTATAGACTAGCTGCTTACGGTAGTACTACGGTATTCCTTTGCTTTTGGACCTTTCTCAATAAAGAAGCTATTTAACGCAAAAAAGGATTTTTCAAATCGAATTAGTAGTTTCAGAAATTACCCCCTACATAAATAAACAAATTATACTCCTTGAAATAAGTATAGACTGGTTGCCTCTTGCGCAAATGAAGCCCTTGCGTTTATGATTAATGCTATGTTGCTGTAAGTCCTATAGTGATGTTATATAGCCTATATCCTTCCTCAAAAACCGACTGTCAAGCGCAAAAAGATTTGTTCAAATCGGATAAGTAGTTTCAAAAATTACCCCCTAGATATAAATAAACAAATTTTACCTCTTCAAATTAGTATAGACTAGCTGCCCCTAGCGCAAGTGAAGCCCTTGCGTTTATGGTTACTGCTACGCTCCTGTAAATCGTAGCGTGATGTAATATAGCCTATCCCTTTCGCAATGTACGAACTATCTAATTCAAACATAATTTTTAAAATCTGATCAGCAGTTTCAGAAATTACCCCCTACATACAAACAAACAAATTTTCCCACTTTAAATTAGTATAGACAATCCTAATCACTAAGTCATACAACAAAATGTAACTAATGTTACCAATACCGTGAAACTTTTCGAATCCGCTTCAAACCGCACAACAAACACTATTCACTTTAACGATCAAAGTTTAACCATTACAAGAGATTACGCTATTATTCTACATGTGACGGACGAATATATCTAATCCGTTTTAATTGAATTAATCGCGTTATTGTGGTTCTTTAATTGTCTTTCATCTTGTCTGATCTCCTTAATCTATAACTATATACTAATATTATGAAGACGTAATTTTTTTTGTATGTGGAGGTCAATCGCTGAAATTATCGATAAGATTTGAAAAATAATTTATTACGATAGTCCCGTTGTTTGAGGAAGGTTATAGGCTATATTACATCATGCTAAAATTTTAAAAGAACAATGTAGTAACCATAAACCTCAGTTAAGCATAGGTGAACTCGTCGAGCGAGAACATAAAAACTACGTTGTTTTTGAATATTTTGAGTGAAGAATAGTCTGTGTGGAAACTCACACGAATTATCTTTTACTTTGTCGGTAGAGATTCTGGCATGCATATCCGCCAGTTTGCATTGGAGCAGCGTAACGAATCAAACCAATAATCTAATCCTAAAAAGGGACCTGTATAAAGTCCCACATCTGAATAATCGCCTCTCCTATCAACAAGATGGAAACCAAATCAACCACGTTGTACCTGATATGTATGCCGTTAAGTAAAAGAACATAAATGGACGCTGATAAGCAATACTGTGTCAAACACGTCAAACCTATTGTTAATAAATTTGTTTCAAGACATATGTAGTATATATCAATCTTTTCTTTTCTATTTTGATAAAATGTATAATTAATTAAAACCAGATTGATATATTTAATATATTATCTAATAATAAGTTTTTCAAATATTTGAGATTATTTTATAAATTACAAAATATGGAACGCACTTGAAATTCGAAACATGAAATTAAGAAACTTTTTTCCGTACTTATTTAGTTTAGATGACTTGAAAATTTTTCGAATAATGTTAAATAGGTGATGCTGTGTCAAAATACATCAATATCTCCAAATTAGACTTTTTGGGGGTTGACACATTTTTGCTTATCAGTATCTATATGTATAGTACATATAGATACTGATAATGCAATTGTCACTTTATTTCTTGCATGTTACATAGTACAGCAGCTATTTAACTTAAACACACACACGCACACGAGACGCTTCATAGTGTGGTTGTGTATACATCAATATCACTACAGATTAACGAAAATATCAGAGAATTTATTCAGAAATGTGCAAGATTTCACAATGTTAGAGAGTGAGCAAAGCAATTAAAAATTCTGCGCTAGGATTCGAACTTGCGGTCAGCATTTCAGATCAACGTATCCTACTCACTGGACCTTAACGTTCGGCCTTGTAAGTATTGAGTTTAAAGTTTAAATAATTTTATTACCCAGTATTCCCGTAAGACATGAACTCGCTCTTAACGATTTGACATTAAATAACAAAACAAGTTTAAAGGGCCCTCCTTAATTGGGCACAAACAACATTAAATGAAAGCGTTATTATTTTCTTTTAAGACCCCGCAATTAATTTTCGACGCCATTTCGTTTAAGATTATCTTCCATCGAAATATGTAGCTTTGTTAAGCAAATAAGACTTCCGTCATTTGAAAATTAATAGCCATTAATTTTCAAATGTTCTACGATGGCTATTAATTTTCAAATTACTTAAGTAAGTCGTAACTCATTGCCACGAACTTTGCTCTTCAAAATCATCGAAACTATTAAGGTCACAATGGTTCGCTAGTTTTTACAGTCCGCCATGTTGATTGTTTGCTGACGTCATATAGCCAGACTATGAGGTCGTTGTGAGGACCATGAAATCGTATTTTTGCCTAGAGTGTATCATATACACTCTGGGCAAAAATACGATTAATTAAGCCTTACATTTCGAAATCGTTTCAGGCGATACTCGTACTTATACAAACATACAAACATACGAAAAACATTACTCTGTTTCTGGTTGAGTCGGGTAATATATATATATAAATGTCACTATTTATGTGTTAATTACTAGTGGTTTGCAGTCGTCAATGAGGAGTCCTATTATCCAATTTTGATGGTTTCTCCGTGATCTCATCGTAGACCCTAAATCGCTGGGGCTACAAACTTGAAATTTTGCCAGTAGGTGCCTTTTAGATTGTAGGCACTCGCTAAGAAAGAGTTATTTGATAATCCATCTCTAATAGGGTTAAATTTTTGTATGCAAAATGTTATCCAGTGGTCATATTTACCTTAATAGAGATACTTCTTGATGCTAATAATGAAATATAAAACACAAAATCATCTTACAACCCTAACCCACAGTAGTGCAATGGGGTAGTTTAGTTTATATAGAGAAAAAGAATTTCTTGAAAGATCAAAGAAAATAATTCAGTATAAAATGAGTATTTATTCTATACGTTTAGTAGTTAAGTCGTTTGAAGGACGGTACTTTACCCGTTTTCTGAATCGTTTTATCCAATTCCAAAATTCGCGAAGTCGCGATCAATGGCTAGTAATTATATTAACCCATGTTTTAAGGATTCTCTGGGAATAGGAGTTTGTTCATTTGATATTTCACACCTCAACTATTCAACCGATTATTATAAAATTTTGAATACAAGTTTAGCGTTTTAGAAGAGTATGCATGCCGTTTAATTATATTATATTTGTCGGAAGCAACATTTGTAAGTATTACTTTCGTAATTAATATAAAACAACTCCGTAACCAGGGTACAGACACCAATGTGTCCTTATGAAACCGTAAATTTTTTAGTGTAAAGCAATCACAAATGACTTACATATGTAAATCTTTATAAAAGTCTGCGAGCAAAACTTATAAGTGTAATTCTTAATTTAGATCTTTTTCCCTGGAGTGTCATACGCTGTGTGACGTCAGCAAAAAATAAAACATGGAGGACATAAATATGTTGTGACGCTACAAGACGTCAGACGACTTGGACAGTTTGACCGATTTTAAAGTGTCGTTGTCGTCGGTGTTATTACTGGGCAGTCTGGTTTGTAATGTTTGAATAGCTTGAGTCTTATTTATAGTATATTATAGCACGGTGCATCCACTGGAGTTAAAGCACTATTGTTTAATGGGGTGCAAAACAGTCATTTCGCTGAATATTCGCGTTGGCCGGCCGTAGTTGTTTTAGAGCTGACCTATTAAATGTAATTCTATTAAATATCAGATTATTTGTTAAAATAACCTATTAACATTATTAGGACAAATAGTGAAGTGATACAAAAAGGAATATCTTTTTGTTTTTGTGAACCTTGACTTGATGAATATGTTGGTTTAGTTAATTGCCTTGTTATTTAAATCAATGAGTGATGGTTGTACCTTTTTGCCTTATTTCAATAACATAAACCTGTAAAAGATATTTTTTTTGAAAGCAAATGAAATGAAACTTTTCTAATTGCAACACTGATGTATTCATACTTATGTTTCGTAGGGACTATTTTTTTAATTCAGTTGTACCTTAAGCCTAAATATTAAATTCCATATCCCTTATTTGAAAATGACACAATTATACATAAATTTCTGTCCCTCATTTAATTCATGTCCCCTCAAGGGGTGAATTTGCAAAACGTCAGTTAGTTATCGGCCAGCTTATTTAGTTTTTTTTTTTTTTATCATCTAGTTTGTACACACGTAATAGTGTTACCACGTGCACGTTTGTCAACTGTTTTCTGATGAAATTCTGTAGTCTGTAAGGGTTCTAATTCGTCAGCTAAACCAAATCGTATTTGAGGGTTATATAAGATCGTTATGAGGGTTGCCTTATCCTCTAATAAGGGTGAGGTATTGATGACGTAGGCTTAGTTCGTTAATGTCGCGTGGATTATTACACATTTGCTAATATACTAACCTCCTTTTGGAGTAACAGGATAATACAGTGAAAGATTCATGTAGACTAGAAAGTGTTTTTGTTTTTTTTTCTAATTTGTTACAAGGTAAGGGTAAACTGGCCTTGTGCGTCGCGCGCCGAGGCCAAATTTTAAACCATTTTGTAAATAAGTAAGAAAAAATTGTTTTTTTCTTCTTTATTTTATTTGAAATGTGATGTATTAGACTTATAGAACCCATTTGAAGGACCTTAATTGAAAGTCGAACGCCATATATACTCATCGTTTCATTACACGAACAGATTGTTATCGGTAAATACTCAATTATGCTAATTTATCCCGCCAACGTATTAATTGACGTTAATATGTTTATCAGCTTCGTGTACACGCTGCGAATTGCCTAATGATATTAATTTTGAATATATCGATAAGTTATTATACACAAGCTATTTTAAAACGATATGAATAATCAAACAGTTCACTGTAGTCTAATAACTAATTATTACCCGATCAACCTAGGTGGAGGATAAAGTCTTTCGCGTATGAATGTGTGGGTAACCTCTTTTGACGTGTAAAGTTTCGTTACATTTGGATTGTTCCCAAGAATATCACAGGCTATATGATGTCAGCAAAATCAACGTGGCAGATAGAAACTGTCACTGGTGAGCCGTTGTGGTCTCTTGTAGCTTAAACATTGGGACGATTTCGAAGTGCAATCTTTTTGAATAAAGAATATTTTGAGTTTGAGTTGTTATTATACTAATTGGGTTAAATTTATTAAAATTTTATTTTTATTAAAATGTACGCCATTTAGCGATATGCTTTGATGGCACATGTATTTCAGGTTTAAGTTGAGTCAAACAATTGAATACTTCCTGTCCTGGCTGTTTAGTTTAGTTTTGAGTCTAATTGTTTCTGCGTCGAACCGATAACGGGTTATTGTTACTAAAATCTAATTATTAATGAGCAATATTGTGTTTTAGCCGGATGGGTAACTCTATACCTCCTAACAATAACAACCAAAATTAGAAAACCAATTCGATGAGCCGTATCCGCAATATAATATGTTGTATAAATAGATGTACGACTAACGTATTTCATAATGTACCTAATTACGGGTGAATGCCCATCAGTCGGTGAGGCAGTATTGTAACGAAATGTTCACAATTGAATCTTAGATTATTTCAGTACATTATTACATTCTCGTTCAGGAATTGTCTAAAGAGGACTGATCCACACGTGACATAAATAGTTCTTCAGCAATGGGTTGTTGATGTCAATAGAGCATAGCGATATATTATTAGGCGCGAATTATTATTGTAAGTTTGCACAGAAATAATTTGTCATTCATTGCTTTTATACTCGAAAGAATTTACTGTCGGAACAACATGAAAATAAAACGTTGGAAAAATAAAGATATGGACACTAAATCTAACAAGACAATAAATTATTAATATTTACTTCTTGACTTTTACAAAATATATTTCTTGACTCAGCGTGAAGATCGCTGAACTTCTCCTAAACAGCTGTAGTTATTTTAATGAAATTTTTTGTATGCTTCAGAAGGTCCTTTAGAATAACATATGTGATTTAGATGACGCTGCTATTGGGCGGGACAAAGTTTCGTGTACTAGTATCTTCCCAATTTTAAAATGTAATCAACAACCCAAACACCCGTTAGCAAACAAACGATCTTCTCTGAACATAATGAAGATGTACAAGGATCCTAAACCAACAATGCACTGTACTTGGTCAGCAAAATCCTGTTGATATGGGACGCAAAAATCTCTATCCTCCAACAATTGGGGACTTAATTTCAAATTATTCAGAGCGGTTGCAAATGAACGACAAAATGGAGGAGGTCCTTAATTTTTCAGAGACTTTTATGTACGTCAATTACTCGAAAACGTCTTGACGGATTATAACAATTTTTTTATAAGTTCCATACAATTTGAATCGAAATCGGTTCAGTAAGTTGGTTTTAAATCGAAATAAATGAAACGACCAAGATAAACGAAATTGCGTATTTTGCTATTTAAGTCGATTCCTTTTTTGAAAAAGGGCTTTTGTTATTTAACGATTGTATAGAGTTCGTATGAAAACTCTGTTACTAAGTAATTATTAAAACCAGTATAAGGTGTGTAAAGTCTATGGTTTTCAAAGTATGTCCCATTTTTCAGGATGGAAATTCGTTTAAGCTCTCATTGACCTAACACTGGAAATTAATGTAATAAAGATTCAGGTAAAAAGTTTGCAGATGGTATTAAAACTTTGGTATATATACGTCAATTACCTAATTCAAATTTAATATTAAAATCAGAACATTACGTTACACTAGCTGGTGTTGGCTGACTTCGTCTGCAAAGTCTGTGATATACGTCATAGTACCTATATACATAGAAAGTATCAGCCCGATCGGTTTAAGATTGAAAAAGTTTCAGACAAACTTTCATCTCCTATTTATCTCCTTGGGGGTAGAATTAATCAAAATCCTGTCTTAGCGGATGCCTACGTCATGACATCTACCTGCACGCCAAATTTTAGCCCGATCTGTCCAGTGGTTTGGGCTGTGCGTTGACAGATCACAATGTCAGGCAGTCACTTTTGAGTTATAGTATATATTTAGATTAGTGATTTAACATAACAAAAGACTATTTTTGGTATTAATTCATCACAAGTAAAGATAAAAACCCTAGCCATACGTACTTAGTAATTTTTAGACGGAGCCAATTTATGCTTAAAACAAGACAAAAGTTTATTTTTTAATTTATTGTCATTACGATTAAGAACGAATATTACGATCTTTAATTCTTATAATTTTATAAGATACCACGTAGCTTACATACATACATTCCAAAATATCAATCAAATTCGGAACCACTTTATTTTCAAAGTCGGTTAAAAATAACTTCCGCATCTATGATCATATTTGATGTAACTGGAATTTTTAATAATAAGACAGTTCGGAGTCATGAGCTCATGTTCAACATAGTTATGTTCTCATACGAATGTTCATAGAAATTCATTTGTATATAAATTCATGCTATCTGAAATTGATATTGTCGTTTGAAATTTGTATTTATGGAATTGTTAACATGCAATTCTGAATTTAATATCAAAATTTCCTTTTTTATATCTTTAACTGGAGCTGATATCTGGAATCTAGACTCGGAGCTGATTGAGTAAAATCATCACTTACATAACATTTTGAGTGTTATAGGAGGCATTTTAATACAAGAATAAGAAATAAACCGTCAAAATTAAGCATGCTTTTAAAGCAAAAGTTTACAGTTTACACAATAAAATATGATAATGGTCAATAAAAGCAGAATAAAAGTTATGTGCATATTATGATTTTTACATATCCAAAAACCATTCATTTGTTAAAGGTCGCGGTAAGTACTTATCGACGGCCATAAGCTCGTATTGCACGCACCTAAACGCACATCCTCTATGTGCGTTCAGATGAGAGGTCACTTAAGAAATGGAAAATGGACTGCCGGATTAGGAACAATTCTCGAACATAATTTTTTCCTTCATTTAGAACTAAAAATCGCTTAAAAGTCCTACAAAAGTCTACTAAATAACGGTATTATTTTTGGATTTAAGTCATTCGACAAAAGTTCCTTGTCGAAGCAAGTCATTATACCTACGTACTAAAATACATTAGGTATATCGATAGCATCGCGTTATTGGACATCGTACAATTATTTTCAACCGACAATAACAAGGAAGAAGTTCTCAATTTGTTGACTTTATTTTTCTGATATTTGTTGCTTCAGTATTCCATCATTTCTTAATCGATTTTGAAAATTCTTTTTTTTTAAAGGATATGCTTTCAGATTGATCCCATTTAATTTTCAGCAATGTCCAATAAGTATGATTTCTAATTCAAAATTATTGGAAATATTATCTCATTTAACTAAACCCTTATTTAAAAAGTCTTAGTTGTTGTATTATCTGTGGTAAACTTGTTGCATCTTTAAAAAAGAAATGATTTCATTTGTGTATAACCACAAAGCAGTATGCTAGGTAATATTTTGTAACGCCTCTTTTATATATTACTAATTCAAATTTGGGATCGTCTCTTTTTAATTATGCCCATAAATATTTCTTTGAATTAAATTTTCACGTTCACTTCTCAGAGTCACAGATGGTCCCAGAATAGGTTTATAAAATAACATTATGAGTAAAAATATAATAAAGCCAGAAAAAAAAAATTAATATACTATTTTTTTAATAATAATCTTGGGGTCGATTTCATGTATAATTAAGTCAGCAGCACTATTTTGTGACACGATAAGACCTATGATTCATTTTATTAAAAATTAAAAGTTTTCGAACTCAGTTGCATCAGTCGATAGGATCGTTATACCTTACGGAGTTTAGTTTTATTAAGATCCGATTAAAACTGCCCGAGCTAGATAAAAACTCATTAACAAACGCCAGAAAATAACTAAGGATTAACGCCACCCTAGTAATGAGTTCCAACAACCAGTGATTCAAATACCGGTATTCGAAATAAATATCGACTTTAATAGCTGAGTCTCCACTGGACATATCATCATACTCCGATTGCGATAGGAGCGCAAATCAAAGACGCGGTAGATGTGGACGAGCCGCCAATCCCAGAGCACGCTCCTTGCCGCGGTTGATCGATACAAACTGGATAAAACTCCTTTACGGAAGATAACACACTATTAGCTATAGTTGCAAATAGTCATATGTATTACATTCTAATAATCGATAATTCAACATAATTTTTTTAAGTAAAAGAAAAAGTTGATACATAATAAGTATGTTATAAATGTGAAATGCATGATATTTATTAATCCATATGGTCGTAAATCCAGTCAGTATAAGCTGCTATGTCTGTGAACACGACGTATTCGTTCGGGTCACAAATGGTTACTGAACTATGTTTTGTGCTTTGCTTGCTAACACTGAGAGACACGAGACCCCTGACGTACCAGGCACCCTTAACATAATACTCAATGAAAGGGCTGTCCTCATAAGGCACATAAACGAAAAAGCCTCCACCGCTATCGCCGTTACACGCTGAGGTTCCTGCAAAAAAATAATAATTATTATTTTTTTATAGAACATTGCTTTCTATTTTCTATAAGGCGCCAAAATCGCTTAATAGTTGAGTGAAAATTGCAGTTTATGAATGCATCCTAGAATTCTAATAAAATTTTCGAGCTCTGAAAAAATAAACGATTTAAAGCAATAACGTTTTTAAATACTAAAAAGGAAAATAAAATATAAAACAATTTGAATTGAATTATTTAGTGTTCAGAAGCGCGTCACGAAACTAGATTGACTGTCCGGCTTTTCATTTCAGTCAACTTTGACCAAGCACTTTATACATTTCCCGTTTAAAATGTTACTAAAAAATTGAATTAGTGCTTTAGGGCTAGAAGTTAGGTAATCAAAATTGCTCATAGGACATATCTCACGAAGTTTCTTTTTGACATTACATAAAATACTTACAAAGGAAATGTAGTAATATATAAATACGGACTATGACGAAAGATGAATACAAAATATTTTTGTAAGTGTGATAATAGAGATATCGGCGCAGAAGGCGGCTACAGAGATCACCAAGTCCATCTATTTGTCATTTATATATTTGTCATATATATACATATCACATTCAACGGCTCCTGTTATTATCTCATGGTTATGTGTCCGGGGTCCGGGAACACACAACACAAACTCACACACATCCATATGGTCAATACAGACATTTGCAATGGGGATCGCACCTGCGACTGTTAACACTTCAGTCAAACAGGAACTTTTATAGATACTAGTGTTCGCCCATTGGTCAAAACTCGATCATAATATTAATTTAAATTATAAGTTTCAACATAAACAAAAGAGTATTTATGCTTATGTGTATCAAATAAATGGTAGGATTTGATTTTTTTTTTTATTATTTAATGTGTTTTTTATGCACAAGTAGAAAAAATAGCATTCTGAACTCCTGCTCAATATAAATTATAGTCTATTTTTCTATACATGTTTTATTTTTCAGACAAATATTGCGTATTTCTAATCATACTTAATAGTTAAAGTTGAGAAATTATCGATCGAATGATAGAACTGAATCATTTTTTATAATTAAAAATTACAAAATATACAAATAATGTTCGAAAAATCGTGATTATCGTTCCAAGTATTATTACCAAACGAGACAAGTAACGAAAAATAGACTATATAAGTGTATGAAATGACATACTCCTTCGTGCGCGAAATTTCGAAAAATTGGGTACAAAGTTCTACGTTCACGTATAAAATATTTATATGTCTTACCACTACGAGACACTTTATTTACTTATCCATCTAGTGTGATATCTTACCATTACGATGCCCAGCACAGAATTTTGTTCCGTCAAGAATAGTGGAGTAGAATAATGGTTTACTTCTAATACAGTTTAAATCTGGTATCATTGGCATTGTTGCTTCACGAAGAACGGTCGAAAGAGATTCCGTTTGGTCAAAACCCCAGCCTGCAACCTTATAATAACATGTCTATTAGAAATATGCCATCAAAAAAATAAATTGTAAAAAAACAGTCTCGCAGTTTAGTTCTTCTACCTTAAATAGTTGTGAGATCCATGTCCAAGTCCGTTGATTTTTCAGTCGTTACAGAAGGGACCTTCTGTTTTAATTTATTATGTAAATAGCTAACTTAACAACATCTTATAGTAACCATATCAATATTTAAAATATAATATATTTTAAATAATAGATTGACTTGTCAATCGCACTAAACAATCTTATTTAATGTAATATGTATTGCATGTGAAATGCATTGTTTTCAAACAAAGCGCGTTTCCAGGTAAAAATACAGTTCGATAAACAAATTCATTGCATTGTAGAAACTCGAGCTATCTATCAAAACTTGGTAAACCTTTTCATATAATCTTTAAGAATTTAGTGAAGTTTTATATTCAATTTATCTATACTGAGAATCGCCTAGAGGTCGGAATTCGATCGTTGTTCATTAAATTTTTAACCGATTTTAAGATTTACCACAGATCTTTTTCAGAATTTGACCACAGCCTTTAATAATAAACAAAGTATATACCTATGCATGTGTGTGTATCAAATGTTTGTTCTTTTATTAGTATTTAATGTGTTATTTACATAATTAAAATAATCTATTAACATTCTGTACTCCTTCTCTATATAAACTATAAGTGTCCGAAATTTCATACACCTCTATCCGCGTAATTTTCGTAAAAAGGGGTTCAAGACTTTTGCTTCACGTATCAATACATAGATAATAAAAATATACTTACAGTACCAAAAACAGTTCCAGAAGGTAGTTTTTCTTGCGCCTTATCAAACCATATACACGCAGGTTGTATGTTCGAACTGAATTCAACGGGAGTTTTCATTTTCAACAACGCGATATCATTGTTAAGTGATCTGTGCAGAAACTCTTCATGAATGATGACTTCGTATACCTTAAAATTGATAAATTATTTTATGACCAGTGACGCAATGTAACGGCGGATTAAGGTCTGTTTTTTTTTTATATAAAAAATGGGTCAAACGAACAAATAGTACCACCTGATGTTAAGTGGTTACCTTCGCTCATGGAATTCTGCATCCCCAGTGGCGTTGCGGGTGCGTTACCGGCCTAAATATTCTCCTTAAAAACATAGGAGGCCTTTGCCCAGCAGTGCGACATTTATAGGCTGTTACTGCACTCTTCCTTAAAAGGTTCAAGGTGAAGGATTTCAAGTGAATAGCCACAAAGCGATATCTCAACGCCATCATCTCATGCTCGTATTATATATTTCACTAGTTACCCGCGGCTTCGTTCGCGTATATAGGAATTTGATAACAAACTTTCAACCTCCTTTATAACGGGGATGGATTTTGAAAAACCCTTTTTTTAGTACACACTTACGATATGTAAAAATGTTTGTGCAGAATTTCATGTTTGTAGACCCAGCGGTTTCAGCTTTGATCGATCCGTCAGTGAATATGTCAGTTTTGATTATATAAATATGAAAACAAACCTCTCTCTCTTGAGATACTACGTCTCCTCCAATTAAATTGTGTTTTCCTAGCGTGATGCCCAATGATTCTGGCAGGACAGGCGCATCGTTAATTGTCACACAATGAGCAGCTTAAAAAAATAAAAATCTTTATTGACTTCAATGAAAGTAGCCTTAAGCTAGAATAATGTGTTAATTTTATTACTTTTCCAAATAAATTTAAAGATTAATTTAAACTTGGCTGAGTATGTATTTTAAGCGCTAGACTAAACGCTTTTTCATTTAAAAAATCCTTATAAAAATTATGAAAAAAATAATCGAATGCCTACTTTTTGGATCAGAGACGGACGTCATTTATTTTTTTAAATAAATAACAGAGACGAACGGTTAATGAATTAATACTTTTATATTAAGTTCATTACATTTCCAATCGAGGAAAACAAGAATTATATCGTTCTGAGTGCTAATTATGTAAATTCAACTAACAGTGATTTCCGCGGGCTAATTCGGAACTACCGTAATCACAACGCAATATATTTTGAAAGATAATTTCCGATTTTTATACTAAAACTAAACAAATCAGCTGTATCGTAAAACCGTCATGATTATTATATACTTTTATACAATGAATAGAAATTAACTGCCAAAATATAGCATGATTTGATAACGATATTTCATCATAACTGGATGCCGATAAGCAATAATGAGTCAACCCACAAAAAGTCGAATTCTGAGATATCGATGTATTCTGATAATGCGTCATGTATTAAAAATTACTCAAAAAAAAATTAAATAAACTAAATAAGTACGAAAAAAAGTTTTTGAATTTATTTTTTCGAATATTGAAATGTGCTCAATATTTTACAATATGCAATAATCTAATATATTTGAAAAATTAATTATTAGATAAAACTTTTGATTATACCAATCTGCTTTTAATTCGTTATACGTTTTATCAAAATAGAAAAAAAAAGATGGATAAATAAGTCTTTAAACAAATTTGTTAAGAATAGGCTTGACATATTTAGACGCTATTTTCTCAAAATAAAGTCCGTGCGGCTTGACACAGTATTGCTTATCAGCGTCGAGCTAGCCTTAAGATTTTTTTAATAAAACCAAAGGATTTACCAGTTAAAACAAATGTATTGGAAATTAGGGTTCCTCCACAAATGTACTTTAAAGTGGCCGCCTCTATCCTGAATAAGGCGACGTGCCACGGCCAGTCGCCGGGTTTCGATATTGCTCCATTGATGATGAGCTGGTTGAACGCTTTCCGTTTACCACAAAACAGGTCTGGCACGTCTGGTCTCTTTTCAGCGCCAGATGGATGTCGTTCAAAGTAGCCCTGTTCACAAACAAAAGGAACTGTTATTAAGAATACTGCAATATACAGGTATTAACTGGGTATGTGTTATATTCAACACATTCCCAGCGTTACCAGATATTTAAATGTAAAAAAAGAGTCATTTTTTTTAATTCTTTTTTATATATGGACGCTGATAAGCTACATTGTGTCAACCCATACGGACTTCATTTTGAGAAAATGGCATCTAAAGATGTCAAACTTATTCTTAATAAATTTGTTTGAAGACGTTTATATCCATCTTTTCTTTTCTATTTTGATAAAAAGTACAATGAATTAAAAACAGATTGATATATTTGGACGCTGATAAGCAATACTCTGTCAAGCCACGTGAACTTTATTTTGAGAAAATGGCGTCTAAAGATGTCAAACCCATTTTTAACAAATTGTTTGAAGAAGTATATGTATATCCATCTTTTCTGTTATTTTTTGATAAAAGATATAATGAATTAAATTCAGACTAATATATTTAATATATTACCTAATAAAAAGTTTTTCAAATATTTGAGGTTGAAATTCGAACCAATTAATTAAGAAACATTTTTTCGCACTTATTACGTTTTTATGACTTCAATTTTTTGAATAATGTGGTATGTGTAGGTGACGCAGTTTAAGAATACATCAATATCTCCGAATTTTACTTTTTGTTGGTTGACACATTATTGCTTTGAAGCATCCATATGATACATATACGTATATCTATACTCAAATGTCTATCTAAATTTATTTTAATTTTGTCTGTAAAATTTCTTAAAATTAATCCTCAAAATGTAACGACTATTGAACAAATATAAGGCGATACTTGCATTCGTAAGTTTTTTTCTCGAGAGTGATATAAAACAACTCTGTGAACTAGTATAAACAACAACAGATACGGTATAAGTAATTCCGAAAGCTTCGAATGTTGGCCGAACTAAAAGCCACAAATCAAACAATCGATTGAAGTTGTGATAGTCAAAAATAAGATACTGACAGTAAATTCTTTCACGTGTAAAGTAATGAGAAAAAACTTACGTAAATATTTATGAAAGTCTGAGAGCTGAAATTATAAGTGTAATCCTCGATGGCTTAACGTTAAGTCATATATAAGTCATAGGCGTAGAAATACACCTTTTTCCTTTGAGTTACCAAAGTTATATGGATGCTGATAAGCAATAAGATGTTGACGTACAAAAAGTTAAAATAAAATTTGGAGAATTTGATGTATTTTAAAAATGCGTTACGTCACGTATTTAACATTATTCAGAAAATTTTCAAGTCCACTAAACTATATAAGTGTGGAAAAAGTTTCTTAATCTAATGTTTCGCATATTAAAGTCTGTTCCATATTTTAGAATATACAATATTCTTATATATAAGAAAAATTAACAATTAGATAAAACTTTGATTATACCAATCTGTTTTTAATATATTATATCTTTTATGAAAATAGAAAAGAAAAGATGGATGTATATTTTTCAAACAAATTTATTAAGAATAGCTTTGACATCTTTAGATGCCATTTTCTCGAAATTAAGTCGATGTGGCTTGACACAGTATTGCTTATCAGCGTCCATATACTATTGAATGATTGTGATATTTATTTATTACACCTAAAATAGTAATGCGCTTTTTAAATATATGATTGACTTTTTTAATCTTTGGTCAAAATACTTACAAAATACTTACAAAATTAGGTTTTTTACAGTTTTCTTCTCCATCGATCTTGATACTCGTTACATAGGGCGGTAATAAAAGAAACTGTCCTTTAATATCAAACTCGAGTTTATCAGTATTCTTTAATAATACTAACTTGAAAACATTGTTGCCCAAATCGACCAGCCTTACGAGATCTTTGTCCTAGAATTGAAAAAGATATTAAAATCTTTAAGTAATCTTCTTTTCGAATTCACGTTTGTTGAAGAGTTATAGAACACGAATTGGTTTCTGCGACTTGATTAATGATGGGTTCTTCATATTAACTTTCATCCCCAATTTTACCCCCTTAAGTTTATTTCGTTTATTTATAATTTAGCCTCTTATAGAAATGACTTTTTAAAAGTCTAATCTTTATCTGTGCTAAAATTTAACGCAATTGTAGCAGCGGTTTTGATGTGATTATGTAACAAAAATTAACAGACATACATACATAAATACAGATAGATATACAGACAAATTTCAACTACAAAATATTCTTTGTTCGAGTCTTTTAAACACAGAGCTTAATAATGTTATAAAGAGATATAGGCTATATTACATCACATTATGACTCATAGGAGCGAAGCTACTGCTTCGATCAAACAAACACGAGTTAAATCGCGAGAGGCAACTAGTTCAAATATGAAGCTATATATTTAGATATAGACACAGACGGACAGAATTTCTTTTCCATTTATAATATTAGTATGGATAAAAATGAAACTAGCCATTAAAAGTTATTAGCATGTTAAATCCGCGACTGCAATTAAAATATGCAAAATATAATATTATTATTACCATTTATATTGAATATTTTGAATACAAAAATATTTATTGGATGATTTAAACGTTATAACAATTAAAGATATCCTTCAAAACGGGTTTTATCATCACAGACATATTTTTTACAATAAAGGTCATTTCTTAGTCAGTATGCACTGTAGATCTATACTAATATTCTAAACACCTAAAATTTGTTTGTAAGTTTGTACGTAGAGAGCAATCCCTGAAATTATCAATCTGATTTGAAAAATTCTTATTGCGTTGGATAGGCCGTTTATTAAGGAAGGTTAAAGGCTATATTACATCACGTTACGGCTCATAGAAGCGAAGCAGTAACTATAATAACTAGTGGAACCGCAAGATGCAGCTAGTTCAATGTATTTTTGTTTGCTTATTATTTAATTTGACCTTCAAAATTCTAAAGTACAGTGGGTAAGTATTCTGACTGTTCAGCATTTAACACAAATGTATGTAATACGGAGACTGTCGTTGTATTGAACAGGGATTTTTTGCACGACATATGGATGCTGATAAGCAATAATGTGTCAACCCACAAAAAGTCAAATTCGGAGATATTGACGTATTTTGATACTGCATCACCTATTTAACATTATTCAAAGAAAAATCAAATAATATAAACTAAATAAGTACGAAAAAAAGTGTCTTAATAATTGTTTCGTATTTCAAGTGCGTTCCATATTTTACAATTTATAGAATAATCTGAAATATTTGAAAAACTTTTTATTAGATAATATATTAAATATATCAATCTACTTTTAATTCACTATACCTTAAAAAAAAGATAAGAAAAGATAGATATAAGCTTTTTAAACAAATTAAGTAAGAATAGGTTTGATATCTTTAGACGCCATTTTCTCGAAATAATTCGATGTGGCTTGACACAGTATTGCTTATCAGCGTCCATATACTATTGAATAATTGTGATATTTATTTATTACACCTAAAATAGTAATGCGCTTTTTAAATATTTGATTGACTTTTTTTAATATTTGGTCAAAATACTTACAAAATTAGGTTTTTTACAGTTTTCTTCTCCATCGATCTTGATACTCGTTACATCCATATATGGAAAGATTAACTTATAACACTAAATTTTCGATGTCGCAAAGATATTCATTTTTAGGGTTCCGTACCTTAAAAGGAAAAACGGAACCCTTATAGGATCACTTTGTTGTCCGTCTGTCTGTCTGTCTGTCTGTCTGTCTGTCTGTCTGTCTGTCTGTCGGGATGTCAACCCTTTTTTCTCAGAAATGCATAGACGTATCATGTTGAAATTAATATCATATACTCAAGTCTACGATGACATGCGGCCGTGAAAATATTAAAGTTCTAAGTCAACGCAATCAAAAGATAATGGAAAATATGTCGTATATTTTGACCATTTTAGCGTTTTCGCAAGGGAATCAAAACCTATAGGGTACTTCCTATTGACCTAGCACGATGAAATTTGGCAAGAAGTAAGATCTTATGGTACAAATAAAGGAAAAAATCTGAAAACTGTAAATTTTTGTATGTATGTTTATCTGTTTGTAAGTTTGTCTTTCAACCTTTTTCTCAGAAACGCGTGAAGGTAACAAATTTTTATCAACGTCAAGTACTCAGAGTTGTAATTACTAAGAGCTGTGAAAAAATCAAACTTCTAAGTTAACGCAATCAAAAGATACGGTTATTTATATCACATATTTTAAGTATGATAGCGTTTTTAACGTTTTCGCAAGGGAATCAAAACCTATAGGGCACTTCCCATTGACCAAGCATTATGAAATTTGGCCAGGAGCAAGGTCCTTTAGTATACATAAAGGAAAAAATCCGAAAACTGTAAATTTCTGTTCGTGTGTCTGTCAGTCTGTACGTTTGTCTTTCAACCTTTTTCTCAGGAACGCGTAAATGTATCAAGTTGTAAATTGATCAAGCGGAAAATATATTAATCTTAGAATTAAAATTATATGTACTTGTAACAAATTAACATAGAAATTGACCATGGTCAAACAAACAATTTTAAAACATTAAAAAGCAGCAAACCTTTATAAACAATGCAATGCAATCTATATATCGCAGCTAACAAAATGATAGCGCGATGTAGCGTATAGCTAATGCCATCTATTACAACATTATGACATTAACTGTGATATAATTCTGCTCGATTAATAATTTTTTTTATTTTAATTATTATTTAAACGCGCTAAAAATAATAAAATAAACTTTTCATTTAAAAGTTTTATCGTCGATTTATAACGTCATTACGTAATTAACATTCAATATAAGAGCTTCACGCGATTTGATTTAAGTACTCGTATTGACTTAGTACGAAAATTTTAAAATTAAATTCAAACAGATCGAGTTATTTAATTTACTTCTTTATCTACACATATAAGTCTTCTGGTTATTAGTAATATAATTAGTTATTTATAAATAAACAATTAGTTTTGTTCGAATTAAGGACTAATTATTTTCGTCTTGGCAACACTAATATATATTTCGATATTTTGATTGATAATGTATGTAAATCTAAATATTTTACGAACGTAGTGCAGGGGTAGTGGAGTGTAGTAGAATATAAATAAAAATAAAACGAGAATAAAAATGTAATATAATTATGTTGTTAATGTCCAAGTCAACAAGTTAGTTCATTGAAATTGTCAAGAGATGGCGCTGGGTGTATCCTGAATCGCGCTATAACTTTGCTTTTTTGAAAGTATAAGGTGTATTAGTACTTAAAATAAAATTTTGTGTTTCCATGGATTGCATCCATGATTGTGTTTTAAATTAAAGTGCTCCTAAGTAGTTTCAAAATAGTTTTTGGGACGTGATCCATATTTACATAATATTTGATTATATTTAAGCGACTTCTAAAAAAGTGTTTTCAATTCGACCTTGTATTTAATTTTTTTATGTCTGTTCGCCGATTACGCCGCCATTTGTGTACCGATTTTCAATTTTTTTTTTTGTTTGAATAGGTATACTTCCAAGGTGGTCCCAATGTCTTCAGGTCAGGATCAGATGATGGGATCCTGGAGAAATTGAGGGAACTCCTCAAATATTATAGGCAAGCCTATACCGATTTAGGTATTTTTGATAGTAACTTATGTTGGAACTGATGATGAAGACCACAAATGGCGTAGATGGGTTAGTCTTATATAGATTTCTATAAGTTTGTACGGAACCCTGGGTGCGCGAGTCCTACTCGCACTTGACCAGTTATTTATTTTCTTATTTGTTTCTGTATTGACGATTCAAAAGTTCTTGTAAAAGCCTACTTAAATAAAGCATATTTTGATTTTGATTTTAAGTTTGAAGAACCAAAATATCAAAAAGTCACCAATAACTAAAACATAATTCCGTACAAGATTATACAGACAAGATGCGTGGATTCAGTATACGTTGGATTGCATAGGATCATTCATATACTTATAACGTCTAAATATACCACCTGTATGTAACGATGAATTTTAAAAAGAGCAGTTATTCAGTTAATTCAGTTCTCTGAGAATTATTAGTTCTTCACGATATAATCTACATTCCGTCCTGACTTTTCATTGCTTCCAATCCTAGTTGTTTTTTTTTTAACAATTCAGAAGTTTTTCAAAACTTCCTCAATATATTTTTTAATAAAAAGCGACTTCAAAAACGAAATTAATAGGTTCCAATAAACTAAAAGGCAAAAAAAATAACATCATTTGAAGTCATTGCAAAGTGAAACATTCGAAGTAATTAATTAGCAATTTCCTACATTCGTTAACAAGTAAAACCTTTTACGTGTTATTTAAAAAAAATAAAATCGGAGTAAATTGAACACCCATACAAAAGACTCCGACGAATTGATAACTATCTTCCTTTTTAGAAGTCGGTTAATAAAGAATATTTGGTTTTTAATATTCTAATAGCCTTATAGATTTTACAATAAAATAATCCAACTTACTATACTATTAGGATTATATCATTAATATAAATATAGACAGTAGGTATTTCGTCTATGAAAACTCTTTGATCTGTTAATAACTGGATGCTGATAAGCAATAATGTGTCAACTCACAATAAGTCCAATTCGGAGATATTGATGTATTCTAATAATGCGTCACGTATTTAACATTATTAAAAAAAATAAGTCATTTAAACTGAATAAGGACGGAAAAAAGTTTCTTAATTGAATATCTCGAATTTCAAGTGCGTTCCATATTTTGCAATTTATACAATAATCTAAAATATTTTTAAAACTTTTTATTAGATAATATATTAAGTATATCAATCTACTTTTAATTAATTATACCTTTTATTAACATAGAAAAGAAAAGATGGATATATACATCTTCAAACTAATTTATTAGGAAAAGGTTTGACATGTTTAGACGGCATTTTCTCGAAATGAAGTTCGTGTGGCTTGACACAGTATTGCTTTTTAGAATCCAATCAAATCAGCGTCCAACTATATATAGTCTATAGGCACCATCCCTCTCTCTAGGATAGATCGCTCGTCTTCACTGCCACAAATCTAAATATATAGGACTCAAAGGTGATTGACTAGCATAGTGATCTATCAACGCACAGCCCAAACCACTAGACAGATCGGGCTGAAATTTGGCATGCAGGTTGATGTTATGACGTAGGCATCCGCTAATAAAGGATTTTGATCAATTATACTTCCTAGGCGATAAAATAGGGGATGAAAATTTGTATGAAACTTTTTCAATTTCAAACCGATCGAGCTGAGACTTTGCATGCATAAAGCTACTATGACGTATTCATCACAGACATCGCAGACGAAGTCGCGAGCACCAGCTAGTAACAGTATATAATGACTTGTCCTGACTGATTAATTCATAAATGTAGAGTCTAAATCGTTAGGGCTATAAACTTGAAAGTTATTTCACACTTTTTATGTTGTAAGCATATACTAAGAAAGGATTTTTAAAACCGATCGGTTTACAATTGTTAAACTGATCGGGCTAAGACTTTGCATACATAAAGCTATTATGACGTAGGCATCAGACATCGCAGACGAATATGCATACTACCATATACATAACACAAGTAAAATAGTGACTAGAACACCAGATATAACATAACAATACTTACCACGGTAATCAAAGCTTCCATATCGAATTTCAATCTTACAGAAGCACGTTTACGCAAAGCTCTGTTTATCTGAACTTTATATCCATCACCCAGACCAGGTAAAAACGTCGAGGTGATATCATTCGTATCATTGCATGGTATATCTTCAAATATTATATCTGGTCTTGAACCTATGCTACCAATATGATCCACTGCTCCATTGATCTCGATAGTAAGAGCTAATATTATCACTACTGTCTTTGATAACATTATGCTGGTAAATGTTATCGCATTAATAAAATCTTTGTAATACTTCGAAATGTGTATACTCGTTTAGTTAGATGCTAACTAAGATGTTTGAAAGCGATGCGTTTGAATTTTTGTTTTTGTTTCTCGTGTTACAGTTGGTGTTGTGAATAGGTATTTTTGTTAAGCGTCTGGTTTTGAATGTTTCATTTATTAAAATAGGATTTTTAAAGCAATTTCGAATCGACAAGTCACGTGTTAATTTTCTTTTAGATTTTTATGAAGCTACCACAGCATCGGAATGTAATGTTCTTCTCTAGCGAGAAGAGCCGACCAGAAACTCGATAGTAACTCTTTTTAAATTATTTACACATAATGTATTTTAATTACATTTTAAAATTTTTAGTTTGCTTTATGTTCATTTATTTTATATATATTTTTAGACAGTAAATTAAATAATTAGTTCTTAAAGTTAACAACGTTTTAACTTAAATATAAAACATTATTCCTTCTTCATTTTGAGAACTAAAAATGTTAAATCTATTCTATGTTTGAAAAATTATGTCCGTCTTTTCTTTTATATTTCGATAAAATTATAATTAATTAAAAGTAGATTGGTATAATAAATTGATTTATCTAATAATAATGGTTTCACAAATATATTAAATTAATACAATTAGCAAAATAATTATGTAACGCACTCGACTTTTTCCGTACTTATTTAGTATAGATGACGTGACTTTTACTTATTGTGGATTGACACATTATTGCTTATTAGCATCCACATAAAATTTATATTAACACACATAAAATAATACAATTAAAATTCATAAAAATATTAATATCATTGGTTACTTTGAAAAAATTCTAAATATTTGCATTGTCTCACGCACAGCGGGTAAGTTCCGTGTCGGTCCTTTAAAACCAGTTGTGTATTGAATTTGTGGCTCTATCAATCTCTACATATATAAAAACCTTATTATAACAAGGAAAGATTTGTATTTTTCTATGTATGCTTGTAACAAATGAAAAACGCGTGCAAGCTTAAAATTTTGCAATGAGGTTCTTTTTAGGACGTAAGCGCTCAATGAGATTTTGCAAAATTCGACTCCTAAAGAGGTAAAACGGGGATTGGAAGATTATATGAAAATCCTGTGTAAAGCGCAATTGAAATCACGAGAGATCGCTAGTATTTAATAAAACATATAATTAACGTAATATGAGTACATAACAAAAATATTAATCCTTATAGAAGAGCTACTCATGTATAATGAGCGCCTGCCTGAAACATAATAGCAATACCTGATTAGTTGTTTGAATTAAACAACTTCGCCTCGTTATATTAAGCTTATTTAACTTAAAATGAAGCTTTTCAAAACTTAAGTCTCGCACAAAATTAAAACGAAGAGCATATTGTGAGCATTTTCAAACGATTAAGAAAAATAAGGTACCGAGTTCATAGTGTTTTTTTTTTTTTAATTTTGACCATATCTTACACGATTTCGATTTTTTTTTAATTTGAAACGGCATACTTTCAGATTAAAACAAAGAATTTTCAACAAAATCGGTTTAGTAGTTTCGGTTTTTAAATCACAATAACTTTAATTGTTTGTCAGCTAAGTAAATTAAAATGAGTACTTTTTTAATCAGTTCCTTTAAAAGAAAGTGTAATTTATGTAAAAATTATTATAACGTAATTATTAAATAATTTTAACGAAACAGATGAGGTTGGTTGATATACAGACATTTTAAATGATTTAATACAAACTATATAAATATATAAATTTGGTGTAAAGTAGCTAGTGTAAATTCGTTTCACGCGGTAAGTGAGAGAGTCGGCCGACTCACACACTTCGTGCCTTACTCGTGGCCTTTCTATTACTTCCTTCTCCTTAATTTCTCATTTCCTACAGAACCATATACGTATTTGTAGCTCTTTTCATACTGTCAATGTTCATGGTTCAGTGTACCCATAAAATGAAGTGAACCGTCTGCATTTACCCCCTATTTTACACACTGCCTGAAATATTGAGGGATTCGAGTCCTGCTTTGTCGTAATTGTTGATGAGATGTTCAAATTTCAAATACTAAACAAGTAATTGAAAAATCAAGAACCCGACTGCGTAATAAGACCATAAAGATGCGCAACTGACCAACTTTAATATGTTATAAATTTTACACGGTAATTCTGATTGAAAAGTTATATAAGAAACTAAAAATTAATTTAAACACCTATTTAATGATACCCATTTAACAAACGTCAATTTTCTTTTTTTTTTTATTTTTTACATTATGACGTCCAAAATGGGCCATATTGATTTTTTCTATTAATTATACTTTCTATGACATTTGCGCCGTTATGATGAATCAAAGGACTTTATGTATCAAAATCGGCCCACGCGTTTGGTCTAAAAAGTGCCACAAAGGTACAAATACATACATAGACTCATAAACACATCTACCCTCGCGTTGCGCAATGGGGTAATAAAACCATAATGAAAATACCAATGTTTTACCTAATATATTTGTTTATCGATTAAAAAAAACCTCATTCTATCAGGATCAAACTTCATACACGGAAAGACAATTACATTAATGTCTACCAGTCTGTTGATCCAGCTGTTTCGTCAGAACGCTATTCGATTTCCGCATTTCCAACACGTTCCAAACATTTCAAAGCCATATTGTTGTATTTGGTGGCAAATATTCAGAACCATCGATAGCTTGACGGGCATTCCGAAAATACTACTCTTATGTGATAATAATATTCAGTATTACGGTGATTATGGAACTTTTAGCACCTAGACGTGATCTCGATGTGGAAATTCGAGGCTTTAGGCTCTTATCTTGTTTCGTGTAATCTCTTTATCTTTTGTGAGCGAATCAAACGTTTGTGTTTAAATTTCTAGACGTATTTTCAGAGGTAAGCCACGTAAGGTAATGCTGGAAGGTGTGAAAGAAAAGGATATAGGAAAATCATTTTTAATAGTTGAATAAATACGAATAATCTTGAAAAGATTTTCTAAAATCTTCACAGGAATTTTCAGAACGTTTTAGTTTTTAATACTTTGTACGATTCAGTGGAACATTCCATGTAGGAAATGATCGGATTTGAAATTGTGAATTCTTTAAGCTGTGTTGTTTTCAAACTCGAGAAATCGTCGTCTAGTGCTGAGTATTCTTATAAGTGTATTTTTTGGTTCTTTATTAAGAGCGTCAAAAGAGTCCTATCCATGTGCAACATATAACTCATAAGTCAATAAAAAAATTTATCTATACCAATAACGTCTATAGCATCTTAAAATCAAAATAAAAAAAAATAAGAAAAAAAATTGCGACATTTTGATGCATTAATTATGTCAGCAACAACACGTTCTAGGTTTAGTACTTATTGCCTTGCTGATATTTGTACAGAAATAATCAACGATGTAAACACACGTAGTGAACGCAATATTGTGTTTTTTTTTTTTAATTATTATTATTTGATTAGGGATCTATGGAAATGTGTCAGGTCTATTCACCTTAAATAAGAAAAACATATATCGTTGTCTTAGATTTTCGCGATTATTATTCATTGAAATAAAACCATTTTGAACGGATTTAAATCGTATACAAACTCGAATGTGAGTGTGGTTTATCTTGCATAGGCCAAACAATGAGAAGCATCGGTACTAGGGTCAAGGAACACACAGGAGATGTCAAGAATAGGCGTTCTTCAAAGTCTGCAGTTTGTGAACATGCCTTGGATAAACCTAACCATTTTATCCGATTTGATAAACCACAAATCCTCGCTAGAGAACACAGATTCATTCCTAGAATGATACGCGAGGCTATTGAAATTCAAAAACATCCGAACTTCAATAGAGAAGATGGTTGGAGACTTTCAAACACCTGGGATCCACTTATTAAAAATTTAAAATCCCAAGTCCAACAGACTGCCAGACCAAAAGATACAGTTAGTGCCTTCTGCGTGCAACCGGAACGTTATTCAAGATATCATCTAAGAAACCGTTGGCGGTAGTTGTAAATAATATTTTCTAAAAATCTCAAATAGACAAATGTCACCTTAGTCTACCCGTGACCACGAACGCTGCAAAGTGCTCGAAACGTCGGGATGATAAAAATAATTATACGCGATTTAAATCCGTTCAAAATAGTTTTATTTCAAGAAAAAAATAACTAAATAATAACAATTTTACAAATTTCATCTATACAAACATACTTTAAAATATATAAAAGTGTTAAATATGAAATCTTACGATTATTGCTTCATAATTAATTTCATAATATTCTGAACAAGCTATAAGCTTCTTCTGAATTTGGTTTTGTTCCCATTCCACAATTGATTCATGTAAATTTTACGATCTCATAAATGCTTTTATAGCCTGTTCATGTTGAAAATATTGAACCAAAAAGTGGTCTACATTATCTGTCATTACATGTATCACAGATGCTGATAAGCAATAATGTGTCAAACCATAAAAATTGAAATTCGGAAATATTAATGTATTCTGATAATACGTAACATATTAATATTTAAAAATGTCATCAAAACTAAATAAGTACGAAAAAGTATCTTAATTTAATGTTTTGAATATTAAAGTGTGTTTCATATTTTGCAATATGGAATGTTATAATTAAAAAATATATATATTATTAGATACAAGTTTTTATCATACCAATTTGTGTTTAACACATTATATATTTTATCAAAAAAGAAAAGAATAGATAGATATATATGTACTCATATATATCTCTAAACAAGTTTATAAAGAATACGTTTAACATCTTCCAAACAGTTCGCTTATGTAATTCCTTGCCCCTGAATTTGAGACGTGCTCAATCAATTGCTGCTTTTAAGAGACATTTAAAAGCCAATTATTTATCATTATAACCGATATTTTTTTTTTTTTTTTAATCTTTATTTATAAGAGGGTTTTGTCAATAATGACCATGTCACCCCCATCGTTCCAAACTACATCAACCTCTTCTATCTAAATAAATTTTGACTAATTTATATAAATGCCTAGCCTCTCTGGAGGTAGGTGTGGCCAGGATACTATTAAATATCCCTACATTATTTAAATTGTAGTGTGGATACTGCAAAACGAATTGTTTACGTTCGGCTTCAATACGCACACACTCCACTAACACATGGTAAACGTCTTCTAAGCGGTTACAGACTGAACACAATGGAGAATTGACTTTTCTCAAAAGAAAACCAAAGCTGTTCAGTGGAATATGACCAGATCGGAGTCTATGGGCTATAATAATATTATCCCTACTTTTAACCGATATTTGTAACTATAAATATAAACATATATATTATATTTATGTATGTGTATGGATATTTATAAACCCATATATATTTATATAATTCGTGTTTTATATAATATGTAATATGTGTGTGTAGATATATAATTAAGTGTGTACACCTTCAAATCCCTCTTGTTTAGTACTAACCTCTGTCCAAAGTTTGTCTGGAAGAAATCGCTCTTTTAGCGATAAGACCTTTTGTGTACCATGTATTTTTTTTCTGTTGTGTTGTTACTTGTGTGTGTGTGTTTTTGGTGTACAATAAAGTGTATTTGTATTGTATCTTTAAACGCATCGCTTATCAGCGAAACTTTTTCCGACGAATATGAATCAAATTGTTTTAGATTAGATAAGAGGTTTCAGAAGAAAGTCGTTGTGTTTAAACACCTCAAATGATCGAACTTCTGACCAAGTTTAGTGTAACCACACCTGCGCGACCAAGCGTTATAATTGTAACAAAGAGATTATACAGTTAAGCAACTTCAACGCCTCTTCTCACATTCTAGTCACATCTTAAATCCGTCTGTCTTTTATCTTTGTCTATTAATTACATTGCGTCGGTTATTATAGTGAAATAGCCCATTTCGTAATGGTTCAGTCACAGTTCATTCGGTTTGTTTACATAGAAAATTGGACAAATATGTTACTTTGACACTGATAAGCAATACTATGTCAACAACCCACAAAGGCGTTGTTTCGAGAATATGGGATCTAAATATGTTAAACGTATTCTTGATAAATTTGTTTGAAGGTATATATTCATCTTTTCTTTTCTATTTTGATAACAGCAGTTTTATCTTATAATTATTATTTTATTTTATTTTTGAAATATATGCGATATTTCATATCGCAAAAAATATAATACTCTCTCTCAAGTTTTTGGACATTTTTAAATCAAAACGTTCCATATTTACCAGATACTAACATAACAAAAAATATTAGCCAAATCGGTTCAGCAGTTCTGAAGTGATGCGCATACATTCGAAAATTTAATTTTATCTTTGAATTTTTTTATATGTAATAGTATAGAAGTTGTATTATTATTTATATGTCTCATATATAAAATAAAATTTAAAATATTTTTAGTTTGATGTATTTGTGTCGCGTAATGATGTTTCGACTGAAGTTGAAAGACGTTTACAATATGAGACGTTTAACGGTGTGGTGCATGTAAAAGACTATAGCTGTTTTAATGGAAAAATTCAATTCAATTCTTTGGTTAATGGCTTTTAGTTGTGCCAATTAGACACGTGTTATTTCGCCAATGTCACGTGGGATGAAGAAGACACGATGGAGATTGATTGGGGTCAAGAATCCAACCTTAACTAAATTTTGAATGGAAATATTCATTTAGATAAAGCCTTTGATTTTGACATTGACTACAGGTCATATACGCACTCATAGAAAATCAGAGTGAAGTTTGAGCGTTTCGTACGGTAAGTGAGAGAGTCGGAAGCCTAACTTCCTCCTATTCTCCTTACTCCCTATTCTCCTTCGTTCTTCACTCCTTTGTAAGCTGACAATATATTTGTGACTCCTCTGGTGCTGCATGTTTATGGGCGGTGATTACTTTTTGTTTTTAACTGATTTCAAAATAGGTGATAGTTCTATTTTCGATTGTATATACTCCTGAACTCCTTCTTTCTTAAGCGATTTGAAATAATATATTTATTCGAAAGGGTATACTTTCAGATTGATCCAGTAAATTTTTTATCAAAATCGATTTAGTAATTAAGTTATGTAAACGAATGTATGTATTTTACTTCTGAAGTCGGTTAATTTTTTCTATTGATATATCAATTGTTCAATACAATCAGTATAATCGCTTAAATCATATACCTTATACTAAGCCCCAGAGTGGGTAGAATGAAACGCAGATAAGCGCACATCCTGCAAGAACTTCCGGCGATGCTTCAGTTTGAAATGTGATAGTTAATATGGTTTTATCTTATTTTTCACATCATACAACGATTACGGATTTTATATCATCGCTTTTGTTAAAATTAATATCCTAATCTACGATTATGTTCGTGGGAATTAAGAAAGTACACGACTTCGTAATTAATCGTGTCCATAATAGCTACATATCCACTTCATTATCTTTATTCTCTAACAAAGTAAAAAAGTACCCTACCTTAATCCCTACTAATATTATAAATACGAAAGTAACTCTGTCTGTCTGTCTGTTACGCTTTCCCGCTTAAACCTCTTATCCGATTTTGATGAAATATGGCACAAACAATCTTTAGACCCTGAGAAAAGACATAGGCTACCTTTTATTGTGAAAAAGAGGGATGAAGAGGTTGAAAGTTTGTATGGTATTCTTTATTTTAAAAGATAAAACCATGAAATTTTATAATTAAGCACTTGATAAAAAAATAAAAATAAAACATTGAAAGTTTGTATGAAATTCGTCATTTTAGAAGATAAAAACATTACATTTGTATTTAGGCACTAAATAAGAGCATTTGTTCTAGCATTTAAAAATTTTGGCCAATGTGTGGGTGAAATAGGGGTTAAAAGTTTCTATGGGTGTTCGTCATTTTTGAAGATAAAACCATGAAACTTGGTACGTAGGTCTCGTAGGATGTGCAGAGTTTTTCTACAAACGGAATTCCCGAAATTTGAACGGAACGAAACGGACTCGGAACGGGTAATATAATCTTTAATATTCAAATTAAAAAAACTCAGACGAAATCACGGGTCATTCTCATCATCTAGTTTATAATAAAATATAAAATAAATTAAAAAAAGCAATAAAATTTTAAGATTAACACACAAATGCCCAATCATACAGACTCACCTTCACACACACCCCACGCAAATTCAGTAATAATTTTTACAATCTGTTTGAAACAAATTGATCAGTACCTATCTCTTAAGTCATGATGTTCACTCGTTAAAAAAAAATCTTTGTAACTGTTTTTCGAATTTAAGTTGCAATAGTGTAATCCTATTTCGGTCATATTTATTGTCTTATATCGTCAAACTATTATATAATAAAAAACTTTAAAAAATAAATAGACTTCGAAAAAGTATAAAATGTACATTTTCTACAATATTTTGATATGTGCCAAGTAAAACCTTTTGGTTATGATTTAAACAAAATACCTAAAGCGAAACATATAACCTCCTCCTTTTTGAAGTCGGTTTAAAATGTTAGCACCGTTGGATTGCAAAATAAAATAATTAATGAATAAATAAGTAATTATTATGGTTTTAATAAAAATAGCAAGAACACGTAAAAGCGGATCACCTGATGTGGTTGCAAGCACCCAACATTTGCAGCACTAGAAGAACTTAGAAGAAGAAAGGCTTTCTGTTCTCTCACTCACTATGTTTTTGTGAGAATGTGTTAATTCCATTCTTTTTGTTTATAGTATTAATTTTAAGTAACAATATTATTTGGATGCTGATAAGCAATAATGAGTCAATCCACAAATATTCAAATTCAGAGTCACGTATTGTTCAAAAATTTTCGACTCATCTAAACTAAGTACGGGAAAAAAGTTTCTTAATTTAATGTTACGAATTTTAATTCCATATTTTGCCATTTATACAATAATAATAAATATCCGACACACTTATTACTAGGTATAAATATTTTATTATATTAGTCTGCTTTTAATTCATTAAATTTTTTATAAGAATAGAACAAAAAAGATGGGTATATATTTCTTTAAACAAATTCATTAAGAATAGGCTTGCTATCTTTAGACGCCATTTTCTCAAAATCAAGTCCGTGTGGCTTGAAATTGTATTGATTATCAGTGTCCAATTATGTATAATATAGTTAAATTTAACATATAATAAAATTAAGATTTACCCTTTAATCTAATGAGCGACCATAATGTCTCACAGAAAATAGTTCCGAAATGTCAGTGTGAAACATTTTCACAAAATCTCGACTTGAATTGAGGCTCAAACTCCTGTCTGAAGTCCAAAACTTTCCAACACACTGGGTTAGATATTTCTGCTTGAGCATTCAACAAACTTATACGTTGAAGTTAACAAACAGAGTCTTGAAAATTTTGGCACGTACTATCAAATATTTTAATTTTATCTATTTTTACTCGACTGCTCGACAAAAAGAGGTTTTTGTTTTTAGTTTAGGAGAAACAAATATTTTTCATATATATTTAGAAATGGCCGAAATACGTACATCAATCTCAACTGATAATCGCGGGTTTGAATCCCAGCTAGTGCCGCTGAGTTTTCAAGTGCTAAATTTGTGTTTAAATTCATCTCGTACTCGGCGATGACGGAAAACATTGTGAGGGAACTTGCATACGCCAGAAAAATTGTGACACATGTATAACCGCCTACCCGCAATAGAGGAGCATAGTGGATTAAGCTCTACATCTTCTCCCTACTAGAAGAAGAGGCTTTTAAACAAAACTTTACTTACTTAGGAAATATTGTATTTTTGATAATGGAATGTTTGAAAAATCGTACGAAAAAGTGAAAATGTTGAGTTAAAGATCTCTGTATAAATATGAATATTGAACCTTAATTGGACGCTGATAACCAATACTATGTCAGTCTAAAGATTTCGAACCTATTCTTAATAGATTAGTTTGAAGATGTATAAATCCATCTTTTCATTTCTATTTTGATGAAAGATATAATGAATTAAAAGCAGATTGATATCATAAAAATAATTACCTAATAGTAAGTTTTTCAAATATATGGCATTATTGTATAAATTGCACTTAAAATTCGAAATATTAAATTAAGAAACTATTAACGAACTTATTTTGTTTAAATGTCTTGAAATGTTTTTGAGTACTGTTAAATAAATGATGAATTTTTAGAATACATCAATATCCCCGAAATTATGGGTTGACACATTATTGCTTATCAGCATCTAATTAGATATCTCACATAAAGCCAAAGCAGTTGTGTTTATAATCCAGTTCTATGCAACATAATTTTAAAACCAATTCTCACGAAGCTGATCAAACAGGTAGACAGATCCAAAAGCCAAACAATTCCGTTTCAAACGAATGGCCTCAACACTTTTAATAAACAAACGATATTATTTAATAATGAACCCGAGATTTATAGTTCGAACCTTATTTCCGACGCCGTAGAGAATAATTCCGAATAAAGGAATTTATTCCGACACGAAACGAATAAGTCGGAGCGCTGTATTTCCCAAAAGATTCGAATTTGTTTTCGGAAACGAATTTTGTCTCTAAATTTCGGAGCGGAAAAATACAAAGTTAAAATTACTGAGTTAATACTAATTGCGAAAGGAATTGCGGATTAATTTTTCCTGTACGGAATTTCTGTATTCCTATTAACTATACTGATACCTTCGAAACTAAAGTTGAAGCATTTTTTTACACAAACGAGCAAGTGATTTTTCTCTAATCGTTGAATTGGTAGTTTATCATATATTTACGCTCTATCAGCGTAATGTTTATGGGCTGTCATGTGTCTGTATAGTCGGACTAAAAGCCACAAATCAAAGAATCGAATTAAATTGATATTAGTGCCACTGTGACTCTGTGGTATTAGAATTCAGATACCAACGTAAAAACAGTTATCACTGTCGGAAATGGACATTTGCAGCACCAGAGGAGCCGTAAATGTGTTGCCAGCTTAAAATTAAATGAGTGTGGGGAATAGAAAATAAATATAAATATAGAAAATAAATAAATTATAATAGGAAATGGTACCAAGAGGCGTAGTGTTAATACGCGTTTATTTTATAACAGGATATCAAAATTAAAATGTAATAAAAAACGTTATGTGTGAATGGTTTTTAAAGAGTTGCTATCGAATTTCTAGCTGGTTCCTCTCAGTAGAAATTAATTTTTTTTTTCAATTACAATTACAAGAAAACGTTATGTAACTTAGTGATTCGAAAGTGCTTTAAACAGCCTATTTGAAAAAATTATATTTTCCGTTTGAGTTTGAATTTAAGAAAAGAAATGGGGAAGATAGAAGCCTTACCGGCTTTCAGTTCTCAATCACAATACAAATCGCAGCTATATTAGGTTTTTCACGCTGTTTCGGAACTGATCCGGTCAAGCTAGGTACTACTTTAAGACCACAGTATTTGAGATTAATTTCGAATAAAAAAACTTTTCGCCTTTTACATATTAGTACTAGCTTCCGCTTCCGCATGGTATGCCGATAAAAAGTTGCCCATGTGTTATTGTAATGTATTATTACTGTGAATTTTCATCAAGGTCTTTTTATTAGTTTTTGTGTAGTAGATATAGAAACAAACATCCAGACAATATAATATTGAGGAGAACATTATTTGTAACTTTTAGTCTCGTAATTGATATAAAACAATTACACCGAGAGTAAATTCTTTTAGCAATGACTACCAACTTATCTTCTTCTTGTTCTTCTTGTCCTGGTCTCACTTTATGTGAGATTTGCACAACATGTTCTTCTCTTCCATTTTTTTCCTTTTAGTTGTCACCTCAACACTCCTTTCTTACTCATGTCATGTTTTACGAAATCCATCCATCTTTTCGTTGCTCTACCTCGACCAACATCCATCTAATGTAAATTCTTATGAAAGTCTGAGTGCAAAACTTATAAGTGTGCTTCTCACCTAAGATAAGGTATGATTATTTAATAACATGTTTTAATTGCACTTATTTCTCTTTTTCAATGTTTTAAAGTGAGCTTTTTCTTCATTTACATTATTAACTCCTGTGCAACTAGATGGTAAAGACTCGGAAGCATTGTAAAGCTCCTATGAAGTGTAAAACTTTTTTCTACATAACCGCAGAACTTTCTACATCAGATCTCGTTTAATTTGCATGGAAATTTTACTTTTATGTTGCGTTTCATTTTTTTCTTTTCCTATTAAAATATAATATTATATTTTTTTCAGTTTTACGAATTATCTAATACTTAATTTTCATCGAGCAATTCTTGTGTCGTTCTAGTATTATTATTATTATTATTAGTACTATGTCAAGCCACATGGACTTCATTTTAAGAAAATGACGTCCAAAGTTGTCAAACCTTTTCATACTAAATTTGTTTGAAGAAGTATAAATCCATCTTTTCTTTTCTATTTAATAAAAGACATATTGAATTGAAACGATATAATTAATGGTTTTATCTAATAATAAATTTTTCATAAATATATGAGATTATTGTAAAAATTGCAAAAAAATGAACACAATTGAAATTCGAAACATTAAATTAGGAAACCTTATTCCGTAATCACGAGTAGTAGTTAGACTAGATGAATTGAAATTATCTTGAATAATGTTAAGCACACACATTATCAGAATACATCAATGTCTCTGAATCGACTTTTTGTGGGTTGACACATTATTGCTTATCATCCAATTAATATACACGATTCAAATACGTTAAAGAAAAAAAAAATACCACAAAAAGAATAAAAGACGAGTGAAGTCAATGAAAATGACAGTTATTTTATACAGGGAAAGATATCAAAATATCAAATAACTTCTGTCCCGCAGTGTATGTGTTGACATGAAATTATAAGCCTATGAAAATAACGAACTATTTCGGCTGTTAGTTAATAACTAAGTTTGACTACATTTTGAAGTCGAAGTTAGTTTGCGGTTAATTAAATAACGTTATTTTAGTTACTAACGAACCTCTGAATTTCGATTTTAGTTTTACCAATCTATGTGTGAGGTGAAAATTTTGTTTTAGAAGTGTAATCTCTGGAACTGGCTTATTAATTGGGGAATTTTATGGATTATGGATTACTAGCGTTTCGTCCACGACGACGTCACAAGAACTGTGCATTTTTTTCCGATTATAAGTAGCATATGTCGTTTCAAAAGATGTAACCTACAGCCTTGTAATATTTTATGACAATCGGTCTAGTACTTTTTGAGTGCATTCGTTACAAACGTACAAAAATACAAATCTTTCCTTAGTATAGATTTAACGTCACAGATAAAGCACAAGACGGTACTGGGCTTTACTTAATGATTTATTTATGAAATTTTTATCAGATTTAAATTTCATATGTTCGTAATTTATTAAAATCGCAACAGTCCACCAAAAACCCGAATAATTTAAAAAGTTAAAACCCGCTTAATTAACATCACACCCCGCATCAAATTCTGTCAAACAGTTCACGCTACGCCGATTTTGACAGTAAAAAGTATAATATACATTCATTCCCACTTATTTACATGGTTTTAGAATAATAAGAAATGCATTTATTCATCATATATTCTTTAACGACAATCGAACGATAGTAGATCCAAGGGAACCTTTGGCACATCAAGCCGTCCCTACTTCCCTTATATACCATTCAGAATCAACTAGAATTCCAAGACTGCGCTTAAAGAACACCAACTACACCCCTATAGCTTGACCGAGCTGACACATTTTAACCCTAAGGGTTACACGCACGGTGTATCAAAAATAAAACGCATATTTCGTAGTCTGCTTTCATCTAAAAATTTTACTAACGCCTAATTAGGCTTGTTTGTATTTTACATGACCTGTTATAATGTACTAATTGTTTTTACTATTTTTCCATTACTCTACTGGTTAGTCTGTTTATATAAATTGTTTTTTATTATATTTTTTAATTTAAAGAATAATATAAAGCGTTATACATACTTTATAAGATATTTAATTAGGAAGTGTAGACAGGGCTTCATTTTAATTTATTTTTATATATATAATAGGCAAAAGAGCAGATAGTACCACCTGATGTTAAGTGGTCACTATCACCGTTCGTTGCCGGCCTTTAGTGAAAAGGTGTTCTAAACCGTCTGTGAGATTGGGATCGTCGACAATGCGAACTGCCCGGCGTTGGATGGAGTCAAGTGGTTGGAGCTGGTATTGGGGGACCTGCCCAAAGGTGGGAACAGTACTCCACATGAGGATGGACCTGAGCTTTGTAAAGCAGAAGTCGATGTCCTGATGTGAAGTACCGCCTCGCTCTGTTAAGAACCCCAAGTTTTAATGCTCTACTAGATTAATTAATGAACTGATCATTCATCTTATGACTCAAGACAGTATAGTTTTTTGTTAGTAATAAGTACTAAATCATAGTAGTGGCTAACGTCATGGGGTATTAACTTACATTTACTTTTTAAATAAAATGTATAATTGGCAATAGAGCAGTCGTGATACCTGGTGCTGAGAGATCGTCGCCGCCCATGGACACTTGCAGCACGAATCCGTAACCGGCTAAAAAATAAAAGAGATCAGGAAGTAAAGAAAGGAGTAGCAGACGAGCCATAAATAGAATTAACTTAAAAAGAAAAGAAGAATGAAGTCGAATCGGAAGTAGGAAAGGAATGGGAAGGGGAATAGACTTCCGACTCTCCTAAAACTTGAATATTTAATGCCATAAACATTAGCGTTGCGAAGTGCATCTTATCATCTTAAAGTTAAGATGAAGTGGACAATTGTGAGGGCAAAAAATTGTAACAGGATCTTGTGAAAAGTTTACCGTACAATACTGGAAGTAGGGTAGCAATAAAATGATAATGACTTGTAGGACTGGAACTTAATGTCACAAATTTTGTAATAATATTAAATGCTCATGTGTATGCGGCTTAGGCGAAGGTTTCCCATCCCATATCCTGTTTAATTGACGTCTTCACCCTCTCTGTAACGTCCACCTTTCTAAAGTTCCCCGCGTATAAATGTTGATTGTTTATTGATGTTTGTGTTCAGTCCACTGTGTTCGTTTTTATATAAATATATTTAATATAATAAAATTAAGTTGTAAATAAACTTGTGACTGTCGCATTAAATTTATTTGTATTTTTATTAATTAAGTATTATATTCATATTTATATTCATTTTTGTGTTATTTTAGTTTAAGAACTAACAATGAGATTCAAACTATTTTAAAGTGTTTTCAAAATTTAGATAAGGTTGGATTCTCGGCCCCACCGATCAATCTCCATCGTGTTTTCTCCATTCCATGTGTCATTGGCTAAGGTGTGTCTAATTGGCAGAACTAAAAGCCATTATCAAATATTACGTATTGATATAAAACTATGTATTTTAAACGGATTAAAATCGCTCATATTAATTATTTTTAACAATACGACGTTTCAACCACTTTATGGTAATCATGGTCACAAGTAGTTCGAGAGTTATCACGATCGAGATAGAGATTACCACGACAAATTTTATACGTATAGTTTTATTTCAATGTGTGACGACCGCTCTCGTGTAGTGATTTGACATTTCTTCTATCACCGACGGGTGCGGGTTCGATACCCGTCCGTAGCAAATATTTGTATTAGTATAAATATTTTTTTCTAGGTATTGGTATTTGTTCTTGTAGATCTCCTCGCACTGCCTGGAGAGCACGTAAAATTGTTAGTTCCGGTTGTAATTAGATTATTTTTATGTAAATGATACTGGCTTACCCTCTGGGGTTGCGGAGGTCAGAAAGTAATCGATCTCTGTAAAAACCAGTAACTCGTCAATATCTGGACTATAATAAGAAGCAGACCCTGGTATAACCAGAACTAGGTAGATAATGAATTTTATTCCAATGTATAGTAATTGCGAAATACTAAAAAAAATTGAGAATACGTATTTACGGTCACCCTACTTTCGGCTAAAAGGAATACACAGGAAAGTTTCTCTTAAGACAATCTTCAAGAATTTTCGCCGACACAAAATCTTGACTACACTTTTTAATTATGTTCTTACAAGCACAAAGGCTCATTTTGGATAAACTACTTTCGAACTTATTAACATTAAATTAGGGGCTATTTTACTTTGAATAATATTAACTGATGTTTCGATGACAACATTTAAAACTTTTTAAATTATTTATGTTATATTTTGTTATAATAAATATGTCGGCAATTCAGAGCTGGTTTTTTATGTTGAAATTAACTGTTATTTAACTGTTCATCATTTATGAATCGATTTAAGTTTTTTATTTTTATTTTATACACACTGTATCAGAATATCAGTTGAAATTAACTAATATAGATTCGTTTAATAAGGTACGTGAGAAAGCCTATAGCCCATACAAGCAAAGTTTGTAGGCTTAGCGATCTTTGCGGGCTTCATGAGCTTTTTTTCCTGCGTACGAGCAGGCTGTGGAATGATCTTCCTCCTGAGGTTTAACCAGAGCGTTATAATTTAGGGGCTTTCAAGCGTAGAGTGTATAGATAACATTCCGTCAAAGGCCGGCAACACACCCGCAACGCCCAATATTGCAGATGTTCAGGCGATAGTAACCACTTAACATCAGGTGGTATTATTTGCTCGTTTGTCCCCCTTTTTCATATAAAAACATTGATTGAGGTAGAGCCTAGCTATAGCCTTTTAAATACAGTTCGTGTACGGGCTGGTTCGGCCTGGGCAGTATCTCACTTTCATAGAAGATCGGCGTTAAGTAGCTAATACGGCTGTGTTTCGTAAGGAGAGTGAAAGAGTCGAAAACCTAACCCTCTACCCCATTCCTTTCTTTGTATCTGATTCCTCTTCATAACTTATTCTATTTTAAACAGCCAATTCATTTCTGGATTCTTTGGTGCTGCAAATATCTATAGACGGCGGTGACTACTCAACATCAGGCTTTCCATCTCCTCGTTTGTCAGATGTCACTACAATATATGTACATGGATGCTGATAACCAATAATGTATCAACCCACAAATAGTAGAATTAGAAGATATCGCTGTATTCTGATATAACGTTATGTATTTAACTAAATTAGTAAGGAAAAAAGTCATTTAATTAGTCTTATGTTTAGAATATTGAAGTGTATTTCGTATTTTGGATTATGCAATAATATATCAACAAATTATTATTAGATAAATCTTTTTACTTTATCAATCTGCTTTTAATTCATTATATTTTTTATCAAAATAGAAAAGAAGAGATGTATATATACTTCTTCAAACAGTTCAATTGAGAACACGTTTGACAGCTTTGGACGCAATTTTCTCAAAATGAAGTCCGCGTGGCTTAACAAAGTATTGCTTATCAGCATCCAATTACAGACACGTTGGCGCAGTGGTCACTGCAACTGACTCCAGCGCAGACGGTAGCGGGTTCGATCCCCGCTCACGGCAAATGTCTGTATTGGCTATACGGATGTCTGTCGTAGTCTGGGTTTTTGTGTTTGTGCTGTGAATGTTTCTGGACCCCCGACACAAGGTCACTCGATCATAATGGGGGCCGTTGAGTGTGATGCGTTTATTTATTTATTTTATTTATGTATTATTATATAGAAAATAAGCACTATGTATTTTACTTGTTTATATTGTGTGGTGTACAATAAAAGAATAATAATAATAATAATAATATGTAGTGACCACACAAGCAACGATTTTAACCGAAACAAAATAATAGCAAACGAAATAAAATAAACTAATTATGATATTTTTGTGGTATTTACTAACGTAAGTTTATCAACTATTCCATGTGGCTTGATATAGTATTGCTTATTAGCGTCCATGTAGCGTCCATGTATGATAATGATGCATACATTTAGTATATCTGGATTTCATACAAGACGTTTAATATACATTTTTAATTTTGAAATGTATGTACTTACTATATATTTTAAACTTTCGCGATTTATACTATTCATATTTAATTTTTTATTAACCCGTTATATTAAATATGAATAGTATGTACTTATTAACAGAGTTTTAAAAGAGTACCTATCGAGTTCCTTGCCGGTTCTTCTCGGTAGAATCTACATTTTGAACCGGTAGGTTTCCTTAATTTAAGTACTTTTAGTTTGTTTTGACCTTTCAAAAGTGCTTTTAAAAGTCTACTTGACTGACTTGCCTTCTTGGTTATACTGGAATTGTGTGCGTTGTTCGGTACAAAGTCAAATTCATTGCTTTTAAAGGATTTGAATTCAATTTACGAAATAAATTAATGTGTCCATATGGTGGTACCAGGTTATTGTGAAGACCAAATGCTGTTGATTCTTTCTGCTGCAGGACTGTCTGCGTGTGAAGTGCTGTCATGGCTACGAAGACGCTGCCGTGTCAGGAGAGGCCGTGTTAGCAGACAGAAGAAATTTTTACGACGGTAGCTTGCTATTACTATAAAAGGAAGACGTCAGCCATTCGAGCATCACTTTACTATTGAACTTCAGACTGCGCGGAAGCTCTGCCTGGCTTTCATTTTGCTAACTCATTATTTATGTAATTAAAATTAGTCTAGAACGTATTTTGGTTGTAAATTCGTTAACTCATAATAATAAATGTTTACTTTTGTTTTATAATCTTTTTTAAGGCTACCTACATCTTATTTCTTACAGTATATTTTGATTTTTATTTTTTGAATAAAAAAAAATCACCAGGTAGTCTGTACGCTGCCCGTCGCGCCTTCATAACATGACTTCAATGTAAACAAAAAAAAAGTGTGATGGGCGTTTATATATACGTACAATAGTTGAAGCATATGTATAGTTGCGGTTAAAAACGAGGGAAAATAAATCGTTCATCGCTTGGCTCCGGTCCAGGCTCGCTGTAAAAACCTTTTATTTTTTCCCTTTTCACTAAAATCTTTAGCTCTCCATCACATTACGTGACCGCTATGTTAAGGTTTTATTTTACACTAGGTGTCCTTCACGGCTTCGCGTTTTTTATTATTGCTACGCTCCTATGGTTCAATTAGTAGCTAAATAAATATGCTAACGTTGTCTTAGATTTTCGTGATTATTACTCATTGAAATAAAACTATTTTAAACGGATTTAAATCGCGTATATTAATTATTTTTATCATCCCGACGTTTCGAGCACTTTACAGCGTTCGTGGTCACGGGTAGACTACCCGTCAAATTATTTAAGTCTAATTATCTATTTATATCCGTTTAAAATAGTTTTATTTCAATAAATATGCTGTCCAACGCAATAATAATTTTTAGATTTGGAAAAGTAGATTCAAAAATCTCCTACGTACAAACAAATTTATAATATTCGTATTGATTATATATTAATTAGAATAGTATTCATATTTAATATAACGGGTCTTATCGCGATAACTAATAGTAGTAATACCTTTTTATTGCCCGACGTTTGCTCCCAGCATTATAATAACGGTAAAGACAATATTAATATTGTGAGGGTAGGCGAAGAAAACTCGCGCACCCGTCGCCGGAGGGCGCGCGGTACACCAGTCAGCCTGTGACCACGGCGAATGTAACTTCGTCGAAACGTCGGGCAATAAAAAGGTATTACTACTATTAGTTATCGCGATAAGACCCGTTATATTAAATATGAATAGTATAAATCGCGAAAGTTTAAAATATATAATTAATTAGAATAGGTAAGAAACTAAAAGAAGTGTTTCGCCTGAGAACCTTTAAAGGAGATGTTTTTGAATATGTCTAACATATCGGCGGTCACGGCAAACGTCTAGTGTAGTCTAGGTTTTTGTGTTGTATGTATGTTTGGACCCCCGACACAATTATGACATCCCAATGTGGCGATGTGTTTATTTATTTATTTACCTTAACCACGTTTGTAGCCTAAATGCTTAATCGATTTTATTTTGCATTAGAAAGGAGAATTGTTAGATTATTCATCGTGGTAGTATATACATACATATACAGAGTAATATTTAATAGCACCTGTGAGTTAAAAAATATATTTTCTAGATTGATTTTTTTAACTACAGAATTTAAAAAAGTAGCAATCGGGTTTCCGATTATTTTCAGTAAAAGCCTCATTTCGAATAGTTATTATATATCTGAAAGACAGATTAGTAAATTAACGATTCAAAAGTGCTCTAAAAGCCAACCTTAGAAAAGGCTATTTTGAATTTAAATTTGAATATATTTTCTTTCTTCTAAGATTCTTTTCATCTACCAGTAAAAAAATTTGGTGATGACCAACTAAGATTTTATTTATATACATTGTTAATCTTTCCGACTTGTATGAACGAGGTCTTCGGATTACAAGAAATTTCCTATCAAGATATAACGATTATTCTCAAATGTTTGTGATAACAACTGAGACCGACATAACGAGCTCTCTAAGGCACTAAGATAACCACAATATACATCGATATTAAAACAAATATATGTCGAAGCTACATACATATTTGGTTCAGTATCAGTACGAACTTCGATTAGATACGTTAGTTAATATGTTCTTAGTAAATAGCAATAAGCTCCTTCTTTTTTATTTTTAATCGACTTTCAAAAGGAAAGGATGTTCTCAATTCAGGAGTTTTTATAAAAGTTTTCATAAAAAAGTTAAGTAGTTTAAAGTAGTAATAACTATCGAGTTTCTTGCCGGTTCTTCTTGGTAGAATCTACGTTCCGAACCGATGGTAGCTTCATTATTGATGTAATTTTTTTTTGATTTTTTACGTATGACGATTCAAAAGTGCTCGTGAGGGCTTACTTGAATAAAGTATTTTTTATTTTGATTTTATCAAGAAGAACATTTAGATCTTAATCCACCGCGCTGCTCCTCTGCGGGGCGGATATACATATGTCAGAATTTCTCCCGACACATGCAGGTTTCCTCATGACGTTTTCCTTTATCGCCGCGCTCGAGATAAATTTAAACACAAACACTCTTGCAAATTCAGTGGTGCTACCCGGAGCTTGAACCCGCGATTATCGGCTGAGATCGACGTGTTCTAACCACTACGCCATCTCGGCTCATGTAAGCTCGTTAAGATGTTTGGTTTGAAATAACCGGGTGAGGATGTTATCCAGGTAAACGAAATTAGGTAATTGGGCTTTTGACGTCGTTTTTCTTTTTTCAAAATCTTATTCTTATCCCTTATGTTTCAAAATATTGAAAGAAAATATAGAAAAAACATCTTCTGAGCACACACACACATGTATGTATTCCAATATATTTTACATACAAGACAAAACAATTTAGAAATCTGATGACTACTTTTAAACATCATTAAACGCAAACTCAAACTCAAAATATACTTTATTCAATTGGGCTTTTAAAGCACCTTCGAACCGTCAAGTTACATATCATTTTTAGATTTTTATAAAGCTACCACCGGTTTGGAATGTAGTCTCTACCAAGGAGAATCGGCAAGAAACTTGATGGTAACTCCTTAAAATAATTTTTACATAATGTATTTTTATTACATTTTAATTGTCTGTTTGTCATCAAAATATTCTTGAATATTGTAGTATAATATACTTTATCTATTAGAGTTTATAAACTTAAATTAAGTGGCAAATGTAAAACTGTTTGTCACTGTCATTATACACACGTATAACTTTATTTCTTTTTTTATATATAAAAAAGTAGCTGGCAAACGAGCTGGCGGAAAACATAACGTTAAGAAATCACCGTCGCCAACGGACATTTGCAATACCAGAGGCGCCACAAATGCGTTGTCAGCTTGAAAACGAATAAGGGACAAATGGAAATAGGAAGGTTGGAAAGGAATCACAAATAGATTAGGCTTCCAGCTCACTCACTCACCGAAGAAAACGCATCTATATAAGCTACTTCACGCCGATCTTCTGTGAGAGTACTGCCCAGGTTGAGTCAGTCCATATATGAGTTAGTGGACTACAGCTTAGTTCTACCTCAATTCCCCAACCTGTTAACAATATTCTTACACATATAGTTGAATAACGTCTAATGTGTCCTGTGTCGAATAATCCTCTTCTAAACTATAAAATCCTCAATTAAACTCCTAAGTATCAGATTTATATCGATAGAAATTTTATTTCCAATATCCTTTAACCCACATCTTGTTATACCACAATGAGAGTTTCGAAACTAATTCAAGAAGAAACAAGTTAATTTCCTTCCAAAAATATATCCTATCAAACTTGGATACTGTCGTCGAATACAGAGAAAAAAGATCCCTAAATTTTAGAAGATAAGGTTGATATTAATTTGAAGATTGTATATCTTGCGTGAATTCAATCTTGATACAGTTTTCGAAATGTTTGCTAAATACGTAGGCTGTAAGGCGCAGTATTGTGCGAAGTGTTTTATAGTACCGTGTTTCCTCGGCTATACAGGCTTCAAAAAGGATAATGCATTTATATTTCGTTGTGTATATGTGCTATACGTGAAATGGGTCATTGCGGAAGGAACAAAAATGCCGGAAGCACTAAGATGTATGAAATAGAAATAATTAGAAGGATCTCCAAGAAATGCTTACCAAAAATATATATAAATTGTACTAATATTTTAAAACTGAAGAGTTTCTTTGTTTGTTTGAACTCGCGAACAGGAACTAATGGTTCGAATTGAAAAATTATTTTTGTGTTAGATAGTTTATTTATTGAGGAAGGCTATAGGCTCTATTACATCACGCTACTAGTCATATGAGCGAAGCAGTAAAACCATAAACGCGAGTAAAACCGCAAGGGGCAGCTAGTAAAATATATACTTTAAAATATAATTTCGTTTACTTAAATGATATACTTATTCCAGTTATTTCCTTTTCAAAATCGAACTACTAAATCGATTTTAATGAAAATTTTATGTGACTAATCTGGTAATACTAACCGGATTAGTCAAGCTGTTTTCGAGTAACCGGGATATATAAAAAAGTCTCCGACGAATTGATAACCTCCTCCTTTTTTTGGAAATCGGTTAAAAATTCGGAAAATCGTTTGAGCTTTCTACATACTCATAAACACATCTAACGTTAACGTATCTGGGTCACAATAAAAACGTCTACTTTTAGCGAATCATAACATTTACGATTACTTTTGAGAAGGGTAGACCCGGACTAAAAACAAAGTCTTCGAGCCCTCTTCATACCCACACACTTAAATTTTTGGTGATTGACAGTTTTATATTATCCTCAATACAAGTTACTAAGTTGCCACTTTTATATTCCAACTAGATGACCCGGTGAATTTTGTATCACCTACATATGGACGCTGATAAGCAACATTGTGTCAAGCCACACGGACTTCATTTTAAGAAAAGGGCGTCTAAAATTTTCATTTTTATTCTCTTCTCTATTTTAATAAAAATTATAATAAATGAAAAGCAGATTGTCTAGTAAAGGGTTTTATCTAATAATTAGTTTTTAAAATATAGGAGATTATTGCATAATCCAAAACATGGAACACTTCAATGTTCGAAACGTTAGATTAAGAAACTTTTTTCCGTACTACTTTCATCATTATCGGAGATCTTGATGATCTCCGAATTCGACTTTCTGTGGGTTAGCAAATTCTTGCCATATATTTGTGTAAGTTTGGTCAAAACTGAATACAACATTTTTCTCAACATTAAGTGCAACAAAGTGGACCAATGAAATCAGAATTCATACTAAACCTATAAAACAAGCAACTATCTGAATGTACCTGTAAACATTGGAACGAGTGACAATTTTTTATTTCTAAACGCAAGGATTTTTTATTTGTAAGAACAGTTTATACTGGAAAATGAAAGTGTCATTTTGAATATATTATTTTACTTATTATTTATGTTTCTTTCAAGATCAAAATTAGCCAAATCGATTCTGATATTCTTGATTTATAGCGAGACAAACGAACATCTATTATTATCTAACAAATAAAACGTACCAGGCATGCGATTAATTCCAGTACAAATATATAGACTTTTTTAGTCAGCAATCCCCGTTTATAGACATTTGTAGCACCCGAGGAGCTACAAATGCGTTCCCAGCTTAAAAAAAAGCGATATAGTGGAATAGGAAATGAGTATAGGAACGAAGAAGAAGGTTAGGCTTCCGGTTTTCTCACTATAAAAAGCCGACACGTATAAAGAGCCAAGATGGTGTAGTGGTTAGTAGAACACGTCGATCTCAACCGATGATCGTGAGTTCAAACCCCGCTGAGTTTTCAAGTGCTAAATTTGTATTTAAATTCATCTCAAGCTCTACGGTGAAGGAAGTCATCGTAAGGAAACCTGTGCCAGGAGAAATTCTGACACATGTACATATATCCGCCAACCCGCAGTGGAGCAGCGTTGTGGCTTAAGCTTCTCCTTAACAGGAGACGAGTACTTTGCCCAGCTGTGGTACATTTACAGTCTTTTACTTTACTTTATTATATTAACACCCCGATCTTCTGTGAGAGTGAGGTAAAGCCAGCCAGTATAGTTGTTATGGTAAACTACAGCTAGTCCCTGCCTCAGTAAAAATTGCCTCCTTTTGGAAGTTGATCGAAAACACAACGGAGAATGGTAAAATAGTGTACATTGATCTAAAAGATGCATTTATTCATGATTTAAAGATCTACATTACACGGGTCAGGAAATACGGTCCACAGAAGGATGTTCAACATCGTAACTAAACATATAAATGAATTTTCACATTATACGAGACGACACCGATACGATATCTGAATACCTTCACATTTTTTAAATACACTAGCTGTCTTTATCGGTTTCACTTGCGTTTATGGTTACTGCTTCGCTCTTATGAGTCGAAGCGTAATGTAATATAGCCTATAGCCTTCCTCAATAAATAAACTATCTAACACAAAAATATTTTTTCAATTTGAACCAGATTAGCGCGTTCAAACAAACAAACAAAATCTTCAGATTAAATCCGGATCGATATGATCGTCGTGTCGGTTAATATGAAAACTCACTAAGCATTCGAAGCGATTCATGAGGTTTGGCGGAACGTTAATAACTAAGGGTGAAAGTCTGTAATGTTTGATAATCCGTTGATATAATGTGATTGGCGAACAAGATCGTGTTATTTAGAATTCGTGTTATTTTCTCTTACAGGGTTTTATTTTTTTTTTGTAATATAGGTAGGTATTTTTTTTTAATTTTAATGGAATCCTCAAAGTACAACTCATAAATAATTGGCACAAATATGTCATTTAAATAAACGAAATTGCGTACTTACTTTTGAAGTCGGTTTCTTTTTAAACCTACTTCAAAAAGTAGGAGGATTTTTTAAAGTTTGTTTACTGATTTCTCCGCCGATTGTAGATCGATTTAGAATTTCTTATTATTTCAAAGACTATTGCTTACTAGTTGGTCTGGTTGTGTTTATGAACTGATGATGAAGACTACAGATGGCTAAATGAATAACGGATTACTTAAATTTGATTGCTAAGCAATTCATGCTCGTCACATGGTAAAGTGGAGCTGATGGTGCAACACAATAACTCCTCAATAATCGACAGCCCTCCATCGAGGAGAGGGATATATTGGGAATGATGATAAGCAGTTGACATTAGACTATTGTAATATAAAGATAATTACAAACTGACCATTATTCGTCCGTTAAAAGTTTAAAATAAAAACTTAAAAAAAAGTCTTCGAAAATGAATTAAAATACCCAATAAAACGGAGTCGTTTCCAGTAAATAACACGTGACAAGTTATACCAAAAAAATATAAATGGAAAATATTAATTCGATATTGAAGTCGGTTTCTTTTTTTAAAGTTTTTATAAAAAAAAAGTCGTAATTATTTTTCTTTGAACTCAATCACACTTGAATAATGTAACAATTATAACCTTAAAATTCTAAATATCTTAATAAAACCCTGTTATATCTCAGCAGTGACGTCACGGACGCTTGTTAACTTTTCAATTAATCTTATCTCGGTAACTGAAACGCGTCTCAAATAAATTATAACCACCAACCCGATACAGTACCCTACGTAGTACGACACTTATCAATTTGTCTCTTTCTAGCACAGGTTAAAATCGGTTGTCTCACTCACACCTGATTTTATACCTAGCCAAATAGAAATCGAAGAGGGTAAATTTAATTGATAGTTTCTTTTTTTTTTGATTAAGTGGATTGACGAAGGAATTTTTTTGACATGTAATCTTTTTTTTGTAGGTGACTGTAAATACTAATCTTTTCAAAGTCTTTGAATATACTAAAGGCAAAAAGTTATCTTTGCTTATTAAGGCGATTGGTTTTGAGCTAGCTTAATAATTACTAGAATCTATAACAAATCTTGCCTTTGTTGACAATAATATAAAAAAGAAAGAAAAAAAGTATACTTTATTGTACACCAAGGATACAAATAATAATATAATATTAAATAGTATTTAATGTACAATTGGCGGCCTTATCGCTGAGCAGCGATCTCTACCAGGCAACCATGTGGCTAAGGAAGTCATGACCAGTGATTAATATATAAAACTTTTAAGTTGTAAAAAAAACTCAATTTTTTGCTTCTGCTGATTCTAGATGATGCTGTAGCGTCAGGTCAAGGTTAATTAAATATGTTATTTTGATATCATTCACAGTATAGTCGATTAAAAGTCGATTAGATCAGTAGTAGTATCTCAGATCCTGTAACAATTAGAAAAGAACTGACCTTCAAACGTCTGTACGAATCTTCATAAGAAATAGCCAAAAACATTTTCAATTACAACTACTTCCAAACAAAATCGCATCGAAATTGGTCCAATCGTTAGTGAGCTACGTTAACATAGACAGACTCGCTTATACATATACGCGTCAAACTTATAATAACCGTTTTTTTGGTCGAAACAAAAAATTTAAAAAAAGAATCATACTGAGTTTCTTTCGTGGTTTTTTCTTAGATCATAATGTAATTAAAAACATAGTAAATCTACTATGTTTTTAATTTAAATCCGTCATCGCGATTAATTGTCGGCCGCTTGGAACCCGGTGATAAATAAATTTAACAAAAGTGAAGTACCTCGAACAATGTTCGCGCGAACCGATTGTGTTAGTGTGGTGTGCTCCCAGCATTATAATAACGGTAAAGACAATATTAATATTGTGAGGGTAGGCGAAGAAAACTCGCGCACTCGTCGCCGGAGGGCGCGCGGTACACCAGTCAGCTCGTGACCACGGCGAATGTAACTTCGTCGAAACGTCGGGCAATAAAAAGGTATTACTACTATTAGTTATCGCGATAAGACCCGTTATATTAAATATGAATGTAGAATTATTATATTGTAAACTCAGTTAAATAATTACCTTTTATTCATGTAATTTCCTATGCTATGGGTTTCATGCTCCTGGCTATTAACTTTTATTTTTTTATTGTACCTTAAATTAGAAAAGCGTAAAGCATGCCGTACTAGTCAGTATCAGTCTCAGAGCGTATCGTTATGATACGAATTACAAAAAATATAATTATAAATACGAGCGTTTATTTGCGAATTCATGGTAATGTAGATTTGATTTTAAAATATTTATTTAATACACATAAAATATAGCCAAATTAAAAACGAATTAGCTAAAAAGCCGCCATTCTGAAGTGATTTGCTTACATAGATTCGGCAATTTGTATTTATTCATATAGATTTGTTATCTATATGTTAATACGCGAAGTAAAATCTTTTCACTTCTTTATGTTATGAGATGTATGAAATTTACACAATTTTAGACTATCAAAATATCCTTCCCATATCTATTCAATTTTTTACAGAAGAGATTCCAATGACTATGTGAAATTTGAAAAAAAAAAATACGAAAATTGGATGTTGATAAGCAATAATGTGTCAACCCAAAAAAGTCAAATCCGGGGATATTGATGTATTCGGATACTGCGTCACCTATTTAATTTAACATTATTTTAAAAAATAAAGTCATTTAAATAAAATAAGCACGGAAAAAAGTTTCATAATTCAATGTTTCGGATTTTAAATGCGTTCTATATTTTGCAATTTATTAAATAATCTGAAATATTTGAAAAACAAAAAAAATATTGTAAATATCAATCTGCTTTTAATTCATTATACCTTTCATCAAAATAAAAAAGAAAAGATGGATATATACATCTTTAAACTAATCTATTAAGAATAGTTTTGAAATCTTTAGACGCCATTTTCTCAAAATGAAGTTAGTGTGACTTGAAACAGTATTGCTTATCAGCGTCCAATTAGAGCTAGGCGTAACGAAGTCAGTAATAATGACTTTCACTCATTAGTCGTTTATCTAGACTAGTCATTATAGTCTGAATCGGATTAATTAAGTGTCGCTTTGAATTAACCCGTCTTTATTAAAGTACTCTGTTTTTTAACCGATTTCAATAAAGGCGGGTTTTTTTTTTTGAAACGATATACTTTAAGATATGACGACCGCTCTGGTGTAGTGGTGCTGAATGTACCTCTAACGCCGACGGTTGCGAGTTCGATCCCCGCTCGGAGTAGATATTTATATTTGTATAAATATTTGTTCCTAGGATTGTCTTTATGGGTCTCCCCACCATGCCTCGGAGAGCAAGTAAAGCTGTCGGTCCCGATTGTTATCACAATCACCTGATAATGATCGTTACTCGTAATAAGGAGGTTATTCTAGTCTAAATGGTTACTGGCTTGCCTTCAGAGGTTGCAGAGGTCAGACGGCAGTCGATCTGTGTAAAAATAACTAACTCGTCAATATCTGGACTAGAATAGAGAGCAGAACTTGGTATAACCGGGAAAAATGCTAGGTAGATGATGATGATGATACTTTAAGATATGTACGCTACGAGTTTCAATAAGTAACTCAGAGACAGTAAGCTCTATCAGGTATGAATGCAATGATAAACAATGTATGCTACTTACAAATGTAATTCTCGCATTAGGCATACTACGTAAAATAAAATAAAAAATAAAAATTTGATAATTTACTCATCGAGACCAACGAGCCCCAGCACGATACTTCTGATGTGATATGGTGAGGAGTATTATTTCTGGTACATCCTAGATGATGATATGGCATCATGTGAAAGTTACCCAACGATGTTATCTCAATATCATCCACTGTATAGTAAATTTCGAGTCGATTAGACCAGTAGAAATTGCTCAGATAATTCAACAACTAGAAATGAGCTGATAACCTTTAAACGTTTCACAGATCTTCATAAATCATAGTCAATAACTACTCGATTACATCAGCAAACAGAAAAACCACATCAAAATTGTCTATTCGTAAGGTATATTATCAAACTGATTATAATCTCGTTTTTGGTTGCGACTAAAAAGATTTATATGATATTAGCCAAAGTAATTAGACACGAAAACTAAAATAATTTAGGTTCTTCGATAATCTGGTTATCAGCGATGACTTGCGTAATGCGTCTTACTTTGTCAAAATGTCAATTATCGAAGTTATAAAGAAAATATTTTGGATTCGCCCCGACCTTTCTAGGTCGAGGATTATTTATTGCTTTAATATTGACTTAGACTTCAAAAAAGGAGCGAATTTCTAAAGTGAAGTACGCAAATTTATTTATTACAGATAGTACGCTTTGAAAAGTGAATTTGATGAAAATTCTATGATACCAATACTAATAATCTGAAATAATATATACTTCTTTATGTATTATTCATATTTGATTAAAAGTAGTTTGAAGAGTTTCCACGATTTCCGCAGGATCCCATCATGAGATCCTGACCTGGTGTCAATGGGACCAATTTGGATATTTCTTTCAAACAAAACAAAATCAAAACCGCTCCACAATCGACGAAAAATTGTTCGAAATTTAATTTGAAATCAAAATGGAAAATTAAGTGATGAATTTTTATTGAAAAATTTTCTCACGGTGTTTTCCGCCGAGCTCAAGATGAATTTAAACAGAAATTTAGCACTTGAAATCTCGATGGTAGCTGGGATTTGAACCCGCATTCGTCGGTTCAGATCAACGTATTCTAACCACTAGACCATCTCGGCTCTTGATAAAGGTTATGTTAATGTAGAGTAGAATAAAAGTTGATATCATTTAACATAAAATGTTTTATATAGTCTATTTTTCTTTACTTGTGTTTATTTGGTAACAAATCCCTTAACGAAAATCGAATATTTTTTTTTCATTATAATTTTGCATTATAAAAAATGATTCAGTTCAATAATTCAATCGATAATTTCTTATCTAACTCTTATGTGGCTAGAAATACGCCATATTTGTTTGCCAAAATAAAAAAATATAAAGTATATGAAATAATGTGTTTAAATATAATACATATATTGTGAAAGAAAAAAAAACCAACCATAGATAATGCAACTTTTTAATACAATAAGCACGTCTGACAATTCGTTTGAAATCAAATAATTGTTACATAATAAGTAAAGTCTAATAGTTAGAAGCCGGTTAAGTTATTATACGCTAATTATTTGTTAAGTAGAATCTGTTTGGAAACTGCGAATGCCCTTATTTACTCTGTAACTAATCCTGCTGAGACTGACTCAGAAGTGTATAGTAACTATAAGCTCCTTTCAGGATCTGAAATGTATAAGGTAAATCTTTAGTTTATACAAGAATACATATGTACATATATTTTATACAACTCGCAGTTTCATTTGCGTTTAGTTATTTTTTTCTTCTATAAGTCATAGCTTATAATCTTCCTCAATAAAAGGTTACCAAAGATTACTCCCTACGTATGGATGCTAATAAGCAATTTGTCTATGTTCTATGTCAAGTCACACGAACTTCATTTTGAGAAAATGGTGCACAACTAGAAGCCATTAACCAAAGAATTGAATTGAATTGAGAAAATGGCGTCTAAAGATGTCAAACGTATGTCCATATTTTCTTTTCTATTTTGATAAACGATACAATGAATTAAAATCAGATTGGTATATTATAAAGTCTTATCTAATAATAGGTTTTTAAATGTATGAGAATATTACATATTTCAAAATATAGAATATACTTCAAGATGCGAATCATTAATTTAAGAAACTTTTTTTCGTGCTTATTTAGTTTGGTTGATTTGAATTTTTTAAATAATGTTAAATACGTGATGTATTATCAGAAAACGTCAATATTTCCGAATTTGACTATTTATAGGTTGACACAATATTGCTTATCAGCATCCATACAAACAAACAAACATACTGCATGTTACTGCATATTTACAATATTAGTATACATACGTAGCTAGAAAAACATTTTATGAAAACAAGACTTTTTCAATAAAAGGGAACCGATTTTAAAAGCAATATATGTAATTTAGTTCACTTGTTTGGCATATTTTTTTCATATATATTTTTTTAAACCAAACTTCTTAACCGATTTTGATAAAAATTTTATAGAACCAATAGAAGAGTAGTTTTTGTCACCGGGGAACATACATAGAAAAACTCCCCAACGATTTATATTACTCTTATCGCAATAACTGGTGGTGTACCGCGCGACCTCCGACGGCGAAAGCGCGAGTTTTCTTTGCCGAAGTCACCAAGTCAGCTCGAGACCACGACGAATGCAACTTCGTCGAAACGTCGAGCAATAAAAAAGGTATTACTACCATTACTTATCGCGATAAGACCCGTTACATTAAATATAAATAATACAAATCGCGAAAGTTTAAAATATATAACTACCCAACGAATTAAGAAACTGCTTCTTTTTTTGGTTATAAAGAACTTACGCTTATAAATGTCGCCACGGTTATATTAGTGAAAGGTCCAGCGCTGAATACTATGATCCTTTTAAACTGATCAATGAGAATGCTTATATCTTTCTGTTCCGAGACATCTCTCGTCCACCAAATACTTTCATATGGTCCAATTGACAATGCTTTACTCTGAAAAAAATAATAATATTAAAGAATATTATTACATATTTTCAGCGCAATACAATACAAATCTTCTTTATTGTACACTAAAACAAAAAAACAATAAATACAAATAATAGACAGAAATTTTTTTTACAAAAGGTGGTATTATCGCTAAAACAGCGATCTTTTCCAGAGAACCTTCAGGCAAAGGACTTGAGCTTGAACAAAACGGTTAGGAGGTGTACGGAAATCCGCACAAATTTAATTATTGTATATAAAATAAATTACATAAATTAATATATAAATATACTACATACACAATTATATATGAATACGAATATTATATATATATATATATATAATACCGATAAAGTATCTTCTATCTTGACCTGATGCTGTAGCATCACCTGGAATAAGCACAAGGTCAACCTTGAAGGGATTCCTACTTGGAATAAGTCCGGCTTTGTACATTCTATGTTATATATTGTTATATTTATATTATTTTGTTTTTATTGTATTTTGTGTGTACAATAAAGAGCATTAATAAATAAAAAGGCAGGGTACACTAACTCCTCAGCAACTCCCAGAAGTATCGTGTTGAAGCTTCTTGAAATGGTCTTAATAAGTGGACTATAGGGACTTTTTTTAATTTCCAATTCTAGATTATTGCTCAAATTAATTTCGATTAAATTGGAAAATTGTGCTGCGTTTATCTACTAATGAATTGTAAATATTTAAGTTTCTTAGTTTTATTTAACTAAAATAATCAATTTAAAAAAGATGATATTCAAATAATACCTCGGCAATCCTTCTAGTACCAGTAATATAACTTGACCAATAATATTCTAATGATGTGTGCGTAACTGCCGTAATACGATTATATCTTAAAGGTACATACCACATATAATACGTCGTTACTATGCCAGCAATACATGAAGAGTTGCGCCACGCCAAATATCAAATACTCCGCTGTAATAAATCTTTGCATTGTACTCGTTTCAATCTGTGAATAATAATATGTTTCAATTTAAATACAGGAGACTTTGTTACAGAAAAATTGACGCTGATAAGCAATACTAGGTCAAGCTACACAGCGTGGGGACCTTAACGCCACGCCCTGGTGCCGGCAGTGGGCGGCGGTCTTAGTTTTAGCGAGTCCGTTATATCGCTGATGGAGGCCTCGGAGAGGAAACGAGAGGCGGACACTCTCGCTGACCCGATCCACCGGAGACGACCAGGCGGCGCTATGCACATCTTCTTCCTCCGCCATAGACAAGCCCAAGAGTGGGAATATTAATATTCCCACTCGCCACTAGGGTAGGGGAGTGCTTTCGGTGCCCGTGAGCACTCTCCAGGTGAAGGATTTTGCAGAGGCAGACCGACCGTCAGGGTGCCATGGTAGAATACGTAAGCGATCCCGTGGCGCCCATCCAAGACGATGAGGGCATCGCTGGGTTTTAGTGGGTAGTCTGGTGCGCCTGTTAGTATCAGGAGTCCCACATACCCGCCTGAATCCTCGGGCGGGATGCATAAATGCATTTCTCAGTGTTAAAAAAAAAGTCAAGCTTCACAGAATGCATTCTGAGAAAATGGTGTGTAAAGATGTCAAACCTATTATTAACAAATTTGTTTTAAGAAGTATATATATCTTTGTTTTCTTATTTTGATTAAAGATATAATGAATTAAAAGCAGATTGGTGTATTAAATTATTATTCTAATAATAAATTTTTCAAATATATGGGATTATTGTATAAATTGCAAAATATGGAACACTATTGCAATAGTTATTAACAATTTAGAACAATTTAATACAAAAGAAGGTATTTAATTTTTCTTTATTAATTCAAAAATTATTAATAATTTAGAAATTTAAAAAAAAACTCTTAAAAAGGATAAATAAGCAATAAAATGATCCAACTCCTACAACGATCCCCAAAGAAGACAGAGTTAATTTCGTTTAAATTATATTACGATAACAAATAACTATTAAGACATAACAAAACAAACTGAACACATACCAAAATTCAATCTAGTAATATACACTTTACTTACCGTAATCTGATAAGCTGTAGCACAAAGCATAACCGAACACACGATCACATAGAGAAACATTATCGGCGACAGACAGGAGTCAAAGAGACGGCTGTATCTGTGAAGGAGAAATTAATCTGAACAAAAATATAAATGTATAAAAAGGCCTCAAAGATATGTTGAGAGCTATCTTACCACTCGCCGCTAGGCTTGGCTAATGAAATAAGTGTTTAAGTAACGAAACTCAAATAACTTACGGTATAGAAGTTGTCATTCATAATGTTCTTTAGTTGATTTAGTTATGAAAAATTATCAAATTAATTATTACCGATATTCTATAATAAATGAACTTTCAAAGTGAGTAAGTATATACAGCTAAAAGTCGGACGACCGCTCTGGTATAGTGGTGCTGAATGTACTTTTAACACCGACGGTTGCGGGCTGATCCCCGCTCGGGATAGTTATTTATATTGTATAAATACATAATTGTTTCTAGGTCTGGGTTTTTGTTCTTGTAAGTCTCCCCACCGTGCCTCGAACAGCACGTAAAGTTGTAGGTCTCGCTTGTTATCACAATCATCTGATAATGATCGTTACTCTTAGTAGGCATATCAGTCTTGTCTAAATGATTATAATTTGATATATAATTATAATTAAATAAATTGTTTAATAAGTTTCTCGCAAATAATAGAAGTAGATAAATTTTCCTAGTATTAAAAAAACATCTTAAGATGTTAGAGCTAATAATTATTTTATTGAGGAAATTTCACAACAGACTTGATAATCCAATAAAGTTTACACGTGTTTAAAAAATACAAGTAAAATAATATAATATTATCAAAATGTACTTAGTGACTCGTGGATCGGATTTGTTAAAAATTGATTACAAAATATTAAAAGCATGATAATAAAAAAAATCAAACGGCCTTTAAAAGCACCATCCGGAATCTCTTTTACTTGTTTGCCATCGTCAATAATATGTTTCGATATATTTTGATAAAAATTTTGCAGGACCAATTTAAATGAATATCTTTTCAATAAATGATTTTTTTTAATTCTTTAAGAATTGACGGAGATCTGAGGTAACAAAAATTGAGAAAATCTAACATTGTATGTATACACTTTTAATATTTGAAGCTAATGTTGGTCGCATTAGATTATGTGCAAGAGGAGAAGGACTACTTAGGTAGTAATTGCTATTCTTCTGTGTTTCTGTTATTGGGCATTACATTTGAATGATATATTTGGAGCTAGAGGATTTTGCTCATACTTCTCCGTGGTGACCATCACAATGTTGGAGGAGGAAGAGATTTCTTAGGTAGTGATTGCTATTCTTCTGTCCTTATGTTTTTGGGTATAACTGTTGGGTGGTTATTTGCAATTGGGAGATTGCGCTCATATTCTGTCGCGGTGACCTTTAGTTTTGGATGAGAAAGAGACCCCTTAAGTAGTAATTGATATTCTTCTGTGCTTCTGTTTTTGGGAATCACTGATGGATGATATATTTGAAACTAGGATATCCTCATACTTCTCCACGGTGATCATTAAAGTGTTGGAGGAGGAAAAAAATTCTTAGGTAGTGATTACTATTCTTCTATCCTTATGTTATTGGGTATTACGGTTAGGGTGGTTTTGATCTTATTCCTTTGACCTTCAGTGTTGGAGGAAAAAGAAGCTCCTTAGGTTAGTACTATTCTTCTGTGTCACACTTGTTGGGTTATACTGTTAACTCTGATTTTACTTTCATTTCGAGTTTTATTTCATTGTTCTGTTATTGTCTGTCGTTGCATAACTTTAACCAATACCAATAGCTACACAATAATACACGATAAAAATCCAATATCTAGTTTACAATAGTTCATAAGTACCACATAAGCACTATCCCATACATATAACGGAATTCCGAGGCGTCCTATTTCTAATAAATCATGATTTCCCCTTGTTTATTAAGCGCATGCTTTAGAACCCAACACAAACATGTTGAAGCTAGGTTCGTTTTATGACATTTTTATATCTGTTGTATTATAAAAACGAGGCAAGCGGGAGTCGGGCTCGACGTGGACTTTGTTATCATTTGTTGTTATAAACGTAAATTTAAGTAAAGTATCAGGCTGTAAATGTAGTCGGATATTTGGGCAAAGGTCTCCTCGACTATTAAAAAAAGTTTAGAGTTTAATCCACCCCGCTTCTCCACTGCTGGTTGGTGGATCTACAAGTGTCAGAATTTCTTCCGGCATGTGCAGGTTTCCTCACGATGTTTTCCTTCACCGCTGAGCTCGAGATGAATTTCGAAATTTGTTGCTCCATTCAACTATACCTATTAAGGTTCTTGAGCTACAGCTGAAAGACGGACGGGCTGCAAAGGCTTAGTAATAGAGTCTTTTTTATAGAAAATCTTTGACAAACGAGTAGACGGGACACCTGATGTTAATTATTTATCGCTATTCATAGAATTTCGCGAACCAGAGGAACTACAATTATCTTGCCAGTTAAATCAAGGGACAAAAAGAGAAAGAAGGGTGTAGGAAGTAAGGAAAGGAATAGACTATATATGTAGATGGTAAGACTTCGAAATTTGGTCTTGTCTGCACCGTTCAGGTACGGAACCCTAAAAATCGAGAGTTACGACTTTGTTTATATAAATATGATATTCTGAAGAGATAATAACAAGAATTTTTTTGTTATTATTTATAGGTTGCAGTAGTCTACAGGGATAGGGAGGAGTGGTTATGAGATTCTAGCTTCTCCCCAAATTGATCTGGGTGCAACCCTGATTAATCTTATTAGTAATGTAAATGAGAAGCTTTTTAAGGACTGACTGATGTTTCGATGTACAGATTCCTTGCTGTACACAAAAACTGCTGAGTAGATTTTGATGACTCTTCACAGTAATATAGCTTATATATAAGAAAAACATATAGGCAACTTTTACCACGAAAGCGAAGCCGCAGGCGGAGGTCAGTCTTGCATAAAAGTAAAGCATAAAAATTTATATTTATATGGTGTTCACAAGCATAACGAAAACGGCCTCCCTTGGGACACGAACCCGCAACCATTAGCGTTATAAGAATTTTCATTATCCGTTTTCACTATTCCGCTAGAACGAGCGTTAGCAATAGATCATTGAATACTAGTGATATCGAGAAATTCAATGAGTTCTATAACTAAAGGAACTTTTTTTTGATTTGCCTTATTCACTTCAGCGAAAACATACCGAATTGCTTCTTGTTTTGTTGATAATAAATTGAATAGATCTCATTTTAGTACACGACGAAATTGAAAACTATTTTTAGACATTCAATTCAATTAATATATACTAATTCAATTTCAATATATTTTATTCGAATAAGCTTTTTAAAGCACTTTCGGATCGTCAAGTTACAGGTTATATTATAAAAAGGTAAAATTTGTATGTAGGTGGTAATCTCTGAAACTACTGATCCGATTTAAAGATTTAGTTTTGAGTTAGATAGACCGTTTATTGAGAAAGGTTGCGTTACGTAACACTCTTAGGAGAGAAGGCGAGTGAAGCTGCGAGTCAATTAAAATAAATAAAAGTATTTGTACCTTTGAATGAACATTAGAAAAGGAAATTAATAAATGCTTACACGCTTATTTAAAAAAAAAAAAAAAAAAAAAAAAACATTAAAAAAAATTTCTTCTTATTTTCATCTTAAGTCGTCTATTTTCCGCTTCATAAAATTATTCATCCTAGCGATATTTAAACTAATTAAATCTTAAAGACAATGAGTATCCCTGTATCACTACCAAAAGCTTTAATTTCCGGTTTTTATATTAATACATTTTCTAATTAATATTTATGAAATTCAAAATTAAAGATCCAATTTTTTTATGACCTGTGTCCATATACTTCAGAAAGAAAAATAAAAATTCCATTCAAAGAAATATACCAAACCAAACACTAAAATAGCGTCCGCTGTAAAAATCAACAATGGCACATGGAACATCCGACACTAAAAATACCAGTCTTGCAAATGAAGCAAGTTAACATAGCAAAGCAGCAAAGAAAACATAGTGTAGGAAAAACAGATCCGACCGCTCGTTTCGAAGTCAGTGGTCAAAGCTACTGGAAAAATATTGCAGCTAAAATTAGCGTCGAATGTCAAAGTAGACAATACGGAAAATTTAGAGTTTTTTAAATCATGATAATGTATGAAAATATAGAAAGTAATTTTGACTTATACAAAATAAAATATTAAATGTTCTTTGAAACCAGTTTCATGCTTTAACTTATTATTAAATATAGCATCGTTTACAATTCGTTACTTAAAGTTGCAAAAAATACTTTGAGCGAATTCTATTAAAATAGTTTCATTACCATCGCACTCTGCGCCACAGGACTCGATATCATCCACACCACTGGATGCATGGTTGATATCCAATGTGCGGGCTTCACGATTTTTTTTCCCACGTACGTGCAGGCTGTGGAATGATCTATCCTTAGGTTTTCACAGAGTTCTATAATTTTGGGGTTTTTAAGAGTCGAGTGTACATACACCTTTCCGCCAAAGGCCGGTAACGCACCCGAAACGCTCCTGGTGTTGTAGATGTCCATGGGCGATTGTAACCACTTAACATCAAGTGGTACTATTTGCTCGTTTGCCCCCCTTTGTATTATATACATATATAAAATGAAGAACATTAACCTACTTTAGCAAATCGTTGTGACGTTTATGACATTTGCCTATACGTAGCTTGGTTTCTTCTTTGGTTCTTAAATCATTTCTAGTGCCAAATATAATTTGACAATCTCTTTTCACTAGCTATAATTCACCTTTTATAAAAATCATAATAGCAAACGCATTCGTATCAAACGATGTAATCCATCCTCCAGAATACGATGTTGCAAGTATTTGAAATGTTAATTTAATAAAATAGCCCGATAAAGAATCTTCAGAAACTGGCAACCAAGAATTCACCACTTCGATATATTTGCTTTCATTATTAGCAATATTATCGTTATATATAAGTTACTATGTATTCAATTAATGGCTGCAACAAAGTCATCAAAACGGTGCAATATGTAAGATACCACTAGATGTAGGTGACGTTTCTAGAATATCTGGTGAATCTATTGACTATATCTTGGCAGATTTTGTCTTCAGATTTTCGTCTTTCTATATCGATTTCACATACAAAATCGATGATAATCTTCCAATGCTTCTGCCAAAGTATGAATGTTAATACTTTAACCGCATTAACAGTACTCAACATGGTGTACTTTATGTTCTGCAGCAATATATTCACATCGGATTTCACAATCCAAATGTCTATATACTCCGTAAGAATAAACATGAACATGAATAGATGTATTGTCATATACATACGTCATTTTCATTAAGCTTTTTGGTAGGAGCAAACCCCAAATTACAACATTTTACATTCGGTCCTAATAGTGGTTTCATTGGATCTTCCAATTTTTCAAAAATCTTATACATTTTTGATCTCACCGTTACGAATATTAGACAAATTTAGAAAGAATTTACTTAATTTTCGCTTGATTTAGTATTATATAGAATAGCGACTAGAGTTGGATGGCGCTCGAATATACAAATATTTTGTGAGAGGGAACTTCTGAGAAATATTTATATTGCTATCAAAGACTAATTTGAATTATTTCAATTCTGAAAATTATGAAGGACACGTTTTCGCTTAACAAAATCTTTGGTGTAGATGAATCAGTCTTTATAAGAACATTCATCACTTGGCTTAGATCTAGTTGGCCCGAATCCAAAACTTCTTACACGCTACAAAAAAAAAAAAAAATTAAAATCGTATGAAGACGATTTCATCGAGAGTAATGTCCCATCCCTCGTAATTATCGCAAAATTATTAGACATGTATCTTACAAAATTTAATATCGAAGATAATGCATGTATAATTGCACTTTGTATGTAATTACGGTGAGCGTGTTATATAATTATTATGCTGGTAATTGTAGAATATGGTGTGAAATTTGGTTTGCATCTAACATTAATTATTGCGTTAAAATTATTTATTAAATATAAAGCAGCTCGCAAAGCCGCAAACATTTTCGGATGATTTTCCATGCAATATATCTCATACTCATGTACGAATTATTTTAAGTTGTTTTTACATATTTTAAAGTCGTTAAAATTACGAAAGAGATATAGAATAATCCATATACTTTCGTTTCTTTATTAAATGAAAATATTAAAAGTAATGAAAGTTTTTCTCATTTTGGTTACAGATATATATATTATATTGAAAACCTTAATGCCGAAATGGGACAGTGTAAGAACACGTTAATATTGTCTTCGCCTACGGGTTTCGGTCGAGCAAGGATAATAATCGAGTTTTTTTAATAGCTAGTGCTTATAACTATTAAATCTCAAATGGCACGTATTTTATGTTTACACATTCTGCGCTTAGAGTCGGAAGTAGTATTACTACTATGTAACAATGCTGTCATAAAGATGGGTCAATTAAGCATTGTAATTAAAAACCGAAGAAGTGCTTCAACATAAATTCCATAACGAGGCTTAATATTATGCCACAGCGACGACGTTCTAAGCCGAAGTACGATCTCACTAGGAGACACACTTAGACAAAGACGTCCATTCTGAAGCTCCAACGGGGGCTCCCAATATCAAGGCCGAGTCTCAGTATCCCCCCCTCCCTCTCAGTGAAGCTGTCAAAGCCAGTAGGCCCAACAACAATACACATTACAGAAAAAAAAATTAATATTTTGTAATGAGAAAAGTTTATTAAAAAGATGACGTCTCAAAACCATGCACGCAGAGAAAGTCTGTAAGGATTACCAACAGAATAAAGGTGAAATAAAAAATGAAATATTAAATTTCAAAGTTGAAGAGAAAAAATAATCACACACAAGATAAATGTCCGTTAAACACAAGGCATTCGTGGAAAAAGTCGTTTTCCACGGATTTGTTACTAATCCTTATTTGACAGGGAGCTTTTAAGGAATTAGCAAGAAAGCTAAAAATGTTGAGGATAAAAGCCCACGATCAAAGCGACTTGTTTGTTCTTCCGTTATCATTGTGGATTATCTGCGTGCTTTTTTCCGTTCAGCCATACTCTGGATAAGTAATCTAGTCTTACCTTAGAATATGAAAACATTCGTAAGATAATTCTCCGCCGTCTCAACTAATGGCCCGAAAATTGAGACAAATTGCTGACAAAATACTTATGTCTTGAAATTTTGGGCTTGTAAGTAAATTTATGGTAGTGAGGAGACGTTAAAAATGAAGTTATGTAATACAATATAGGTTGGGATTGGTCCAATAGCTTGAGTTGTCTGGATTTAATATAATTCCCTTTATATTCTTTTAAAAGAAGATTTTTAATAACGTGTACTTAACAAGTAATTAATTGAAAAATATCAAAAACCCGACTGCGTAACAAGACCATAGAGACCATTACTAACCAACTTTAAATCATTATAGATTCAAAAACGGTAATTCTGTTTGGAAAATTATATAAGAAACCTAAAAATTTTTAAATACCTATTCAACGATATCCCACTTAACACTGTTCGTCGATTTTCATCAAAATCGGCCATTTTGATTTTTCGAAATTATTAATCTTTTATGACATTCGCGCTGCTATGACGTATCATTTATCAAAATCGACCAGCGAGTTTGGGTTAAATAATGCCAAAAATGTACAAACCCACATACACACGTACATACATAGACTGATAAACACATTACAATCCCTTGCGTCGCGTAGTCGAGTAAAAAAGAACATTTCGTCGTTCTGCGAACGGAAATAGTTTCTTGTAGTGTATTTGATACATCGCACGCTTAGTATTTAAGTGACCGAATTCAAAATCTAACTTACACAGATTTTGAATTCGGAGTTAGCTAAGTTAGTAATTAAAATTTAGTTTTACATAAATCTGTGGTTTATATAAAACAAAATTTTTATTACCAAAATTTAGTTCAGTTTTTTTACTTTTAATATCCATTCCGATAACGCTGGTAAAATATCCAACACATGCCTAGTTAACGCCCTGTATATTCTGTTTGTTGTTTTGTTTGTAATGTGTCTTTGAAGCATGGGGCGAAACATCGCAAGGTAGCACTAGACGACGTGAGACTACGAGGCTCAACGCGAGATCGCTATATACACACTTCTGTTCAAAATAAGAAACACTATTCATACAGCAACATAGCTTGATGTTAATCAACAAATATTACAAACCTCGTCTCGCCCATCTTCACAGATTCAGACCTTTCAGACCAAAGATGTGCGGGACGTAAATTGTACAAACAATTAATTCTGGCTACACCAGTATGAACCTACCTTTACAGATAGTGACGACACGTCCACGAGGACGCGTTTATTTCGCTTGGTTACTCAGCTTTATTCAGACCCTTTGGTATTGATAGACAATATAACAACCAAAATATTCCTGTTTCGGAATATATTTGTATTGATTATAAATTCTCTTTCTGTCTCTCTTTAATGTCATTATTATAATACTAATGGGGGATAGGCGGATAGAGCACATTGTAGGATGTATTAGGGATCGCCTACTGTTTAGTTAATTGCCAAGCCTGCCAATGCTATGGCTTATAGAAGAGTGTCCACTCTAACAAAGATGTAAGTTTAGATTTCGTTGCAAACGCGTTAACAATAAAATAAGTAAATAATGTCGCTTGCAACTGTTATGGGTAATTTTGTAAGATCACATGTTGTCTTCCTTCCTATTGGTAAAATATTTAAGTATTACTAATTTTAATATCTGTTAGTAATTTAAGTTTTTTGGTTGTAATTTAATTTTATTTGTGGAAATCTACCTTGTTAACGTTTCTGTCTACTTGTATTCATTCTCGGGTATAATGGAAGAAATCTCTTTTAGGGATAAGTATACCTGTGTATATATGTTTCTGGCATGTTCAATAAACTGTTAAATTAATAAAAAAATTGATTTTTCCAATGTTACTTCGGCTTAAGGAGATGATTTAAAAATATGATAACTTTTGAGTTTTTGATTGAATTAATAAATAGTGTGAAATTAGAAAATAATGTTATTTAAATATAGAATTTTCTCAACACAACTAAAATTATAATAATGAAAAATGTTTTTAAAAGCTTAATAGAATTTATGGTCGAGGTCATCCAATATTGCCTCATTACTGAATTAATATTGAATATACATATATTTGAAAATTCTGTATTAAAATTATATCAAATATTATTATAAACAGCGAACCACAGCATGGTGCGAATGTTACATTACGGAATAATTAACGGGATGACGCATCAAATAAAATTTATTTCACACAGTTCACTCGTAGATAAGCAAAGGAAATTGGTACTTAGTACATTAAAATAAAGTCCAATTTTAAGATCAGATTAACGTGATATACGACCAAAACATTAAACGGATTTAAGAGTCAATTTAACTTGCACAGTAACTGTGAAAGTGTACATTTGAGTGATAAATATCCTTTGACTAAGTTTACGACTTCTACAGATGCGAGAATTCGAAGTTCATCAAATTTATGTTGAATTTATTTAACCATTTACAGTTTTGATTTTGTAAGGTGTTTTGATGAAGTGTGGACTAATTAAGAGATGTTTATTTAGTTTAATACCTTTTCATTAGGAGATTCATCTTGTAAGACTTCAGCGAGAACTGGATTATGGTAAATGTTTAATTAAACTGAGGCGCGAAATATGCATTAAGTAATAATAGTAATAATTTTCTTTACTGTATTAATTTTTCAATTCCATACATTGATATCAAAACTGATTCATATTGCTTATAATGCATGAATATTTTTATTGCCTCGACAATTGTAACACTTTCGATCTTTACCTCTTTCATTTCATTATTAATAGACTAATACAGTGAAATGTAATAATGTAATGCAATAACAATAATATGTAATAAATTACTTAAACGACTATTTAAAGGATTTTTCTACTAAACGGAGTAATTACATTTTTTTGACCATCATTAACTTAATAACGATAAACTTATAGCTTTGGTATTATTTAATCAATCAATAAGAATTTACATTTTAACAAAACACATAAATACAGGATAATTAGATTAGATTAAATAGTCCATATTTTGATTAAAAGTATTTTTAATCAAAATAGCAGGCAAACAGGAAATGTACTTAGTGTGAAGAGATCCCACCGCTTTTAATCATTTGCAACACTACAGCCTTAGATATATTGCACGGGAATAGAAAATAAGAGACAGGACTAAGCTTGCGTTTCTCTCACTCACCGTACAAAACCCAGCCACTTTACACCGATTATCTGTGACTGTGGTGGTCGATCCAGCTCATGTGCGCTGTAGTCAGAACATATTTTATGATAGAAGAAATTCCAAAACTTACTTTATTAAGTCCATGTGCCTTTGATAACAATTTTTCAGACGCTTCTTAAATTCTTCATTGCTCACAGCCAAGCCAGCCGATCCGAATAAATTAGCACTATCAATCCTCAACATTTCAAGCTCCCCTCTAAAGAAAACCATGATAACAATGGCATTAGTATCGAATGAAGTTATCCATCCACCTCCATAAATGGCGGCGTAGCTCTGATAAAGGCACGCAAATATGTGCCCCGTGACGGTATTTTTGTCGAACGGCACCCAAGAACTTACAACTTGAGCGTAATTCTCGGTCCCGTTTCTAACATTCTCTTTATAAGTTTCAGAGAATACGTATTTATAAATCGGCTGACTGATGACAATCACGACGGTGGTGTACATCAAGATGAAATAGAAACACGTTATCTTCCTGCTATATCTTGTGTATCTGCCAATGATATTCTTTTTGCCGTCCTCACTGCCTCGCTGTATCTTATCAGCTCCGTTGACGTAGTTTATAATATTCAACCATTTCTCTTGAAAAATTAAGAAGCTGGTCACTTTACTCACACTGACCGTCGCCAGCAGAGTTATTTTGACATTAGTTAGGAGCAAATTCATATCGTATTTAACGAACCAGATTTCTGCGTATTCTGTAGCTGTGAAAATTATCACCGTTAGATGCAAGAAAATATATAGCCATTTCATTATAAATTTCTTTGGTAGAATTAAACCCCAGAATTTTAGAGCGATAATATTCGGACCGAGCAAAGGATATTCAGGATTTTCGAATTTTTTAAATATATATTTCAACATGATGTAGACGAAACGAACTCGCTAGAACTTGATGATTTTTAGCAACGCAATGCTGGAATATTTCATTTTGTTTGATAATTATATTTTAACGTTAGTGATGTACCTTACATAAGACTGTGTCGATAAATAAATATATTTTTTTTAATTTACTAATATTGCAAAATACAAGTACGTAGTACTTTTGACGTACTAGTTTTGACTTAGTTATCATGAATAAAGTTTTTTTTCCGACGCTCAATAATACGCACCCATGCAACCTTAAATATATTGCTACAGTTTTTATAATACAAGTCGTCGTCAATAGGTCGAAATGTAACTGTAATTCATAATGTTTTTAAATTTGGATATTTTAAGCTTCTTAGTTTCCTACGATTGTTTAACCACAAACTATACCATATAATATTTTAGTCAGCTTAGCTTTAGCTTTTTTACTTAGTCAGCTCGTGACCATGACGGATGCAACTTCGTCGAAGCATCGGGCAATAAAAAAGGTATTAATGCCATTAGTTATCGCGATAAGACCCGTTATATGAATATTATAAATCGCGAAAGTTTAAAAAATATAAACACAAACTATATGTTTGATATTATCAGTAATAACTTATTAAATTAATTTAAAATTTAATATAAAAACTGATGCTGTCTAAAATGAAATTATCGATTTCAGTTATTCTCATCTCTAGAGACGAAAATTCTTATATATTTTTGGTACTAATTATATCACTGTTGGTGTCAATAGAAACGAAGTATGTAATTATATTTGATATTAACACTGCTGAAGTATAGTTTTTAGTATTTTTAAAAGTAATAATTACGAGTCACTTTTTTGTAACCATTTCATTAGATATTATTATGATTGCTTAGTTTTGTTATGACTTTAATATATTGATTGTAATTTATTTTATAGGTGTTTTTAGTAAATAATAGTTATGAATGATTGTATTGCTTACTGAAATACTAAATGAGAGTATATGTTTTATAAATTAAGCAAAACCTATGTACATAATATGATCTTATAAAAAAAATTGCAAGTTAACAGTGACTTAATTATTTTAAATATTCAAAGGAAAGTAGTAAGTAGGAAGTACAAGCCTGTAAATGTACTACTGCTGGGCAAAGGCCTCCGTTCCTATAAAATTGAAGGTTTAGAGCTAAATCCACCACGCTGCTCCACTGCGGGTTTTTGGATATACATGTGTCAGAATTTATCCCGGCACATGCAGCTTTCCTCATGATGTTTTCTTTCTCCGCCGAGCTCGAGATGAATTTAAACATAGATATAGCAATTGAAAAATTAGCGGTGCCAGCCGGGGTTTGAACCCGCGATCATCGGTTAAGATCGACGTGCTAGACTATTAGACCACTAAGCTATTTCCGTTTTTTTTTTTATATATTCAATGTAAAAAATCTAATTTATTTCATATTAGTGGTTAAGTCTACTTATTCCTGATTTTGACAGGTTAATTTTCGTGCGTTGAAAGAGAACATCAAATTAATTTCAGGTAAAGGGAAATAAACATATTTTGATTTTTATACAAAACAAATTAAACAAAAGACTGTTAAAAAACTTTAACAGCCCAATAATAAAAAAATGCATAAAATTATTAAAAATTTAATTTAAAGAATTAAAATAATAAAATAAACATAATTTGGACTCATAAGAGAACACCTGAAATATCATAAATATGGGTCACTAAATAATTTATAAAGAGACCTAACTGAAAATAATTTTCAAATAATAAACATCTTTATTTCTATTAAATTAAGGTCGAAATTCCAAAAAACAATAGTAAACAAAATACGGTCTTATACAGAATAAATGTTGGCCAGAAGCCAAGCTCTGAAATCTGAAACTTAAAGCTACGCATTTTAATCTGAATAATTATCTTACTAAAATTATTTTGTTCATAAATTCAAGGTGTGGGATTGTTTAAAATTTTTGTTGTCAATGTAAAACCTTTATACCTCTATACCCTCGGGGGGAGAGACTCACTATTGACGTGGCGGCGAGTCCCCGTGGCAAGCATCGCTACGAGTCATCATAGACCAATTCTCAGTCATAATGTTTTCAGACATAATGCGTCTGACGACTTAAATACGAATAAATAAAATTGAAGCGTCTCTTTGTAATTTCAAATTAACAGTTTTTTAATAAATGCATATAAAAATTTCATCGGTACTACAGTTTTTTTTTATTTGTCTGTAATCGGCTAAACTTTTAAACGGCTGGACCGATATCGACGAGACTTTCATTCGCTTATAGCTAACGATATAAGGTGTAACTAAGGTCACTTTATTTTAGAAATTTAAAAATAAAATTAATAGTCAAATGAAACTATTACAGAAGCCACTGATTAAAAGAATTGAAATGTCTCAATTAAAGAAATTTAATTTTTGTCTTTAATGAATATAAACGTTTATAAACCAAACATTTTTTATATTTTGTGTTCTTTATGCCATATTTCTGTCTTGAACTATCCTTTTATAGATATTACTTGTACAAAATAATTTCGATGTTTCACATCTGTCAGGCGTCCCGCGATGGCACACAATTTTTTTTGCTCCTTTTACAACAAGGTAGAATAACTCTGTTATACAGGTTGAATTTTTCGTTTGCGTGGATGGATTTGCGTCCATTTTGAAACTATAGGGTGTTTCAAAAAATACTCAAGCCTTGATAGCGTTTTTGATTAAAATACGTCACACATAACCTACATGATAATGTCGGTACTAAAAATCAAAAATAAAGACGTACAATTATTAAACTAAAGAGAGGGATTCAAATTAAATTATATCGCAACAGTCCTTAATTGATACCAAGTATATAACTATCAGAAAAAAAAACCTATTGCAGATCTTAACCAACGTTCGCAATTTAAAATTCAAAATAAGTGTTAAAAATGTTTTGTTCAGCATCAAAGAAAAACCAATATAAGTAGACCTATGTGGGTACAAGCATGTATTTTGAGTTAAAATATGTATTGTTGCGGCAAAAGATGTGACACTCTCATGTCGTCATGCCGTCTATGCTCTTAATTTCGACATTCTCTGTGTGCGTGCGCGCTATAACACGTTTCTTTGCTTGTCTAATTTTAAATTATTTTATTATATATATCTCTATTGATTTTTAATTATTTATTTATTAACTATGGTACATAAAACAGGTAAAAACTATTAAATACAATCAAATATGCTCGTAGTTCTGTGACAATGTTTAAACCCTTAAGTATGTGTACACATCAAGACATTTTTTAAAATGCAATTACATCACATGTTTTTTACTTACCCTTAAATTACAGTTTAATGAAGTTAATATGCAAAACAATTTCGAAAAACGTAAGGAGAATCTAAAGTAAACATACAATACATCAATAAAACAGTGACAATTAAAGTTAAAGTGGACTAAAAGTTAAGAAAAATAACAATAGATAAGGTTTTCAGTTTAAAATTGAACGATTATTTTCGAATTATTTTCTTAAAATGATGAACGTTGGTACTGAAAATGTCGATATTGCCTTATTGTAGATTCTACCACCAACTTTGATGTTTTACATCGGTGGGACTTCCCGTGAGAAGTTTTTAAATTTGTGATTTAAAAAATGTATAAAATAATATTAATAAAGTTAATTTCTCCGTAAAATTTACATCCCAAATCGTTAGTAATATTACTTAAATTTTAAATACGCCATTTGTTAGACTGATTCAAAAGGTTGTTTTATTTATTGTTAATTTGAATTTGTGTCCTCTATTACAAAACTAAAAATATTTCCTTTGAGGCAATTTACAAAAGTTTATCTAATAATCTTCTTCGGTGAACACTGTTTGCTAATTCTATAGAGGACTCCAGGGTTTCAATTTATCAAGGATTAAATTTTATCACGGGATCTTTATTTATAACTAAGCACCATTGCTTCGAATTTGTTCAGTAACACTTAATTGGGTTTAGTACGGTTCAGAATTTCCTTACTTTGATCCTGAAATTCTTTTTAAAGGACTGTTTTAGAAGGAGGTTATCAATTCAGCCGTATTTGTGTGTGTGTGTTATGAAATATTTACCAAATTTTTAAGCAATGTTCATTTACATATTTGTATATGTTTGTTAATACATTAATTAGCACATATTGTATGGATGCCAAATCTATTATATATTTTATATAAACTAAAGATGTGAAACCAATTTTAATACATTTGTTTCAAGAAGTGTATATTTGTTTTTTTTCTTTTCAATTTTGATAAAAACTATGATCAAATAAAAGCAGATTGGTATACAAATAAAAATATCTAATATTAAGTGTTTTAAATATATTATATTATTGCATATTGCAAAATATTCAGCCTACTTCACTATTCAAAACATTACTTATAAAAATTAATAATTTACTTTTTTTATATAGTGTTAAATATTTAATGCATTATTAGAATACATTAATGTCTCCGAATTTAAGTTTTTGAGGTTTGGCACATAATTGCTTTTTTAATTATCAGCATCAAATTATATGTTTTACCAACCTTACAATAAAAAAGCTTAATTGTTCATTAGAACAACACATAGGCTACAATAACTAAAAATATTGAGTAAACTGGCCAAATTGTAATACTTAACGTTGAATAAATAGTGACCAGCATAAATTGACCTCCCTGTAAATTATTTTATAACGGACCCATCATTAAACAATAATATTGAAAATACCCAATTATTATTCGTCAAAAAAAAATTCCGTATAAAAATATGATCAGACGAGTGACCTCAACACTTGTCAATACGCGGATAATCCCAATTTAAGGAATGACACTAACAAGGGTCCTGGTATTTTCTGCCCCATCGCTTGGCTCTTTCGGGGAATCGATTGAGTTGGGGCTAATTAGACCTCTCAATATTCCTTTAACGGGTTAGGGGTTTCGCTATTTTTGTGCTTTATTTCGATTTGTTGGATAGATAATGGACGTTTAATTGGGGATGGGACATATTATCGAACGCACTGTCCAGACGTGACTAATGGACGAGCTCATTAGTTAGGATTTGGAGTAGATATTGTATTAAAACTCAATCAAAAAAGCGGGGCTATTATAAATTGAGGTATGTATCTGTACGTCTATGAATGTAAATCTTATCTGCATGACGAAAAAACAATTTTAATGCGATTTTTCTCATTTGTTAGCTATTGTAATCGAATGTTCTCAGCCATTTATGAAAATCTGTTCAGACGTTTGAAAATATATTTTAGTTGTTGAAATAATCTGAGTAAGTTCTAGTGGTTTAATCGACTCAAATATATGTAGTACACTATGTATGATATTAAAATAACATAGTTGCATAATCTTGACCTGATTCTGCAGCATATGAAATAAGTTGGATACTCAACTTTTCGCCAAATTACAGCAGAAGTATCGTGTTGGGGTTGGTTAAATTGGTTTTAATGAAAGCATTGTCGAGGTTTTTCTAAATTTTTTATTTTTACATTTTAACTATATGATGTTACGTTCATATGCCTTGACGTTAAAAATCTGTAGCGATTCCATTTTAAAAGGCTTATCAATGACTTGTTGGCCCAAAGCTACTCACCTGTCATACTCATTCGCTAACTGGTTCCTCAGCAACATCTTATAAAGTGATTGGCATTCTAGGTGCCAAAATCCATGACCTTGTAAAATATATTTAGTTATATTATATTGGACTAGATACAGCAACTAAATCAATCTAACCGTTTTCGAGTAATCGATATACATACATAGAAAAGGAAAATGAACCGATGAATTGAGAACCTGTCTTTTAGATGTCTAGCTTACGTCCACGGCTTCGAGAAGAGGTTTTTTAAAATTCAGAATAATACCAGCTCAATTGGACCGACAGTTATCGAATACTTTTACCAGAAAAATAAGGAATTCCTATAATCTCGAATATTCTACCTCTTTAATGATATTCCTAGAAATAGAATTCGAAATACATTCTCTTAATAACAGGCGGTCGTTAGTGAGGAATAACTAACATCAAAATAGGTCACTAATATTCCTCAATGCTTGACTGATCTTGGCACCATACATGGTTGGCATTAACATTATTGTTTATTATTATTTCGCGAGAATGTGGTCCATAGCAGTTGGCAGAGCACCTGGTATTATATGCAGAAAAATCCGGGTTCAAATCTCGCTGTGTTGTATTGATTTGATGTTTCAAGTTTAGTATTATTTCTCCACGTTCAACATGAAATAACAAATGAACGATTTGAAATAGCAAGTTCTTGTGTCTCGTCAAAAAATTCATTGAAACACAAATCTTTAAATGGTGAAAATGAACTTTGATGGTTCCTCTATAGACATCAGGGTTGCTTTAGAACAAATATAAATTGTCATCTCAAGAATTTCGACATTGAAAGTATGCGGCCCATAGCTCAACTCGCTAAGTTCCGCGCGGGATGCAGGAAGGTGCGAATAATATTTAAAGCTTGAACATTTTAGTATGGTTTTATGGAGTAACAAAGAAAGCACTGCTTAAGAAATATACATTGCTTTTACAACAAAAAGGAATCTAACAACATCTCACATATTAAAATACATCAAGCTGCTTAGACAACTGAGCGTATTAAAGAAATAGATATATATACACATAGTGTAGTGTATATATATCTACTAACAATGAAATTATTTTAAATAATAAATGAATTTTTGAATGGTAACAGAGACTTATGGAAAGATTCCACTAAAGACAACATCAAGGTTGCTTTAGAACGAATATATAAATTGTCATCTCAAGAATTTCGACATAGAAAGTATGCGACCCATAGCTCAACTAGCAATGTTTCTCACGGTATGCAGGAAGGTGCGAATTAATGTTTAAATCTTGAACATTTTAGTATGGTTTTATGGAGTTGAATTAACAAAGAAAGCACTGCTTAAGGAATATATAAAGACACATACATTGCACTTACACCTAAAAGAAATCTAACAACATCTCAAATGTTTAAACAACAGCTTATTAAAGAAATGGACATATATTCACTTGAAAAACATTATCCAACTTGAGCAATTAACGACTGAAACACATCAACAGTAACAACAAAAACAACACGAAAATAACAAATATTCTTTATTGTTCACCAATAATATATAAAGTAAAGTATTTCAGGTATAAAGCAATGACAAACAACTTAATTAAATCTTTATGAAAGTCTGAGAGCAAAACTTAAAGTATAATTCTCACCTAAAAGTATAACTAGTCAATTTAAGTTGGTTTACTATCCTTAAAGCCATTTATAAGTCCGTACCAGTAAATAACAGGTAAAAGTACTTGCCACCATCTTCGAATGTATCCTTGGCATTGATTTTAAATTATTGTAAAAAATATTAATTTTTTTACTTACTAGATGTTCCGTTTACAAAAAATAAAATCGGTCCATAATGGAGAAATCGGTGAACAAACACAAAAAGTTATAAACAGGTAAACACAGAACCTCCAACATTTTGGAAAATTCAAAATGATTTGAAAGTGTACAGAATAGTTGAGTAGAATGAACATAACACACCACTACTGTATAACCATTATATCATGATCCATGACAAAGGGAATCTTTCGTGTTATTACGAAGGGCTTATTACATTTTCTTCCATTCTCGAAACAAATAATCTCAAGATTTGATTCTGTGTTGCGCAGTATTCGTCACGTTTCGGCACAAGATGTTAGTCATTGTTTTTATTTAGATAATATTAAGGGAGGAGATATTGTTTCTGGAGACTTTATTGTTGTTAGAAGAAAATGGATCAGTTGGTGTCCTCGGAACTTGTAAATAATTGAAAGTAAACAGCAAAGTTATTGTTTATTAATTTTTTCCCCCAACTCCACGTCGAGCAATTGAGGTTTTCACGTGAGTAAGGCGCGTCATTAGACACTTACATTTAAAAGTTTTGCTCTCAGATTTCATAAGGATTTATGAAGTACTAAGGACAGTAAATTTTTTAAGATAAGTAATTTCAAAGAACTTTTTTTTAATATTAAACTAGCAAATGAGTAACACATAGACTACTTTTTATACAATAATTTTAATACCAAACACGTGATGAAGCGGATGAAATTTGAATAATTTTAAACGACTTGAAAAAAAGGTTGCCAATTTGGCGAGGACTTTTTTTATGTTCACCGATTACTTGGAAACGGATAAATGAAAACCGATTTGGACCACATATTATTTATGTTCATTTTAAAACTCAAACCCTTTAATTAATTTTGATGAAAATTAAAAAAAAATGAGATCAATGAGAAAGTCTTCCTACCCTTTCAAACAAACAATTTTCAAAATCAGCTAATGATGAAGTTCTGAGTTAACAAAATATAAAGAAACACCCTACGATTTGAAAATATTCATCTTTTTTAATTCAGTTTAAAATAATGAATATACCAATCGTATTCATGCTGCCATAAAATATATTTAAAGTAATGATATTGCAATTGTTTCATCGAAGACATAAAGCTTTTCTTTCAACTCTTATACGAATCGTTTCTATAAATATGTACATTCAAAATTGTCTCTTATTCTTCAAAATATACGCCACAGAATCCTCGATACATTTCACGTCATTAGTTTCAGACTCATGCTTAAAGATCTGAATAATAAATGTTTATTTTGAGTATTTTAAATCTGATAGATGAATAGACAAATCGGTGGATTTTAGTCAAAGTTTCCTGCGTTGTTGATCTATATCAAGGGCAAGGATCCAGGGGGAGGATCATGGGGATCGTGCCTCCTCTCTAGGCTGGGTCCAAAACCTAGTTAGATCACTAGGTATAATTGTTAAACGTGATGATGATTAACATGATTTTTATATTTTTTGTCACAATATAAATTTTATGTAAGTACCTTTAATATTTAATTAATTTAATATAATTTGTATGATTGAAGAACGTTTAACCGGACTGGGACTTCTCCACGTTCATTAAAACGTACTCATCGAAGTACAAGAAGTGATAACTTTTTATGCAAGCGCATCACTTTAAAACGACTGCACCTATTTGACTAAATCGATATTTTTTAACCCCCGACGCAAGAAGATGAGTGTTATAAGTTTGACCGCTATGTGTGTCCGTCTGTGGCACCGTAGCTCCTAAACGAGTGAACTAATTTGAGTGCGGTTTATTTTTTTAAAGATCTAGCGATGGTTGTTAGACATGTTTAATAAAAAATCAGCCGGCCGTTTCAAGATTATAAGCTCTTGTCTTCTGATCTGCGATAGGAATCTTAGATGCCCAATAAGTATTTCATTTACTTTTAAACATGTGTGACCTATGCATGCAATATAACTATGCAAAATTATGGAATTTTTGGTCTGTTGCTTGTAAAAATCTTAGTCTTTATGAAAGTCTTTAGGAATATAATATTTAAAAACACGATTGTGTAATATAAGTATTACAAACATTATATACATATTATACTTCTTTGAGGAATTTGAGAAACATTTACGATGAAAATAAATGAAAGTTAAATATTTAAAAAACGAAAATATATTATTCACCAAAAATCCGTTATATTATTTTTTTACAATTTTAATACTATTTTCGTAATAAAGAAATATCTAACATCATATCAATTAAACAAAATCATTTCTGGTAATTTTTTTAATTAAAAATGATGATCATCCAGGACATTTGCGAGTCATAGATGTCCGTGCTTACTTTTTATTTTTAATTTTTTTAAGATTAGAGCTATCATAGAAATTAACTTACGATCTCTAAGTATAAATAAATAATAAATAAATAAATGCTTCACACTCAACAGCCCCCCATTATGATCTCATGACCTTGTGTCGGAGGTCCGGAAATACCCACAACGCTGATACAAACACCTAGACCACGATGAACATCCTTATGGCCGATATAGACGTTTGGCGTGAGCGGGGATCGAACCCGCGACCGTTAGCGCTTGAGTCACTTGCAGTGACCACTGCGTCAACGTGTCTGTCAAAGTATGTGCGTCCGTTTTTGTATCTGCTATTCAATGGTTACGAAAGCCGAGTTACAATATATACAGACAGGTCATAAACAATTTCCCGTTTTTGGTTTCGTCGCAGTTTTGTAAAAAGACAACAAACACAAAGGATTTTTCTTTCACATTCATTAGTTACCTAAACGTCCCAAATTGGATCGGAACTTCTCCAATTATTCAAGCAAAAATTCCATTTCTCTTCAGTAATGTTTTATTTTCATGCACGTAAATAAAAATAGTAACTACATAGTATCGTACACATTCTTGTTATAAAAAGCTATATTAGGTTTTGAAGTAGCTACATCCAGCTAACAGCTTGTATACGGGCTGTCTTGATCAGGTCAGTACCACATTCTCACAGAGAAGCTCCGTTTCGTACGGTATGAGAACCGGAAGCCTTACACTCTCTTATTTTAATACGCACTATTGTCCCTTGCGGTTTCACTCGCGTTTATGGTTACTGCTTCTCTCTTATGAGTTGTAGCGATGTAATATAGCCTATAGTCTCCCTTAATGAATAAATTATCTAACATAAAAAGATTTTTTCAATTTGAACCACTTCCATTACGCGTTCAAACAATCAAACAAACTCTTCACTTTTATAATATAACCTTAAACACCATTTATATACATTTCAAATGAACTAATAAAATTGTCATCATGCAATGTAAAAGGAGGCAAATATATGAAAAAACTCTGAATACAAAACTTAACTTTTCAGAACTCTTACCCTTTGTTTCTTCGAGTATAAATGAAAATGATTTGAGTTGTATTGCCTCCAGAAGTTAGGGGTTACCAATCAAAAAGTTGGATGCGTCACTTCCTTGTAACAGCAATCAAAGCAATCGTTGGGAAACTTTGTTCTGTAGGTCTAAAAAAGAAATATGGTGAATTTGTACCGATGCAAGAAAAAAAACCTTCGTTTGTGGCATACTTATTGTCAAAGAAATTCTTCAATTCAATTTTCTTTCTTTAATTCTTTGGTTAATGGCTTTCAATTGTGCCAATTAGGCACATGAAATTCTTAGTGAAGTACCTAATATAGCTTCGTCATATAAGGTGAGTAAGCCAGCCTAATGGGATGGATTAGGCTCCTGGCATTTTTTTTTTAAATTCAAGTTTCGTTTTACTTGTGACTCGTCTAATGTCGCAAATTTCTATAAGCGGCAGTGATCAGCTAACAGGTGTTTAGTATGTAATAAATAAATAAATAATTATCGAAAACACGATTATAAAACTATCAATAATTCAGTCATATTATAAAATATAAAGGTATCTTACATAAAGCCTACGCAAGTAGACAAGTCTTATAAGAACATGCATTTATTCGGCGTCAATTAAACTTTTAAGTTTTATTTCGGACTTGATAAAGGTTTCCGATTTAATTGAATTCTTTGATTTGCTATAAAGATTTACATCAATTATTTGTTATTCCTTCAAACCAGGACATATTTAATGCCAATGCCTCAATTTGATACTCAAAGCAAGTGTTTCTAAGTTACAGAGTTATTTTATATCAATTACGAGACTGAAACTTAGAAATGTAATTCTAAATACTACTATTATGTTAGTTTGTGACGTCTCACGTATGGATGTCCATTGCAACATCACGCAAAAACTAACAAACAGATTTCGATTTACGAGAGTGTACTTACAAGTGTAATTCTCGCCTTAAGATGCATAGCCGTATCATTTAACCCTTTAAAAACACAACTGCACCAACGATAAAATGAACAAATTACGGGGCTTATCGTTATAACTTCTCGAAAGTTAGCGTTGTCTAGATAGGAGTAACTGAGTTCGTTAATTTTGTTCCCGGGATAAAAGTTCTGCGAGTTCACTATTTTCTACAGTAAGAGATAAAGAAGCCATTTTCAAGTGCAGCTACGATTAAAGATTAAGATGGACTACATCTTGGTCGATATTTTTATTAATTATGTCCTGTGACTGTAGAGGAGGACGTTCACAATTTGTAATTTTTTTTATTACCTCAATTTTATGATTATGATGATTTTTTGTTTAAATGATATACTTACAGAATGGTGGCTTGTGACTTTGACTTTTTGTTTTTTAATTTTTCAAACGACTTTAAAAAGTACTCCATTCAAAGTGTATGTCCCTTTAAACCGACTTACAAAAAAGGAGGTGAACAATAGGTTGAGGTTTTTTTTTGTATGTCCAGTTTTTACCGATCACCGATTGTCAGATACTTTCAAATTGGTCTCATCGTCATCAGGTCAGTAACTGATGATGGGGTTCTGGAGAATTCGAAGGAACTTTTTAAATATTATAGACATACCCATATCGAATTAAGTATTTTTGATAGTAAAATGCATTCACTCTCGGAAAGTCACAAGTGGTTAAATAGAACTGCCGATGAAGACCACAGATGGCCACCGGAAATACTCAATAACAAGTATTTTATAGGCTGCGATTTGATTACTTCAATATAATTGCTAAGCAATTTATGTTTATCATAATGCATATGGTAAATTGGAGCTGATGGAGCTACACTGGAAGAACTCCTCAATAATCAACAGCCTTGCATCGGGAAAACCTATATTTTGTAAATTAAAATAGGTAGTTGACATTAGGCTATTGTAACTTAAGTAAACTCTCCTTTACAGCTGCCGTATTATATTCGTAACTTAAATGTAAAATACAATTTTAATGATCACACTTGCAGTTTTCTGAGATTAGTAAGTTCAAATACACAAACTAAATTTTTAACATAACATTAGTATAAAACGGTCAATGATTTATACACAGTCCATTAAACATATAATCAATTAATTAATTCGCAATAAAAGCTCGGATTTATTTAAGTTTGGAATTTTATAATTAAACTAATAGCTTAATTAAAATTATAGGATAAATAACAAATTAATTCAAATGATTTTGTAACTCAAATAACCAGCTGGATTTTTGTATACAATATCATTTTTCATTCATTCACAGTCGGTGGAAAAATCGGTAAATGAACATAAAAAAACATACACACAGTCGAGCATAAAAATTCATTCTATTTCAAATTCTCTTGACTGCATAAAATAGACCGCATTGATCCACATATCTATATATATTATAAAGAGGTAAACTTGTTTGTTTGTTGGGAGTAATTTCTGAAACTACTAATACGATTAGGAAAAAAATCTTTTTGCATCGGATAGCTTGTTTATTAAGGAAGGTTATAAGCTATAATACATTTCGCTACGGCTCATAGGAGTGAAGCAGTAGCCATGAACGCGAATAAAAATCTGATGAGTCAGCTAGTTTACCATAAAATCATATATTAAGCCGAGTATTCTAGGTTATAAGTAACCTGTTGTCTCGAATATGTGCAAACGCAGGCAAATTACATCAATTCAAATAATAAACAATAATTTAACATTGATTAATTTCGTAAGAGTGTCTTTTATACTCAAGTAGGGCCTAGCTTTTTCGTATATTTTTCAAGATCAGGTTTAACATGTTTAGACGACATTTTCTCAAAATGAAGTCTGTGGGACTTGACATAATATAGCTTATCATCGTCCATACATCATCAGCTCAAGTAAAAAAGAAATATGGTGTGGATAGATAGATTTATTGAGGTAGAGTCTAGCTGAAGCCCATTGAATACAAACAACATTTGTGACTTTTCTAGTTCTGGAAATATCCACAGGCGGCGGTTACCACATGCACACACACATAAACACAAATACAATGCAAACACACTCATACGCACACGCTAACACACACAAAGCACAAACATTTTTTATACACCATTTCTCTTTCATATCCTCCACGCCGAAAGATAAAACTCAATTCCACAGTAACAATTTTATAAAACAAATTACACAAGCCTAGACGGCTATGAAATAAAATTAATTGAAGCTTTGTCGAGATTATTTTCACGGTTTTGATCTTTGACCGACGACGGTTGGAATGAATTAAACCTTCTGTTACGGTTCAGGTTAAACCGGTTGGAAAATTAACGGTAAATGGAAATGTTACTACTCAAAAGGTTAGTGGTTTATACAAGAATATTTTTTTAGAAAATCAAAATTGCTTTAATTTAAGGTGTAGACTTTTAATCTATATGTAGGGGTCCTGTAGACTTTTTTTTCATTACTATCACTATCAAAATATTGCTATGCCACATTCATGCCATAATTTTTGGTTAAATGTGGAGTTTTAGTCAATCTATACATATAATATCTATATATATGTATATAATCACTTATCCCGACAGACTAACTGTTTGACTGACTGATTCATTAGCACGCAGAGGGAGGGATACTAGCTTGGAATTTTGGCAGTAGGTGTAAGGTAAATATCCACTGGTAAAGGGTTTTTAGATATTCTATCCCTAAAAGGGTGAAAAGGGGTAAAACATTTATAAAGAAAATCTTATTAATTAAGTGATCGTATTAACTTAAAGAGCCGAGATGACCTAATGGTTAGAAAACGTCGACGTCAAACTTAACCGATGATCGCGAGTTTTAACCCCGGCTAGCACCGCTGATTTTTCAAGTGCTAAATTTGTATTTAAATTCATCTTGAGTTCTTCGGTGAAGGAAAACGTCGAGGAAATCTGCATGTGCTGGAGGAAATTCTAACACATGTATATCCGCCAACCCGCAGAGGAGCAGCGTGGAGGATTAACCACTAAACCTTCTCCTTATTAGGAGAGGAGGCCTTTGGCCAGCAGTGAGATATTTACACTGTTATTTTACTTTACTTACTTATTAACTTAAAACTCAATACACATCGTTTTTGATCTTAATAATAAAATATAAAACAAAAAACGTAGTATTTTACGAGTTTTTTGAATCACTTGTATTAAATTCAAAAATGTTCGAAAGCAAAGCCCTGAGGAAATGCTAGTCATATTATATAAATATAGAAATGTTATAAGTACATAGATTTCAGCACCCATAAAATTCCAAAATAAGATGAATTTTTGCAGCACTCAGATAACAATACCGTCCATTACCGGCTTAAAATAATTTAATATACATATTTTTAAATTGACGACTCGTAAGTGCTTCGAAAACAATACGTTTGGTTCAGTTAAAGGACATTTATTTCACATAAAGAACACAGATGTTCACTTACAATAAGAAATTATAGTATAAGTGTTGTATAAATGTTCTTACATGTTAAAAAAAATTTGTAATGTATGATGTTGAAATGTGTCATCCATTTGTTGCTCTAAGATTCGTTTATTACTGCCCTTACATTTGTAACTAAAGCTCTGGTTTAGTGCTACTGAATGTTCCTCTACCGCCGACGGTTGCGGATTCGATATTCGATCCCCGCTCGGGGCAGATATTTATATTTCTATGAATATTTGTTCCTAGGTCTTGGTGTTTGTCTTTGTGGGTCTCCCCACCATGCCTCAGTGAGCACGTACAGCTATCGGTCCCGGTTGTTATCACAATCACCTGATAATAATCGTTACTCATAGTAGGGAAATTATTCTAGTCTAAATGGTTACTGGCTTGCCTTTAGAGGTTGCGGAGGTCAGATGGTAGTCGCTCTGTGTGAAAATCAGTAACTCGTCAAAATCTGGACTACAATAGGAAGCAGACCCTGGTATAACCGGGAAAAATGCTAGGTAAATGATGACATTTGTAACAAAAGCTACACCACATCGTAGAATATTTTTCACATAGATTATTTTTCAAAAGTGTCTTCTGCTCCGTTCGAGTCAGCCCAATACAAGATGTAGTCAGCTTGCTACAGCTCGGCTTTATCAAAGTATTCTCTGATATAAAGTAAAGTAACAATCTGTATATGTCTCACTGCTGGGCTCCTCTGCTATTAACGAGAAGGTTTAGAGCTTAATCCACCATGCTGCTCCACTGCGAGTTGGCGGATATACATATGTCAGAATTTCTCCCGACAAATGCAGGTTTCCTCACGATGTATTCCTTCACCGCCGAGATCGAGATTAATTTAAACACAAATTTAGCACTTGAAAAATCAGCGGTGCTAGCTGGGGTTTGAACCCACGATCATCAGTAAAGTTCGACGTGTTCTAACCACTAGGCCAATGATAACTGCCTCTGATATAACTTTTAATATATCCATATAGAGTCGGGACGGATTATTTACATACTTATTATAAGAATTTCAAGTTTGTAGCGTCAATTTTACCTAAGCATTACTGTTTGAGGTCTGCCCGAAGTTATTATGAGATATTCTGAATAGTTGAAATTTTAAGGCAAAGGCCATGTCACGAGGAAAGGGTTAGAAGGGTCAATACGAGTCACAAGCTGACTCAGTAAAATCAAAATCAAAGTATACTCTATTCAAGTAGATAAAGGCATTTCTTTAAATCGTCAAAACAAATAAAAATATTTAAATTAATGAAAACTTGGTAGCTTTGGAATGTAATTTCTACCGAGAAGAACCGCTAAAAAACTCAATAAAAACTCTTTTAAAATAATGTTAATACATACATTTATAAATCATTAATATGTATATTAAACATCCTCCAGCTACACTAAATCCACCCATTATTATCATCTACATAATCGTGTACAAAATAAAATGATTAACCTATTAAAGAGTTTACAATTAAACAATTTCAATTTATTCATTGAAGACTGGAAAAAAAAAACTTTAAAACTAATTGATTTTAAAAGAGTAAGTACCAAGTTCGTTGTCGATTCTTATTGTGAAAACCTAATTGCAAAATGGTGTTAACTTTATAGAGATAAATTATGATTTTGTTATTGACGAGTCGAAAAATCTAACTGACGGTGACTGACTGACTGACATAGTGATTTATCAACGCACAGCCCAAACCACTGGACCGATCGGGCTGAAATTTGGGATGCAGGTAGATGTTATGACGTAGGTATTCGCTAGGAAAGGATTTTAATTTATTCTATGTACCCCCAAGGGGATAAAAGTTTGTATGAAACTTTGTCAGTTATAAAGAGATCGGGTTGAGACTTTGCATGCATAAAGCTACTATGACGTAGACATCACAGACATCGCAGACGAAATCGCGAGCACAAGCTAGTATTCAATATATTTGAAATTGAAATCTTCATTCGATTAAGTTCCTCGTGATCACAACGGAACGTTAAACGAAAGTTCTTTAATTAAATATTTTTAATATTGTAGTATGTGCCATATTTTGTAACATAAAATAATCTCATGTATTAGAAAAACTTATTATTTGATAAAACTTTTCATTCGACCAATTCATTTTAATTAATTATAAAATTTATCGAAATGGAAAAAAAGATGGATAAATACGTCTTCAAACCAATTTGTTAAGTTTTCTCAAAATTAAGTCCGTGTGGCTTGACAGATTATTGCTCATCAGCGTCCATATCGAGTGCTATTTAAGTACTTGAAAACTGTTGTATTGTGAGGAATTATGAGCATCACTTTACATCAACAAAAATTGCGGATTCAAATTCATGATATCTTCTATCATATATGTATTTAAGTACTTGAAAACTGATGTATCGAAAGTATTTATATCAGTCAATCTGGATAAAATCAGTACTTACGAGTATCTTTGTTTTACACAACAGAAGATTCTGCATCAGGCTTAACTGGCGTTAAGCGTTTGCCTAATAATCATATAAAAAACTGTACGTATTATATTCACAGGCTGTTCTATATTTTCTCCGAAATCGATGGATAACTTTCCATGAAATCCATTCAAATCCAGTCAATCAGGACTGAATAACGAACACATAAACATTCGTGTTTACAAAATTAATCGGATTACAAATTTTAAGAGAATTAAATTCTCCTTAATTATACGTAAAATAATAGCAGTTTCGAAGATTTCATTACGAATTCAGCCTTTGTATCAAGCGGAGGATGATAACATTGTATTTATAAAGATTTAAGTAAAGATACTGTGGGGCTTGAGTGGACTTTAATTAATGTAATTGCTATTATTTCAAACAGAGTTAGATTAACATTTTGTCTTTAATTTTCATAATGGTACCTGATCAAAATGAAGAAATTGATTTCATGGAAAATACAACAATAATTTCAAGTGAAGGTGTGTAATTTCAATTTAAATGATACAATATAATCGCCTGCTGAACAGAGAAAATTATCAATAACAATAAATGGTATCACAGAAAAATTAAAAACTCTTTTTACTACCAAATTTCGATCGACTACAAAAGTCTACTGACGAATTTCGTGCTGGTTCTTCTCGGTAGAATCTACATTCTGAACCGTGGATTTTCATTAATTTCCTTATAGTTAAAGTATATTTTGGTTATGATTTAAAATTAGACAAAATTAATATATATTATTATTATTTTGATAGCAATATCCTTTTCATCAATTAAAATGTTCGAAAAAATAATTTGGTTCAGTAAAATTGTTTGGAACAAAATAAATACGAATAGTTTAAGGCGGAAACTCCACTTCTTAGGTTTGCTCTCAGACTTTCATAAAAATTTACTGTGAAAATGGGGTCTTAGGAAAGGTTTGTCAGAAACATAATTGTTTTAAGTTACAAATAATTTAAAATCACTGCAATTTTAAACTTCCAATTGGCCTGAGCATTTAAATTCTACCTAATTCGACTTTTTTTATAAAAATATCTCTCTTTATATTACTGAAAGCAAAAGGCAAACGACGAAGGTCCAAGGTCAAACCTTTAAGTTATTATATCGAATAAACGCTTTCGTAATCTTAATATGACCTTTGGGACCAATGAAAAAATTTCACCACGTAAAAGTCGTAATCATATGTCATAAAAATTCATACCACAAGTGTGTGACGCCGGCGGAATTAATATACATATTTAATGGGGGAAAAAAGTTTCACACGTGTTATGGACGCTTGGTAAATGCTCACGAGGAAAAAACTTCACTATATTGTGGATATTATGCGAAAACCAAATGTATTTTGATACTGCATCACCTATTTAACATTATTCAAAACAATTTAAGGTCATCATCATCTACCTAGCATTTTTCCCGGTTATACCAGGGTCTGCTTTCTATTCTAGTCCAGATATTGACGAATTACTGATTTTTAGATAGAGCGACTGCCATCTGACCTCCGCAACCCCTGAGGGCAATCCAGTAACCATTTAGACTAGAATAATCTCCCTACAACGAGTAACGATCATTATCAGGTGATTGTGATAACAACCGGGACCGACAGCTTTACGTGCTCTCCGAGGCATGGTGGGGAGACCTACAAGGACAAACACCCAGACCTAGGAACAAATATTTATACAACTATAAATATCTGCCCCGAGCGGGGATCGAACCCGCAACCGTCGTCGTTAGAGGTACATTCAGCACCACTACACCAACAACACTAAACTAAAAATGTACGGAAAAATTTTCCTAATTAATTTTTTCGAATTCCAAGTGCGTTTTATTAGATAATATATTAAATATATCAATCTGTTTTTAATTAATTATACCTTTTATCAAAAAATAAAAGAAAAGGTGGATATATAGTTCTTCAAACATATTTGTTAAGAATAGGTTTGACATCTTTAGGCGCCATTTTCTCAAAAATGAAGTCCGTGTGGCTTGACAGACTTGTGGGTTGAGTTCCTTCTTCTTACAGCCCAGGCTTGGTACATTTACATGCTTTTACTAATATCTATTTGGAACATTATTTCTCATGTCCTTGGAATTCTACTGATATTATAAATGTATGTATGACAGACGCGTTGGCGCAATGGTCACTGCAACTGAGTAAAGCGCTAACGGTCGCGGGTTCGATCCCCGCTCACGGCAAAACGTGTGTATTGGCCATACAGATGTTTGTCGTGGTCTGGGTGTTTGTGTTAGTGTTGTGAGTGTTTCCGGACCCCCGACACAAGGTCATGAGATCTTAATGGGGGCCGTTGAGTGTGATGCGTTATTTATTAGTATGTGTGAATGGATGGATGGATGGATGGACTGAACTGATTTGGCTGAAATTTGAAATGAAGATGGCTTATATCTTGGATTTAAATTTACTATTCCACGCGGACGAAGTCACGGGTAAAAGTTAGTAGATTTATAAGTCTGGATAATAGTATCAAATAAAGATATTATAGATATTTTCCGAATTACAGTTCAATATGATGTTCGCCTTTATGGTAACTTGAATCGGCATTAAATCGTGCTAGTTCATGTCTCGTTAGATATTTAAAAATGATCCTGATTTTGGCACACAGCCCACAAAAATAATTTTTGGTTACGAATATGAAGAACGAGAATGGCGCTAGGAGTGATAAAAGCATATGGAACACCACATATAAACAACAGTTTGGGGTCAAAATACTTACATGTACAAAATTGGAATTTTTTTTCAACTGTCAAAATTTTTTATAGCCAAATATAAATTTTGGAGATCTCTTAAAAAGTACTGGAACAATTTAATTACTCAAAAACTTGTATTTTGTATTAATTTTTAATAGTTGACATGTAAATTTTGGCTATTTTGGTTATTTTCGCAAGAAGTTTTGGATCGCAATAACTATTTTCTAAAATTTTTTGATACGAATATGAGCGCGAAAGTTTGTTTCTAGAGAAAAAAAAAAACAAAAAAATGTACATATTTGTTTTCATAAAATCTATCTGTAAATTTTTATTTTTTCGTTTGCTAGAAAACCTTATTTCAAATAAAAAACTCGACCATCACATGAAAGCACCAAGTATCTCACAAGTAATACTTATTATATTAAATAAGGTTGTTAGTTTGTTAGTTAAGTTTTTGCATTGTGACTTCAAGCGATGGCCAAGTCAATCTTTTAATTAAAAACATAAAAGGTTTTTAATATTGTCTTGGTCATTATAAGATGTTCGGTTAGCTAATTACGTAATAACCTAAGACAGAAGATCCTTTAAGTAAGGACTGAATAAATTAACTGACTTGGTATGACATGGATCTCACAACTTCTTATGGTAGAATAACTGAGTTGCGAGACATGGGTTTTTATAAGTTATGTTTATAGATTCGAAACATAAGTAGACTGCAAATATCTCACAGAGTTTTCTCTTACAGAAAACAATCCATATTGCTATTCCGTTAATGAGTATCAGTCAATATTCGACTTCGTCGATTTCATAGTATTAAATAAATACATAGATACATTTGTGTTAGAAATAGTTCATTGAGACCATTGAGAGCTTCTAGCGTTTCGTGGTTTTAACCTTGTTCAGTTCTTGGCGAATTTGATAATGTTCCCAATTACCGCTTTCCTCTTTAGTGTTTTTTTTTCAATTAAGTAGCCGGCAAATGAGCTAGTGGAAGATATTAAGTGATCACCACGACTCGTGGACATTTGCAGTACCAGAGGAGCCACAATTGTATTGCCAACTTAAAAAGGAATGAGAAAAGAGAATAGGAAGCAAGAAAAGAAATGGCAGAGGATGATCTTCTATGAGAACGAGGTACTTCTCTATCGAACCAGTCCGTGTACGAGCTGTAGTGTAGGGTAAATGGGCTACAACTAAGCTCCATCTCACTAAACGGAATGCTCAACGTTAAATTAATCAGGTAATTCTTAAATGTAATATGTTGAGATAAATTTATAACTTTTATATATAGAAATAGATTTCCCAATTGGTTTTCGCTTTGGTTACTTGTTTGTGCAACGGAATAGTTGAAAATTCGCGTTATTTTCAACTTCGAATTCAGATGCAACGTTACTAACGCAAACAAACTCCGGACTTACTTTGAACCAGATTCATTCTACATTTGCTGATTGATATCGAGAATTAATTGAATTCCTAAGCACTTAGATACACGTAATACTTGACTGAATATATTTTATTTATTCGTATGAAATGATTACCATTTTAATGAACAAAGTGTCATAATGTTTAATCAAAGCTACACTGAATATTTATGAGTTTTGATACTAATTATAATGGTGGAAATTTTATGCAGAATTGTTATTAGGGTAATGTATAAGTTCGTGGTTAAATGCCATTTTCGATTAATTTCGGACATTGTCGGTAGTTTCCTCATTGTGTTAAACACCATTGCTACCATTTATTATTCCACGTGACGAAATAATTCACCCTTGTAGTATGTTGATAAAAAGTAGTGTATGTGGTATTTTGTTGTAGAAACTATATTATTGTAAAGTTTCACCGAAATCTGTTCTGTAGTTATTGCGTAAGCAACAAACATACTCTTGCATTTATAATAATAGTAATATGGCATAACTAAAAGCCATTGAAACAAAAATTGAACTGAATGATAGTTTTTTAGATTACTTGATGTCTATGGCTACAGCTTAATCTTTTAGGTAATAGCGTTCTAGTTCTTAGAGGCTATATAAAGTCTACTATCTTTTTTGTACGCAGCTTCGCTTGCAGTTATCACTAATGTAGATTTTATGTCCAAAATTTATTTTTTCATCTGGTACTCTACGATCTATTCAACTGACCTCACACAGGAGTGTAATTTCGTAGTGTATTAATAGTACCACCTGATATTAAGTGGTTACCATCGCCCGGACATCTCTCATTTAAGAACTCCGTTATTTCTCAAACGTTTCTACAATTTCATTATTTTTTTAAAAGGGTATACTTTCAGATTGATTCCATAATTTTTTTATCAAAATCGGTTTAGTAATTTGGTATTAAATTCTAAATAATTAGTATAAACGTTTGTCCATATAAACGAAATTACGTTTTTTTGCTTTTAAACTCCGTGGCTCTTTTTTAAATCTTCATTATCTGTACCCCTGATGTGTATCCAACATAATAATCAGTTAAGTACTTGAGGACCAAAAAGTTAAGGAACAAAATGAGATTTGCATTTAAAATTTTAATTAGGATAACCTTCAACTAAAAACTTTTATGGGCTTTTATATTTTTTATTCAAATACATATATAATCGCCTTAAATAAAATAGTTGGTTTCTATTGAAATTTTAATTAAGTACTTTTCACGGCGCTTGGATTAATCGTAAGCGATCCGTACATTGACGAGTTCGACTCCGTTATTCAACTAATTAACTAAACACAGAAATCCTATTTTAAATGATTTTAATGATTTAAATTACCTTAATTTTAGTGTTTAAGGAATTATATGTTTGATCTAGTATTTGGTGTTTTGTCTTCATGAGGGTGTGTTACTGCCCCTGTTGAGCCTTATACTTGCTACAGTCAGTGGGTTATAATGAGGGTCGCGAGCGGAAGCTAGTGTGATATGTTTCCTTAAATAGAAGTTAACTTGTTATTATATCTGCACAAAATGTACAAACATTTGCTTCACTGAATAACATTGTTCTCGTCGTATCAACTATTTCGTATAAGGTCTATCACAAACGAGGGGCTATAATAAAAAAAGAACCAAAGTCAGTGAAGCGTGGAAACATATGTCAAAGCCGTTCTTCGTTTTTCACGTCGAAGCTATCGATGTTTCAAAATATGTAATAAATTTCCATGATCACACTTCGAATTAAGAACAGCGTATTTTAAATATTCAGTCTTTGCGGGTTTCGTACGCGTTGGGTGGGCATTACAGTTGTAAGTTTCCTCTCGTAAGTGAAATAAAAAAAAATTGTAACCTGGTAACAGTTCTTTATTTAAGGCTAAGAACAAACCTATAAGTGTAATTCTTGTCTACTATATTCTGTAAACCGGTAAAATACGAGAAAGGCTTGGATCAGTATTTCATAACATTGACGTTCATTTTTATACTTGTTCAAACATTCGCTATATGTATAAGGATATTCTTTTATTTATGTTCGATAAGCCAATTTTAATTAATTAATATAAGATTTTTATAATTGTATTATTCAAAATAAAATAAACAACTATTTGTATTATTTATAAAAAAATATAATATAAAACCTTTGTATATAACAAAAACTTATAAAATAAAAGAAAACATTATCTTTAAATATATTTGGTGAAAATTCCAACTGGAGGCTTATAATTTCGTTCATAGTTTGTCTCTTTAAACTCAGCCACACGAACGGACGGACGACAACTACTCAGGTTTAGAAATACCCGTTAGCACCAGTTCGTTACAGAACCCTAAAAATGACGCCGAGTCCTTCGTCTGTGCGAAGCCTTAAAGTACATAAGATATAGTACTAATAAAGTGTAATGTGAACAGATTTCTCAACCGTTCCGAATAGCAAGATGTCCCGGTCTTAGTGTTAGAAGAGTCCCGCGAAAGATAAATGCGGGACGCTAATTGTTCAATTATACTGAGATGAAAAACGGCAATATTAAATGTACTTGTCATGTTTTACACTATAGTCTATTTTTCTTAACTTGTCCTATTTAGTAACAATACCCGCAAAAATAACCACGAATTTTCGAATATTCTTTTTCTTTATAATAATGATTCAGCTAAATATTTTGGTCGACAATTTTTCGTTTCCTAAATAAGACAAGATAATGTGATAATGTGAGATGTTCTGGTGGACTTCGTGTCACTTACATATGGACGATGATAAGCAATACTGTGTCAAGCCACACGGACTTCATTTTGAGAAAATGGCGTCTAAATATTTCAAGCCTATTCTTTAAAAAAATATTTGAATATGTATTTATCCATATATTTTTTCTTTTTTTGATAAAAGGTATAATGAATTAAAAGCAGATTGATTTATTTAATAAACTACTAATAAAAAGATATTCAAATGTTTGAGATTATTTAATAAATTGCAAAATATAGAACGCACTTGAAATTCGAAACAGTTATTTTAGAAACCTTTTTCCGTACTTATTTAGTTTATATGACTTTTTTTTATTCATGTTAAATAGATAGTGCAATATCACATAACATTAATATCTCCGAATTTCACTTTTAGTGGGTTAACACATTATTGCTTATCAGCATCCATATATGTATTTCTGTAAAATGTGGTCACTCTTTAATATATATATCTGAAACAGAATAAATATTTAACAAGCAAGTGACAATTTTTCATTTCTAAAACGACAAAAGACATTAAATGTTTCATAATTAAAAAAAAAACGGATTATTCTAGACGGTTGTTGGCTATATTTTATGTATGTATGTATGTATTATATTAAAACAAAATCGCAACCGAAGACGCGGACAAAAAAGCTAGAGTATTAGATATATAAATATGATATTGTTTTGTTTGTAAATGTGTTTAACGTCTTCATTTTCTTCTTCACTTTATTAGATATGTACAGAGTCTCATAGTCTTTTATTCAGCGCTTTTCCGAGCTGTACCTCCTTTCCCTCTATCTGATCTGCACAACCATACAAATGACAGTGAAAAAGTAAAGACAAACGTTCAGACCTAGAAGCAAATATTTGTACACATTTGTTATAATACAATTTGCCGTTGAATGGAAAATGTATGAGAAAATGACTATTTTCATTATTTTATTTCATAAATATTTTTTTAAAAGTTTATCTTATAATAGAAAGTTCAGGACGTAGACAAATGAATTGATGATTATAAAAATCGATCCAGACCTTCTTGTTATCAATGGTTCAACTACGTTTTATTAAATGCACACACACATATACATCCTCACATTCAGTTAAATAAAATATGCTGTGGATAGGTTTATTGAGGTAGAACCTAGCTACCCTAGCTAGCTACCCAACGACTATAGCCTGCATACGGACCGGCTTGACCTCATTCTCACAGAATCGGCGTGAAGTAGCTCATGTAGCTGTATTTCGTTCGGTGAGTGAGAGAGCCGGAAGCCTAATCCCTCCTCCTATTCCTTTCCTTACTTCCTATTCTCTTGTATCTCTTATTTATAATATAGCTGGCGACACATTTGTGGTTCCTCTGGGGTGTAAATGTCCATAAAGTAAAGTAACAGCCTGTAAATATCCCACTGGTGGGCAAAGGCCTCCTCTCCTATTAAGGAGAAGGTTTTAGAGTTTAATCCACCACGCTGCTCCACTGCGGGTTGGCGGATATACATGTGTCAGAATTTCTCCCGGCACATGCAGGTTTCCTCACAATGTTTTTCTTTACCACCGAGCTCGAGATGAATTTAAACACTAATTTAGCACTTGAAAAATCAGCGGTGCTAGCCGGGGTTTGAACCCACGATCATCGGTTAAGATCGACGTGTTCTAACCACTAGGCCATCTCGGCTCTTCAATACAAATGTCCATAGGCGACGATAAACTTAACATCAGGTTAATAATACCACTAAAATAAAACTGATATACATTTTTTTTATATTTAAAAACTAAAACATTCTACGAACCAGGCAATGTGACACTATCACATCTAAATCAGGAGATATACATAGCTAAGAGCTTGACTCTTGTCAATTAGCAAATCTCGTTGTTTCAACTTTTTCACGTTGTGTAGATTTTATAATTTTTTTTTACAAGAAAACATATAAAAATGTTTCGCCCAATTAGAATCTTGGGAGAGCAACGATGCTCAATTACATCCAAATTGTACACACGGCTTGATTTGTGTATTTTAGATAGAAAATTAATAATCATTTAGTATGAGTCGAAGTGTATATCGTTTGCATCTGAATGATTGTAGATTTGAATTGGAGTTGCATATTGAATTTTCAAGTTATAAAACCTTCGAAACTTGAAAGATACACGGTAAAGATTGTGCTTAAGTTATCTATTAGATTGGGACGGGCACACATTTCTTAAAAATATGACTTATCAAGTATAATGGTTACATATTTTAAACTTTCGCATTTTATTATTCAAATAACGAATCTTATTGCTTTAACTAATCGTAATAATACCTTTTTATTTATCCGTTCGCGCGAATTGTGTGTTAGTGTAATGTGTTCCCAGAATTACAGTAACGGTAACGACGTTATTATGATAATACTGTGAAGAAAACTTTGGCGCTTGTCGTCGGAGGGTGTTGCACCAAACAACTCATGACCACGACGAACGCAACTACGTCAAAACGTCTGCCAAGTAAAAGGTACGACAACAACAAATAGTTCTTAATAATACCTTTCGCGATATTCTTATCAAAATATGAAGTACTAGCTTCCGCCCGCGACTTCGTCCACGTGGTTATAGTAATAGGTTGGGCTAATAATGCATTGTTTTAGAACAAATTTGGTTAGCATAATAAAGGTTATTGTGAGCTAAGCTTAAAAGATAGATATATGCTGTCGCGGACTTTTTTTTAGAACTTTTAAAGGGGAAGAATTCTGTCATACATGATTTTTGCGAAACTTTAATCGTTTACGCAGCGCACGCAGCGTAAACTCTCTAAATAGGAACATATCCGCCGATTTTGAAACATTCTTCCTTGATGCTCCGCTCCTTTTTGTCTTAGCGTGGTAATATATAGCCTATAGCCTTCCTCGATAAATGGACTATCTAACACTGAAAGAATTTTTCAAATCGGACCAGTAGTTCCTGAGATTAGCGCGTTCAAGCAAACAATCAAACAAACAAACAAACAAACTCTTCAGCTTTATAATATTAGTATAGATAATTTTGTTTTACGTTTTCTTAATCTCCTGCCATCCTACATCATTTACGTTACTTTTTAAATTAGTGACACTCGTGGATTTTTTTCGTTTCTTTACTAACCATTACAAAATCAATATCAACAGATTACTCCTTCGACGTTTTAAGGAGCAGTGTGTTTCACCCACATGCTTCTATCGCTCCGCTAACAACTTGCGAACAACAAATAAACTTGCTCAATGAAAGCCTCCAAGCTGTAAGTTACACTATCCAGTACCCTCCACTTGCATTACATGGACCTTAAGGTAATAGGAATATAGACTAAATTGTATCAGCAATATCCTAGAACAAGTAATGGATATGTTTATTAGAAAATCTGCACGAAAAACAGACTTTATTGTGTTGAATTAAATGCTATATTTGATTAAATCTGAATTTATGACTTCGTTATAGGTTCCTAAATGTTAGAATGCACTGTTTGAAGAGTTTTGGCCTTAGGCTAAATTAGTTAATAATATACAGTTTCAAAAAGATACAATAGGTATTCATTATATTTCAATAAGTCTTATATGTTCATTAAATGATAAGTTTATATACTAAAAATAAATTCCAATAAATACAAAAATTAAATAATCTATGATCATTTTTTTATGTGGTGGGTCACCTGATGTTAAGTGATTAATGTGATACTACAAATGCATTGCCGGATTATAATGAAATTAAGGATGATGGGGAACAGAAATGAATGTCAATTTTCTATAAGTGTTATACTTGCTCGGTCGAGTAATTCCATACAGTGGTATTGTAGTGGCAATATGGTATCAGATTAAAAATAGTTAGTGTCTTTAGAAATGGTCAATGAATCTATTGGAATACCATAATCAAAATTTTTCACGATCACGTTAATTTCTTAATTTCAAAAGGTAATGAAACCCAAATCCAACAACCCAAAAACAACCCAGAAACAACTTATAATTTGCTTGCTAATATTGAAGCTTTAAAATTGGGATTCGTGATGTGTGTGTAAATTTTCCAATACTCAAATAAGCCGATTATAGAAATAATAGCTATTAGAATGTTTTAACCGACAAAAGTCAATGTAATTTCTATTAAACTTATCTAGCAATATTCTCTAAACATTACCAACTCAACGAACAAACTAAAAAGGAGATTCTGAACTGCAAATTCTAAATGCATTGAAACTATAAGCCTCATCTAACAATCACACAAATCGTATCTATTCATTTAAATCGAAAGTTCTGATTGCTCTTAATTAGCGCTTCACAAATCCTATATAATTTGAACCTTGGTAGTCTAACAGATGCAGATAATCTGCGTTTTGAACTACTATTTGTAAGTATTTAGGTAAATTTCATTTTTATTTAATTTTGATTTGATTTGGTTTATTTTGTATTAAATTTTTATTTGTATTTAATTAATTTAAATTTAATTTAATACTGATTGAATTTAAATTTGAGTTTGATTTTATTTTGATTTAATTTTAATTTTATTTAACTTGTATATTTATCCTGAATTAATTAAATAATTTAAACAAGTTTTAAATTTGCTCTGTAACTGTAACTATTATTACTTATAAAATAAATATACATACTCAATGAATGCTATGTACACTTGTAATTGACGTACATATCAGACTTTAATATAACTTCTAAATTTTAATATAAATGTTTGTAATATGTATGTTGTAAGTGTGCTTAAATAAATAAATAAATGAGTATATTAATTCGTATTACAATGATTATCTGTACACAAGGTGACAACTCGGCATGTTTTGGATATTTTACGTGCGAACTATTTTTTTTTACATTCATTTTCATGAATGGTAAGTCTATACATATAGACGCTGATGGTATATATAGCAACACTAAATCAAGCCACACGGACTTTATTTTTATAATGTGGCGTCAAACATGTCAAATCTTTTTATATTTGTTTAAAGACGTATATATCCATCTTTTCTTTTCTATTTTGATAAAATGTATAATGAATTAAAAGTAGATTGGTATAATAGAAAGATTGTATCTAATAATAAGTTTTTCAGATATATAAGATTATTGTATACTGCAATATACGGAACGCATTTCGATATTATAAGCATTAAATTAAGAAACTTTTTCCGTATTTATTCAGTTCAAATGACTTATATTTTGATTGTTCATCAGCATTCATGTATAGAAGTCTACAAGATCCAACATTTTCTCAGAAATACTTTCTATATAGAATCCTTCACGAAGAGAGGTCAATGGGGAGAAATCTAAAACTATGACACAGTTGAAAGAAACCATAGCGTGGTTGACTTTATGAATTATACGAGCCGTATTTAGTAAGATACAACTAGTCTCAACAACAACAATAAAAACAACAAATTCTCTTTATTGTACAACAATTAAACAGAAATAAGATGAAAAAGTACATGAGAAGGAAAAATGTACAAAGGCAGTCTTATCGCTAAATGAGCGATTTCTTCCAGACGACCATAAACTTAAGAGACAACAAAGTAAAGAGAAGTTTAGAGTTGCACAGATCAAAGTTAAATTTTGAGTAAAATATCTTTCATAAACAAATACACAGCAATATACATATACTCAAATATATATTTATATACATACTAGCGACCCGCCCCGCCTTCGCCCGAGTTACATACAGATTCGCAATAATTTATCCTAATTCACCCGCTTAGGAATAAAATTAAAAAAACGCTGCCTACATGCAGCGCACGCAGCGTAATCTCTCAATAGGAAAATATCCCCCGATTTTGAAACATTAATTGGTGCGCCGCTCCTATTGGCCTTAGCTTGATAATATATAGCCTATAGCCTTCCTCGATAAATGGGCTATCTAATACTAGAAGTTTTTCAAATCGGACCAGTAGTTCCTGAGATTAGCGCGTTCAAGCAAACAATCAAATGAACAAACACTTCAGCTTTACCTATAATATTAGTTTAGATAAATAAGTGTACATTAAACAAAATACATTTAAATACATTATGTATTTAAATATAATATACTAAAGTTAACAAAGAATATTATATAAAGGACGTATTTAGTGTCAAGTAGTGGGTTTTCATATACCTTTTGAAACAAGCGTGGGATTGAGCTTAGAAAGAGTGGAAGAGAGTTCCATATGCAGTTTGACAGACACGTTGGCGCAGTGGTCGCTGACTGACTCAAGCTCTAACGGTCGCGGGTTTGATCCCCGCTTACGGCAAATGTCTGTATTGGCCATACAGATGTTTGTTGTGGTCTGGTTGTTTGTATTAGTCTTGTGAGTGTTTTCGGGCCCCCGACACAAGGTCACGCGATCTTAATGGGGCCTGTTGAGTATGATGCGTTGTTTGTTTATATGCGAACGGCTTTGACTGTAAAGGAATTGGAATCAAAGGAGAATGTGTGAGAAGGAGTTTTTAAAATAAGATTTAGGTTTGGATCGAAGGGAACGTTTATGGGTAACGCAAGTGTTAGGACTAAAAAGTAAACAGTACAGTGTGGAAAGGACATGAGCATGAGTAGTCTCTGTAACAATTTTTCTCTTGCAAAAAAATATTTCCTTTACTTCTTGCAAGGACGAGGATTTATATAGTAAGGGTTAATGTTATTCTAAATTAAAGGTTTATTTATTTTTAAACCAGAAACAAATATACAGAGTAAATCTTCAACCCACAGTGAAGTTGGAACAATATTCCTGGACTGTTTCCAGATTTTTAATTAATTTCACACATGTACTCCAATTTAACCTCGATTGTACACGGGACGCCAACTACGTGCGCATGTTACCGCATACTTGTACATATATAATGTAACTGTATACGTTATTTGTTATATAAATATTATGAGCTCGGTGCTCTTTGGTTTGGAAGCCATTCCAGGTTTGGAACAAGTCAATTGACGGGCTTGTTGAAAATGGGAAAAAATATGTCAAATATGTAATATATAAATAAGTCCGATGAACGGTATAATAGGGAATATGAATTTTTTCAAATATTTTTATTCGATACTTAATATCGCTACATAATAGTAAAACTTTCACTCCAAAAAAGTATCTAAAAGTATTTTTAAATAAAATATTCAAAACTATAGGCAACCAACGCGGGCATTTCAAACGCCCATGATCTTGGCGCGCTTGGTGTGACGTCAAAGTCTATGACAACAAACAAATATGTTTAGAGGTTAGGTTAAGGAAGTACTGTGTTGTGCTACAATTTTACAATGTTTTTTTTTTTATTTTTGAAACGATTTCCGTGTCATTTCTTACAAAACATGTGATTTATTCTATTCAATTCTTTGATTTGTGGCATAAAACTACCTAAATCACATGCATGTATCTATATAAAATGTTGTATCTAGTGATGTTCCCGATATCCGTATCCGGTTTATTAAAGGGAGAAGAAAGATCCGTATCGTTATCTGTTTTTGGCGGATATTTCACTTTATTATTTTAAGATAAATAGATAGAATAATAGACCTCTTAAAGCGACTTTGGGGGTCAACTGGGGACCCAAAAGCTGGCAGCTACCTCGGTCAAAGGATCAGCTTGGCCATTCAACGGCGTAATGCTGCCAGTATTTTGGGAACGTTACCCAGATGCTTGCTTTTACCCAGTGGCTTAGATGAGGTCTACAATCTTTTGTAATAAATTATCCTTTTTTATTAATTTTTTGTATTAATTCACGTTAGTTTATTAAAGTGTTATATTTTGCGCTATAGTCTAGATAAATAGATTAAATTTTATATATACCTATGCCTTGTTTCATACTAAATTATAAACAAAACCAAAGAAAGACCCACACAACACAAGTCACAACATTTAATTTCTTGACGTATGCTTACGTCATAATAATTATTTATCTGTGTACTTTTAAACTTAATCTCTTCGATTTGATAGACGCGTTGGCGCATGGGTCACTGCAACTGACTAAAGCGCTAACGGTCGCGGGTTCGATCCCCGCTCACGGCAAACGTGTGTATTGGCCATACGGATGTTTTTCGTGGTCTGGGTGTTTGTGTTAGTGTTGTGAGTGTTTCCGGACCCCCGACACAAGGTCATGAGATCTTAATGGGGGACGTTGAGTGTGATGCGTTATTCAGTAAATCGTAGCATACTGCTTACAATTTAATGCACACTTTTTCGATGTTTATCGAAGTAAATTAATTATGTTAAGTTAGGTTAGATTTTCTATGATTAATTATGTTTTAACCAATGATCAGATTTAAACCCACGCTAGCACTGCTGAGTTTTCAAGTGCTAAATTTATGCTTTAATTCATATCGAGCTCGGCGGTGAAGGAAAAACTCGTTAGAAAACTTACATGAGCCGGGAGAAATTCTAACACATGTATCCGCCCCACAATGATTTAGCGTGATTGAAGCTCTAAGCCTTCTCCAGCATAGAACAGGAGGCCTTTGCCCAGCAGTGGGATATTTACAGTCTGTTACTTTAAATTCTAACCTAAATTCAAATTAATACTATTGAAATAAATAACTAACCTAACCCAACATTTGTAGGAAATTCACGATTCATCGAAAGTTTTCAAACATAATATAACGGTACAATTTAACGCTGACATATTCATAGATTATACAACGAAAAGTTTTGCTTTTACGTTAATAAAACATATGCTAACAAAAAACATATACCCGAGTTGAAAGTAGGTCAAAAAACACATTTAACGAGTCAGTCATGGTTGTAATTAACTTTGATATTAATGTTTCTGCTCCCTCACATCCGTGACACATGACACGGCTATAATTTTTGCGCATATCTATTAAAAACATAATTTTTAAACCAACAAATTTAAATTTTATTGCCAGTAGAGATCTCAAAGTTCAAGTCTGAAATATGTAAAAATAATATGAATAGGTTCATTCAATTTATTTTTGTTTTTTTTTTTTAATTATTTGAAAAACGTACACCAGTGAAAAACTTTTCCGAAAAAAAAAAAATTCGAGTGTTTTATTCATGGCTACGACCATTACCGAAATACCGAAAAAGGCAGTTTATCAATGAATATAAAATGCGAGAAATAAATCGTGTTTTACAACTAAAGTGCTAGTAAATTATGAATGAACTAAAACGAAAAATATACAAAAAAAAAAATGTCCGGAACATTCCATTTCATTTGCATGTTTCGAAAATGTCACGTACAACGAACGGACGGACAATGTTTTACAGTGATAATGGAATGTTACCAATTCATCATTTTTATATACACATTTATAAAATTTTATTACTTAGTACATCTGTAAGCTGCAGAAGTTTGAAATTTATTTTTTTTATTCGTTTTATTTAAAACGAAAAAATATTAACGGACGAAATTTTTAACGATGCCATTATTGTATATTTTACTAGCTGGTGCTCGCGGCTTCGTCTGCTATGTCTGTGATGCCTACGTCATAGTAGATTTATGCATGCAAAGTCTCAGCGCGATCGGTTTAAAATTTACAAAGTTTCATACAAACCTTCATCCCCAATTTTATCCCTTTTGGGGTAGAATTAATCAAAATCCTTTCTTAGCGAATGCCTACGTCATACCTTTGAGTTATATATATTAAGATATTTTGAAAGAGTCAAAGAACACATAAAAATACACACACAGATCAATCCGCAGTGGCTGATCATATTTAAGACTCGGGAACTCGGAGATATTTGCGCCGTATAATAAATCATTTATCAAAATCGACCTATGCGTTTGGCCTAAATAGGGTCACAAAAGTATAAGCGCACATACACACATTCATAGCCTGAAAAACAATAAAAATAACTTCATACACACATACAAACAGTAAAACACATACGCGTTCGCACATTTTTGCACACCAAGTCACGCTTTTAAATAATTACACCTGCTCAAATGATAGCAATGTATTATTCAAAATGACAAACTAACTCGGTCACAGAGCAGCGAGACAATAGAGACACCGTCGCTTTGTCTGACTGTCGTCAACACTCACAAACAAAGAGACGGAATTAACACTCAATTCTATTATACAGTTTACTCTGTTAATTGTTAATTGGCTTTAGTTGGACGATTAATATGAAGAGGAAATGTTTCATTGTTCGCGATGGGAATACACTCTTGGTGGTAAGTACGTCTCGTCTTAACTGTTAAATGTCGTGTTGCAAATGGAATGCTGTTTTTTTAATGATTTTATTATTAAGTGTGTTGATGTAATGATTACATTTTTGAAAGATTTTGTAATAGGACATTGCAAGACAATACAATGGGACTTGGCATCTGCACCTTATTCGAGAGATTAATTTATTTTAGATTTTGACTTTGTCAGTCAAATATAAAGAAAAATATAAGCAAAGTCCAACGTATTTAGTATTTTAATTTAGTAATATTTATTTATTTATTTCTAACACAAAAAAACCAGTTTGTAAAAAAAAAAACATTAAAATTGTCTTATCGTAAAAATGCGTTATCTGTAATTAAATTAATCTACACACGCATTACCTGAGTACACTACACGATGTCCACGTGACCTTTCCAACTAAAGATCTTATTAAGTGTAACGAAAGTTGTTACTTAGGACTGTATCATGCATCACAGAACCAATAAATAAAACAAAAAGAAATACTAAAACACCAAATTATACAATACTATTTTATAATTTATCAATAATCATTTAATCATTTAATTTTGTTCGAATAATTATTTTGGTTATATATGGATCATTGCAAAGATAATACTTGAAAAAAAAAAACTCTGTATTATTGCACCATCTAATGGTATTACGTACTAGGAACAACTTCTGGGAAATAATAGTATAGGGCAAACTAAAGGAAGAGTCAATTATTTTACAAAATACTAATACTTGTTCAACGCTCTTTTCTTGAGAGGCAATTAATCAATAATTACAGCCTTGCTTTCAATAACATATTCCATCCTGTAGTTCACGCGTACAAAGTCGCGGGCACAGCTAGTCAATATATCGATATTATGTTATGTCCAACAGCATAAAACCGTCCGTATTGCCCCTTTACCTTCGTGTTACCTTCAGTTAGTATTATGGCGTCTATATACGAAGGGGAAAATTAGTTTTCTCCGACAGAGGCTCTTATATCGGTTGTTGGGAAGTCAATAATAAGTGTATTGAGTCATCCGTGTAGATAACAAGTCTTGATGTAAATAACTAATACGATTCGTTGTGAAGTTTCTGCCTAATGCGTGTGTTACACTTGTAAGTTTTCCTTGGACTTACACAAGGTTTACATTATTATTTATCATTGCTTTTACACGTGAACAAAATTGTGGAAGGTTACGTGAATATTTGTTAAAAGAAGATGTAATATTATGTAAAAAAAATATTTTTATATATTGTTTTTAAATACAATACTGGCACTTTAGTTATCAACTTGATGGGGTTTTTAAAAAAAGAGGAATTCATAAAACTTGAAAGAGAGAATGAAAAAAAGGACGGTTTGGAAATTGAAGGAAAATAAAGGGAAAATTGTAAATGTAACGGTGATATTCAATGTTAAAGAAGTTTATGGAAAATATACAGGAGTGCGATATTAAAAGTGTCTGACTGTTTATGTATTCTCCGGTGTCGTGTATCATATGTACTTGTAAATAACTAATACGATTCGTTGTGAAGATTCTGCCTAATGCGTGAGTTACACTTGTAAGTTTTCCTTGGACTTATGCAAGATTTACATAAGTTATTTATCATTGCTTTTACACGTGAACAAACTTGATGTAAGCATCTCTTGACGTGACTTATTTATTGTAACTGACAGCTTAGGTGAGGTTATCAGTTAAATAAGTCAGGCCAGAATCGAGTAAGGTCTAGGGGTTAGCAAATACTACGGGCGCGTCGGCCTAACCTTGGTTAAGGTCTGGGGTGATAACTAAGGCTTGATATACAGTACTGAGATATAGTTAGCTTGGAGCTTGAACCCAGCATCGAATAGTCCAGGCTCGGTTAATCAAAGCCGGACCAGGGCTTGAATTAGCTTCGAATATTCGAACCAAGAGACGAGATAGCCTAGTGGTTAAAACACTTCGATCTCAACCGATGAGCGTGGGTTCAAAACCCGACTAGCACCGCTGATTTTTTAAGTTCTAAATTAGTGTTTAAATTCATCTCGAGCTCGGCGGTGACGGAAAACATCCTAAGGAAACCTACATGTGCCGGGAGAAATTCTGAGACATTTTCCACCAACCCGCAGTGGAGCAGCGTGGTGGGTTAAGCTCTAAACCTTCTCCTTAATAGGAGAGGAGGCATTTGCCCAGCAGTGGGATATTTAAAGGTTGTTACTTTACTACTTTTATTCGACGCTCAGTTCATCAGAACTGGTCAAGTACTGGGCCAGCATAGAGTAGCTAAGCGTCGGGTGCCCAGGTTCGTCCTAGCTCGGATTGAAATAACTCGTATACTTGAAGCTCCTAAATGGTTATTTAAATATACGAAAAAAAAGTAAATTCCATTTATATTTTACAAAATTAATAATTCAGTAATACAAGTCTAGTTCCTTCTATATTGAAAATCGATCAAATATTAATCGAATTGATAGTAATAGTTTACATAACCTAAGTCAACATATTCCTTTTGATATTAATTTTGCACAGAGTATTATTGTTCTATTATTAACAATGAACAAAATTATTATAATACTAGTTAAAAAAACAGACGTTGTCCTGTCTTAAGTATGTATATTCAAATCGAATTTATATAAATAATATGACAATAAACTTATCTCACTTAACTCTACTTAGGATCTCATCAGGGACGTAACTATAAGGTGGCAGAGCTGGCAAAAAGCCACGGGCCCCTGATCCGAGAGGGCCCTGGCCTAAAAGTACGTTATACTAATAAACGTTATTAATAAAATCTTATTTAGAGTAAATCGTTATTTCATTATATTATATACATATATATGGACGCTGATAAGCAATACTGTGTCAAGCCACACGGACTTCACTTTGAGAAAATGGCGTTTAAAGATGTTAGGTTTTTAATAAATATGTTTGAAGAAGTATAAATCCATCTTTTCATTTATTTTTTGATAAACGGCATAATAAATTAAAATCAGATTGATATATTTAACATATTATCTAATAAAACATTTTTCAAATATTTGAGATTATTGTGTAAATTGCAAAATATGGAACACATTTGAAATTCGAAGCAATGAATTAAGAAACGTTTTTTTCCGTACTTATTTAGTTTATATGACTTCAATTTTTTTATTGATGTTAAATAGTTGATGTAGTATCAAAATACATCAATATCTCCAAATTTGACTTTTAGTGGGTTCACACATTATTGCTTATCAGCATCCATATATACACTCAACTAAAATGCATACAATTCTATTAATAGTTTTGGGTAACTACTTAAGTGGTTCCTTAAAATTAAGTTAAAACATGACGATTTTTACTGGAAGGCCCCATCCAAAGAATTTGTCACGGGCCTTAGATGATATAGTTATGCCTCTGGATCTCATGATCCCGTGTCGGAGGTCTGGAAACATAGAACACAAACAAACGTTCAATTCGCGACAAGCGTATAGCAAATACGTTTGCCGTGAGCGGGGATCGAACCCGCAACCCTTAGCACATCTGTCGGCAGTGATCACTACGCCAACGCGTCTGTCATATAACGATAAAATTAACCTATGCTACTCTTAAAGATTGTTTTCATCGCACGATCTGTTATTTAGGCGAACTGACTGACTGTTATGTTACTTAAAAAAATTATATAAAAATTAAAAATTATTAAAAAAAAAACATATAATGTACATTAAAATTGGACATTTCTTACCAAATTTTTTTAATTATTACCTTACGTATTTAATTATACATATAGGCATGCAAAATTTAAAATCAATGGCGGCTAGTCATAATGGATGGTATAAAGTTATCGATACAAAGCGGAAAAACTAGTTTCGATTTTAAATCAATTACTGTAATGGGAATTTTTGCTTTTGCAATAATTTGACGAACCGAACAAAATTGAATTGGAGAGTGAATGAATAGATTTATGTGAACGAATTGTATCGAATGGTTTTAGATGTGATATACGTTATTGAGACGGTGGATTGTTAGGTTTTTATTTATGTAATCCAGTTTAATATAAAGTTAATGATGTAAGACTTTTTAATTAACTGGCTTTCCCTTGCAGTTTCACTCGCGTTTATGGTTAATTTTTCGCTCCTATGAGTCGTAGCGTGATGTAATACAGCCTATAACCTTCCTCAATAAATAAAGTATATAGCACAAAAATATTTTTTCAATTCGAACCAGTGGTTCCTGAGATTAGCCCGTTCAAACAAACAAACTCTTCAGCTTTATGATATTCATATTTAATATAACGGGTCTTAACGCGATAATTAATAGTGACCACGACGAATGCAACTTCGTCAAAACGTCGCGTCGGGCAATAAAAAAGGTATTGAAACCATTAGTTATCGCGATTAGACTCGTTATATCAAATATGAATAATATAAATCGCGACAGTTTAAAATATATAGCTATATAATAGTATAGATTAAAAAATCAAAAACCCGACTGCGTAGGAAGGCCATCTGCAGCCATCTGCCATGAGTACCGTATCAATGTCAATTCTGTCTAAACGCCTAAAAGTGAGAATCGTTTCTAAATTTAAAGTTAAATTGGAGTTATCCCGATATGTTAAATATGAATTCTCTCCCTGTGCGCCGTCGTGTCGGCGATGCTCCGCAAGGAATCGGCGTAGGAGGCCGTAGCATCCTTCTGTGAGACCGGCATGGTCCAGACATATGTAGCATGGCGGGCCCGGGAGAAATCGATTCCGCCCGACGAGGACGATCGAGGCATCGTCCTTTGGGCCTTGTAGCCCCACCCGGACCCAGGGCAGAATAAATAGGACGCGCACTCCGGCCTTGGGAACGTGAGATGGGGTCCCACGCATCATTTTTCATACGGCCCCGAGGATGGCTTCGATATGCCGTACGCACCAGCGAGGGGCAGCAAAGAAGGCAAATAGTGGGTACAAATATCACCTACACACATAACCTGATCTCTGCCAAGGAATTGGGTGTCTTTTCGAAGATTTCCCCTGCGTAAACCGAAAAAGGCCATTTTGTAAAAAAATTGTAAAAATCTAAATACATTTTGTTGGGCCGTCAAATCCGATTATACACGCTTTTTTTAATAAAGCACTTAGTAATCGCGAACATTTACCTATTCAAATTTCAACGAATTTAATCCATTTTTATCATCTCTGAATCCATTTGGATTAGTTTCAATGTAATAACATGAAAAATAATAATACGCGTGTGTATTGTATCTCTCAATCTCTCATAATTTAATACAATCAGCCGTTGGAATTTCGTATGTAAGACCGTTGTAGATTGTGTCAAAGCATTTTACTTAATGGATTTTTAATTTTTCGAACTTTATTATACAAAATTTAATTTAAATTAGATCATTTAAGGTCATTTTCCCTCAAAGCTATGGCAAGAAACTCGGTTGCTCGATTGTTTAGAAATACGGAGTATGAAGTTTCCCGAACAAACGAGGACACAGATCGGACCATACAAATATACACGAGAGTCTCCGAAAGAAATAGTACTTGCCTGGGCATGACAACGGCTTTTACAATGTATTAGAAATCGCGGTGAGCGTTCTAGAGTGACCTATTATATCGGGAAACATTTTTTTTCATATAATGTGCATTCGATCTGACTTAAGTTCTTGGTGGACATTTTTTGACGGTTTAGAGACTACACACCACAGCCATAAGTCCCTTATTCTGCGCAGACCTTAAAAGTGACAGAAGTCAAGCCACATGACAATCTGTAACAGCGATAGTCTAAAAAAAAATGCTCTTAATGTCGCTAATGAGCATGGTTTTATCAAACACTTAAAGCAGTACTTATTACGCTATCAAACTGAATAGACCCTAATATTAGTATTCTGTATCTCAAATATTTTCGTTTAAAAAAAATATAACAGCATCAGTATTCAGGACGATAGTGGACCATCATTCCGACCTTCCAACGATATCTCCGCCGAAGCGATCATAAACTCACATGATATCATTCTGGATGAACGAAATCTAACAATCTTCATTTACTTTTATCCACCAGAAGTTTATTCGGAATTGAACCTTATTTCTATATTTAAAAGAACTAATTTTTGACAGGGTTTCGTTAAGAGGTAAGTTTGTATGATGAAGATTTAATCTAAAACCCATAGAGCGGGTAATATATTCTGTTTATACTGTTAGTGTATTTATTTTATTAAAATATTGTCTTGTGTATCATGTTTATTAAGAAAAATATCTAATAAACTAGCGAGATCATATTTTGTTTCGTTCAAATACAAATACTATATTTTCTCTGGTACTTTTCCATAAATATAGATATGTTTGGAAAGGATTTTAATTAATTTCTTTTTAATGTAATACAGACCAACGTTTGGACGCAGTACTATGTCAAGCCACACGGACTACATTTTGAGAAAATGGCGTCTAAAAATGTCAAAACTAATCTCAATAAATCTGTTTGAAAATGTATTTATCCATATGTTGTTTCTATATTGACAAGTAGCATTACACTTTATGTATAAATTAAAAGCAGATTGGTTAGTGAAAAGATTTATCTAATACTATGTTTTTCAAACATATGTGTATATTGCATAATCCAGATTATGGAAACCACTTCAATATTAAAAAAAAATTGATTAAGAAACTTTTTTCCATACTTATTTAGTTCAGATAACTAAATTTTTTTTAATAATGTTAAATAGATGATGCATTATCAAAATGCACCAGTATCTCCGAATTAAACTTTTTTGTGGGTTGACGTATTATTGCTTATTAGCGTCCATTTGATATTTCTTCCGCGGAAGGCCGTAGTAGAGTAAAACTTACAATATGTATGTATACTTATTATTCTAGTCCAGAGTTTGACAAGTTACTGATCATATAGAACGATTGCCATCCGACCTCCATAATTCCCAAGGGCACATCAGTATATGTTCGTGTGAAATGTAATAAAACGATGTGGACTGTATTTTATAGGTATATTGAAAGCAATTGGACTGCACGTATTAGAGGACGTAAATATGTCGTGTCGCGTCTAAGGCTGAATCTTGTCTCTTGGTCATCGCCGCGCTGCGTCGCCGACGCCGTCAGTGGGAAGCCTCGTCCCGCCTCCGCGCCCCTCTCATCGTATTGGCGCGAACAGTATACAATTGTACTAATAACATTGATCTATAACAATATTTACCCCCTAAGATTAATGATCATATTATTTGATTGTAGCACCAACCGGGACCGAAGGCTTTACGTGTTCCCCTAAGAACGATGTATACCAGCCAACCAATGATAAAGTCCCAGACCTAGGTACCAATATTTGTATATTAAGCAGAAATTGAATCCTAAACTGTCAGCGTTAAATGTACATTCAGCACTATTCCACCAGACCAATCATCAATATACTGAAACGTGATCTTACAATGTATTGCATGACATATAATACCTATAACTAACTATGTATACAAACGATTATTATTTATTGTAATTTCTACCAATAATAGGAACAAAATAGAAGACATCACTATTAGGTGCATCAATAATGCGATTGGGTAATTCAGCCTCCAACTTACGAAATGAGTCTAAAATAAACTCGTCAGAAGTCCTCTTCTTTTTCTTATTCGTTATCGTTATTGCTGACGGTCTTGCCAGTCCTAACATGCTTTAACTGATTATCTGACGAGCTATTTCTGCTCTGCTCTGTCCTAGTCTTCTTTTAGGGCAGTTGGAATAGAGTACTTTTAAGGTTACAAAACTCTAGTCCACCAAATTACGTTTCTTCCAATAAACTAAAAACAAGAAATCAATCAAAGAAAACCGAACAAACATTTCACAAAATTGAGAAAATCCAAATACTCCAAGAAAGTATAAACAATAAATAGTCTCAGAGAAATGGGGCGAGGTGTTAAAATGCCTAAGCTATAGATAAAGTGCAATCATGTAATGTGGAAGTGCCTTATCCAAGTTACGTGACACTATCAGGCTGTATTTCAAATTTGGGGCCGCAGTTATAGCGGAAAAGAACGACTTTTATTCAATGGAAGCATCTCAGTACTGACCATTAATGCATTATGCTTGTTTTTACCCGAATGCTTGATGCAAAAGGTAATAATGTGTTTCATCCTATGTATGAATGTATGTATGTATGTATGTGGGTTTGTACAAATGTGGCTTTATTTAGACTGTTTGGTCTATTTTGTTGGCCGATTTTTATAAATTTTTATATAGTACGTCATTTGATTCGGCATAAGGTCGCGAATGTCATAAATAGCATAAAAACTTGGAATAATCAAAATGGCCGATTTCGGACGATAAAATGTGAAAACAAAAAGATGAAAATCGATAAACTATATCAAGTGGAGTATCGTTGAAAAGGGTTTTAAAAATCATTTAATTTTAATTTTTAAAATGAAAAACTGAACATCAGTTCTGTAAGTTTTGTAGTGACCTCGTAGCACTAATTTAATAATACTAGGTACTGCTCGGTTCAAGTTTGATTCTTCCATAAAAAATTTGAATCTCTTTTCGGGGTAAATTTATGGTTTGAATTTTGGATATCTTTTCTTAGCGATTGCTATCGTAATAATTATCTGCGTGCCAAAATCCAGTACAATCCGTTCTGTGTTTTGAGCTGTGTCTTCATATCAGTTAGTAACGATTGCCATTGAAATATAGAGATTATTCAAACGTTATGTGTATGTTAAGTAAAAAAAACCTTGGAAATGAAAACGAAAAGTAGAGCATTTGCATCAAGAAATTTAATAAATGTTTTCAAATTCTAATAAAGGTTTACATAAGATGTTACTTATTATTTTACACTTGAAAGAATTTACTGTCAGTATCTTATTTTTGGCACCCACAGCTTTCGTAACTACTTACGACGTATCTGTTACTAGATTACAGAGTTGTTTTATATCGTTCACGAGAGTAACATTTACAAGTGTAATTCGTGCCTTACAGTATAATGTTAAATATTTTCCCTCTTACACTTGGACGGGACAAAATGCAAATGTTCACAGTTCCGAACTCAGCGTTATCTTTCTGTTTCGTGAAGAGATTTACGTGTTTAGTTTCAGCTTTTAGTTCTCCTATTCTAATATTTTATATCTTTTTAGATCCTTTTCGTTTCCACTGATCTTATATGTTTGTAAATTAGATAGATAGACTTAAAGTTTAACATATTCTTTTTTTATGTGTTTTTGCACACCTCAACCTATCTTGTATCTAAGCCAACGTTTTGTACTTATATTTCTTTTTTGCGATAAAGAATTTATAAATTAAAATAATAGATAAGTACTTAAATCATAACTAGTCCGCCATATTGGATAATCCGCCATATTGGATTTAGAATGACATCACAAAGCTAACCAAGCATTGTCATTTAAACTAAGCGTGTATACAAAATATCAACTCGGTTGAAGATAACTGTTTCAAAATTAAGTTGCAAGATTCCATCCGGATAAACATACATACATTGCAAGTAAAATAAAATATTGTTATGAAATAATTGATAGATATCTACTTAAATATTGTCTTTTTTTGTGTTTTTACTCTTCTTCTTTCTACTTCTCTCTGTCTGTCTGTCCGTCCGTCCGTTCGTTAGCGGGCTTTGTATTACTATTGCCGCTATAATAACAAATAATAATTATAGTCACTCATTGTTATTGGTTTTATTGTTATAAGCAACATAGATCATAACTGCTACAGATGTCTCTAATTAAAAGAATCGAGTTGTATCAATAATAAAAATAAAACTAATAACTGATAGCAAAACTTATAAGGGTAATTCTCGCCTAAGAGCTATTTTAATAACTTTTTTGTATCGTAACTCCTTCAACTATTCGTGATATTGCATACTTTGACATTGCTAGTATTCTACATTATTTGGACGCTGATATGCAATACTGTGTCAAACCATACGGACTTCATTTTGAGAAAATGGCGTCTAAAGATCAAACCTATTCTTGATAATTTTTTTTGAAGAAGTATGTATCTTTTCTTTTCTATTTATTCTTGCTTTCTTTTCTTTCTATTTAAGTAAAAGGTATAATGAATTATAAGCAGATCAGTATAATGAAAAGTTTTATCCAATAATAAGTTTTTTTTAATACATGAGATTATTTTATACTTATTTAGTTTAAATGACTATAATTTTTTGTTATCGTTAAATACGTAAGTCCTTATCGGAATACATCAATATCTTTGAATTTGATTTTTTATAGGTTTTCACGTTATCGTTTATCAGCATCATTTTTAGTATTATGGTTAAATTTGAGAGCGAAGTGTCCAAATTTAAAGGCGATAAAATTGTGCAGATTTATATATACCTATACTTATGTACATTGTACATGCACATCTCATTGAAATTTACGTTAAATAATATCTTTATATTTCATTCATTGATACAGTTGCAAAACTACTCAAATTGTAAATTTTAATTCGCCTTTAACATCGTTAAAATACAACTACATCCTATTTTTCTTTTCGCTATAAATATTCTTCATTGGAGTCGAAAAACTTTTTTTCAATTTAGAAACTTTTAATGTGACGGCTCTCTCGTTCGGAAAATTTTCTATCTACGCTCATATTAAAATTCCGACCGCACATTCGCGTAGTAACCTCTGAAAGAAACTTTAAATGTACAAAACAGTACTATAACTTTTTTCGTTTCACAATTTGGCACAATTCAGGTGTAATTTGACGTCGCTCTAACTTTTTTATAACAAAAAACAGATGGCAAAAGAGCAGACGGGACCTGACGTTAAGTTAACACCATTATGCATAGACGTTTGCAGTACCAGATCAGCCTCAAATCAACCAGCTTGAAAAGGAATATGTCACGAAAGGTAATAGGAAGTAATGCATGGGAGGCTTAGGCTTACGGCTCACTCACTCACCGTACGAAACCAAGCTATATTGGCTACTTCACGATGATTGTCTGCGAAAGTGAGATACTGTCCAGGACTATCTAGCCAGTATTCGAGCTGTAGTCAATAGGCTTTAGCCAGGTTCTACCTCGATAAGAGTTGCCTCTTCATGCCATTTCAAAATGAGAGAATGTTGTCAATTCGTAGCTAGTATATTTTTTAATATTCGCTACATCGGAGATTCGTCATTTGGTAATTGACTTTGAAAATTATTTTTTATTTGCAATGATGTATTCTGAGAATAGTCTCATAGTATTTTGATCAAAGTTAAGATTTACTAGTTTGGTTTTTAAATCAAAATACGTATTTTGGGTTTTATAGTTGGTTTACTTTTTTTAGTTTTTAATTATTTTCTTTGTACAAAGTAAAAGTTACATCACAGCCGTCACTTAAAATTGATTTTTGATTTCAACGGAAATGTTCACTATATTGCTGAAACCATTTTGATAATTGGATGCTGATAAGCAATAATGTGTCAAAAGTCGAATCTGAAAATATTGATGTATTTTGATACTACGTCACCTATGTAACATTATCCAAAAAAAATTCAAGTCATCTAAACTAAATAATTCGAAATTCAGGTGCGTTCCATATTTTGAAATTTATAAAATAATTTCAAATATTTAAAAACTTATTATTAGATAACATATTAGAAAAATCTATCTGCTTTTGATTAATTATACATTTTATCAAAATAGAAAAGAAAAGATGAATATATACGTCTTCGAACAGATTTATCAAGAATAGGTTTGACATCTTTAGACGCCATTTTCGCAAAACGAAGTCCGTGTGGCTTGACACAGTATTGCTTATCAGCGTCCAATTTTCAGTGATAACAAGTGTCGCGCATACCTCGCAAACCAAACGGATTAAATATGATGAACGTGCACTATAAAGGACTGTTGTAATACCTCGTTCATCATTACCTTGTTAAATTGTATTAAGCTGAGTTATATGAAGCGATGCAACGTGAAATTTTAATTTAAAATTTGCAACTGTTACGATGCAGATAACTGACGACAGTCCTATTAGACTCATATGAAATGTTGAATTTAAGTATTTCACTACCTAAGAGTAATGCTTTATATTATTGTGCTTTAGTGTAGAACGTAAAGTAGTAGAACAGAATTGGTCTCGAAAGATGGAAGGTATTTATTAAATACGAATAGAAAAGACTCTCAAAATTATTTATTATACAACAAATTATTTTCTTATAAAACTCTGCCGTCCATTCACATTTCTAAAACCAGAGGAATCACAACCACGTTTCCGACTTAAAAAGGTATCTGGGACGAAACGAAATAGAAATTAAGAAAAGGAGGGAGGATATTAAGCTTCCAGCTCTCTTCTTTACCGAATGACAACATTAGATACTACACGCAGAGTTTCTGTTTAAATGTGGTACTAACAAAGTCGAACTAGCTTGTATATGAAGTATAGTTATATGCGATACTGGCTGCACCCAGCATGCATTACAATGCGATCTAAAGTACATAGAGTTTTTGGGTTGTTACTTTCATTCCGTCCCTAGAACACCCAAAGTTTCATCATATTCCGGCTAACGGTATCGGAAAGCATAGACAACAAACATACGAAAATTAATCTTTATTCATATATGTGTTCAATATACTTAATGTAAGTTAGTTAGGAAGTAGTAGTAAGTATATACATGCTCGCTAGACAAAATCTCCTTATCCTCTTCAAGAGAAGGATAAGATGCTTAATCCATCACGCTGCTTCACTGCGGTTTGGCTACACGTCTCGAACTATCTTTTGACATATAAAAGTTTCCTTGAGATGTTTTCCTTCACCATCGAACACGAAATGAATTTAAAACAGTTCAGCACTTGAAGAACTCAGCGTGAGTTTTATCAACATGGATGTTTAAAGGAATTTAAATCGTAATTATTATTACTAGAAAAGAATACACGAACAATCTGTATATATGTTATAATTAAAACTGATTGATATATTCACTGATTGATCGATCAGCGCAAAGCTACAACTTGATAAAGAATACACTATTTTAAAAAAAAAGCTAACCGGTGGATCTAGAAACATGAAATTTTGCAGAAATATTCCTTAAATGTCGTGAGTGTACACTAAAAATTATTTTTGAAAATCTATACATTAAGGGGTTAAAAAGGGTTGAAAGTTTGTAAGGTATCCGATTCCTAACCATTACGCGGGCGCAGCACCGGGGAACTGTCAGTTAGTGTATAAGAACTGAAAAAACACTCAGTTCCGGACTCACATCCTTAGAGATCGTAAGTTAGATTCTAAGGTAGTTCTAAACTTCTTGTGGCTTATAAGAATTGTACTTTGACGATGTAAAAACAAATGAATTGAAAATAAAAAAACCATGAGCATCTATGAGCTCATGGGTGTCGATTAAATCTATTCTTATTAAATCTACTCAAGGTGAATGAGAACAGGCAAGTCTCTTTTTTGGCACTAGCTTCGGTCCGTGATGAGTTTTTTTGTAACTAAGAAAAATGCGCAATGTATTTGCATTTTTTTCTTTTTCACATCATGGCGTGCTAAATCAGCTATTTTGATTTTTGTAAATGATTATACTTTCTATGACGTTCGCGCAATTATAACGAATCAAATCACGGATCATTTATCAAAATTGGCCCAAACGTTTAGTCTAAATAGTACCACAAAGGTACAAACCCACATACATAGACTGATATACATATTACCCTCATGCGTCTTGCAGTCGGGTTCGCTTTTCTTCATTTTATATTAAAAATATGTATTTTATTATATTATTAATATATTTTTTGTATACAATAAAAGAATAAAGCTATATAGCGCTTATCAGTTTTACAAATTCCATTAATTTTAAACAGCACATTGTACGAAAACGCCTTGTGGGAGATAGTTTACCCGTCCTGCGATGTTTTTGCTGCGTCAGGCGTGTTAGCACGTTGCAACCGTCGGCCAGTTTGTGTTTCTGAAGTGAAATATTGCAGATAAACTTATATTTAGAGCTAAAATTAATAGTGGAATTTATAAGCTGGACTTTGGTATTAAATTTGAACGAGAAAAAGCTTTGTCCTCTAATAGTTTAGTTATCGTATATCTTTATTGTATTGTTGTCGAAGGATATTTACTACATACAGGATGTTTAATATACACATTTGTAATTTTTAAATGTATATACTTAAAAATATAATTTTAAAAGAGTACCTATCGAGTTTCTTGCCGGTTCTTCTCGGTAGAATCTACGTTCCGAACCGGTGGTAGCTTTTCATTATTTTAAGTAACTTTTATTTGTTTTGACGATTCAAAAGTGCTTTTAAAAGTCTACTAGAATAAAGTATTTTTTGATTTTGATTTTGATTTCGAAACAAAGGACGGTATGTATTTTTGTATTTTTAACGGACTTCAAAAACGGACGAGGTTTTTAATACTTATTATATATTTTTTAAATAATTATTTCCTCAGAACTTCGTCACAAAAAAAGGTTATATTTAAATAGGTTCAAATTGTTACCATAGAATTATCAACAAAATCAATTAATTAAATTAGTTTAAAAAACAAACTAAAAGAAGTATTGTTATTAAATATGTATTTTTTCGGTTCCGTTATTTAAAAAAGGGTGTGCGTAAATTAAAAAGCGGAAAAATCTTCGAGATTTTATTTCCATAATTGGCCAACTATTTTTATTTATATACCTATTATATCTAGCCAATACGGCTAAAGCGACTACATGGTACATATGGTTTGGGTTTATGGAGCGCTGAGACGTCGCGTCCGTTGCTGTGCCCTTTGATTTTTTCGCAAATGTGCACTTCGGCAATAAGTAAGAACGCCATTTACATAGTTATATTTTCGAAGCGTAGGTGGGTTCGTCTTATATATATTTCTACAAGTTTGTACGGAACCCTCGGTGCGCGAAACCTACTCGCATTTGACCAGTTTTTTGTATGGAAAATAGCTGGCTGAGCAGGCGGGACACCTGATGTTAAGTGTTTACCGCCATCCACGGACAATTGCAACCCAGTGACAAATAAGTTGCCTAAAAAAGGAATAAGGGGTACAATGATGTAGGAAGTAAGGAAAGGAATAAGAAGGAGGGGGTTAGGTTTCCGTTTCACTCACTCACCGCACGACACGCACGAGCTACTTCACACTGATCTTCTGTGAAAGTGAGATAGGAGATAATCTCTGACACTACTGATCTGATTTGAAAAATTCTCTTTGTGTATGATAGCCTGTTAATTAAGAAAGTATATAGGCTATATCACATCATGGTCGCAGGAGCGAAAAAGTGATCATAAACGCGAGTTAAATCGGGAGCTAGTATGTACATAAAGTGAATCCCAAATTATTGTAATTCTTTGACGTAAAGCGTGTTCTATATAACAGGACAGTTTTGTTATCTTTCTTGCTCGAAAATTCCGTGAAGGCTATCTTGTCGATATTCCGCATTAGCTGTGTTACCAAAAGGCCTAATGGATTGACGATAATTCCCTAGGGGTCGCGACTGGCTCTTTGTAGGAAGTTACACGCGTTCACACATTAACTTGATCTCGTGTCAAAGAGACGGAACTGAAAAAAGTACAAGAGCTAAATCTATATATACAAAGTAAATCCCTATTTCCTTTGGTCTCTGTAAGAACTCTGCGATGCTTGACCACGTGATAATTTTGTTCAGTAATAGATCGATTCCTTCCGCAGCACGAAAATGGAGAGGCTTCGGAATCGCTTGCGCATGCGCATCCGCTGTCCTTCCCATGCGACGTTTTTCTCGTGGCTGGCGGAGCACGTCTTAAGAGGGCAAAGTGTGGTCTTGCCCTCGCCACGACCTTCGCAGTTCGAGGCCATGCCGGCTACCGTCCTCCTCGGGGCCGTATGAAAACGGATGCGTGGGACTCCCATCTCACACACCCACGGTTCGAGGGCGCGCCCTATTTATTCTGCCCCGGGCACTGATCGGGCCAGGAGGCCGGAAAGACGACATCTCAGTCGTCCTTGTCGGGCGGGATCGGCCCTCTGCCGGGTCCGCCCTGCTATCTCCTTCTGAACCATGACGGTCTCACAGAAAGAGACTACGGCCTCCCACGCCGATTCCCTGCAGAGCATCGCCGACGCGACTGCTTCCAGGGAGAGATCTCGCCCGATCTCTTGGACCAAGACCTGCCTTTCGACGACCCACGCAGGACACGCCTTCAGCGTATTCTGGGCACTCTTAGTCTGTCCCGCAATGGTAGCAAACTGCTGTTGCCTCGCGTCCGATCTTACACAGTTATTCTCCAAAAGAGCCGTGACCGGTAAATACCTGCTTAAGTCGGAAGGTGACTCGTCCAGGCCTCGAAGGCGGATGTGCGCGTATCGCTCCTCTCGGAGCCGGACGCACCACGTCACGACGTCGTCGAGAGCCCTTCCGTTCTCCTGCCGCTTCAGTGCTCTGAGCGCATTGGAGAGGAAGGACGCACTTCCGCTACAGGTTAGGTATCTTAACCGTGTTAAAATTTATTTCGAGCTTGGCGGTGTAGAGTAAACTTCGTAAGGAAACCTGCATGTGCTGGGAGAAATTCGCAGTTGAGCACCGTGGTTGATTAAGCTCTAAACCTTTTTTATAAATAGGAGTGGAGGGAGATCCAGCAGCGGGAAATTTACAGGCTTTACTTTTTTTCTTTTATACGCGAGTGTCTAAATATTCGCAAATAAGTTCGTTAAATTAAATCTAGCTATTCGAAGCTAACTAAAAATAGTGCACACATGAGCAGGCGTGCAATCTGCTTCTAAGTGATCATCGCTGCCCACAGATATTAACAACTCCATAGGAGCCACAAATGCGTTGTCAGTCTTAAAAGGAATGAGGTGAAGGGCAATAGGAAGTAAAGATGGGAATTAGGCTTTTGGCTCTCGGTAACTATTTCTTGATGACCGAAATTATTGATACCAAAACAATTTAATCAAAACTTATAAATAATTCAAAAACCATAACATAATTCAAGATTTTATGTCTTGTATCAGAAAGACGTGCAGAATACTCGATCAACACTCAAAATGCAAAACGCATGCACCAAAACTGGCGAATATGCAACGTTTCTGCCGGATTTATACTCGGCCATCTCGCCTTCTCCCGGACCGCGTGGAGTACGTGCCCAGAAATCAGATTCGACGTTATTTGTGCACGTATAAACTGAATAAGGATTTCACTGAATTGTATTCATTCGTTTCGGTCACGTAAAACTGAAAGTGTGCACCATGAGTGGAGAATTATTGTTGATGATAATTTTTGTTCTAATAAAGCTAATTAGCTAGCTTCTTGGTTTGGCTAGCGATTATTAGCCAATGTCATGTTTTCAATTTGACGGGCACTTTTCATGTATGGTCCTCGATTACTGGAATGCTTGAATAATTTAATCGAAAGGGTATACTTTTCGATTGGTCCCGTAAAATTTTTATCAAAATCGGTTTAGCATTTTGTTTTTAAAATCGGATAGTAAGTTAAGGAAAGGATAATAAATAAACAGACAATAACCATATCACACTCAACGGCTCCCATTAAGATCCCATGGCTTTTTGTCGGGGGAAACACACATAACACTAACACAAATACCCAGACCACGACAAACATCTGTATGGGCAATAACCATTTACCGTGAGCGGGGATGGAACCAGTGACCGTTAGCGCTTCGGTCAGTTGCAGTGGCCACAGCGCCAGCCTGTCTGTCAAATGAAGGGATGAAAAGTTTAGGTTCCAGCTTTATCAGCTAGTCAGCCAGTATTTGAACCGACAGTCATTAGATTGACTGGTGTTTGTCAAAAAAACATTACTTCAGGTGACTCTCCTGCTCGTTTGCCCGCTATTTTCATAAAAAAAAACCGAGCAACACCAGAAGAAGAAGTTATGTAATATTAATTGGCTAAGAATTTTACTTACACTAGGACTTCGTATAGTATGTCTAGAAGTCTCCGCGTTTTTCTTTCCTGTTTTTATGTAATTATTTACTCAAGTCGCGACGCAAGTTGTTATGAAGTTTGTTATGCAACTCTTTGAAACTTTTAAAAATAGGGAAGCAACTAAAACTCCTTTAAAGAATGTTTATTTGAATTTAAACTACTTAAGTAAAAGAGGACATTCGCTTTAAAGTCAAAACGTCTACATCGTAATGTGAATGGAATTATTATTTCGACAATTTTATTTTTCGGGTTTCTTCCCCATTGTTTCCAATCGGACCCTATTAGAGACCTATATTGGGTGCCAACAGGGCCCTATTAGAATTGCATGCCTCAAGATTGCCAAGAGGACTATTAGGCTTTCTTACCCAAGAGCACTCCATTAGGATCTTGTACCTGAAATGTTTCAGCGAGAATTTATTTTGCTACCTTACCCAAACGGTGCCAAAAGGACCCTATTAAGGTACCATTTTCGAACAGTGAAAGGCCCTATTAGGAATGCGTGTCACAAGGATGCCAATATGACTATTAATCGCAGCTGTCCCAGTATCAGATTAGGCTCTCTTACCCAAAGGGACCCTATTAGGATCACGTTTGATCGGGAATCTACTAGGCTTCTTTTCCCTAAATGTGCTAGCAAAATTCTATTTAGGTTCCATATTCAAAGAATGAAAAGGTTATTACTTTATCTACCTCATCTGCTTATTTCCTGTAATTTATCCGGTTATAATGTTCAGAGAATACCTGTTATTGAAGAACAGTTTAGAACATAACGAACCCCATTAAGATCCCATGATCCTGAATTGAAATCATAAAGAACACAAACACAAATAGACAATGACAAATATCAATACAGCCCGAGCCAATCACGAGCGCCCATTAGCGCTACAGTCAGTTGCAGTGACCACTGTGCCAAATACCTACCAACCAAACCATCCTACCAACGTACCAAAATCAAAATCAAAAAATACTTTATTCAAGTAGGCTCTCACGAGCTCTCAAAATATTGTCAATACGACACAGTTTACGACTACAAATTGATTATTTATCCTGTACGAAATTCAGCATATACTAAGCCCCCGCATCTTTATCGTCAACGAAATCTTGTATAGAGTAATATGCTTTAGCTATTAGAGACTTTTTAACATATGATTTAAATCTATTCATCGAAAACTGCAAACATTTTTGGGGAATTTTATTATAAAAATGAATACCTCGCCCTAGAAAGGAAACATTTACTTTGTGAGACCGATGTCATTATGGCAGATATCCTACTAAAAATAGTCAAGGGCGACTCGCACGGAAACCTTACTACGCTTCTAACTTGCGGTTAACCGGTTATTCTACGAATATTTAAAGTTTGTTTTTGAAAGTCAGTTATTTTTTAATAAGCGTTCGAAGTTTCTCAGTACTATTTGGATAATGGTTTTTGTTATGAACTGTTTAAATGTATTTTTACCGGTTTAAAGATCTTTTTGCTGACTCTACTTCGGTTTGACCTAAATAGTCTACGACAAACAGTCATTTATAAGCCCCTAAGTTGGAAGTTATAAGGCGGCTTACACACTAATATGTTTATAGCTACGATTGCTTTAACTTATATGAAAATGACCGAAATGGTAAAGCGATATCAATTAGGTCAAGTAGGTCTAATATCAGGATCACATTCTCACAGAAAATCGGCGTGATAGAGCTACAGTTTAAAACACATTTGGACGTTGATAAGCAATAATGTGTCAACCCACACATTATTGCTATTATATATTATTCTATTATATATATATATATATATATATATATATATATATATTTAAAAATATATTATTAAATTATAATTTTATTATACCAATTGGTTTTTTATTCACTTTACCGTGTATCAAATTTAAAAAAAAAGTTTGATATGTACTTCTTCAAACAAATTTATCACACGCGTCTTAAGATGTCAAACCTATTTGACATCTTAAGACGCCATTTTCGTGTTTATTAGTTGACATGTTACTTTTCAGCGCCAATTTGTGGTCCTCTGATTCTGCAATCGTGGGCGGTAGTGATCAAACATTAGCTGTCACGCCTCTTTTATCAACTATGAACACAACTTGATAACGAAGTCTTTAAGAAAAAAAAATTCGTATGAACACATCCTTGTCCTCTGCTAAATATGTATGACGTATCATAAAACGGTATGTAGTGGAAGAAATGTGAGGACCAGCTAAACCGGCTTATCTCAGCTAGACTTGTAAATATTGACAAAAGTCTGACCCTTTTTTTTAACCGACTCTGGCGATGTCTACAGGGTTATGTGTTTGATCTTGCTAGTATCGATGTTTGTGTGTGTGTCCAATATTACTCGGAACTACTCAACTGGTTAACCGATTTTGATAAAATAAACGTCATCAGATTCGTCTTGGTGGCGCGATTGACACTGGGAGACTATATGAAATTAAATATTTTATTTTTAGAATAAAATAAATCAGATTTTGCATATTGTTTATTTTTCTTCACCAATGTTTCGGCTTTAGAATTCCCTTTCAACAACTCCGTGCGACACTTGGTCGGTTTTTTGATATTATTATAACGCCTTTTAGATTTCTTAAACGAAAGTGTCTATTTAAAAAGTATCTTTCGCAATATTTGACGGTTAAATTCAACTGTTCAGTAATGAAATTCACGCACCATGGATATAGCTTAAACTCTATGGAAGGACAAAGTCTTATTACAGATATGTAAATATGAATGCTAATAAGCAATAATATGTCAACCCAATAATACGTCACGTATTTTTTTTTTTTTCCAAAGTCATCCACTTTTATTTAAAGTACGGAAACAAAAATTCTTAATTTAACGTTCGGAATATTGAAGTGTGTTCCTCCATATTTTGCGTTATATAATAATTTATTTTAAAACTTATTATTAGATAAAATAGTTTTATTAAAGTAATCTGCTTTAAATTCATTATAACAAAATTTCAAACAATTACCATTAAATATTTAAATACTATTTCCTAAGACAAAGCTAAACCCAAGCAAAGTTCGGATGTAACGTTACTATAGTCTAAAAATTAAAATAAAAAAAATCAAACTTATTATTTGAGACCATTTCAACGAGCCTCAACACTATAATTTTGCTGTATGTTAGTAAGGAGCTGTGTATCCTACTTATTCAGGTCAAGGTTACAAGTCTCTGTATAGTAAATTTCCATTCGAACGGAGCAGTGGGAGTAGCTCAGATCCTTACAACAACCATACAAGAGCTAATTTTCTTTAAACATAAGAACAGATTATTCATGAAATATAGCTAAAAACCATCCCGATTTCATCTTCACTTAAAACAACCCTTTTTTGGAACAGGATTAAAAAAAATAACTATTATAAATGATTTGTACCAGAACTAAACAGTAACAACTGTTTTGTGACGTCATTAAGCTAGTAAACCGCGAATTAACAAGGTTTTAACTAATTGCACGAGACCACAAAGTAATTTTACCACAACTAAACATTTCAAAATGGAAATGCACTAAACAACTTACACGCATTTATAGAGATTTGACGCAATATAATTAAATCTCTATACATTTGTGTCGCAAATAAAAAAAAATGACTTTATTATTCAGATGATTGTTTTTTAAAATAAGTTTATAAAACGTCAATTCATAATTTTGAGTGTAATGTGGAGCCAATATTAAACAACGCGTCATTCTTATTATTTAAAAAATTAACTTAAAAATGTGTAAACACGTCAGTGCGTTGACTATAAATACGGTTGTACTGTCGGTGATTGGTCATTCGTGTTCGAACGTTCGTACAGTGCAGTCCTCTCAAAGAAGTCGCTGAAAATACGAGATTTACAAAACAATTGAGGAAATTTTATTTGTAAGATCCATATATAGTGATCATCTTGAAGACATCATTTATGACGTCAGCAATGGTGATGTCACACACACATTTTAGAAACCCTTCGGAGGCACCCCATTCGCAATATATAAAAATTCAATACTGTTTTTTTTTGTCTAGTAACAGTTAAAAAGCAACTATGTCACTCTTTCATCACGTATCCCTCTTAAACTGACAAGGTTATTGGACGGACGGTTGGAGGTTGGAGGACGGTTATTACTTAACATCGCATGATTGTTAAACTTGCTTGACATGTTGCAGCGTCTGAAATCATCGGGATACAGAACTCCTCTCTTGTTAAAATCTCGTTTTTCACAATGAATTATAAAAAAGTGAAGTAACAGTCTGTAAATGTCCCACTGCTGAGCAATGGCCTTCTTTCTTATTAAGGAGAAGAGTTTAGAGCTTAATCCACCATGCTGCTTCACTGCAGATTAGCGGATATACATGTGTCAGAATTTCTTTTGGCTCATGCATTTCATCATGACGTTTTCCTTCACCGTCGAGCTCGAGATGAATCTAAACACAAATTTCGCACTTGAAAACACAGTGGTGCTAGCCGGGGCTTAAACCCTCCCATCACGGCTCCGTTTTGATTGTCGGTTGTTTTTTTATTTTCCTTTTTATCATATTAATAATAAGTAATAATGTTCCCGTAATAATAATAAGGCCTTTGGTCTTAGAAGTATTTACTTACATATATCTACATAGTTATCCTATTTTATGATAAAAGAAAAGTTCGCCAGCTTCATATAGCTAAGTTACTCTTTGTTGTAAGGTAATAAACTTTTGCTGCGTGTATCCTTGAGCACGATAATGTTAGTTGTTTTACGCAAATTAATTACATTAATTGGATGCTAATAAGCAACAATGTGTTAACCTGTGATGTTGGAACCTTAATCTTTAGTTAAAGGAAACAACTGTTTACTGTATCGTGGCATTTATTGAACTAACTTATATATGAATAAAAAAATATACTAATAAAATTATGCTTACATAGCTAAATGCGAGTACAGTTACATACATAATTCCTAACATTATAATTAATACACTTCACCTCCCGAAGGCGTTGAAAAAAAAATGTAACATTGGAACATTTTTTTTTGTTTTGTTTTAGGTAAGAATATTAGATATATCCAAAAAAATATAATAACTAACTGTTACTCTAATACTACCAACAAACAATTATAAAACACAATTAAAAAAATATTAAAGAATGTTAATATATTATAATTATACAATACAACACAGGCATAACAATATAAATTCATTAATTATAATTTTATCAAATATTATTCATAAAAGGGTTTGGTCCTATTTTTATGAACTATTTCTTCCTTATTCGAGTTATTTTTAATCCTAACATTACATCCTAAGTCTTTTACAACTGTATATGGTCCTTTATAAAGAGGATCTAGTTTTCTACCTGTTTCTATCTTAATTAATATTAAATCTCCTACATTATATTTAACAGGATTTATAGAAATGTCATACTTAGATTTTCGCTTATGTTTATTAGTTATTAAGTTATGTTTAGCTTCAGTTTGTGCTAGCTGTAGTCTATATTTTAATTGCAATGGATAACTATCAGAATTATATAGCGGATCTACATGATTAGTTAAATTAGAGGGTATATTGCATACTTTACCAAAAACTAATTCATGTGGCGTGTAATTTGTTTCCGAATGAACTGTATTATTGAAACCGAAACACCAGAAAGATAACCAATGACTCCAAGTATCCGGGTGATTGCTACACTGGATTCTTAGAAAGGACCCTAACACTTTATGGGTGTTTTCTAATGCACCTATTGACTCATGGTGGTAAGCAGTCGATGATAGTTTTTCTATATTCAAGATCTTACAAACCTGTTCCATTGTCGACGAAATAAACTCTGTCCCTCTGTCTGTAGCTATTACCTTAGGAATGCCAAATATTAGAATAAAATTGCGTACGAATGCATCAGCAATGGACGTAGTTTCTTTATTTTCTAAAGGAATTGCTTGTATGTATTTTGACAATTCACATTGTATAGTTAAAATATAAGACTTATTATCTATGTCCTTATCTAAAGGTCCAACTAAATCTAGATATACTTTTTCAAAAGCCGAAGATGCCGTAGTGGTAATTTCCATCGGTTCTTTAATATAGCGACTATGTTTCATTTTCTGACACATCGTGCATTTACGTACAAATTCCTGTACATCTCTTTCAATGCTAGGCCAGAAATATCGTTTCTTAATTGTGTTTATCATTCTGCGCATACCAGCATGTCCGCTAGATGGCAGCAAATGAAAATCATTCATAATAAGAGTTTTCTCCTTATCATCCGTTATTCTTTTAACACCTCGCAATATACATAAACGGGGACCGGTCCAATTATTCAATGACTTAATTTCATTACAAATATTTTTAATAAAATCTACATTTTGTTCATCTTTAACGATACAAACTTCTTCAACACCTATCTTCTTACAAAATAAACTTAATTTCTGCACAAATTCGACTCGCGAGAAGTGCGCCTTAAAATTAAGATTAATATATAAATGTCTCCTATCCGATCTAAAAGCAAAACACTCCATTTCTGTAGTAATAACATTGTTCGCTCTCAATTTATCTAATGTTTTCCCATCCATAAACATCAACTCAATTGTATAACGCGGTTTTCTTAATATATCTACGATTCTTGGTTGATCAGGCCAATTGTCTTTAGATTTATTAAGATCCACGTTCCCTTTTGAAACTTCTTTGTCATTCATTTCATTCATTCTTTTCTTCTGTGCTCTAGTCATCACATTCACAACTTGTTCATGCATCTGCTTTAACTCATCTGAGGTCATACTAACTCTCGATAAAGCATCTGCTACAACATTCTCTTTGCCCTTAATGTAAACAATTTTGTATTTATATTCCTCTAAAGTAAGTCTAAATTTAAGTAGTCTATTAGAAGGATCTTTAATACTAAAAAGATATACTAAAGGCTTGTGGTCCGTCATTAATGTGAAATTTCTGCCGTAAATATAAGGCCTAAAGTACTTCACAGCCCAAACAATGGCCAAAAGTTCTTTTTGAATTGTTGGGTAGTTTCTTTCGGCCTTATTTAATGGCCTACTAGCATAAGCTACCGGTCTCAAATCTCTGTTACATAAGACTGCACCGATAGCGATACCTGACGCGTCTGTTTGTACTACGAATTCATTGCTTGTTGAAAAATCAGGATATTGCAATATTGGCGGTGATATTAAAGACTTTTTTAAAATATCGAACGCTTTTTGACATTCATTAGTCCATATAAATGGTTCGTTTTTCCTGCATAATTTAGTTAAAGGTATAGTAATATCAGCAAAAGATTGTATAAATTTACGATAATAATTACAGAACGCTACAAATCGCTTAACATCGTCTGAATTCTTAGGTATAGGATAATTTTGAAGAATTTTAATTTTACTTGGGTCCGGAGAAACGCCTTTATCAGAAACAACGTGCCCTAAATATAAAAGTTCCTTTTTCAAAAATTCACATTTATGGGGGTTTAATTTTAAATTTACTTTTCTAAGTCTTTCCATCACGCTTATCAAATTCTGATTATGCGAGCTCAAATTCCGTCCAAATATTATAAGATCATCTAAATATATGAAACATTTCTCAAATGCAAGGCCTGACATAGCAACAGACATCATACGACTGAACGAACTGGGACTAACTTTAAGACCCATAGGTAGTCTTTTCATTTGATACTGCCCTGAGCTAGTTGTAAATGCTGTATATTTACGACTCTCAGAAGTCAAGGGCACTTGGAAGTAACCTTGGTGAAGGTCAAGGTGACTAAAGTAAATTGCTCCAGAAAGCGAATCTAAGATTTCATTTATGTTCGGTAACGGAAATTTATCATCTACTACAAGACCGTTTAATTTCCTATAATCAACTACTAGTCTCCATTTGGTATTTTGACCATCAACAGCTTTCTTAGGAACTAACAGTATTGGACTAGACCACTCACTATTACATTCCTCTATGATATCATTTGCTTTTAAATTTTTTATTTGGTTTTCGATTTCAGGCTTTAAGGCTTGTGGTAAACGGTATGGTTTTACATATACTGGAGAAACATTTGGCTTAACAGTAATGGATTGTTGATAAATATTTGTGGTCGTTAACTTATCACCTTCCATATGAAACACATCTGCGTACTTTGCACAAATGGCCTCAATGCTTTTCTGCTCATCATCGTGCAAATGAGATAAATTTAGTTCGTGCAGTAACTTTTGAACTCTATCAACGCTAATATTGATTTTATTAAATGTACATATATTATAGTTATCTAAAGATTGTAATTCTGGTGTAAAAGATCCTAGCTCTATGTCTTGTTCACTAACATTTAATATCTTAATAGGAATCCTATTATTTTTTACTGTAGTGATTTCATTAGCTAAAATTATATCTTTGCTCAATTCTTTTCCACAAACAACAACATCCCCACTTATACATTCATTCACATAAAGAAAGTGTATTGATTCTGATCGAGCAGGAATAAGTAAGACTTCATTACTTTTATTGACATCGCTTATTAGTTTCAAAGAATGAGTAAAGTTGTCTATACGTAAAGTAACTAAATTTGTGTATAAATTAATGTTTGCTTCGTACTTTAATAGAAAATCTAACCCTAGAATTCCATCAGCCTTTAACGGTAACGACTCAAAAACTGAAAATGTATGGTTAAACTGTATATCTTTACTGGATTTTAAAGTTAAATTTACCAATCCTTTAGCTCTGGTCTGTCCACCAATGCCATTTATTAACGTATTATCTCTGTGTACTGGCGTGTTAAAAGGAATCGCTTCATTTTTTATGACAGAAAGTGATGCACCAGTATCAATAAGCCAATAATATTTTATGTTATTAATGTACAATGCCACATATTTTGTGTTTTCATTGCATGATAAGATTGTGTTCTTAAGATCGAAAAAACTGAATCGGTTTATTATTTGATGGTTGACTACTTTGAAGCTCCTCTACATTGTGCTCAACTGCATATAAATTTCGATTTTGAGTGTTATTTCTACTTGTTGTGAAACCCCTACCTCTGGTATTGTAAGAAGGTCTGCGATTAGCATAATTAACTCTGAAGTTATTATTAAAATTATTAGCTCTATAGTTACTATAACTAGCGCGTCCCGTTCCACGCTGATTACCGTAATTGTTGTTACGCTGACCGCGAAAGAAGTTTGTGTTTTGGCCATAATTATGACTACCACGATGACCGCGATTAGCACTAAAGTGCCTATTGTTATAGAAAGTACGTCCTTGCTTTGATACATGCATGAGGTTACCTTGTGGTGGAGCTGGCCTGTCCTCGTCTTTGGCAGCCTGTACTGCTTCTTTCAAACTGCTATAATTTCGGGACGTAATGATTGTAGATACTCGTGAGCTGCGCAGTCCATCTGCATCCTCCAGCATATCAGCGTACATTTCGATAGAGTCAAGCATTCTCTTAGTGGTGCTTTCAGTATCATCCATTACTGGAATTAAATTACATGCCACTTTTAAATCAAACTCCATTTTGTTAGTTTTAATTGACATTGGAAAAACACATAAATTTTTTATCTCGTCATACAATATTTGACACCTACTAAAAATTTCTTTGCTTAATAGAGCTACTTCTTTATCACTACTCTTTTCTAAACTTAATAATAATAATGATTGACATTTCTCAAAAATATCACTTGATTCCTTCAGTTTAGTTGCAACAGTGCTACCTTTATACCTACTTTGACCTCTTTTTACTAAATATTTTCGTATTTCGAGTAACAATTCATAACATTCTTTTAAACTTTCTATCATTTTATGCCTATAATTTTAAAATATTGTATAATAATTCATAAGTACGTAAAACTGAAAACTATTTCGCAACATACATACATGAAATGTAACGCGTAAGCAGTTTTTGTTACAAGGTATCATGTTCGCGAAGTTTCTGCGCCGTTTAGTCAATTATAATTATTAGCGTAATGAAATTTGATCACCGTCTTTACACATTTTACTTAATATTAACATTAGAAAACCAAATTAACTGCTCAAATACATTCTAAATTGTTTAAATACAGCTCACACTTTCACATATAGTCATAGTTCATTGAAAATAACAGCACTTTATTACACTAAATGCACGTAATAGTTTAAAACACTCACACAGGTATGTCGTATTGCTTACGTAGTGGTCTCCTCGACGCTGCGGCCCCTGGCCCGTAATGATGACCTGATGCGGGCTACAGTTCGCATCCCCAATTCCTCTTGAATAACGCGTCGAAGGCACTCCCTGTACAGCTTGCATCCGAAAAATATTACAACAACCAAAACCAGGGCTAAAACAATATACGTTACAGTGCTTATGCTGCTTAGATGATTGCCAAAATTTTCCAATTGAGCCGAATTGTCGCCAACGGCATTTTGATTCAAAAACACATCTTCCTTTTCTACTTTTGACTGACACATCTTTTCATTTTGTTAATTATCTGCACCCAAGAGCCAAAACAGAAGGAAGAGGTTCCTTGGCAGAGCCCTGGCAGGGTCGCCATGTGATGTTGGAACCTTAATCTTTAGTTAAAGGAAACAACTGTTTACTGTATCGTGGCATTTATTGAACTAACTTATATATGAATAAAAAAATATACTAATAAAATTATGCTTACATAGCTAAATGCGAGTACAGTTACATACATAATTCCTAACATTATAATTAATACACTTCAAACCCATAAAAAGTAAAATTCGATATTGATGTATTTTGATACTGCGTCATCTCTTTAACGTTATTAAAAAAATCAAGTCATATAAACTAAATAAGTAAGGAAAAAAGTTTCTTAATTTAACGTTTTAGTGTTTCAATTTATACAATAATCTCTAATATTTGGAAAACTTTTTACTATTATTTCCGGGTTAGCGGATACTGACACGTATGTGTCAGAATTGTTCCAGGCACATGCAGATTTTTTCACAAAGTTTCACTCCACCGCAGAATACGGGATGAATTAAATACGAATTTAGCACTCGAAATCTTAGCGGTGCTAACCGGGGATTGAACCCATGCTCCGCCGTGTTCCAACCACTAGACCATTTCGGGTCAAAAAGCTCATTCGAAAACCGAATTCGTCGTAATTACAACAGAAAATTTCTAAATAGAACAAGAAATAAACTATTATATAAAATTAAATGTAATATTATTTATTATAAAATGCATTAAAAAATAACCAAGCTCCGCTCTTGTTCCATAATAATTTTAAGTAAATTAAAATCTCTAGCGCTCGTAAGATGATGAAGAGGCGAGAATTGTCTAGGAATCCTACAAAGCTCGAAACAAAACACTACACTCCCGTAAATCGTTTCCATCAAGAAGTTATAGCATCGGATGTTTTATTTTACTTACTAACTACCCGCACCGACTTCACCAGGGCCACATATTTCAGACTTACAATTCCTAATTCACCCACTTAAGAGCCCGATGTACGTGTGCATTTATTTCTAGCCAGATCTTATTGTTACTTACTTTGAATACGACAAACTCAAACTCAAAATATACTTTATTCAAATGTGCTTTTAAAGCACTTTCGAATCGTCAAGTTACATGTCATATTTTTATATAACATTTTTATAAAGCTACCACCGGTTCGGAATGTAGTTTCTACCGAAAAAAACCGGCAAGAAACTCGATAGTAACTCTTTTAAAATCATTTATACATAATGTATTTTTATTACATTTTAATTATGTTATCTGGATAGAAAATCAACGCTTGTCAAATCCACGCCTCTTTGTCGTCAAAATATTCTTATATGGTATAATATGCTTTATTTGTTAAAGATTTTTTAACATAGACTTTAAACTTATTAAGTGGCAAATGTAAAAGTTGCAGATTTTCATACATTTGTCTATTCCTTATTTTAGCCCCTTAGTGAAGAAATTTCCGAAACACCTTTCTTAGAGGATGCTTACAATGTAAAAGGTATCAACTGCCAAAATTTTAAGGTAACCATTATATATATTTTTCCTGTCTGCAGCGAAATCGAAAGGGAGGAATATGAGTTTGACATGTACATACATATGTATGTATATCTGCTTGTAGCTATGACTTAACCGATTTTGGTAAATAATACCATGAGATAGTCTTAATGTCGGTATTTATACGCTAGTAATTAAAAACATAAATAATCCAGACTTATGTTAGGCTGGATTATACTATGCAAACCACCAAGTGTGTTAATAACTAGAAGATGTTTTTCAATGAATAAATTTAAATTGTAATTTTAAATATCGTTAATAGCTAACGCATATCATTCTGTACAAGATTATATAGATGATACTAATGTGGATTTAGTGTAGCTAGATTTCATACAGAATGTTTAATATACATTTTTGTGATTTATAAATTATTAAAAAAAATTTTAAAAGGGTACCTATAGAGTTTCTTGCCGGTTCTTCTCGGTAGAATCTAAATTCAGAACCGAAGGTAGATTTCATTAATTTAAATATTTTTTTTTGTTTTTGACGATTCAAAAGTGCTTGCAAAAGCCAACTTCAATAAAGTATATTTTGATTTTGATAAAATCGTGAACATACAAATATACACCTCCTGCTCGAACAGAACCGCCTTTTTTTGAAGTCGGTTAAAAAACGTTCAATAAAGAACGTCAAGCAATTTAAAACGATCCGTTACACCAGATCCTTGTTTAAACAGACGATTTCCAGAAAATTCCACTTAACAGCATGAGATAACGTGTGACCTAATTAACGAGTATAGCGTGAAATGTGGCTTTAGCGCACCTCATAATGGCATTATCCAGTGGTGTGTGAAGCTATGCTACGCTATGCAGCGCTATGCGGAAGCTAAATAGCTCGTTATAATTTTACCATTCTAAGTATGTTTGTAATAAATTTAATAACGCATCACACTCAACGGCCCCCATTAAGATCTCATGACCTTGTGTCGGGGGTCCGGAAACACTCACAACACTAACTCAAACACCCAGACCAAGACTAACATCTGTATGGCCAATACACGCGTTTGCCGTGAGCGGGGATCGAACCCGCGACCGTTAGCGCTTTAGTCAGTTGCAGTGACCATTGCGCCAACGCGTCTGTCTTAACATGTGTTCCACCGTAGTCTAAATTACTAAACCGATATGATGAATTAACCCGGGCGATATACGCTAAACAGATTAAGTTGAATATGGTGGACTTTAAACATAAATTTTTAGCCTCGACAAAATAAAATTGAGATTACGCCATGCCTAGTTCTAGTTTAAAAAAGGAATAAGATTGGTATGAATTTAAAGGAAAGGATTGAGAGAGAGAGTTGGGCGAAACGCAGCGATGTTGAAGTCGGTACAACTAAATAATATGTAAATAGTTTTATTTGATTCAGACTTCAAAATGTTGTAAAAAATATTTATTTCTTACTTTTTAGCTATTTGTTTCGTTTTTGAAGTTGGTGTTTTCCGTAGCAGTTCCCAATATGAATACCGTTTCATGAGACGAGGCTAATGTCGCAAGTAGTGTCCCACAAAAGCGATCGCTCCCATTCCTACAGAAGCATCGTCAATCCATTACGCCTCTTGCCATCATCATGACTATGTCCAGAAGGCTTAATAAGAGCTGGAACATCGGTGATGGCAAGACCATGGTGTCGTTGAGAAAAACCGTAACGGGAAAGCCTGCCTGAATTACTGTGACAATAAAAGCTATGTAAACAAAAAATTCACCTTCTTCCCATAAAACTTCAGAGAGAGAGAGACAGAGAGTGAGAGAGAGACTTAAAGAATGTACATACATGTACAATTCCATCCAAAAATTCCATGCAGGCAATGCCATCCAAAAATCTTGGGAAACTTTTAGATAATGCAAATTTCCGTAGGTCCTGATTCATTGGTCAATAAGGGCATTTATATTTTATATAACGGGTCATATCCGTCGGAGTTCATGCGGTACATCAGTCAGCTCGTGACCACGACGAAAGCGACTTTGTCATAACGTCGGGCAATAAAAATGTATACCTACCACAGGTACACCCACCATTACTTATCGCGATGAGACCCGTTAAATAAAATATGGAAAGGCTTTGAAGTCTTGCACGGTTAATGTCACTCGTTAAATTTTGCGTCGAAAGTTTTTGTGTAACGCGAACCAATGGCGTATCCCAAAGTTTTTGTGTTGTAACTTCCTTCGGAATATCGTGATTGTAGTTATCAGGACATAGAACCTTCCAATGTTTCTAATTGCTCCATGACAACCACAATTAGGATTTATTATTCATACTATTTGACGTTAAAAACCTGTACTCATTTTTAACTTTGATAAGAAATTTTCTTGCTCTCGCCTGTTATACTCAGATATAAGTACTCGTAAGTTGGTTGCTAGGCAACGCCGTCCAAAGTAGTCAGCATTCTGGGTGCCAAAATCCATAAGCTTATAACATATTTACAGTTACCAACGTCATATCATTACTAGCGCGTTATAGCTTCGTAAAGTCAATGGATAGCCAGCCTTACGTTAAGTTGTTTCATTACAATTATTTAAATTAATGGCAATGTGATTTCGAAATTTATGATTCGTCTTTCAAATTAAACATATTTGTAAAATACAATTTAAAGTTTTGAATCCGTACTGAATGTTATTAATACGAAAATAACTCGTGTCTTTTTTACGATTTCACGCTGAAATTGCTTAACTAATTTTGAAATATTTTTAGTAAAAATTGATGGAGATTTAATAAATAAATAAATAAATAACGCATCACACTCAACCCCCAATTAAGATCTCATGATTTTGTGTCGGGTGTCCGGAAACACTCACAGCACTAACACAAACACCCAGACCACGACAAACATCTTTATGGCCAATACACACGTTTGCCGTGAGCGGGGATCGAACCCGCGACCGTTAGTGCTTTAGTCAGTTGCAATGACCATTGCGCCAACGCGTCTGTCAACCCACAAAATGTTATAATCGGAGATATTGATATATTCTGACAATACGTTACTTATTTAACATAATTAAAAAAAGAAGTCATCCAAACTAAGTAAGTATTGAAAAAAAATTCAAATTTTTAGTGTATCTTATATATATGAAAACTTATTATGAGACAAAATTTTCTCAAAAAAGTCTGTTTTTAATGCACTCTACCTTTTATCAAAATAGAAAGAAAAGTAGGATATATTTCTTGAAACAAGTTCATTGAGAATAGGTTTGACATCTTTAGACGCCATTTTCAAATGATGTCAGCATAGCTTGACATAGTATTGCTTATCAGCGTCCAAATATACGCTAGACCTTGAAGAGGGACGTAGGCTGCTTGTGTGGCAAGAAATAGAAAATGACAGATTGTATGGAGCACCCATCATTTCTTATGAAATAAAATTGAAAAAAAAAAACAAGTTTCGAATCAATTATAAAATAATTATAAATACGAAAGTTATATTTATTTATCTATAAATTTAAATTAAGAACAAATAAATCTTTTAAGTAAACCGAAGAGAAGTTTGTTTTATCTAATTGACTTCGCAAAATTCGCAGCGAACTTCATTTAGTATTCTGAATTAAGAAATTAATCTTTCGAAGGTTGTATAAATATAAATAGCATTTCGTTTGAGAACGTCATAAATATTAAGTTTAAATATACTTTCATCAATTAATTGATTCGTTAATCATAAAATTCTTTATTATACGGTGAGAATTACACTTGTAATTTTTGCTCTCATACTTTCATAAACATTTACATAAGTTGTTTTTCATTGTTTTTCATCTGAAAGAATTTACTGTCATTACTTTTTTGATGGCAACAACTTTTGTAAGGCTATCTAGGTAACGAATTTGTTTATTGTCAACTACGAGTAAAACTTACAAATGTATATGGATAAGCAATAATGTGTCAAACCACAAAAAGTCAAATTCGGAGATATTGATGTATTCTGATAATACGTCATTTATTTAACATTATTTAAAAAAAAATTTAGTCATATAAATTAAATAAATACGGAAAAAAGTTTCTTAATTAATTGGTTCGAATTTCTTGTGCGTTCCATTTGTTGCAATTAATACAATAACCTCAAATATTTAAATAACTTTTTATTAGATAATATATTAAATTTATGAGTCTGATTTAAATTCATTATACCTTTTTTCAAAAAGAAATGGGTATATACTTCTTCAAAAATATTTGTTAAGAATAGGTTTGACATCTTTAGACGCCATTTTCTCAAAATGAAGTCCGTGGGCTTAACACAGTATTGCTTATCAGCGTCCATATGATAATATTGTTTGTATACACAATATTACCCATGCATAGAACAGTGCAAAATCAGAAATGCATGCCTTTTCCCTTATGTTATAACATCTTGAAAAATATAGAGATAGTCGCTGACTACAGTTCGTATTCGTGCTGGCTCGAGGAAGTACTTCACGAGCAGAAGATCAGTGTGAAACAGCCAATATAAGCGTTTCCTACAGAATGACTGATCCATCAACGTAGAGCCTAAATCACTGAAGCTACAAACTAGGTATTTCGGCAGTTCATATATTTGAAATGTTAGACTTTTATTTTGTCAACATCCATTAAGCTTTTTAGAAATATCATCCCAAAAATAAGGAGTGAATGGTTAAAAGAAAGTAAGTTTAAGTCAACAACGTAAGAAACCTGAAATTTAATATAGTTACTTCTAGTTAGAAATGCACATGTATATCGGTGTTTTTTTTTTAATTTTACCCCTGAGAAAGAGATTAAGGGATTGTACATGTAATACTGTATAATATTATTGACGCGTTGGCGCAATAGTCACTGCAACTGACTAAAGCGCTAACGGTCGCGGGTTCGATCCCCGCTCACGGCAAACGTGTGTATTGGCCATACGGATGTTTGTCGTGGTCTGGGTGTTTGTGTTAGTGTTGTGAGTGTTTCCGGACCCCCGACACAAGGTCATGAGATCTTAATGGGGGCCGTTGAGTGTGATGCGTTATTTATTTATTTAGTTATTTATTATATTATTACTTGTATCCTTGATGTACAATAAAGTATACTTTCTTTCTTTCTTTCTTCTTACATGTATACGTGGCCCGGACGAAGCCGGTGCGGGCCTAGCAATTGTAATTGAGTGTACACTAATGTTATAAATGGAAAAGTTTGTTTGTTTTTCCGGATTCACGTAAAAACTATTAATTAGATTGACTTACAACTTTCACCACACGCTAGCTTGTGACTAACTATATAACTCTGATCAGTTTGTAGTGAATGTTTTTTACCCGAATACGCGACGCAAGGGAGGGTACTGCGTTTAATAGTCTATGTATGTATGTGTGGGTTTGTATCTTTATGGCACTATTTAGACCAAACTTAAAGTTGTGATAGCTGATACGTCGTTTGATTTGTCATAACTGTTCGAATGTCAGAGAAAGTTTTAAATTTAGCAAAATAAAAATGGCCGATTTTAGACGCTATAACGTGAAAAAGAAAAAAATTAAAATCGACAAAATGTGTTAAGTGAGGTATTGTGGAATAGGTATTTAAAAATCATTTGTAGATATCATATATAATTTTTTAATCAGAAATACCGTTTAGAATTTATAACGAATTTAATTTGATTAGTAACAATTCTCTATGGCCTAGTTACGCAATCACTTTTCGATTATTTCAACTTGTTTTAAGAGCCGAGATGGCCCAGTGGTTAGAACGTTGATCTGAATCGATGTTGGGTTCAAACCCCAGCTAGCACCGCTGACTTTTCAAGTGCTAAATTTGTATTTAAATTCATCTCGAGCTCAGCGGTGAAGGAAAACAGCGCGACAAAAACCTGCATGTGTCAGGAGAAATTTTGATACATGTATATCCGCCAACCCGCAGTGGAGCAGCGTGGTGGATTAAGCTCCAAACCTTTTCCTTAATATGAGAGGAGGTCTTACTCCAGCAGTGGAACATTTACAGGCTGTTACTTTACTTTACTTTTTTTTAATCTCTCACCTCGGAACTTTGTAATTTATTTATTGATTTAAATTTTTTTTTATTTGAACGGGTACTTTTATTCACGCTGGATATACTTTACAGATTAGTCCATAGAATTGTCACCAGAATAGCTCCAGTAGTTTGACTGTTAAATCAGAATAATTGAAATAAGTTCATGTAAATACAAATCAACGAAATTACGTATTTTTCTTTTGAAGTCCTTATATATTACTTATACAACAGAATGTCAAACTCATCTCAGTATTTAGATACGAAAGAGACAGAATCCGCTGGTATATATTTAGATTTATTTTGTCATACAACAAAAGACGCATTAAAATCATGTTGAACACGTGTCTAGCTAAACAGTGTTTAAGATTTTAACATTGCTTAAAATATTATCTTAATTGCTTAACAGCGAATAAACTCATAAAAAAACTTATTGATAAAATGTTATACGTTACATTTGACAGCAAAAATAGGTTTTAAACATCTATTAAACTCACTTAAACGTATATTAATCTATGTCTAAAGCATGTTTAACTCAAAAAGACGCGCGTTTAACGTCTGTTTAAATCTTTTGTAGTAAGGCAGATTATGTTTACATTATGTTTTAAGCAAACAATAACATGTATGCATCATGAGTTTAATACAAAAATCATGTCTCAGAGCAATCCCAATAGGATAGAAACATTTTCGATTATAAAGACAGGAACAGAGCTTAAAATACGGTCATTGTCAGACGCGTTGGCGCAATGGTCACTGCAATTGACTAAAGCGCTAACGGTCGCGGGTTTGATCCCCACTTATGGCAAACGTGTGTATAGGCCATACAGATGTTTGTCGTGGTCTAGGTGTTTGTGTTAGTGTTGTGAGTGTTTCCGGACCCCCGACACAAGGTCATGAGATCTTAATGGGGGCCGTTGTGTGATGCGTTATTTATTTATTATTTATTCTATCCAATCATATTGTATTAAATAAAAAATAACATATTTTAAGAAATAATAATAACCCTGTTAAAAATTAAAGTAATTCAATTGGGTTTAAGAATTATGATATTTTATAGGAAACCAGAAGGTATTTTAACAGTTTTCTTAGTCTAAACTATACGCTAGCAAAGTCGCATGTTTTATTTACAGCAATTTTAATTAGCGTCCAGAACTATACGGATACCTATTGTTCGCATATATAAAATTTCATTCGTTTTCTTTTTTTATTGTTTCTTAAATACTCAATAGTATTAAGTTGTATCCAATTTAAGACAAAAAAGAAATGTTTTCTTTCTTTCATTCTTTTAATTTCGTCAATAACTATAATCATTTGTCAACTAGCAATAAGGCTAACGATTTCAAAGGTTAAATTAAAAGTACCCTCGACCTCATCTCAGGCGCCTGAACGTTGTCAAGGCTGAAAAAATCAAATAAAATATCTTTTATTGAGACCTTTGCGCAATTAGGGAATTTCTTTCAAACGTTTTGTTTTTGGGTATTATTTTACATTGGTGATTAAGAATTTCGCAATTCGAATTGATTTATTTGTGTTGCTATTAAATGTATCTCAAGAAAGGAGCGTTTTATTCGCATTAATAAATATAATTATGTAAAAGAATTGCATTTTCCTTTAATTTGGCGAGTACTATTTCTTCAGAGAAGTTTATCTTTATACGTGACACTATTAGGTGGACAAAAATACAGTATGTATTATTTTTTTCAAAATCAGGGGCTTTGATTCCTGACTATGAAAAAAAATCTTAAATAAAAGTAGCCTAAGTTAGTGCATATAACATTAGATAACTGGAAATGGAAGTTCCGTCAAAATCGGTCCAGCAGTTCCAGAGATTAACTGGAACGAACAGACAGATAGACATAAATTTGAAATATTGCATCTTTAATGTAAGTGCCGTATATTTTAACATGTATTTAGTTGAAAGTTCTTTATTTAAAACTACAAACAGACACTACAATTTTATTTATTTGTATAGATTAATTCATGTATCTTTCTTTCAAGTACGTTTACCATTTTACCATTTTCTACGAATTCTTTGATGTATCTTAGCTAGCATTATCATATTTTTGATCGGCTTCATAAAAGCAGGCGGATTTTTAAAATGTGTTGGTTACTACAGAACTCTGTCATTTATTGACACATATTTGAAAAGATTTTGTCCAAAAGAATTTTAATTAAAATCAGTTCAATACTTTGATTTTTTAATTAAAATAACTGGAATCAATATGTCAACCAAGTTAACGAAATCCTGTATTACGCTTTTCAATTCAGTTATTAAATAAAAGCGCTATCGAAAAAATTCACAACTAGCACGAATATGCGGAATTTACATAAAAACTTTTTTGAATGCTAATCGATCTTTACTATTTACAAAAATCCACCTGTATTAGGCGATAATTCCGTATGTAAATTTTACTCTCCTAACTGATGTAAAACAACTCAGTAACTTAATAACAGATACGTCGTAAGTAGTTAAAAAACTGTAAATATTAAAAATAAGGCACTTAACACACATTTTTTCAGTTGTTAAGCTAAGACAAGTAGCTTACGAAAATCTGAAAGCAAAACTTATCGATGTAATCTTCGTCTATTAATTTTATTCATGTACATATGTCTATTTGTAACGTTCTATTAAATTAATAAATAAATAAATATAAATAAATAAATAAACGCATCACACTCAACGGCCTCCATTAAGATCTCATGACCTTGTGTCGGGGGTCCGGAAACACTCACAACACTAACACAAACACACAGACCACGACAAACATCTGTATGGTCAATACACACGTTTGCCATGAGTGGGGATCGAACCCACGACCGCTAGCGCTTTAGTCAGTTGCAGTGACCATTGCGCCAACGCGTCTGTCATTGTCAAATTATAAGTATAAAGTTAAGATGTGTATGTATTTAATTTAAATTGTAAGTAGATCGTTTTTAATAATGATGTAGAAGACGCTTTAATTCTCTAATTAAACCAATCAGACGAACGATTATTACAGAGAGCTACATCTCAGCAGACATGTCGCGTACAGTTTTACAGGAAAATTAATTTTCGTGTAATTTAATATGTTAAGCAAACGTGTAGATCCAAGGTTACAACTTGACCCGGGTCACTTCTTAAATAACGTAAGGATTTTAAAGTAAACAAGTAAGAGACAACAGCGTTGACATTTTCAGCGGTAGCATAAATGAATTTGAAAAACAATTATTCGTTGTAGATGTTACGTATGACAAGTCATAACTTATTTTTAACCGATTTCCAAAAAAGGAGGACTTTCAATTCGTCTGGGACTTCAAAATGTTGTAGAAAATATTTATTTTTAGCCTTTTAATTTATTCTAGCAATTAATTTCTTTTTTGAAGTCGGTTCATTTTTATTTAAAAAAATTATTCAATCGTAATTTATTTTTTAAGTATTTCACTTCTAACATTTATTTTCATTTCACATTCGTTGAGTCCTTAAGGATAAATATGCTCCTCACAAATTTATTTCATAACTTTCGGCTGAACAAAATGCTTAAAAGTTATTTTTATACATCACAGTAATCATACAATCCCTTAAAACAAAAGAGTGATATAATTTCGTGCCTCCAGATAAAAACCTTACTAGGTCAATCAGATATCGACACAACAAGAAAACGCGCAATAAATTCAAAACTTTACCTTCCTTGACATATTCGTGGAACTTTTTAGGATAAACGCAGACAAGGGGATCGTACCTCGCATCTTGCTATTTTTTTATTAGTATGTGTAATTTAATAACGTAACAGTTTTCGAGCGTCGAGTGTTTAGATGCATTTTAATTCTAAAGAAACTGGCATGTTAATAACTGCTTAATCCTAGGCGAACGTGTTTGCTCGTCGTCCGTCTTTTTTTCGTACTTATTTAGTTTACAAGACTTGAAAATGTTTTGTATAATGTTATATACGTAACGCATTATCAGAATACAAAAATATCTCCAGATATAACTTTTTGTGGGTTCACACATTATTTCTTATCAGCACTCATAAGTAACGATGATTTTACTAAAATTTGCCAACATAATTCGAGTCAAAGTTATCCCTGAGGTGTTCTGCTAATTAAAACTCATACATATGTGGCTAAAATTCATCTAGTGCTCCCTAGTTATTCTAGCATCGATCAAAATGCTAGTTCTATAATGAACGGTTCGCTATAAAATACATATGTATATAATAGTATTACTAAGTATCTAATTCTTTATTTGTTCCCATGTTAATCGATCTATATAATATAATTTTTGACATTGAGAGACATCGCAAAACCTTAACTGTATTGAGCTTCGTCGTTTTGAAGAAGGATATATGTTTACATAGAAATTGGTGTTTAGGCTTATATTACTAGCTGCCCCTCACGGTTTCAAACACCTTACTGGTTACCGCTTCGCTCATATAAGCCGTAGCGTGATGTAATATAGCCTATAACCTTCCTCAATAAACGGGCTATCCATCGCCTATATAATTTTACAAATCGAATCATTAGTTTCAGAAATAACCCCCTACATATAAACTCACAAATAATTTTTACTTTTTTATAATATTAGTATAGATGGCATTACTAAAAATTTCTTTCTTCTGCTGGATAATAGCCAAAAGTGTGTGCAGGAAGTAAGACATTTATGAAGTTGTTGATATTGTTTAAAGAAATTGGTATTAAAGCGTTCTTAAGAAATAAAAACCTAACAAGCTACTTGAACCTAGAAAATTGCGACACAAAATAAAGATTTAAGATATTCTTCCTCGAAAATCGTGGATTACATCAAGATAAAACTGGAGCAATAAATCCTAAATCCTAATAGTAAATTGAAAATACGTTCAAAGTCGAAACACGTTCGTTATTCCGCAGTTAAAGCTTTAAATTCGTATGATAGATGCCACTTCAGATGGAACAAGTTGTTAGCCATTTTGGAATTTACTGGAATTTTCACTTATATTTGGAAGCTGATAAGCAATAATGTGTCAACCCACAAAAAGTCAAATTCGGAGATATTGATGTATTTTGATAGTGTGTCACCGGTTTAACGGTGTTAAATATAATTTTAAGTTACATAAACTGAATAATTACGGAAAAATTTTCTTAACTTAATGCCTCGAATTTCAAGTGCGTTCCATATTTTGCTATTTATATAATAATCTCAAACATTTGAAGAACTTATTATTAGATAACACATTAAGTATATCAATCTGCCTTAATTCATTATACCCTTTATCAAAATAGAAAAGAAAAGATGGATATATACATCTTAAAACAAATTGATTAAAAGTAGGTTAGACATCTTTAGACGCCATTTTCTCAAAATAAAGTCCGTGTGGCTTGACACGGTATTGCATATCAGCGTCCATTTATCCTTGTTTTTTTTTTAAGTAGCAAATGCTTGATGTTATGTGATCACCGCCGCCAATGGACATTTGCAACCCAGAGGAGCCGCAAATTCGTTGCATGTTAAAAAAGACTAAGGGAAGTAAGGAAGGGAGGGGCGAGCGGGTTAGGCATAAGGCTATGTTACTTACCGTATGAAATGTAGCCATAGCTATGACCCCACAGCTGGCGTAGAAATTGTGGGGACGATTTGACCCCACCTGTGGGCCAAAAGGCAGCACGGTCAACTAACCCACAGGTTGACGCAGGTGCTTAACGGGCATGATAGTTTCAGTAAGTACCTGCATCAGGTTGTGAGAAGAGAGGTAACACCGGCTTGCCATGAGTGTGGTGCGCATGAGGACTCATACCACACTCTAAGCGAGTGCACTGCGTGGGCACCCCAGCGCCATGCCTTAATGGCGATTATAGGACATTTCGCTGTCGAGCGTGATTAATTCCGTGCTCAATAGTGACATGTGCTGGTCGGCCACGACCACTTCCTGCAAGTCAGTCATCGCACTGACGGAGGCCGCGGAAAGGGAGCGGGAGAGGGATGCTTCCACTGACGTGAACCACAGACGGCGACCGGACGAAAGGAGACGTCGTTATGCGAATCTCCTTTCTCCGATGTAGTCTGACAGGAAGAGACAGATTTTCTTCTAGTCACTAAGCTGCGAGAGTTTGCTTAGTATCTGTGAACACTTTCTAGGCAAGGATGGCTCACTTTAGCCAGCTAACCGTCGAGTCATCACGGTAGCATGCGTAAGCGGTCCCGAGTCATCCAACGAAAACGACGAGGGTACCTCTGGGTTTTAGTGTGTAGTCTGTCGCACTACGTCGTGGCAGAAGTCTCATACCCACCCAAATCCCTAGGTGGACTACATAAAGCATTTTCTAGCGACAAAAAAAAAACTATAGCTACGTCACGCCGATCTTCCGTGAGAGTGCGGTACTGCCCCTTTCGAGACAGCATGCATACAAACTTTAGAAATGTAGTCAAGGGGCCGGTAAGGCCGTATCTCAGCGAAAATATGTATATAATTAGTTACCTAATATATATATATTTTATTTTGTTCTTTTTGATTTTGTTTAGTTTTTCTTATAATTTAAATTCTTATTTAAAATATATTTTATTCTGGTAGTACATACTTGAATCTTCAATTTGCAAGTCGGTTTTTCAATTTTATGGTGGGCTACCATTAGTTTAGCCGACGGGAAACATGACAGCTACAATCCAACAATAGGTAATCATAAAATAATATCTTTAAATAAACTGTACAGGGTAGCTGTAGGGCTGCTCCTCCTTGGTGAAACGTAATTAAAATATTCAAAAAAATTCTAGGAAAAATGTTTAGTATAAATATTATTTTATAATTTCTGTGCTTTAAAAGGAATTAGTTAAGAGGTACATAGGTTGTAGGCAAAAGCGCTTCTTTCTCGATTCTAACAAAATTTTAAGAAAATCTCAACTCTGTGTCATCATCGCTTCATCTGTTATTTCCAATTTACAATACGATATTAAAAATCCGATATTCCTTATACAAATCTTTTAAAATCCCTACCAAAATAGACCAAAACATTTCAAATTATCTCGCTATCCATTATATTTAAGCCTCTCCTGGATAATGTTGTCCAATTAAAATAATTGAATTGGCCCTTGACCAAGGATCGTGCTCAAATGTACGGAGGCGAAGGATTTAATTTATGACATTCGTGACTATGTCCTGGTGGCTGAAATTTTGAGACCCCTGCAGACTATAGACTTTCTATTGATTGATAGTTTAATTAAGTATTTAATTAGTATAGTTAACCCTTGACCAAAAATAGGGTTTATAAGTGTGACATGTGTATGTGTGACCTCCTGATGAATTGACCTATTTTTATGTGATTTTTTGCTTGAATGCTAATGTAATCGAGAAAGTTCTTTGCTCTAAATTTAGTATAATTTGACTTCAGTGATACTAAAATAACATAATTACGTAACCTTCACCTGACGCTGCATCACCTGGAATCAGGATGATACAAAATTTCTCACCAACAGCCTTAACCTCGCCTCAATTAATATATTATCGGAGGTTTTTTAAAGTTATCAATTTTTGGTTAAGATATATAAAATAAAAGTTAGTATTATTTCAAAATCAATATATTTTTACTCAAAATAGGAATTTACTTTCTCTTTTTGAATGTCAAGAAAATGAATCTACCATGATTTGGGAAAAGTATAACCTCAGACCTGAGAAGAAACCGCGAAAGAAACTCCCTTTTTTTTGTTAATTATTTTTAATAACGTCAAGACTGGTTACAATACGTAAAATATATTTAGATGGCCTGGAAGCGATCGTATTATTCCCAAGGTGTGTCATCATCTACGAAATCTTTAATATTATAATAACCTCTAACACACAAACGTTTCTTAACAATTTTTTTGAACTTTGCTATAGAAGCATTTTGAACGTCTTATTGATAGATTGAAGAAGAATGTACAAATGTTTGAAATCCGTCATTCTAGATCGTTGTACATAATCGATTTGAAATCATTTTGATAGCAGTTATTGACTAAACTGGCTTATGAATTAGTGTGTGTTGTACGTATTTGGTTTCGACCATTATTTCATACCAAGCCAGTTACCCAACCTGACCAAATTATCGACCTCGACTCGACTGCGGGAAGCTTAAAAAACCAAATTATGGGCTTTTTGTTAGTTTTTAATTAGTACGATGATAAATATTATAGTCAAAACTCTAAAACATTTATTATCAAAAAGATTTTTACTGCAGGCTTTCAACAATAGCAGTTTTGTTTTATTTACAAAATAAGACAAAAGAATTTAGTAAGTGTTGCAAAAACACTAACCTAATTTATTTGCACGTTTTTTGCCTTTGATATTAGTTATTTATATTAAAAGTGCTTTACAAGACTATATTTAGTTGACCGACTCTGCCAATAACCAACTAAATAATCAGCCGATAAATAGTTTTCGGTCTGTAGAGGCCTTTGCGGTTCATTCGCTTTAATAATAATTATAAAATTCAAGGAATGTTTTACTTGATTACAAAGCTATTTTTAGGAGAGAGAATATTTTAATGAATCGGATATTTTAATTATGACCGTAATCTATATACGAGTATATAAAAGCGAAAGGTCACTAACACACTCATTACGAAATCTCAGAAAATATAAGTGCTAGGAGTTTCAAATTTTGCATTAGATTTATTTTTAGGTTGTAGGTGCTCACTAAGTTTAGGAGTCGAAGTTTGCAAAATACCTTAGTGAGGACCGCGAGAGGTCGCTAGTAATATTACAATGCGAAAGCAAATCCGTTGTTTCTAATCGTTGATAATTTTTTTTCCATTTACTTGGACCCTTGGGCAGGAGCTAGGCTTTTAAATAAATCAATGCCCGAGGGAATTAATTAAATAACGATACAATCATCTTAAAAACTCACCGCTTGATTTTATTTTATTTACTTTTTTTATAACTATCTTGTTTCTCGTAAATTCACTTATACTTATGATCATTGCTTCTCCAATACATGGACCATCTAACGCAATAAGAGTTTCCAAATCGGATCGGTAGTTGCAGAGTTTACCCTCTACATTTAAACTTACAAACGCACTGTACCTCTTTTTAATATTAGTTTAGAGACTTCTTTGCTATTTCTTTGGACTAATAACATTACGAGCAAAAGGTAATGATAAAATCCAGGTGGTAGAAAAAAGAAAGAAGATTCAGAGATGGTAAACAATTTGCCTAATATAGCTCTTTATACAAGCTAGTGATTGCCTGGCGGTCAGAATTCGACCGTAGTTCATTAAATTTCACCCGATGTCAAGATGGTCCACAGGTAATCTATTCTCAATCTGACCACCGGCTTCCACACTAAACAAAAAAGTATATGCGTTTGTGTGAATCAAATACATGGTAGTGTGGGTTGTTTTTTTTATTAATTTAACCCTTTCACTGTCCCAGTTGTTATATTGGGTTGTTCGGAAAGTCATTTCGTTTTTATTTATGAAAATGAAACAAGATTTTCTCATAGATAATAAATATTTCATTAAATTATATATTGTTAATTTTGGTTCAGTATCTTTTGCCATCTTTCTGGCAGTAGCATGATTTCACGTTCATAAAATTTTTGTTCTTTGCTAGCAAAAAACTGATCTAGTTGATTTTTGACCTCTTAATTTGAAGTAAAGGTTTTTCCATCTAAAAAATTTTGTACAGACCGAAATAAATAATAATCCGAAGGTGCTAGGTCTGGAGAATATGGTGGATGTGGTGGAACATCCCATCCAAGCTATAAAAAATTTTGACGTGTTACCAAACTTAGACGAGGTCTCGCGTTATCTTGGTGGAACACTACACCTTTTCTAGTGATAAATTAAGGCCTTTTCTGTGTAAGCAAATCATTCAGTTTATCCAACTGATGACAGTACACTTTAGAATTTATCGTTCTGTTGTCTAGTAGAAGCTAAAAAAACTATTCTCTTGAAATCCTACCAAACATATAGCAAGACCTTTTTTGGTGGATATCGGCTTTCGAAGTGCTTTGAGCCGGCTCATCTTTTTTAGTCCATGATCTCGTGCATTTTACGTTAGTGAAAACAACACATTTCTCATCGCCAGTGATAATGCTTAAAAAAACGCTTAAAAAATTGATCATTTTCTTGACGTTTGAGAAGTAAAATCACAGACGGCAACGCGGCGGCCAAATTTCTTTCCATAGGAACATGAGGAACCCATACGTCGAACTTTGAGATTAAACCAAGACGTTTCAAATAACCATACTTGGTCGAATTCGATAAATTTAACCTCTCAGCAATCTCACGAGTTGTTATTCGTCGATTTGCATCAACTAATGCCTTTATGGTGTCTTCATCAGCAATGTAAGAACGTGGTGCATCTTCAGCATTAAAATTGGCCGATCCAAATTTTGCAAACCAGTTTTGGCACTGGCGTATTGTCAATACATCTTTCCCATACACATCGGATAATTTTTTCTTGCTTGAACAGAAATTTTACCTTTTCGATTATAAAAAAGTAAAAAATGCCGAAAATGTTGTTCGTCACTTTTCATGTTTGAAAGGGTGCGAAAAAAAAGCCTGCTGTTTAAAGCCAATCAATTTTTTTCAAAAATAAGCCCCAATATATCAGCTGTCCAAACATATAATAAATATGCAACTTAAGTGTTAATTAGATTGACGAAAACACAATCAAAACCGTTGTAGCATAAAAACGAAATTACTTTCCGAACAACCCAATACATATATGAACATATTATTGTTTTACTATTGTGTCTGCTTCGTGAACAAGGAAGGTATATTATTTATGCATAATTATAAAAATATATAAGCATTCCTCTCGCCTTCTCTATATAGACTACTATAGATTTACAATCCCTCCTTCACCCTATTAGGGGTAAAATTAAAAAAAAATGCCGACATGAGCATTTATTGCTAACCAGAAGCATTCATATTAAATTACGTGTTTCTTACTTTGAAAATGACGGACTTCCATACTATCGTTCATTCCTTATTTTACCCCCTTTGGGGTGAAGGTATCAACTGGAAAAATTTTACGTTACAAACTTCAGTCGTTTATACTCTGCGTTGATGAATTAGTTAGTCAATTAGTTGTAAGTAGATAAGCAATTATATATGTATAGATAAGTGTGCGAAATTTCATACCCCTCCGTCCGTGCAATTTCGTAAAAGGTGTACAAATTTTTGCTTTACGTTTTAATATTTAGATGCTCCAAAATTGATATGAAGTTGATTCAAAACGATCTGTCGCGTCACTGTCATGGCTCGCAAGCCTTTGTTCCGGTTGTTTGTAAAAATGACTTTCAGAAAAAATGTTCGAGTGCGGATAAGACTGAATCGTGGAAGGTTCTGTAACATTTTGCAAATGTTTAAAAACACATTTAATTTACATTTGGACAAGCTCAAATTCGGTCGTTTAAAAAATCTTTACAACAAGCGCCTATTTATGTGTTTTTATCGTAAATGTCTAACGACCAGCTCTAAGGGACTCGATGCTGATAAGCAATAACGTGTCAACCCACAAAAAGTCAAATTTAGAGATATTGATTTATTTTGATAACAATATAAACAAAAAATATGAACTAAATAGATACGAAAAAAAATTGTTCAAATTAATGTTTCGAATATTAAATTGTGCTCAATATTTTGCAAAATGCAGAAATCTTATATTTACGAGAAACATTTTATTTGATAAAACATTCATTATACCATTCGGTTATTCATTCATTATACATTTTAACAAAATAGAAAAGAGAAGACGGATATATACGTCTTCAAACAATTTTTTTTAAGAATAGATTTGACATATTTAGACGCCATTTTCTCAAAATGAAGTTCGTTTTGCTTGACACAGTATTCCTTATCAGCGTTCAATTATTAGTTTAATACTTAAGAAAGGACTTAAGCTCAGCGGCTGGTTGCGATTAAAAACAACCTAAGCATAGTATCAAGACTTCAAACCTTGCAATCTTATTTATTACCCTTTTTGTAAGGAAAAGTTTTACATGTTCATATTTACATAGTAGATATACATAATTACGTATATATAAATAATCTATTTTCTAAACGGTATTTTATCAGTTACTTTATATCGCAAATGTTTGTTGTCTTCATAGATCATTTTTCATAGTGTGTGTTCACTCGTTTGAATACGTCTATAAATAAAATATATATTTTTTTTCGTTAGTAAAACCAAAGTTTAGTATGAAACACAGAATGTACATCAGTCTGAGCTACCAATTTGAGATTATGAAAGGCAAATTGAGCACACCTAGTGACCTAGTGGCTCAGTCTATTAGTATGAAAATAAACTGTAAAAAAACATCTCTTCATTGCAGGAAGTTAGAAAATTTGTATTTCTTTCGCAGTTTTATAAAGCTGAAGATTTGATCTTTTATTTCAACTGCATATCTTTGCCATGAAATTGTAGATGAAAGGTGACCCTAAAAATTATCGTGTACTTTCTTAATATAATTACATTGTACATGAATTGCAAAAACCTTAGATTATTTAAAAATACTAGTAGATCTGACAGACATTACTGTGCCTTAAATTTGTGAGTCTTAAATACCTACTCAAACATACAAATAATATCAAAATCAGTCCAGACGTTTAAGAGAATTTCACAACAAAAGAAATAAACGCAATGAACAGAAGAAGTATAAAATTGGTATAGATTTTAATGTGAATTTACATTTTAATCATCCAGAATCTATTTTGGCTAATTTTGGCATTCAGATATCAAGCCTGTAAAATTGCTTTCTCCCATTTTTTAATTTATTAATTATTTGTTATTAAGTAGGCGTTCAATACTAAATTAGTAATATTCCTAAGAGTAACAAGAACTTAGAACTAACTTGGGACTAGCTTAGTTCGTAACTTATTTCTGTTTTTTTTTTTTATTCATAAATATTTTCACGGTTTTTCTTGTAGGGCATATGAATTTTTCAGTTCAGTTTAGTGTTTTTTTTGTAACTTTCTTTTCCTTAATAATCTCTTATTGTTACATTTATCCTTATGCTCGGTACCGCTACACACTTTTAAAAGGTCTGTAGAATATATGGTTCTGCACCTCATAATATGGATAAGACAATAAAGTTATCAGCAGAGATATGGGAATTTTTCATTAAGCAGTGTATTTATAGTGTCTTTGTTGATATGTCAAAATTTATTTGTAATAAGTATTAATTTTACAAATATTGACTATATAATTTTCAGTTATCTTGTCTTTTATAAATAATGAAATTTAACATTTGATTCAAAGATCTCAAAAGCTAGTTACGCGATCTTGCACTATACCCGACGTTATGTATCTTTGTTAGAGTTTTAATTTTCATTTACGGAACCCTAAAAATGCGCAATAACGTAAAGCGGCCTGTCGTCCTCTGACATTTCTGTTTCTGTCACAATTGTTTGACTCGGTTATTTGTATGCGAAGTATTATTTTTTACAAAAACTAGCTGAAAAATGAGCGGGACACTTAATGTTAAGTGATCACCGTCGCCCAAGGACATTTGCATTACCAGAGGAGCCACAAATGCCTTGCCAACTTCAAAAGGAATAAGGCAAGTAAGAAATGGGGGAGGGGTTGGGTATAAGGCTGTGTCACTTACCGTACGAAACGCAGTTATAGCTACGTCACGCCGATCTTCTGTGAGAGTGCGGTACTGTCCCCCTGAAAAGGAAAAGAAAATTTTCATTCACATTTGGATGGTGATAGGCATTAATGTGTCAACTCGCAAAATATCGGAGATATTGATGTATTGTGATAATGCGTCATGTAAAGTAAAATAACAGCTGGTATACTCCTTTCTCATTAAGGAGAAAATTTTGAACTTAATCCACCACGTTGCTCCACTGCGGGGCGGATGTACATGTGTCAAGATGTTTTCCTTCTTGGTGGTATTTGATACCTAATAAACTTTTAACCCTCTTTTTAATCCCCTCCTAGGGTGTGGATTTCCAAAAATCTTTTCTTATGATATTTAAGGAACCTTTGTGCAAAATTTCATGTTTTTAGATCAAGCGATCGAGCGCTGTGGTGATCGTCCAGTTAGTAAATATGTCAGCCAGTCAGTTTTGATTTATATATAGAACTATATATACATATATAGAACTAGCTGCCCTCCTCGGTTTCACTCGCACTTAACATAGAACTTTCATACAAAATTTAAACCCCGTTTAACCCTCTTTGGTGTCGAATTTTGCAAAATCGCATCTTAGTGAGCACCTACGTCTTTAAATTTGAAACTCATAGCAATTTAAGTTTGTGAGATATCATGATAAGTGAGTGAATGACATTTCGAATTTATACATAAAGATAGATATGAGGCTAATTCATTTATCAATCTTGAACTCTAAAAATCAAGGACTAAGGTTGCCAAACCTACAAATTCAGTTCATTACACGAGTACATATCGTAAAATATAATGTTCACAAATTGCCCCAAAAACTAATTGCAAAGATAACATGGTAAGCTTTCATTATAGGACATTATCACCTTTCAAGGGCCGTAGCGGGACTCGTTACTGTGACCGTAAGTTTCGATACTCGCGGGACATTTTATTGCGAGTAATAAAGAAGTTTTTGTACGTGCTCGATTGGTTGGACATTCTTTTGGGCGTTTATATTTATGTTCGAGATAAAAAAGATCGCTTTCTGGTAAGTTTCTTAATAGATTTTAGTTTTCTTACATATGAGACGAATAGGTGCCTAGACTTCGTTTGCGATTTCTTCGTCTGAATATTTATTTTGAATTTCAATTGTGGTTGAGCTAACTGAAACTTAGCTATGGGACCAATCTGAAAGCGTATCCTTTGAAACAAAAAAAATAATTTTCAAAACGATTAAGAAATGACGTAGTTCTGAGGGAACAAACATTAAAAAATATTACACTACGAACTTCTCTTTTAATATTATTAAGCCCATGAAAGTAAAATTAGTTTATTTATTTTGGAATATCACCAATATAATAAAGAGAAAGAGTGAGAATTTTTTGTGTGTGCGAAGTAAACTACTGAACCTATTCAATAAATTATGACATCATTCAAATGACACAATTATTCTGAATAGTCTTATATTCTATATGTGTATTATTTTTAAACACAATCCAAGTTATACGGGCGAAGCAATGAATCTATACTAATATTATAAAACTGAAGAGTTTGTTTGTTTGAGCGCGCTAATCTCAGGAACTACTGATTCGAATTTAAAAAAAAAAAAAACATCTTTTTTGTTAGATATTTTATTTATTGATGAACGATATAGGCTATATTACATCACGTTACGACTTAAAGGAGCGAAGCAGTACCCATAAAAGTATAAAATAAATACATGTAAACAAAACCATGGTAACCATACACAGAAGCTTCATTAGCCACGAAATCGCCTTCAAGATTCGTATTAGGTTACGCGTTAGGCCATTAAGACGAATGCGATGTTACACGGTATCTATATAACGTTAAACTCGGATATAAGCCTACATATATCTGTTACGAGCGAGTTAATTAACATTTACTAGCAATTGCTCGCGGTTTCGTCTGCGTAAAGTTTGAAAATTGACGGATTTATTTATCCCCTTTAGAAAAATTTGTTATTACCTATTATATCCCGATTTTCTGTGAGGGTGTGATACTGACCTTGTCGAGCTCACTCGAATACGAGCTGTAGTGAATAGGCTAGGCTCAATCAAATATTTATATCTAAACAATTGATATCCTAGTTTTAAGTTATAATCTAAAAGTACCCACGACTGGCAATAATCTAAAATTAAAAAAAAATATATACAGAAGCTATAATTTGAATTTATTTCAACCAGCCCAAATACAATATTTGTGTTGTAAGTTGGTAAAGTGTTGTGTATTTTGCTGATGTTGCTGCATCAGGTCAAGGTTACGTAACTAAGTTATTTTTGTATCATTGAAGTGTCAGTATAGTAACATATATTTCGATTCGATCAGACCAGTTTAGGATGCTTAAACATTTCAACGACCATAAAAAAGCTGTAACATTAAAATGATTGAACATATCTAATTTAAGAATCATTCAAAAGAACCATTCCGATTAAACTGATTTAATCGGAATGATTCTTTTTATTTCTTCTTCTTATTCTTTAAAACAAAAACTCCGCATCAAAATCGGTTCATATATAAAGGAGCTTCGACACCACAGACAAACACAATACGCAGGTCAAGCTAGTAACACCTTTCTTTTTTTGTCAGTGTTAAAAATGAGTTTAAATAAAATTCTAATTCAAAATGAATCATTTTTTTCCTAACATTTATAATCGAACCTAAATTCTGCTATTAATACAGCCTAGTCGTATAATCCTAACAGCTGTAATTACCAATTAATGCTACGTACATTAGCTAATCGTATTCAAGGTCTGCGCAGACGAGGAACAAATTTCGAAGTAGTTTTTTATACATGGATCAATGATTTTTATAATTATACACATGAGTTTATACTACCAGCTGTGCAGTGCGATTTCACTCACGTTAATTTGTTGAAAAATATATTTATATAATGCTCAACTTCCCTACTTGAATCACATTAAAAATCTAATAACAATAATAATAATAACGCATCACACTCAACGGCCCCCATTAAGATGTCATGACCTTGTGTCGGGGGTCCGGAAACACTCACAACACTAACACAAACACCCAGACCACGACAAACGTTCGTATGGCCAATACACACGTTTGCCGTGAGCGGGGATCGAACCCGCGACCGTTAGCGCTTTAGTCAGTTGCAGTGACCATTGCGCCAACGCGTCTGTCAAATCTATGCGGTAACACCGTTAAAAATACTCTTTTTAGAATACATCACATAAATACACAATAAAAAGAAATTAATTTGTTACCATATGTGCTCACGAGTGAGGTTCCTTAAGTATTTTGTAAATTCAGCAAGTTAATAACTTACTGTGTTCACTAGATGTGAAATAAAACGCCAATGATCAAAGACTATGTGAGTCGAAACTCGAGCTGCAAGGTTATGGTAATGGCAACTGGATCTACGTCACAAACGCAACTGATGTAAATATGACGGAAACTGAATAAACTCTCTAATACTCTGCAGAGCCTAAACTTCAAATTTTGGCAGATGATGCATTTTATGTTGTAAGCATTCACTATAAAAGGATTTTTGGAAATTTCACCTCGAAGGGGATAAAATAAGGGATGAAAATATGTATAAAAATCCGTCATTTTAAAAGTGCGTAACACGAAATTTAATATGATTACTCCTGATATAAATGTGCGTATGGATCGACGTTTTTTTAAATTTACCCCTAACTTACGTCCCCTAATTCACCCGGGATACATATAGACTTACATCCCCGCAATTCCAGAATTGTGGGGTTGTAAGTCTATATGTGACCCGAGCAAAACCGGTGCGAGCTGCTAGTCTCATAATAAGCTTCAAATTACGGTCAAGTAGTTTAACGCATATTATATCAATATCTTCATGAAATTGGTCATACGATTGAAAAGCACTTCAATCAATGCGTGCTATTTGACAATTCTCCACCGATCCGCCAATATATGACAGAAATGGGTCATCAAAACGCAAACAACTTTAAACGATTTATTGCACGCCACAAATAAATCTTATTCCGAAGGTAATAAAGTCTATTTCGCAATGGCATTTTTCTATTACGAACTATGCGATGTTTTCAAAGTATCCTGAAATGTTTTGCCTGTCTTTAGTTACCTGCCGCATCATCTATGAAAGTTCTGTTACGTTTCTCTTTAATTGGCTCGTTCCGTGTTTGTTTAAAGTTGGGAATGCCTTCATAGGTTTGCTTAATCAAAAGATTGCAATTACTCGCAAACTGAAACGATTTTTAAGTATGAGGTACTAGATGCTCTTTTCCGTGATTGGTTCAAGTTTGTGTTTTATGGTAACTGCACAGATAATATACGTTGTAGAGTTTGAGATCTTTCATAGCTTATTATAATTAGTAATAAGACTTTTCTTTTTAAGCTAACCGACTTAGAATTTCGATTTTATATCCAAACTAGATTTTAATATAAGTAGCCCAAGTTACTCCTTAGAACATTAGACATCTGTGAGTGAAATTCCTATCAAAATAAGTCCAGCCGTTTCAGAGACAGACAGACAGACAGACAGACAAAAATTTCAAAATTGTGTTTTAAATGTAAGTATCGTATATTCTTTTATATGCATTTGGTTAAACGCTGTTAAGTCGACATTACAAACTGACATTTCAACTATATTTATTTATATAGATTACTTAACTGATTTCGATCAATAAATAAGTTTAAATTGTTTATTAAAAAGCCTTTGATACCTAAAACATATTATTCTATACAAGATTATATAGATGATAATAATGCATGGATTTAGTATAGATGAATTTCATACAGGATGTTTAATATACATATTTGTAATTTTTAAATGTATATACTTAAAAACATAGTTTAAAAAAAGTACCTATCGAGTTTCTTGCCGGTTCTTCACGGTAGAATCTATATTCCGAACCGGTGGTAGCTTTTCATTAATTTAAGTAACTTTAACTTGTTTTAACGATTCAAAAGTGCTTTTAAAAGCCTACTTGTATAAAGTATTTTTGATTTGATTTGATTTGATGAAATATCTATGAATTCTGAATCATTCAAACAAAATAAAAATTTTCAAAACTAGTAAATTGATGAAGGAATTATGAGGTAAAACAAACATTTAAAAAATACTCAACGAATAGCGAACCATTTTTTTAACCGATTGAAAATATAAATAAATTTCTAGTTTATATAGTTATATTATTAATTTATTACGTGTATGTTAGTAGATTATATTACACTAATTATATACGACGACAATAAATCTCAAGCTATTTTTGCCGATCTTGGCTTGCCCTTATTATCGTACGCCTCAACAAGTAAGTAAGGGAGATTTTTCATTGGTCAGAATGGTATATTATCGTAATCATTACATAGTAACAGCCTGTAAATGACCCACGGCTGGGCAAAGGCCTCCACTCCTATTAAGGAGAAGGTTTAGAGCTTAATCCACCACGCTGCTTTACTGCGGTTTGGCGGATATACATGTGTCAGAATTTCTCCCGGCACATGCAGCTTTCCTCACGATGTTTTCCTTCACCGACGAGCTCGATATGAATTTAAACACTAATTCGCACTTGAAAAATCAGTGGTGCTAGCCGGGGTTTGAACTCGCGATCATTGGTTGTGATCGACGTGTTCTAACCACAAGGCCATCTCGGCTCAATCATTACATACTCATCGATAAAGTACTAAAATGCGCTACACTATTGTTTATTTTTCTTTGCTTGTCTTATTTACCAGACAAATATGGCGTATTTCTAGCCACACATAAGAGTTAGATAAGAAATCGATTAAATGATTGAACTGAATCATTATTTGGACGCTGATAAGCAATACTGTGTCAAGCCACACGGACTTCGTTTTGAGAAAATGTCGTCTAAAGATGTCAAACCTATCTATACTAATAATAAAATTCTAGCGGGTCGCTGTCTGTACATGGAAGATATATGAAAAAAAATCTTACTGGGGGCCTTTACCAACGCAATAGAACCCAAAACTATGATTTTTAGAATTCTTATCTGTTTGTCTGTTTGTCTGTTTGTCTGTTTATCTGTGCGTTTGTGCACGCTAATCTCAGAAACGGCTTATCCGATTTAGATGCGGTTTTCACTAATATATTGTGGTAAGCTTCACTTAACATTTAGGGTTTATTTCATGTCAATCGGTTCATAAATGAAAAAGTTATGTCAATTAAAGGGTTGACGTCGTACATTATTTTGTACTTTTCACTAAATGCATGAAAGTATATACAGTACTTATATCAAAAAATACATTTTTAAAATTTTTGTCTGTCAGTCTGTCTGTCTATCTTTTTGTTCCGACTAATCTTTAAAACGGCTGAACCAATTTTGATGGTACTTTTACTTGCAGTTAGCAAATGTTATAAGGAGTGACTTAGGCTAACTTCTTTTTTAGATGTTTTTAATCGATACTTACAAAAAAAATCTAACGGGTCGCTGTCTGCACATGACAGATATATAAAAAATATATATTATTGGGGGTCTTTAACTAACCAAATAGAACCCAAAACAATAATTTGTTAGATATTTGTCTGTTTATCTGTGAGTTTGTGTCCGCTAATCTCAGAAACGGCTTATCCGATTTAGATGTGGTTTTCATTAATATATTGCAGTAAGCTTCACTTAACATTTAGTGATTGTTTCATTTCAATCGGTTCATAAGTAAAAAAATTTATCTAAATTTATGAGTTCACATCGAAAATTATTTTGTATTTTTCACTAAATGCATGAAAGTATATTCAGTACTTACATCAAAAAATCCAATTTTTTAATTTTTTGTCTGTCAGTCTATTTCCTACAACTAATCTCTGAAACAGCTGAATCAAATTTGATGGGAATTTCACTTGCAGTTAAGGGGATGTCCATTAATCACGTGAGGCCCAGAGGAGGGAGAGGGGATGGAAGAAAAAAAATTACGAAATATCACAAAGTCTAAAAAGTTCTTAAAAACATTACTTGATTAATGAACAGCCCCTATACCTAGCTAATATTATAAGGATTAACTTAGGCTACTTTTATTAAACAAATATATTTATTTCAATGAATAAGTAAAAAAGAGATAATTCTCTTAATATTTTGTTATTGTGTAATCGCGATAACAAAATATTGTAGAACCCAATAAAATAGTGCACAATTTCTGATTTAAAAAGGGAAGGTTATACATCTATACATATAAATGGATGCTAATAAGCAATAATGTGTCAACCCACAAAAAGTCAAATTTAAGATATTGATGTATTTTGATACTACGTCACCTATTTAACATTATCAAACAAATTTCAAGTCATCTAAACTAAATAAGTATGGAAAAAAGTTTCTTAACTCAATGTTTCGTATTTCAGGTGCGTTCCATATTTTGCAATTTATAAAATAATCTCAAATATTTAAAAACTTATTAGTATACTAGCTTTTGCCTGCGACTTCGTCCGCGTTTTCGTCGTTTTTCGAAAAAAAGGAGCGTATGTCCTTCGTCAGGGTTCAGTGGTTTTGATGTGACAGACAGATTAACTATCGTAATTTAATAGGGAAATATAATATGTCATTCCACAATACTTGATTTCTATGATTTTTTTATTAAATAGGTAATAATGTTAACTTTTTTAAATTAGGGATGAGTGAGAGTCTTATAAACGTAAGAGTAAACAAATATAATCAGAATTCTCCGAACTGCTAACCTATCAGGAGTTACACGTGTTATTGTGAGTCAACCATAAAAGATAGACATATGCTGTTGCGGTTAATTTTTAGGAAATTTTATGTAGAATATTTCCGTCATACATGATTTCTATGTAACTTTAACCATTAAGGCTGCATACGCGACGGAAGCTTAAAAATTGGATTAACGTCTCCCGTTTTCCCTTTATTACTCTGCTCCTATTCATTGTAACGTGATGAAAAGTATACTATAACCTGCTCAGGAGTATGAAGAATAATTGTACTAAGTTTCGTTAAAATCCGTCGAGTAGTTTTTGTTTCTATAAGGAACATACATACAGACAAAAATTTTACTGATTGCATTTTTGACATCAGTATCGATCACTAATCACCCCCTGATAGATATTTTGAAAATATGTTTCATGTACAGAATTGACCTCTCTACAGATTTATTATAAGTATAGATAACATATTAAATAAATCTATCTGCTTTTGATTCAATATACATTTTATCAAAATAGAAAAAAAAGATGAATATATACGTCTTCAAACTAATTTATTAAGAATAGGTTTGACATCTTTAGACGCCATTTTCTCAAGACGAAGTCCGCGTGGATTGACACAGTATTGCTTATCAGCGTCCAAATATAATTGATGTGTCCGTTTCTAATTTTAAATAAATGCATACGAAAGTATACATGGTACTGACAACAAAATTAATAACTTTAAAATTTTTGTCCGTCTATCTGTCACTCAGTTTGTTACGGCTAATATCTAAAACAGCTGGACCTATTTTGACGAAACTTTCACTGAACAGAAAGCTAATGTAATAAGGAACAAAATTGAATCCAATGAAATAGTGAACAGCATCTAATTCAAATAGGGAAGATATATGTATATTATATAAATATAATAATTTGGAAAATAATATATTTACTGGGTAATTTTTTTACTGGATGTGATAGATCAAATCCGAAACTATAAGCAATAGCGAAAAATAATTAAAGGAGTAACAGAGCCGATTTTAATAAAAACTAAAACCATATCATTAGTTTTTTGAAAAATAAGTTCTCCTAGCCAGAAACGAACACGTTGATTTTGAGAAAAATTAACATTCTGTTTGATTGCATCATCTGATACTGTCACATATTATAAGAACCAACTTCAGAGAGGTATTAGTATATAGTTAACTGCAACAAAAAGAAAGGGCAAATTTTTTACAAAATTCTATCAAATTCATACATTAATTAAATCTTTTGTAATTCTTCAAAAAAACGATCATACCTAAAAGTGAAATTTTATAATTATAACGGGATGTTGTAACGCTAATAGCGGGTGAGTACAATAGCCGAGTCCAGTGACATGTAGATTTTCAATAAATTGATTCATCTTTTAAGGAATTATCTAAAACTACCTACGTAACGGAGTAGGTGATGGGGACCAAAACAAACGTCACATTCTATTAACTTTGTATAGCTCACATAGAAAAAATAGATAAACATAAAAGAAGTTACTGTGAGTTATTCATTTTATATATTTTTGATTGTATTCTTTACACTCTTCGTTACTTTAGTAGGTGACTAGCATTTTGATGCAAATAAACAAATCGTTCGAAGTAATGCAGACTTTTTTTCTAAGCTTACCGGGAGCCATGATTTAACCCACATATTTGATTATGTATATTTGTATATAGAATCGATTAATTAACTTCTAATTCATGTATAGATTTAATGTTATTTTGTTTAAAAATAAATCTTTTCCTTTAATTTGTCTCTTACTATTACTTTCCAAAAGTTGATTCTTACAAGTGACACTATTAGGTAGGTGGTGCAATAATACAGAATGTATTTTTTTTAATTAGTGGGTTCAATTTCTGGTCAGGAGAATCATTAAATCAAAAAAACTTATGATGCAGTTTTAGATTACTCAAAATCGGACACGAGACTCCTTTAAGTATTTTAGGCGATTCCTTATAGTTCCAGATTTGGCCTATCAAGCCCAGTTAAAAAGTCACCCGATATATAATACCTCGAGAACCTCGGCGGGAACATACTGTTTTACAGTCGAAATTTTAAAGACTAGCACAAAACACTTTTCTTCAACATTTATAGTGAAAACCGTGGAGGAATACCGTATCTGAGTTAGTGCCTGCTTATAAATACAACCAGAAAGTTCCCAAATCCAAATCACTATTATAACCTTGCTTTGCAGGAGACATGCCAAGCATTCTGTAATCCACGCGAACGAAGTCGCGGGCACAGCTAGTTCTTAATAAATTTGTTTGAAGTCGTATGTATATATTCATCTTTTCTTTTTTATTTTGATAAAATGTATAATTAATCATAAGCAGATAGATTTATTTAATATGTTAAATAATAATAAGTTTTTAAATATTTAAGATTATTTTATAAATTTTATTAAATATTTGACAGACGCGTTGGCGCAGTGGTCACTGCAAGTGACTAAAGCGCTAACGGTCGCGGGTTCGATCCCCGCTCACGGCAAACGTGTGTATTGGCCATACGGATGTTTGTCGTGGTCTGGGTGTTTGTGTTAGTGTTGTGAGTGTTTCCGGACCCCCAACACAAGGTCATGAGATCTTAATGGGGGCCGTTGAGTGTGATGCGCTATTTATTTATAAATTGCAAAATATGGAACGCACGTGAAATTCGAAGCATCGAGTTAAGAACCTTTTTTTCATTCTTATTTAGTTTAAATGACTTGAAATTATTTTGAATAATGTTAAATAGGTGACGTAGTATCAAAACAAATCGATATCTCCAATTAGGTGGGTTGACACATTATTGCTTATCAGCACTCATTTATAACGCAAAATTATAATGAAAAAAAAATGTTTGAAAATGCGTTATTTTTGTTCGGGGTTTATTACTAAATAAAGACGAGTAAAGAAAAATAGACTATACTTTTATACTACCGATATTGGGCATTAAATTATACTAAGTGTACATTTTTACGATATACGATATTAAAATATCGTCGATTGAAAAACAAATTTATAACGTATAAACATAATTTTTTTTTAATAATTAAGACTCAAAATTCTAACGTGGGCGTAACGTCTGAATTCGAATTCGTTTACGTGGACGATACACTATTTTGATTTTAAAACGAAACTATAAAACCGATTTTGATAAAAAAAATTAAAGGGTTTTGAACTCCCTGTCGTCTGCGTCCGCCGCACGATTTGTAATATTTATATTATATTTAAATAAATAATTTTTTGGAGACTTCATCATTTTTCTAAAATTAAGATACGATATGTCAAGATTAAATAAAATCGATTCAATACAATATGATTAAAATCGTGAATCGATTCACGAGGTCGCGATCCATTACGATCGATCGATTTAAGGCAAAAAATCAGGCATCCTTACTAATTAAATCAAGTATCAAAATTGATTTACTGTTTTAGGCGTGGAAACGTAACAAACAAACGTATATGGATGCTAATAAGCAAAAATGTGTCAACCCACAAAAATTCGAATTTGGAGATATCAATGTATTCTGAAAATATCATGTATATAACATTATTAAAAAAATCAAATCATCAAAACAAAATAAGTACCAAGAATAAATTCTTAATTAAATGTTACGAATTTCAAGTGTGTTCCATATTTTGGAATGTATACAATAATACCATTCGAAAAAGTTATTATTAGAAAAAACTTTGACTCTATCAATCTGCTTTTCATTTATTATACCACGTATCAAAATGGAAAAGAAAACATGGATGCTTATTTCTTCAAATAAATTTATTAAAAAGAGGTTTGACATCTTTTAAAACGTTCAAAATGCTTCTACAGCAAAGTTCAAAAGAATTGTAATGAAACGTTTGTGTTAGAGGTTATTATAATATTAAAGATTTCATAGATGATGACACACCTTGGGAATAATACGATCGCTTTCAGGCTGTCTCAATATATTTTACGTATTGTAACCAATCTTGACTTTGTTGAAAAAATTCACAAAAAAAAGTCTTGCTGAGTTTCTTTCGCGGTTTTTACTCATGCCTGATATTAGAGGTTTTCCGAAACCGTGGTAGATACATTTTCTTGACATTGAAAAAGAGAGTGTAAATTCCTATATTGAATTAAAATACTTTGATTTTAATTTTAGACGCCATTTTCTCAAAATTAAGTCTGTGTGGCTTGACATGGTATTGCTTATCAGCGTCCATACGTAACGTACACGAGATAGACTTTCGCATTTTCCATAATAAATCAAACAGATCGTACATTGTAAAGACTCTCTAAGAAAATAATAATTAATCGTCATTCCTTACCGTAATTGAACGTGTCATGTATTGATTCCGTTATAACACATCATACTTAATTAGCTGTGATCAATGGACGGCGCTCGTAAATATTGTTCGATTATTATCAATACAATAATTTGCCTCTTTATACAGGTAATAAATGGTTGATAAACAATAATGTGTCCAGAGGCTTGAATATACCATCTGAGGCTCATGACGAATTCTTTGGATGGGGCCTCTCATTAAAAATCGTCACGTTACAACTTAATTTTAATGAACCACTTAAGTAGGCTAAAACTACAACTATTAATAAAATTGTGTGCATTCTAGTTAAATATCTGATAAGTTTTAATTTTAAGGGCATAGGTTTATACATATTTATAATTAAATAACAATTTAGTTTAATAAGATTTTGATTAATAAAATTATTTTAGGCCGGGGCCCTTTCGGATTAGGGGCCCGTGGCTTTTTGCCAGCCCTGCCATCCTCTAGTAACCTCTGATGTCTACTCACAAAAACTGAGTTTAATGTTTAGAATATTGAAGAATATTCTATAATTTGAATTAAGCAATAATTTTGATTTATTTGAAAAAAATATATAATTAGATAAAGCTCTTTAGTATACCAATATGCTTTTAATTTATTATATACTAGTTTTCACCCGCGACTTCGTCCACGTTGAATAGTAAATGTAAATCCAAGATATAATCCATCTTCATTAAAAATTTCAGTCAAATCGGTTCAGTACTTTCCTAGTGAGTTATTCCTGTAGGAATTTCAAATTTTTTAAGGTTAAAATGTAGCCTATATGTTAATCTAAGATATAAGCCATCTTCATTTCAAATTTCAGCCAAATCGGTTCAGTAGTTTTTGCGTGAAAGAGTAACAAACATCCTTCCATCCATCCATCCATCCACACATACTAACTTTCACATTTATAATTTTATTAAAATATAAAAAAGAAAATTTGGATATATACTTCTTCAAACAGATTTAATAAGAATAGATTTGACATCTTTAGAGGCCATTTTCTCAAAATGAAGTCCGTGTGGCCGGAGACAGTTGGCTTACTAGCCTCCAAAGATGTGTAAGTAAAGACTAAGATAACAAAAAAAAACGACGAACGCTTGCTTAGATAACATACTGATTTCAGTTATTTTGATATAAACACCAAACTTAATTCTACGAAATTTAAAACAGCTGTCGTTTTTTGCTCTCGAAGTCGGTGGCTATTTTTAAAACACTTAATTATATTTCATTAATATTAAACTTCCAAAGGGCAACCTAAAACAGTTTCCGAACCTAAAAAATGTACATCATAAAGCACCCAAATCTTGAAAAGAATTTGCTGTTACGTTTAATGCTGCCATTTTAAAAAAGTTTTTTAAACATTAAGCGGTGTTTCAAACTTCGCCCTTTTTTCATTGTCAAAGTAATGTTTGCTCTGGCGGGGATTTCGCAAATTAATTTTGTTGCTAAAAACTTCCCTTCAAGAATACGCTTCATTAGGAGCTCAAACAGTGGAATAAAGTTTTATCGACGCGATGTTTGACGGTGAAATTTTCTGAAAATTTCCGTGTAAATTCTTGACGTTATCAAAAAAAAACCTCTTAAATATTACATACGTAGTTCGCTGTGTGTTTTTTTTATTATACTGCGTTCGGTAATTTTTACACTTAAAAGTCTTGCTCTCAGACTTTAAAAAAGATCTGCGTAAGTTTTCTTAATTTACACCTTAAAGGGTTTACTGTGAGTGCCTTATTTTTGACATTCACAGCTTTCGGGATTACGTACGACATATCTGTTACTAGTTTACAGAATTTTTTTATATCGCTCGCGAGAGTAAAACAAACAACTTATTGAAATATTTATGTAAGTCTGAGATCAAACCTTATGAGTGTGTTCTCACTTAATGAAGTTACCCGTAAGTTTATGAAAGCTAAGCGACTGTTAAGGATTTGTAGATAAAAGATTATGAATCGGTCAAATGTCAGTTGTAAATGATTGTTATTAAAATTATAACGAGACGTTGGAGCATCGTTCGCATTTGAAGGAGAGGCGACTCGTTTGCGTAAAGTGATAAAATTTTTGTTTTATAATCGATGCCAAAATATAAGGATGCTCTCAATTCATAAGATATGTTTTTTTAGGGTTCAGTAGTAAAAAACGGAACCCTTATAGTTTCGCCATGTCCGATTGTCTGTCTGTCTGTCTGTCTGTCTGTCCGCGGCTTTGCTCCGAAACCCTTAATACCAGAAAGCTGTAATTCGGTATGAGTATACATATGAATTACGCCGAGAAAGTCGTACAATAAAATCTTTGAAATATTTTTTTTCAGGGTGTCTTCCCTATGTGTTAAGAGAGACCAAAAATTTTTTTTTCTCATTTATCCCATGTTGTGGGGTATCGTAAGATAGGTCTTTTAAAAATGTTATAGGTGTGGGAAAACCATTTTTCCGAACGACGAACTGTTTCCGAAATATTAAGCTTTGAAGTGTTATTTTTTCTTAGAGTCAAGTGTACCCCCACTCTACCTACTAAACTGCTGCGTCTAAAAATATGAAAAAATTCACGATAGTGGTACATATAATGAATTTAAAAGGAAAATTATCACGGCTATGTGGGTTCTTATGGTTATCGAGTTATAGATGATCTAAGTAAAAATAAATATTTTACTTTTTAAAGCATCACATTATGTAAATATTAATAATTTTAAATTAATATATGAATTTAAATGAATAAATAAATAAATATTTAATAAGTTTAAATTAAAATAAAATATAAAATAAAGTATAAAACAATGTCTCAATAAAACATGTCGCGAGTGATTCTGAATCGCGCTTATGAAGTTTTCAACCAAATCTCCATAGATTTCATAGGCGCTAATCAGGAAGGAAAATTATCGGCGCTAAGTATATTTTACAAGTGTTAGAATAATAAATAATCGGCGAACATATAAAGTTCAAAATCGTTAGTATAATCCACATTCAAACATTCATTTTACTTTAAAAATATTTTAGTCTCGAAATATAAAGAGAAATTAAAAATAATTTTATTATAATAAAAGGTTTAAAATTGTAAGTACGTATATTGTATAAACTGACTTAAAAAAGGAAATTCCCAGTTCGTCGTAAACTTTTTTACGAAAATAGGTACTCGAAGATTGCTTGACCGATCTTGACATTTCTGACAACTACGGAACCCTACATTGTGCGTGGCCCGACACGCACTTGGCTGATTTATTTAATGTTTGTTACATCAGAACTCCGTTATTTATTGATCGATTATGAATATTCATTTTTTGTAATGAAAATGTTTCTAGAATTATCACATTTAAACTTTATCCAAATTAGTTTTTTAGTTTTGTATTTAAAACAAAATGATTGGAATTAGTATCTCACAAAAGCAAACGAAATTGTGGTTTTTTGTTTTTGAAGTCTGTTCATTTTGTCTTTAAAATTAACTATATTATTCAGTGTAATTTTCTGTAACAGCCTCTAACTAATGGACAGTATTTCCCTATTAAAGGGAAGAAAAAAAGGAAAGTAACATTCTGTAAATGTCTCACTGCTGGGCAAAGGGCTCCTCTCATATTAAGGTTTAGAGCTTAATCCACCAAGCTGCTCCACTGCGGTTTGGTAGATATATGTGTGTCAGAATTTCTACCGGCACATATAGGTTTCCTCACGATGTTTTCCTTCAACGCCGAGCTCGAGAAGAATTGAAACACAAATTTAGCGGTGCAAATTTGAAAACTCAGCGGCGCTAGTCGGAGTTTAAACCCGCAATCATCAATTGAAATCCACGTATTCTAGCTATCTCGGCTCTTATTGAGAGTTTTATGAATTGGCGGATATACATGTGTCAAAATTTTTTCTAAGTTATTTAGGCTTCGTCACTATGTTTTCTTTCACCAGCCTGTGAATAACTTATACTAATATCCCTTATAATATCCTAAGTATCGTATTTATTCTCAAGGACGGATTGTGGAAGGTTATAAGCTATATTATATAACGCTACGCATATACAGGAGCGAAGCAGTAACTGTAAGCGCGAGTGACTGGTAGTTTAAACATAAATTGGTATATATAATTTAACTATACAGTATAGATAGTAAATATCGAGTTTCTTGCCTGTCCTTTCAGTAGAATCTACATTCTTAACCAGTTTTATTATGATTTTTCAAATATCTATCAAATAGCAATAACTCCACGTTCCGTGATGGGGCACATAGAAATTCATCCTACATTACCATTTTAAAGCCCCGAGATCTCATTAAGCGTCCGTCATACTAGGACGCGTCAAGGATACGCTGTCGTTAACGAAAACGCTTTTGACAAATTGTTTCATAATTTTATTAGTTGAAGTTTTTTTTTTATTCAGAATTAATCTCATTTCAGAAGCCCTTTTCAGCCCAAGTGGGTTATTTAATGTTTTCAATTGAGTAAATTTCAAGTTTCGTTTTTGAAATCGGATTATCTATAACTGGTATTATGTTTCCTTTGTAACATTCTTTGAAGATAAATACGATAAGACTATTAATTACTTTATAATGTAACTGGTTGATGCTCACGACTTCGTCTGCGATATCTGATGGCTACGTCATAGTAGCTTTATGCATGCAAAGTCTAAGCCTAGTTCATACAAACTTTCATCTCCTCTTTTATGTCCGTGAGGGTAGAATTAATCAAAACCCTGTCTTAGCGGATGTCTACGTCATAACATCTACCTGTATGCCAAGTTTCAGCCCGATCAGTCCGGTGGTTTGGGCTGTGCGTTGATAGATCACTGTGTCACCAAGTCCTTTGAGCTACATACATTTAAATTATTTCAGTACTTGAAATAATTTATCTTGCATTTCGTTGTCTTAGATTTTCGCGATCATAATTCATTGAAATGAAACTATTTTAAACGGATTTAAATCGCGTATATTAAGACTCTACGGGTAGGTCTACCCGTGACCATGAACGCTGCAAAGTGCTCGAAACGTCGGGATGATAAAAATAATTAATATACGCGATTTAAATCCGTTTAAAATAGTTTCATTTCAATTATCTTACATTTTTGTGATATGATACAGACATTTAGTCTTATTATTATTCCCACCAAATTTGAATGCTCAAATTTTCTTAACGCCTAAAACGACGACACATAACGAAAATATATAGACGCTGATAAGCAATACTGTGTCAAGCCACACGGACTTCGTTTTGAGAAAATGGCGTCTAAAGATGTAAAACCTATTCTTAATAAATTTGTTTGAAGACGTATGTATATATTCATCTTTTCTTTTTTATTTTGATAAAATGTACAATGAATCAAAAGCAGATAGATTTATTTAATATGTTAAATAATAATAAGTTTTAAATATTTAAAATCATTTTATAAATTGCAAAATAAGGAACGTACGTGAAATTCGAAGCATCAAGTTAAGAACCTTTTTTTCATCCTTACAGTTTAGATGACTTGAAATTATTTTGAATAATGTTAAATAGGTGACGTAGTATCAAAACACATCAATATCTCCAAATTTGACTTTTTGTGGGTTGACACATTATTGCTTATCAGCAATCCATATATTCTAAAATTCAAAATTAAAAAATAAACGACAATTTTTTAATTGAGACCATTTCAACGAGCCCCAGCGTGATGCTTCTGATGTAAGTTGGTGGGAAGTTGTGTATCCTGTTGATTGCAGATGATGTTGTAGCATTAGGCCAAATTTACGTTACTATGAATACATTACACTACTGAAATACATTATGTATATTTGATTTTAAAACAGTTCGTTTTTGGGGTTTGGTATTCGCATCTATAATAAAATCCTGCAAATAGTTTTACATTTGCCACTTAATGGGTTAAAAGCTTATATTAAAAAATCTTTAATAGATAAAGCATATTATAGTATGCAAGAATATTTTGACCACAAAGAGACATGAATTTGATACGCGTTGATATCAGGTTAACAAAATTATTATTAAAATATAAATTTAATAAAAATACACTATGATTTTAAAGGAGTTACTATCGAGGTCCTTGCCGATTCTTCTCAGTACAGACTACATTCCGAACCAGTGCTAGCTTTACAAAATCTGAAAAAAAAAAATATATGACATGTAACTTGACGATTCGAAAGTGCTTTAAAAGCCCATTTGAATAAAGTTTATTTTGAGTTTGAATTTGAGTACGGTATATTAATATTATTTAAGTCACAGTCTAGCAAATTTTGATTTCACCAGACCAGAAGTAGTTACTCATATTATTTTAACAACGAAAGGAAAACAATAATCTTCAAACGTCTGAAAAGATCTTTATATATTATATCTCTTGGATAGTTCTTACCATCCCGATCACATGAGTTTAAAAAAAAACCGCATTGAAGTCGGTCTATACATTAAAGAGCTACGATGCCACAGACGGACACACACGTCAAACTTATAATAACCCCTGTCTTTTGGTCGGGAGTTAATTATAATAATTAAGTGGTCGATTGAACTATCAGTAAATAGAAAGTCTATAATCAGCGAAGGTCTCAAAAATGTCATGCCACTAACCCATTGTTACGACTGTCATAAATTAAGACCTTCGCCTCCATACATTGGAACCGAGTCCTTGTCCCTTGGAGTAAAAAAAAAAACGAACAACGTTAAAAAATTAAATAAAATCCTCTACCCATATCAAAATAAAAACGCTTAAAAATATAATACCGAAGTTTCATCTGAAAGTGTTAAAATTGTTATGAATCCGAGAAAAATGGTTACAAGAAGCGTATTTTATCGAAAAAAAACCCTAAAACAAATTGTCCGCGAAACTGACTAGAGTCCATTTAACTTTTGTATCTGATAAAGTAAAACTTTCAACTTTTATCAGTATCGAAAAATGTTTAGTTTCGCGATATTTTTCGTAATATCGCTTTAACAAGACTTACGCATTAAGAATTTCCACTTTTTTAACGACTTCCAAAAAGGAGATTCTCAATTTGTCGGGGAATTTTATTTTTATAGTTCACCGATTACTCCGTCGATTGCGGACCAATTTTGATTTTTTATTTGTTTGAAAAGGTATACGTCCAAGATGATCTCATTGTCATCAGATCAGGATCTGATGATAAGATCCTAGAGAATCGAGGGAACTCTTCACATTTTATAGGCAAACCGATGTCGATTTAGGTATTTTTGATAGTAGCTTTTACATTTGGTCTCGAAAAGCCACATTCGGTGAAGTGGAACTGATGATTATGATAACTTCAAAATGTTGTAGAAAATATTTATTTTTTATCTTTTAGTTTATTTGTACCTATTAAATTCGTTTTTGAAGTCAGTTTATTTTTATTTTCAAATATTTATACTATCTGAATTACTAATTTTTATATGGATTTTCAAATCCAAAATTTTTAGTTTTCCGTATGATTTTTTAAACGTATTATTTTATACAAATTATGTCCTGACAAATGCGAACAACAATTTATTCTATATATTAGCCAATTAGGTGCATCCGTTTCATTTTGTAACATAAAGTATTAAAAAGAACCTCCAAAATATATACATTTAGACCATTTCAACGAGCCCCAACACTATACACCTGCTGTATGTTGGTACGGAGCCGTTTATCCTGCTGATTCCAGATGATACTGCATCAGTTCAAGATTCACTAATGTTATTTTTATATATACATATACTAATATTATAAACCTGAAGAGTTTTGTTTGAACGAGCTAATCTCAGGAACTACTGGTTCGAATGGAACAATTCTTATTGTGGTAGATAGTTTATTTATTGAGGAAGGCTATATTACATTAAGCTAAGACTCATAAGAACAAAGCAGTAACCATAAACCCAAGGGAAACCGTAAGTGACAGCTAGTCACTCATAATATTGTAAATTAGGCGTCCATCAGACCCCTAGAATTTGATGAATCCTTACAACGAAAAAAAGAAAAGATTGACTACCTTCAAACATCTGTTTTTTCTCGATATTTCTCTTCAGCGAACGAAATAAGAATTTAAACACAAGCACTTGATAATTCAGAAGCGTTATTCCGGATTTAAAACCACTGGTCCGTCTCCTTTTTAAAACAAAAACAAACAGAAGAAATAGACCAATAACGGTTGAACTATCAACCAATAAAACCTCAATATAAGAGCTTATACTACTGCAGGTCACTAAAAATAGGCGATGTGGTTCGTTGCTTCATTTAATCCCACGGCCTTTGTTTGTTTTTAAACATATCTAGTTCTCTTTTAGACTATTTTTGTCGTTTTAAAAGATATTATGGCTAAAATTGTTTCTTTTTTCTTAGGAATATAAAGGATTAGGAAATTTACATACTGATGTGATAAAATTGTAATGTATTGTAATTCAAAATAAAATTAATACCTAAAATAAGGAACCGACTTGAAAAGACGACTCAATTTGGTTTACTTTAGATATTCCTGTTTAATCTAAATATATATGTATAACTCAAAGGTGAGTGACTGACTGACTAACTGAAATAGTGATCTATCACCGCACTGCCCAACTGGACGGATCGGGCTAAAATTTAGCATGGAGGTAGTTGTTATGACAAATGACAAAGGCTAAGAAAGGATTTTAATTAATTCTACCCCTTAGGGGCAATGAAAATTGATTGGAATTCTATGATGAATTTTAGAAATTGTTTATTCATTGACGGATTTAACAAACATTACAGACACGTCGGCGCAGTGGTCACTGTAACTGACTCAAGCGCTAACGGTCGCGGGTTCGGTTCCCGCTTACGGCAAATATCTGTATTTGCCATACGGATGATTGTCGTGGTCTGGGTGTTTGTGTTTGTGTTGTGAGTTTTTTTGGACCACCGACACAAGGTCACGCGATCTTAATGGGGGCCGTTGAGTATGATGCGCTTGTTATTATTTATTATTATTATTAAAAATATTCTTAATTTTAGAAACAAACAAGACAACGACGAGTAGGATATTCTTAATTTATGGTAAGTCTAAGTAAGTATGTAGAGCCGAGATGGACTAGTGGTTAGAACACGTCGATTTCAACCGATGATCGCAGGTTCAAATCTCGGTTAGCACCGCTGATTTTTCAAGTGCTAAATTTGTGTTTAAATTCATCTCGAGCTCGGCGGCGAAGAAAAACATCGTGAGGAAACTGCACGTGCCGGGAGAAATTCTGTCACATGTATATCCAACCCGCAGTGGAGCAGCGTGATGGATTAAGCTCTAAACCTTCTCCTTAATATGAGAGGAGGCCTTTGCCCAGCAGTGGGATATTTACAGGCTGTTACTTTACTTTTTACTTTTACTAAGCAAGAGATGTATTGAGTTTTTCATACCCAAGAAATGGTTTTTTTTATAAAAAAAAAACTGGAAAACGAGCATTTGGAACTCCAGATGTGGTCGTTACTTGTGAGAGTGAGGTACTGCCATATCCGAGCTATAGTCTGTAACAGCTAGACTGTACGTCAGAAACATCAATATATACATGAAAATGTCATAGTCTTATTCATCTAATACTATAAATACGAAAGTAATTCTAACAGTCTACCTACCAGTGATTACGCTTTCACGCTTAAACGATTAAACCAACTATAATGAATTTCGGTATACTCTATTCTTCTTTCCTTGACTTATTTGGTAACAGAACTCAGAACGAAATTCACGAACATTAATTTTCTTGTAAAAAAAGATTCAGTTAAATCATTCGATCGATAATTTCTCATCTCTTGTGTGGTTAGAAGTACGCCATATTTGTTTATTGATTAAGAAAAAAGACTATAGAGATAGATAGGACCTCTGAGAATTAATTCCTATTCTGTATAATTAATTACAATTCTTTCTTTGCTTCTAACAAAGGAGTAAAACACAAATAGCGAGTGCACATACAGACAAGGCGCAGCGGTCACTGCAACTGACTGAAGCGCTAACGCTCGTGAATTCAATTCCCGCTCACGATAAACATCTGTATGCCATACAGATGTTTGTCTTGGTCTGGGTGTTTGTGTGTGTTTCCGGGCCCCTGACACAGGACCATGACATCCTAAAGGGGCCAATTGAGTGTGATGCTTATAATTATAATATTAAAAAAAAAAACTAGTATTTAATCCTAACGCTTAAAAGAACCTTAAAGCTACTGTTATCTAGAAAAGTGAAACGAAGTTAATGGGAAATATATAAAGTATGAGACAATTTTTCATTATTTGTATTTCTAACGCAAATATTTATCACAGACGATACGGAGAGGATGAAGTATACGACTAATGAATTATTCATATTAATTATGTAATAAAATCCTCATATAAATATTATAAACTAGCTGGCCCTTGTGGTTTCATTCGCGTTTAGGATTACCGCTTCGCTATATATATTAGCCTATAGCCTTCCTCAATAAATAAACTACCTAACACAAAAATAATTTTTCAATTCGAACCAGTAGTTCTTGAAATTAGCGCGTTCAACAAACTTTTCAGCTTTATAATATTAGTATAGATGTAAAAGTTATTCTGTCTGTCTGTTTGTTACCTTTTCATGTCTAAAACGCTGAATTAATTTTAATGATTTTTGGTATAGATATTGAGTGGACTTTGAAAAAGGACGTAGAGTTTTGTCGCGAAAATAGAAAAGTGTTTGAAATTGAAGGTGAAAGTTTGTATAGTGTAGTGTTCATTCATGGAAAATAAAACAATGATGCAGTTTCAATTTTTTTATTGAAATCCACTCACAGGCTTTTTTATGCATTTTTCGCTACTACCAATAGTTTTAGATTTCACCTTCTGTGTCCACTTTAAAAATTCAGTCTCTTTAGTACCGTGAGTAAGGCATAAAATCAATATTCTATATTATTTAATAAAATCAACAAAACAAATAAAATAAGGAAATGAAAAAGAAAAATAACAATAATGAAAATGGAATGGAAACAGAAAAGAAAATATACATGAAATATTTTCCCCTAACGACGAACAATAAAAAGTATTTTATTTAAGGATTCGAGAAATTTCGAGCGTAAAATTAATCTTTAACTCGGGAACCAGGTGGAATAATTACTAAAAAAAAAATAAGAAAGTTGTAAATAATAAAATCTCAAGCATTGTCCGTCTCAAGACTTAAATATCAAAATCCTACTTTAAGTACTCGACTAAGAAGCACTTTCTACTGCAAGGTGCTTAAGCTACGCCTTTTTTACACCTTTTTCTTTATCTACTTAAGTTTCTACTATAAATTTTTCACCATTTCAAAGTTTATCTTATAATGTAGGTATATGAGCATATATTTTACAATACCTTTCATTTCTGTTAGGTTTTTTTTTTTTACTTTTATTAGTGAGCTTGCGTAATCCTTTAGTCTGCCTCTTCGTTATGTTCAGCGGGCTGTATTTCATTAACCGTAAAAAGTACATTTTACAGGTAATAATGTACTTCTAATGTTATAACAATCAATACGTAGCTAATAAAAAATTAACACGTGCAACAAATAAATCGGACTTAACAAATTCTTACATATTGTTAAAGCGTTTGTATTTTCTTGTTGTGATCTTGTACGATTGTACGAAACTTTTCGGTGCGAGTGCGACTCGCACTTGACTGTTCTTTTAGTTTACTTAGAAAAATTTTTCTGGTATCATTTTTATTTTTACATACGTCGTAAAAATTTAAGAAATCAGATGAAATTTTTTAACGTATAAGATTACAAAAGAATAACGTTTGTTATCTGTATATTAATACATAAAGAAAAAATGTTGTACCCCATTTTATGTAATCTGCGCGGACGGAAGAGTATGAAATTTCATTAACTCGTAGTTTATATAGAAAAGTAGTGCAGAATGCTAATATGTATTTTGAATTACGCATAAAAATTCAGAATATATCATCTGTGGTCAATCTAGAAATCGTTGAAAATTTAATATAAATCGGACCTAAAGGCGACCACGATAATTAATAAATGACTATAGTTTGAAAAGAGTACCGAAAACACAAGACCTTGAAAACGTTGTAACATTTTCAATTAAATTTAAAATTTCGGTCCAAAACGAAATTTCTCGAATCGGATTCCGTTTTAATTCTCCAAAAGTCCACTGCATAAAATGTCTACAGTACTTAGTGGAATTGCGGAATTTACATACGAATAGGAGCAAAACCCTAAAGGGACGGAGCTGATACAAAACAAAATCGTAATTTTTCTCTCTACTAACCTGGAATGGTCGTTTCTTTATTGGAATTCGTGAGTACTTTTAGTTTTTATCTTTTAACTATGTCGTTAAAGATGGCCTAGTGGATAGAATACGTTGATGAAAGTCGAGAAATACAGACAAGATAGCCTAGGTTACAGCACGTCGATCTCAACCGATGAACGCGGGTTCAAACCCCAGCAAGTGCTAAATTTGTGTTTAAATTCATCTCGAGCATCGTGAAGGTAAACAACGAGAGGAAATCTGCATGTGCCGGGAGAAATTCTGACGCGTATACAACTTAATTAATTAAACAGCGCGATCCCGCAGTGGAGCATCATGGTAGATTAAGCTCTAACCCTTAAAAGGAGAGGTGGCCTTTGCCCAGCTGTGGGACATTTACTTTACGTACGCTGTGACCATCAAAAATAAGCCATGAGAGTAACTTTTTTCAGGTGTAAAGCAATCAGAAATAACTTATGTAAAGTATTTCAGTGTAATTCTCGCCTAGCGCATCTTAATGAAATAAAAAAAAATGCATTTTTCGTTTATTATCAAGTACTTCTCACAGTGCTTCTTGATTTCATTTGATTTTATTTATGATAGACTACTATCATAAATAAAAAATGGCTTAATTATATATGGGTTTCTTTTGCTACGGATTATGCGTAAAAAGTTTTTTTTCCATTTTTATAATTTCTTTAACCTAATAAGTCTTTTGAACCTCACAAAAAACAGGTTTGAATAAAAATATTAGTAATAAAAATATTAAAAATAGTGTCATTTTTGTGTAAAAAGCGGAGATTCTTGCGAACTATATTTTGTGTCGGAAATCTGTGAATACAGTTCAATGCGGCTGTTACTTTTAGTTATTAGAATTCTTTGGATTCTCAGGAGAAAAATTCTTAGGATAGTATTTCTCGTTTAATAAAAACTAGAATAACTATTCCAAGAATTTTTCTTGTTATATTTATTGTTATAGTTATATTTACTGGACAGTAAACCTAATCTCAAAAATGCATTGTAGATCTCTCTCGGTGCGTGTATTACATGAAAAATTCTCACTGACGAGGACTAAGGCTCGTACATGCGCTGACTCGGCCGGGAAGGTACGTCACTCTCACAGCATATCGGTCTAAAGGAGTCAATGTAACAGCGAGCGTTTCGTTCGGTGAGTGAGAGAAATTAAAGCTTGCCCCCCTCCCTCCATTATCTTTCATTTCTCATTGTTTTTAAGCTGAAAACGCATTTGTAGCTCCTATGGTGTTGCAAATGTTTATGGACGGCGGTGATCACCTAACAGCAGTCTTCCTGCCCGCTGGTTTGCCTGTTAATTTTTATTTAAAAAGATGCACCAAATTTAATTAGTTTTTTAAATTGTTACATAATGTAATATATTGGATATAATTGTAAAATAACAAAGGCCCCACTGTTATTCTACCAACCAAATTATTGATGAATATAATTTGTTGAAATTGTCTAGATCATCTCAAACTGAGATAATGGTTAAGTGAGATTACTTTGACAACTATTGAACTAATATTCTCGATGGGATGATTGTAATTAGATTAATTGGATATATCATAGCGTTGTCGTATATATAATTAGTCGTTTATTATGTATAGTTCTATTTACTGGGCAAAATAATTACAAAGTCATTACAAATATTTTAATAAAAAAAAGACTACTTCTTTATTTGAGTCTTTATTGTTTTAATAAATAATAAAGATTAAAATAAAGACAAATTATATTTTTATTAGCTACAATCTGTGCCCGCGAATTCGTTCGTGTTGATTACAGGATGGCATATCTCATACAAAGCAAGTCTGAAGGAAGTCAAGAAAGGAGCATTTTACTCGCGTTAATTAATAGTTTCGTGTAAAAAAATGCCTTTTCCTTTATTTTGCCGTACACTATTATTCTTCAGACGTGACACTATTAGACGATGCAGACAGGTGTGTTTCTTTTTTCAAATATTAGCGGGTGTAAGTCCTAGGTTGAAAAATAAAATTTCTTAAATAAAAGTAGCCTAAGTTACTCCTTATAACATTACTTATTTGACAGTGCAAGTGCCGTCAAAGTTGGTATAGCCGTTCCAGGTATTTTTTTACAATATTAAATAGACACAGCTGGACAGACAGACAGACAAAAATTTTAAAAATTATATTTTTAAGTACTGAATATACTTTCATATGCATTTCGTTAAAAACTGTTAATTTAAAATCAAAAACAAATGCTTTAATCTATACTAATAATAAAATTCTAGCGGGTCGCTGTCTGTACATGGAAGATATATAAAAAAAAATCTTACTGGGGGCCTTTACTAACGCAATAGAACCCAAAACAAAGATTTTTAGAATTCTTATCTGTTTGTCTGTTTATCTGTGCGTTTGTGCACGCTAATCTCAGAAACGGCTTACCCGATTTAGATGCGGTTTTCATTAATATATTGCAGTAAGCTTCACTTAACATTTAGTGTTTGTTTTATTTCAATCTGTACATAAATAAAAAAGTTATGTCAATTTAAGGGTTCACGTCGAACATTATTTTGTACTTTTCACTAAAGGCGTGAAATATATACAGTACTTACATCAAAAAATCCATTTATTTTATTTTTTGTTTGTCAGTCTCTTTCTTACGACTTATCTCTCACACAGCTGAATCAAATTTGATGGGACTTTCACTCGCAGTTAGAGGATGTCCATTAATCACGTGAGGCCCAGAGGAGGGAGAAGGGATGGAAGAAAAAAATCACGATATATCACAAAGTCTAAAATGTTTTCAAAAACGTTACATGATTAATGGACAGCCCCTATAGCTAATATCATGAGGATTAACTTGGGCTACTTTTATTAAAAATATATATTTATTTTAATGAAATTAATAAAAATGAGAATTACGCGATAACAAAATATTGTAGAAACCAATAAAATAGTGAACAATTTCTGATTTTAGAAGGGAAGGTATACATCTATATAAATAAATAAGATTGATGTGTCTGCTGTAATTTTAAATGAATGCATATGAAAGTATATACGGTACTGACAGCAAATTATCAATTTTAAAAATTTTGTCTGTCTATTTGTCACTCAATTTGTTTCGGCTAATATCTGAAACAGCTGGACCGATTTTGACGAAACTTTCACAAGCAGAAACTCAATCTAATGAGGAACAAAATTGAAACCGATGAAATAGTGAGCAACATCTGATTCAAATAGGGAAGATATATATTATATAAATATTATAATTAAAAAAAAATAATATATTTACTGGGTAATTTTTTTACTGGATATCATAGACCAAAATCCGAAACTATAAGCAATAGCGAAAATAATTAAAGGAGACACAGTTCCGATTTTGATAAAAACTAAAAATATCATTAATTTTTTGAAAAATAAGTTTTCCTTACCAGAAACGAACACGTTGATTTCGCAAAAATTAACATTCTATATAATTGCATCATCTGATACTGACACATATTATAAGGATAAACTTTAGGGAGGTAATAGTATACAGTTAACTGCAACAAAAAGAAAAGGCTAATTTTTTACAAAATTCTATCAAATTCATACATTATTTAAATCTTTAGTAATTCTTCAAAAAAACGATCGTACCTAAAAGTGAAATTTTAAAATTATAACGGGATGTTCTAACGCTAATAGCGGGTGAGTACAATAGCCGAGTCAAGTGAAATGTAGATTTTCAATAAATTGATTAATCCTTTTAATAATTATCTAAACCTCTCTAGGTGACGGGGACCAAAACAAACGTCACATTCTATCAACTATGTATAGCTCACATAGAAAAAATAAACAAACATAAAATAAGTTACTGTGAGTTATTCATATTATATATTTTCGATTGTATTGTTCACACTCTTCCTTACTTTAGTAGGTGACTAGCATTTTGATGCAACCTATAAACAAATCGTTCGAAGTAATGCAGACTTTTTTTCTAAACTTACCGGGACCCATGACTTAACCCACATATTTGATTATGTCTGTGTAGAATCGATTACTTAACTTCTAATTCATATATAGATTTAATGTTATTTTGTAAAAAAATAAATCTTTTCCTTTAATTTGTAGCTTACTTTTACTTTACAAAAGTTGATTCTTACAGGTGACACTATTAGGAGGTGCAATAATACAGAATGTATTTTTTTTTTCAAAATTAGTGGGTTCTATTTCTGGCCTCGAGAATCTTGAAATCAAAAACAACTTATGATGCAGTTTAGATTTCTCAAAATCGGACACGAGACTATTATTTTTATAGCGACTCCTTATAGTTCCGGATTTGGCATATCAACCTCAGTTAAAAAAGTCACCCGATATATAATATAAAGAGAACCTCGGCGGGAACATACTGTTTTACAGTCGAAATTTTAAAGACTAGCACAAAATACTTTTCTTCAACATTTATTGTGAAAACCGTAGAGGAATACCGTATCTGAGTTAGTGTCTGCTTATAAATACAACCAGGAAGTTCCCAAATCCAAAGTAAAAAAGCTCCTTTCTTAAGCAGCACCGCAGACTATTATAACCTTGCTTTGCAGGAGACATGACAAGCATTCTGTAATCCACGCGAACAAAGTCGCGGGCACAGCTAGTTATAAATAATATCTGTATAGATATAGATACTACTGTTTAGGATTGTTAAAAGGATGCTACCAACTCTTTACTATGTTTTCGAATTTTCTTAATAAAACGTGAACCAGCTCTGTAAATAGGCGTTGCGACGGGTAATCGGTAATTATTATTACAAGATTTTATTTAATTGCAATGTATATTAGTTTAATGAGAACTATTTCCGTTAATCCTGAGGATTTAGATTTTGGTTCAGTACGTATGACAATCCATTTTTATGTTAACCATGACCTGATTGTACATTCCGGATTGGCTTCAGACGAATGAACTTTGTAACAGTATTTAGTTAGGATAGCCTGTTCTAACTGCCATCATGACATAGATGATGCATTCAGGGTTGGCTTCCGACGAGGAAACTCCTCAACGGTTAATACTCCAAACAAAAGATTTTGATCTGTTCCAAGTGCCACTACGATAAAAAAAATAAATTGATAGTAAATAAATCATTTTTAAAAACTTTTATTAAATGCTCTAAAAAGAAGAACGATAACCTTTGAAGTAGAAAAAAATAACATTATCGTGATCATTATACAATATTTTATATGACATAAAAGGAGAAGGAGAAAAGATTGCTAATATATTTTTTTAATTATGCATATAAAATACGTTAAATCAGTAAAGAAAAGCATCACACACATAATCATGTATTTTAGACTTATTTTTGTCAGTTTTATATTTAAAATTTACTGCCTCATTGTTGCAGCACAAGACATTTTAAAAAAGGAACCGATTTTAAAAGTAAAATACCTAATGGAGTTTACTTGCATAACACACTTCTTCGACTTATTTAGGCTTAAATTAAAATTCTATGGAACCAATTTGAATGCATATTTTTGAAACAAAAAAGAACTAACCAAAACCGCCGAGTCATCTTCCAGTGACCGGGGATGATAATTTAAATAAAAAACTATATCCCCAACGAATTAAGCACCTTCTTCTTTTTTTTGAAATCGATTAAAAAAACGTTAAGATATAATTTAAGATAAAAATCGAGTGTTTTCGTTATTTGGCTGTGTGCTTTTAACGCAATAATTTAAACCCAAAGACGTTTCCTGAACATTAGACAAATCTAATGTGTCAACGCATGTACAAAAGGATCCAGTCCTATTCCCAAGTAACAAACGTCATGAACTCCATCAGCTGTCTTATCATTACGACTAATTGTATCTCGCTTAATGAGAGCAGTAACATTGATTGAACATTGATGATGTAATGGGTCCATTTGAGGGTGTAATTATGAAAATCGTGGCGAGAAAGCCGGGTCACAGAGTAAAGTAAACAGATTGTCAATGTTACTATGCTGGCCATAAGCACTTTCTTCTGTTAAAGAAAATAATATTTAGTGTAATAAAATATTGTTAATTGGCTAATATGTATCAGAATTTATAATTTTTTCGTTATTTTAGCGTATGAAATGATTTTATAACACTAGAGATACTAATACTTTAAACGAACCGACTTCGAAAACAAAATACACAAATCATGATATTTTTATTTCAGTTATTTTGATTTTAAAACTAAATTACTTAATCGATTTTAACAAAATATCTATGGGACCAGTCTAAATGTACTACTGATCTGAAATCGGTCTATAAGTGATGAAGTTCTGAGGTAACATTTAAAACAAAACATTCATCAAAAATTGAGATCCTTCTCCCTCCTTGAAGACGGTTGAAAAAGGTGGATATGAACTAGTAATCATTTCTTTAGATTGTATTCTGTCTACGGAGCCTCTAATTTGAGAAATATTCTTTCGTCGGGAATAATGAAAAACCGCGTAACTAGCTTTCGCAATAAAGTCCATCTTGAATCTAATGTTAAATTTTATAATTGACAAGAAACAAGCCAGCTAAAAATTGCGTAATCGATATTTGTAAAATACTTAATTAAAAAATATTTGACATAACATCGGTGACACAATAAATACAATACATCATCCAATATTTCCTATTACATACTTACCATACGGCCTTATTTTTATCAATAATAATTTTTACATTAGAATCAAATTTAGACTTTATACGAAGAGCTCGATACGCGGTTTTGCAGGATCCTCGATGTTTAGTTACTACACAAGGTCGAGAAAGCTTACTTATACTAACATTTAAATTTATTTCATAAATATTTTGAGGATCTCTTATAGAATATTTTAATTGGTTTATTAGCAAACGCAGTCAACTATAAATAATGATTTTAATGAATATTTAAAAAGCCCTTTTATATTTTTGTGTTATAATTGGAGTCTATTTAACGTGTTATTGTAGATTGATTGTGTTAATTTTATTGGTAAAATTTCATTGTTTTATTTACTTCGTTAAATTCAGAGAATGTTGTTATTATTGGAAACATTGGAAACTATATTTGGAAGGCGATAAGCAATACTATGTCAAGCCACATGGACTTTATTTGAGAAAATGGCGTTCGAAGATGTCAAACTTATTCTTAATAAAGTTTGAAGAATTATATAATCCATATTTTCTTTTTTTATTTTGATAAAGGTGTAATGGATTAAAAGCGGATTGGTATATTAAAATATTTAATCCAATAATATATTTTTTAATGTTTGACAATATTGCGTATTGCAAAATTGAACACACTTTAATATTTGAAACATTAAATTAAGAAACTTTTATATGTACTTATTTATTTATTTATTTATTTAATACTTTATTGCACACAACCGAAAATGACATAAAATAAAACAAGAAATAACAATAAAAAGAAGATAAAGAGCGTGCAAAGGCGGTCTTATTGCTAAAGCAATCTCTGACAGACAACCTTTGGTGTAAGGAATATCAAGGCAGAAATGGGGTAGTGCAATTATTAAATAATTTAATTTGTGACACTATCCATAAATTTCATAATATAAATACAATATTACATAAATTAAGACATATATATATATATATATATATATATATATATATATATATATATATATATATATATATATATATATATATATATATATATATATATTATTTAGTTAAGATTTCTCAGAAATGTTTTGAATTATGTTTAATACATGATGCGTTATCAGAGTACGTCAATAACTCAAAATTAGACCTTTTGTGGGTTGACACATTATTGATTATCAGCAGTCATTTAGTCTTAAGATTAATTGGGCGCTGATATGCAATACTGTGTCCAGCCACACGGACTTCATTTTGAGAAAATGGCGTCTAAAGATGTGAAACCCATTTTTAACAAATTTGTTTGAAGAAGTATATGTATATCCATCTTTTCTTTTATTTTTTGATAAAAGGTAAAATGAATTAAATTCAGACTAATATATTTAATGTATTATCTAATAAAAACTTTTACGAATATTTGAGGTTATTGTATAAATTGCAAAATATGGAACGCACTTGAAATTCGAACCAATTAATTAAGAAACTTTTTTCCGTACTTATTTAGTATATATAATTTCAATTTTGTTTAATAATGTTAAATAGGTGATGCAGTCTCAGAATACATCAATATCTCCGAATTTGGCTTTTTGTGGGTTGACACATTATTGCTTATCAGCATTCAATTAACATTATAACGGACATTAATTAGCGATACTATGTCAAGCCACACGAACTTTATTGAAATAAAACTATTTTAAATGGATTTAAATCGCGTATATTAACCATCTTTATCATATTTACAACTACCGCCAATGGTTGCAAATAATATTTCTCTAAAACTTCAAATAGACAAATGTCACCTTAGTCTACCCGTGACCGCGAACGCTGCAAAGTGCTCGAAACGTCGGGATGATAAAAATAGTTAATATACGCGATTTAAATCCGTTTAAAATAGTTTCATTTCAATGAATTATGATCGCGAAAATCTAAGACAACGTCACACGAACTTATTTTGGCAAAATGGCGTCTATGAATGTATATCAAACGCATTCTAAGTAAATTTGTTTTAGGATATAATATATATTTATCTGTTTTTACCTATTTTGTTATAATTAATTCAATAGCAAGATAGCAAAAGATTTATGTAATAATAGATTTTTTTTATAAAATTATATATATATAATTTAGATTATTGCATATTGCAATACTTAGAACAAGTTAAGAAATTTTTTTCCGGACTCATTTAGATTAGATGACATCAAATATTTTCGAATAATGTTAAATAAGTCACACATTATAGTCACGTCATACAGAGCACACCAATACCTTCGAATTTGACTTTTTGTGGGTTGACCCATTATTGCTTATCAGCATCCGTAAATGCAAAAATTAGTCTGTATGTTTGTTATGATTTCATGGTTGTGACAGATATGTTATTTTAACAAAATACTAGCTTCCGCCCGCGACTTCGTTCGCGTGGAATAGTTACTTCGGGCTAATAATGCATTATTTTAGAACAGATTTGGTTAACATAAAAAAGGTTATAGTGAACTAGCCTTAAAAGATAGACATATGCTGCCGCAGACTTTTTTTCGAACTTTAAAGGGGAACAATTCTGTAATACATGATTTTTGCGAAATTTTAACCGTTTACGCAGTACGCAGCGTAAGCTCTCGCAATAAGAAAATATCCAAAACATTCTTCATTGGTGCTCCGCTCCTTATAGTCTTAGCATGATAATATATAGCCTATAGCCTTCCCCGATAAGTGGGCTATCTACCACTGAAAGATTTTTTAAATCGGACCAGTAGTTCCTGAGATTAGCGCGTTCAAGCAAACAATCAAACTCTTCAACTATATATTAGTATAGATGAATAGAAAAATATTAAACTAGGCACCGAGGGAAAGAAATTAGGAGCAAAAGTTGATGAAAAGTCACGATATTTAAACATTTTCTTTTTTTTCCTTGTTTATATCGAAACTTACATGAGAATGAAATCCGGAGTATAATTTCCCCAAAAAAAAAACTATGTTTAATATTCATAATGTAAATATAAATTTATTTTACAAGTAGTAGATATTATGTTTTAAATTAATATTCTTATATACATTAATTATAGCATATAACTGTCTGGAATAATGTACGTTTCAAATGGTACCATAATTTTTAAAACAGTTTTAGTGGTTAAGGAGTTATTTTGCACATACAAAATTCACAGCGAGACTGTTTAATATATTTTTTAGTATAACTGCCCCGAATTCTTACTTTTTTACAAATTCCATATTAATTATTTTTAATATTGTTAAGTTTCATATACATAAGTATATAAGAATATTATAAGTAATATATGAAACTAAAGTTAATAAGTTGCATTTCATTCAGTGCATTCAATTTTTTGCCATATTTTATAAACACTAAACACTCACAAATAAAAACACGAGTAGATTACACCGAAAACATTGAGCAATCGAAATAAACAATAAATAAGATACTACGATTAAAAGCAAAAAAAAAAAAAACCAGATAAACCAAGGATCGTAACATTGACACGGATTGGAATCCCACAAATTCAGAATTTACGAACGTGCCCTATCGCGCATGCGTGGGGCAACTCGCGTACTGGTGGGGCTAAAGTCGTAAACGCGGCGACTGAGGGCGGACGTCTGCCCCACAACGGTCACCACATACGCGAGTGTAAAAATGCAGTGATGTGAAAAAATTATGAAGTGATTTTTTACGTAAACGTGGAGTGAAAACTTTTTGTATTTTGAGCTGTGATGTGTTATTGTTGGAAGTAATTTCGGTGAGTATTTTATTGAATTTCTTTATGAAAGTTTTGACGTGTTTATGTGGAGTAGTTCGAAAAGATTTTCCCGTTGAGGGGTTAAGTTTATTACGTTGAAAGTTTGAAGTTTTAATTATGTTTCTGGGGAATTTTTTTACCGTCTAAATTTAAGCTCGGAATTGAGGGATTTGGGAATCAGCTTTACTTTTTCGTACCCGGGTTCGTTATGAGTAAAAAAGTTTAAAAAATATTATTAGTAATTGAGTTTTAAATTATGTTTTATACTTATTTTTTTATGAAATCGTTTTATTCGAATCGATATATTTGTTAAAACAGCGTATATAGTCGATACAGATGAATAATATTTATTTATTTAATAATAATAATAATATATTAATTATTGATAAAATAAAAAATATCTCAGCTTTAATATAAAGCTTATTATAACTTTTTCTTAAGGTTAATCACTGAAAATAAATACAATTTATATCGATAATTCTATTAAATTATTTGGTTTATGGAAGTTATATTATTATTCTTTACACATTTCTTTCTTAACTAGCATTTTGTTCATGACTCCGTCCGGGTGGAGGTGAGTGGAATTCGGCTAAACCGCGCTCCCGTTTCCATCACATTCCCAGAGGAATCGTGCATTTTTCCGGGATTAGAAGTAGCTCAAGCCATTTCAAAGGAAGGTCCGGAAGTTTTTGAAATTAAAAAAAATGTATATAATTTTTACAAAAATATAAATATTACCTCTCTTAAATATTAGTATAGAAAGTATAATCTATAGATATATAAATATGTACTTCTCCTGACTAACTGACTAATTCATCAACGCCTGAACCGCTGAGGCTACAAACTTAAAATTTTGGCAGTTGATACTTTTTATGTTGTAAGCATCCACTAAGAAAGGATTTTTGGACATTTCTTCCGTAAGGGAGTAAAATAAGAGATTGACGGTTGTATACAAATCCGCCATTTTCAAAGTGACACGAAATTTAATATAGTTACTTTTGGTTAGAAATTGTACATATACATACATCAGTGTATTTTTTACCCTTAAGTGGGTATAGTAGGGGTTAGGGTAGTACCCTTAAGCGGGTAAACCCCGGGCGAAGCCGGTGCGGACTGCTTGTCAATTATAAACTATTAACGCATTTTGTATCTTATTTTTTTATTTATTAAATAGAAAGCTAACATAATGTACAATTATTTTTTATTTCTAAAAATTAAAAATGTAATGTAACTTTAGAAGATATGTAGTTACAAATTACATAACGATTACACGCTAACTCAGCGTCCAATTAAAAATGTAACAAATTTTGTCCCAGCTTGTTAACTAATTTTTTATCTATAAATAGTAGAATTATTTGGTCTATTATATTTTATTGTATTCTATTATTATCCTTTAATCCCTGTTCATTCGTTCTGTTGGTTATTTTTAGCATCGTTTTAGTTAATTTCATTTATTTAATTCGTTTTACTATTACTTTCCAGCGAATATTATATATTTCAGCTAATATTATATATACAATTAACCTATTAATTATTTAATAAAAATATATATCTTTAAAAAATTATCTAAGCAATATTACTTATATGGACGCTGATAAGCAATACTACGTCAAGACACACGGACTTCATTCTGAGAAAATGGCGTCTAAAGATGTAGAACCTATTATTTATAAATTTGTTTGGAAATGTATATGTACATCATTTTTTTCTTTTTGATTTTGATAAAAGGTATAATGAATTAAAGTAGATTGGTATACTAAAACATTTAATCTAATATTAAGCTTTTATTGCTTCTTGCAAAATATAGATAAGCAATAATATGTCAAGCCACACGGACTCCTTATTGAGAAAATGGTATCCAAAGATGTTAAGTCTAATCTTAATACATTTGTTTCAATAGTATATATACATCTTCTCCATTCTATTTCGATAATAGGTATAATGAAGTCAAAGCAGATTGGTATTATAAAAAGTTTTAAGTAATAAGTTTTTCAAATATATGAGTTTATTATATATTGAAAAATATTGAACACACTTCAATATTCGAAATTGAATTAAGAAACCCTTTTCCGTACTTATTTGGTTTAAATGACTTGAAAAGTTTTTGAATAATATTAAATATATGTAAAAAAGTAAAGTAAATGTAAATGTCCCACTGCTGGGCAAAGGCCTCCTCTCGTATTAAGGATAAGGCTTAGAGCTTAATCCACCACGCTACTCCACTGCGGGTAGGCGGATATACATGTGTCAGAATTTCTCATGGCACATGCAGGTTTCCTCACGATGTTTTCCTTCACCGCAGAGCTCGTGATGAATTTAAACACAAATTTAGCACTTGAAAACAAAGCAGTGCTAGCCGCGGTTTGAACTCGTGATCATCGGTTAAGATCGACGTGTTCTAACCACAAGGCGATCTCGGCTCTCTTTAAATATATGACGTACCTACTATAGAATACACGAATATCTCCGAATTTTAGTTTTTGTGGGTTGATACATTGTTGTTTTTTTTGTAGTTATATAGTTACATTATCAGAATACATCAATATTTCCTAATTCGACTTTTTGTGGGTTGACACATTATGGCTTATCAGCATCCATATATAACATTATATTACAACTTAAGGAATATAATTACGATAACGCCAATGGGCGAATTCTGTACTCCAAGTTGGGTACGCGTAAAGTTATTTTTGTTATGATTGCCTTAACGTAAAAGTTATATAGGAAGAATGTTTTATATGTACTATAGCATATTGAGTGTGAGCCGGCAATATGACCTGTCTTGAAATTAAAGCTATAAGATTTTTATTACATTTCATACTATTTCCTATCATTTACCATTTAAGTTTATGTATTGTACTGTACGTATAATTGTATATTTATATTATAGGTTTATATTTATTTATTTATGCATATTGCTATGTATTATATATATATACTTAACCCGCTTCTACTATATTATGTCCTATGCCCAAAGGTTGTCTGGAAGAAATCGCTATTTCAGCGATAAGACCGTCTTTGTACATCTTTCTTTAAGTTTTATGTACTTTGTTAATTGATTGATGTGCAATAAAGATTATTTGTATTCTATATTTGTACGTATGTTTATTGATGTAGGTACTAATGTGTATATATCGCTGGTTTGCAAGAATATCGTAGTAACTCAAAATTCTAACCAATACAAGTATGTCAAAAGACCATAAATATTTGTTGTTTTATCATGAAAAGAGTTGCGATGATGAATTTTCTTTAAATCAATAAAGTTATAACATCAAGGGATCGTTTAAATTTCGCAGCTATGCACCAACACATTAATAAAGAAATTTAAAAACCCCATTCTAAAATTCATCATTTAAAGTTGCATCGATATTCTTGAAAAGCAGCGATATATTATATTTCACTAACTCTGTACACTCTTTCCGCTTCCATTTCATCATGTCCTACTGTATAAGGTTGTCTGGAAGAGATCGCTCTTTAGAAAGAAAAGAAAGAAAGAAAGAAAGAACACTTTTATTTGGGACCGTACAACAAATATATAAGTAACTTAAAGATAAGAAAGAAAATATATAAAAAAAAATAATAACCAAGAAACAACTTAAATTACTAAATTACTATCAACATTTACATGAAAAACAAAAAAAAAATTAACAATAAAACAAATCGATACGATCGATAAAAAAAGGTTAAAAGAAACAAAAAATATATATATACTACTACAATAAACATATAGGCATGACGTGTCCCAAATGGGTATACCATTCAGCAATTAATAGGCGTGGACACCTAATGCTGATTTTCAATGGTACCCCTCTTTGATAACAACTGACGGTATTTAGCGATAAGACCGCCTGTTGTACATATTTGTTTCTGTAATTTTGAAATTGTCGTTTATCATTTTTAGTTGTGTACAATAAAGAGTATATAAATATAAATAAAAGGTTTTATAACTGAGCCGAGATGGCCTAGTGGGTAACACGTCGGTCTCAACCGATAGTGGATTTAAACCCCGGCTAGCACCACTGAATTTTCAATAGCTAAATTTTGGTTCTAATACGTCTCGAGCTCGGTGAAGGAAAACACCGTGAAGAAAGCTGCATGTGCCGGGAGAAATTCTGACACATTTTTGGCTAGGAAAATAAGTCTGATTATAAAATATTGGGCTATACGAGTATCAACTAACAACCGGTAATATTTCTCATCTTAAAATTAAAGCTATAAAGTAAAAAAATAAATTAACAGCTTGTAATTATCCCACTGCTAAGCAAAGTCCTCTTCTCCTATTTGGGATAAGTTTTAGTGCTTAATCCACAACACTGCTCCATTGCTGGTTAGCGGATACACATGTATAAGAATTTCTCCCGGCACTCACAAGTTTCACCATGATGTTTTCCTTCACTACCGAATTTAACACAAATTGACACTTGAAAATTCAGCGGTACTAGCCGGCGTTTGAACCCTCGATCATCGATTGAGATCGACGTGCTCCAACCACTACATCATCTCGGCTCAAGTGTTTGAGTAATATCCCTAAAATTACATAAGCAATTCAACATATCCATTAAGCAATTTGCGCTCTGAATCATACAATGCCCCTGATACAAAGACCCAATTGATTTCAGTTATCAAACGCGAGTACAATCGATTCTATTCAATTTATTTCAGAATTACCAATCGCTTTTTTCGATTTGACAATAAACAAACATAGCATCGTATTTTTTATCATTTGGATTGGTATTACAACGCGATTCGCTATGATAATTCGTTTTCAACTATTTATTTCGTACAGTCTTTTTCATAAGAACAAAATCAGGTTATAGTTGACACTGATGAGGAATACTGTGTCAAGCTACACGGACTTTGAGAAAATGGCGTCTAAAGATGTCAAAGCTATACTTGATAAATTTGTTTGAATGATGGAGATACACTTGTATCTCCATCATTTATCTTCTGTTTTTATAAAATGTTTAATTAAATAAAAGCCGATTGGTATAATAAAAATTTTTATCTAATAATAACTTTTATGAATATATGAGATTATTACATATTGTAAAATATATTCAAATCATTAAATTAAGGAACATTTTTCGTACTTATGTAGTTTAGAAGACTTGATTTTTTATTGAATAATGTTAAGTATATAACACGCGCATCAATATTTCCGAATTTAACTGTTTGTGGATTGACACATTATTGCTTATTAGCGTCCAATTATCCAACTGTCAACCACACGAATATAGCTTCAACATGTCACACTGACCTGATGATAATGTATATGGACGCTGATAAGAAATACTGTGTCAAGCCACACGGACTTCATTTTGAGAAAATGGCAAATGTAATAAAAACACATTATGTATAAATGATTTTAAAAGAGTTACTATCGAGTTTCTTGCCGGTTCTTCTCGGTAAAGACTACATTCCGAACCGGTGGTAGCTTTATAAAATTTTAAAATAAAATATGACATGTAACTCGACGATTCGAAAGTGCTTAAAAAGCCCATTTGAATAAAGTATATTTGGAGTTTGAGTCAATCGCTAGATGATTGTTAGGGAACGTCTTCTGTGGTTGTATTTCTGGATGTCAAAATCCGCGATCTTATAACACATCTTTACTTATGTAATATCCATTAGAAAAGGTTATATGTTTCCAAATAGATTAAACTATACATTAAAAAGTCCTAAATACTCTACAAGATTATATAAATGACTAGCGGTCCATGGCGTTTTCACTCGCAATTAACGGACTTTCATGCAAACTTCCAACCCCCTTAGGAGTTGAATTTTGCAAATTTAGTGAGAACCTACGCCTTAAAAGGAACCCCCATGCAAAATCGGAAAATTTTAGCACTTGTAGTTTCAGAGATTTTGTTATGACTGAGTGAGTTCCCTTTCGCTTTTATGTATGGATATGATAAGTGACAATGTGTCAACCTACAAATAGTCGAATTCGAAGACAATGTATTCCATTACTGTGTCACTTATTTAACATTAAAAAAACTCAATTTATAAAACTGAATAGGTACGGAAAAATATTTCGCAAATTACACAGTAAAATTTATTATTAGATAATACATTAAATATATCAGTCTACTTTAATTTCATTATAAGTTTTATCAAAATAGAAAAGAAAAGATGGATATATACGACTTCAAACAAATTTATTGAAACTAGATTAGACATCTTTGACGCCATTTTCTTAAAATAAAATCCGTGTGGCTTGACACAGTGTTACTTATTAGCAACCATATATAGACAAGTGATTTTATATCTTAGATTTAGTTTACGCTCTAATTCGTATAGCATATGTCACATGTCGTTAACTGTAAGCATTGTATGTATTGATAAAATTTTGAAAGGGTAACTCTCGCGTTTTTTATTAATACTTCGCTGTAGAATCTACATTCCAAACCAGTCGTTGAAATTTATGTATTAATTTATACTAGTGGTCGCCCATTGGTTGAAATTCGTAATTAATAAAATCATAACTTTGAAAATGATTTAGATTCTATTGATAATAATCTGTCGTCAATGTCACCACAGACTTTAACAATATACAAAGGTGTATAAATGTTTGTGTGTTAAATATGTTTTATGTAGTGTGTGTAATGTATTTCAATTTAGTTATTGTATTTTTATGCATAATTAAAATATATATTAGCATTCTTTTTTCCTTCTCTATAAAAACTATAACTGTCATACTACAAAAGACGCATTAAAACCATGTTCAACACGTGTCGTGCTAAAAAGTGTTTAATATTAAACATTGCTTAAAATATCATCCAACTCATAAAAAACTTATTGATAAAATGTTATACGTTATATTTGACAACTGAAATAGGTTTGAGACATCTATTAAACTCACTTAAACGTATGTTAATCTATATCTAAAGCATGTTTAACTCAAAACTGTGCTTAGACGCAGATTTGTAGTATTGATTTTTTTAAACACGCGTTTAACGTCTGTTTAAATCTTTTGTAGTAAGGCAGTAAGTGTGAAAAATTTTGTACTACACCGTCCACGCAATTCTCGTAAATAGTGGTACAATGTTTTTTCTTCAAGCATTAATATAAAGATTTATAAAAAATAATTGATATCGATACTAATATTATAAAGCTGAAGAGTTTTTATTTGAATGGACAAATCTCAATACCTACTGGTTCGAATAGAAAAATTATTTTGTGTTACATAGTTTACTTATTGAGGAAGGCTATAGGCTGTATTACATCACGCTACGACTCATAGGAGCGAAGCAGTAAACAAAAATGCGAGTGAAACCGCGAGGGGCAGCTAGTTCAAAATATTTTTTATATTTAGTATTTCTCATTAAAACTTTAACAGTTAATTAACTTATACTGTTGTGTATAATGATTTCAATGTTAAATAAGGTGATATAAGAGTAAACAAGACCGAATAGCAAAATACTGTTAACAAAAAACGTTAACCGCAGTTTTAAATGGACGGTTAAATTATGCAATCGGTATCGTCAGTTGGGAAAACGTTTTGCGTTCAACTTTAACTTTCCAACGAGTTTACTGTGATACTGGAAGTTTAATAATTAAACGATAGTTGTTTGTGATTTCCCTTTATTATTGATAAGTATTATTATTTTTTAATTTTGTGGTAATAAAATGGAGAAGGTTTGCATGTTATAAAACTATATTAGTTTTTCTAAGAACAGTGAAAGACATTGTGTAAACATTAGAAGGAATAACTGGTCAAGTGCGAGTAGGACTCGCGCACCGAGGGTTCCGTACATAGGGTTCTTACTTAGACCTAAAGTGCACATTTGCGATAAAAATTAGTCATCAAAGGGTCCACCAACGGACGCGACGTCTCAGCCCTCCATAAACTCAAACCATTTGTAGCCGCTTTAGCCATATTGGCTAGAAATATTAGGTATATAAATAAAAATAGTTGGTCAATTACGAAAATTAAATCTTGAAGATTTTTCCGCTTTTTAATTACCTTGTGTACCTTATCGTTGTCTTAGATTTTCGCGATTATTATTCATTGAAATAAAACTGTTTTAAACGGATTTAAATCGCGTATATTATTTATTTTTATCATCCCGACATTTCGAGCACTTTGCAGCGTTCGTGGTCACGGGTAGACTAATATCATGTTTTTCAATGGCAGTTCTCCTGGTATCGCATCATCAGCTCCACTTCACCGTATACATTGTGCCGAGAATAAATTGCTTAGCAATCATATCGAAGCAATCAAATCGCAACACGTAAAATACTCGTTATTAAGTGGTTCCGGTACCCATTTGTAATCTTCATCATCAGCTCCACCTCATCAAATGTAGCTTTTTGTGAGCAAATGCATGAGTTACTGCCAAAAATAGCTAAATCGGTAAAGGTGTGCCTATAATATTTTAATATTACCCTCGATTTCTCCAGGATTCCATCATCAGATCCTGACTTCATGACAATGAGACCAAATTGGAAGTATACCCTTTAAAACAAAAAAAAATTGAAAATCGGTTCACAAATGACGGAAAAATCGGTGTAAAAATATAAAAAATACATACAGCCGAACATAAAACCTCCTCCTTTTTCGAAGTCGGTTAAAAATAATCAATTATTATATACATAATTACATTTTATTTTATTCTTGTTTTATTTTTATTTATATTCTACTACACTCCACTTCCACTACACTACGTTCGTAAAATATTTAGATTTACATTATCAATCAAAGTATATATTAGTGTTGCCAAGACGAAAATAAGTAGTCCCTAATTCGAATAAAACTAATTGTGTTTTTGTAAAAAAAAATTATATTACTAATAACCAGAAGACTTACATGTATTATCTACACAGTAGTAAGAAGTTAATTAATTTACTCGATTTCATTGAATTTAATTTTTAAATTTTCGAACTAAGTTAATACGAGTACTTAAATCAAATCGTGTGAGGCTTTTATATTTAATGTAAATTATGTAATGACGATAAAATTAACGATAATTGATGATGAAACTTTTAAAGGAATAGTTTATTTTATTATTTTTAGCGCGTTTAAATAATATTTTTTATTTATTATTTCTTTATTTTCATATTTAGAATAATTGTAACTAACTTTTTCATGAAAACAATAAGATTAAATATTTATTTGTCAATAGGCTGTATGCTTATTGCGAAATTAATTGTTATTTGTACTTAAAATATTTGGACAGTTTAAACTAAAATTTTAAATTTTAAAATGATGTTACCTCTAGTAACATTAATCGAGAATTTTATCTACGTAATGTCATAATATTGTCCAGAGATGGCGCAGACTGTACGCTGAATCGCGCTATCATTTTGTTAGCTGCGGCATATAGATTGCATTGCGTTGTTCATAAAGGTTTGCTGCCCCTATGTTTTCGTTTTGATACAAATTTCTCCTCATTGATTGTAAAATTGTTTTTTGACCGTGATCAACTTCTATGTTAATTTGTTTTAAGTACATAAAATTCTAATTCTAAGATTATATTATTTTCCGCTTGATACGCTCTATTATCTCACACACAAACTTAGTTTATTTTCCAAAAATAATGCGTTTTTAATTAATTGGATACGTATTGATTTATAATTTAGGTTTTGTTAACAGCTTCAAGTGAATGCAGCTCTGAATATTTGATATAATTTACAACTTGATACATTTACGCGTTTCTGAGAAAAAGGTTGAAAGACAGATGTACAGACTGACCGACACACGAACAGAAATTTACAGTTTTCGGATTTTTTCCATTATTTATACTATAAGACCATGCTCCTGGCCAAATTTCATGATGCTAGGTTAATGGGAAGTACCCTGTAGGTTTTGATTCCCTTGTGAAAACGTTAAAAACGCTAAAATACTTAAAATATGCGACATAAATGACCGTATCTTTTGACTGTGTTAACTTAGAAGTCTGATTTTTTCACAGCTCTTAGTAATTATAACTCTGAATACTTGACATTGATAAAAATTTGTTACCTTCACGCGTTCCTGAGAAAAAAGTTGAAAGACAAACTTACAAACAGACACACATACATACAGAAATTTACATTTTTCAGATTTTTTCCTTTATTCGTACCATAAGATCTTACTTCTTGCCAAATTTCATCGTGCTAGGTCAATGGGAAGTACCCTATAGGTTTTGATTCCCTTGCGAAAACGCAAAAATGGTCAAAATATTCGACATATTTGCCATTATCTTTTGATTGCGTTGACTTAGAACTTTAATATTTTCACGGCCGCATGTCATCGTAGACTTGAGTATATGATATTAATTTCAACATGATACGTCCATGCATTTCTGAGAAAAAAGGGTTGACATCCCGACAGACAGACAGACAGACAGACAGACAGACAGACAGACAGACAGACGGACAACAAAGTGATCCTATAAGGGTTCCGTTTTTCCTTTTAAGGTACGGAACCCTAAAAATGAACTTTTAACACCGAGATTTCGTCCTCATAAAGTCAGTTCATCGTTTTTTGGGTTTGGTATTCGCATCTATAATAAAATCTCGCAAACAGTTTTACATTTGCCACTTAATAAGTTCAAAGCCTATATGAAAAAATCTTTAATAGATAAAGCATATTATACTATACAAGAATATTTTGACGACAAAGAGGCGTGGATTTGATACGCGTTGATTTTCTATCAGGATAAAAAAATTAAAATGTAATAAAAGTACATCATATATAAATGATTTTAAAAGAGTTACTATCGAGTTTCTTGCCGGTTCTTCTCGGTAGAGACTACATTCCGAACCGGTGGTAGCTTTATAAAAAAAAAAATGACATGTAACTTGACGATTCGAAAGTGATTTAAAAGCCCATTTGAATAAAGTATATTTTGAGTTTGAGTTTCAGTTCGAAAAATACTATATAACTATATATTTTTCTTAAATAATTCGTCAAAAAATTTATTGAAACTCGTCAATAACAAAGATATCGACGGGTAAAGTTCATCTTTGAATGAAATGTTAAATTCATATTAATTTTTGGATTCTGGTATGCAATACTTTATCAAGCCACATAATTTAGAACTTCAATTTGAGAAAATGGTGTCTAAAGATGTCAAACATATTCTTAATAAATTTCTTTTAAGGTGTATAGATCTGTGTTTTCTTCTATTCTGAACAACTACATACACTGCGTAATGAAAAATACCCATAAAGTCTTATTTGTATCAATAATGTAATTTATTACTTGGTTCAAATTTAAACTTGATAGGAAAAGCTAGACACGCGGTTTTGAAGTACACCCGGCGTTATGTGATATTAAAGTTAGCGTGTAGCGAAATGAATAAGACTCTTGATGAAATGGTATCATATGACTCGTTTTGAACGGTCAATAATGGAGAAAATAATTTTTTTGTCAACAGACTTCAAATTAGAAGGGGAAGGTTAAGTCGTAGCATTTGTTTTTTATACTCATTTAATTTTTTAACCGATTTTGAAAGTTCTTTTTATTTGAAAGGGTATACATTCAGTGTGTCTAATAGATTTTTATCAAATTAATAGATACGACAGATTGGTTCTTAAATAACATTTAATGGAATAGGTATATTAAATTAGGTATTTTGCTTTTGCACTCGGTTCTGTTTATTTTAATATCGAATAATTTTTACCCGACTTCAAAAAACGTTCTAAACGTAAAGTACGTAAGTAACGTAGAATATATTTCTTTAATGTTTGTTGTCTTAGAACTCCGTCATTTCGTAAACGGGTTTTTATCAAAATCAGTTCAGTAGAAATTATTATGTCATTCAAGAAAACGAAATTGCTTAACCGGTTTTTCAAGTCTTAGTTATAAATTTTGTACATATTAAGAACAAGTGATCTAAAGGGACTAAAATACACACTCCGAGTACTTCATGAACTAAGACCCAGTAAATAACTTTGTTACACGTAATTTGCATACGGAACACTACAATTTCAGTGACCCGGCAAGAATATGTTTAAATTGTAATAAGTTTTGCTTAGACAATATAATATGCAAATCAATTAACATATGATAATCACGTAGATTTAATTAAAAGTATATTTATGTTTTATTTCTTAAGTAGCGCAGCTTCGCCAGTGTTTATGTAAATTTTGTTTTTAATAATTCGCATATATAAATGAAATATTATCTGTAAACTAGTTGTCCCTTACGGTTTCACTCGCGTTTATCGTTACTACTTTGCCCCTATGAGTCGTAGCGTGATGTAATATAGCCTATACGATAAGGAAGATTATAATCTTCCCTAATAAATGAACTATACAACACAAAAAGGTTTATTCAATTCGAACCAGTAGTTTCCGAGTCTAGTACGTTCAAACAAACTCTTTTATATTTTTTAGATGCCTATCTTGGGATGTTTGCCGTCATTTAGCGTTCGGGTTAATATTACTCAAAGCTTTTGTTTGGAAACTATATGGCACAGTTTCATAGAAAGCATTTTCCGACACCGTAAATTAAGAGCGTTTTCAGACACTTGCAATTCTATGAAACCAAAGCATGAGTGAAAGTTATATAGGTTACTGCTTTGCTTTTATGAGTCGTAGCGTTATGTAATATAGCCTATAACCTTCCTCAATAAAATTTTAAACGCCATATAGCCGAGATGACCTGGTGGTTAGAACACTTCGATCTCAATCGTTGATCATGGGTTCAAACCCCCTTTGGCATCGGTGATATTTCAAGTGCTAAATTTATATTTAAATTCTTCTCGAGCGAAAACATCGTGAGGAAATCTGCATGCGCTGGAAGAAACTCAACACATGCAAGTTTCCTCACGATTTTCCTTCACGAGTAGAACATAAATTTGAATACTTTAACACTAAAAGACACAAATGTTCTAACTCAGGTTTGTGCTTCACTGGGGCATCTTGACTCACTTTTAAATAACGTTACTAGCATCCGCTCGCGACATCCTCCACGTGTAATCAGTTACAGCAAAGGTGTGACACTATCATAAAACAACAAAATAATAAAACTAGTTCTTTATGTAATTATAAAGTAGTAATGGTATCGGATAAGCTGGGTCAAAATTTTGGTTCCTTGCTTAACTATGAAATAAATAATGTGTATAACACATGTTCACCCGGGGCACCTTATCAGTATCACATAAATAAAATCAATTCTATGAATCTGGATCAAAATTCCATAGTTATTATAATGCACGGAGACAGTTTGTCAATGAATAAATTAGATTTGATAAAAAGTTTAGAAAATTTAATTCATATTCAAAATAAAACTAAATGTAAATTTATTATAAATGCCTTTCCGTATTCAGATAGTTTGACAGATTCACAGAATAAGCATATATATAATTTAAATTTGTGTATGTACAATTTGATTCATCGTTATGACAATTTTATATTATTTGACATTAATAAATTTATTTGTAAGTTTAAGTTGACCAATGATACTATGTTTTTACCTCTGAAATGTAAAAGACTAATAGTTAATTTATTAGTTCATAATGTAAATAACTCATTTAAGCAGAATGTTTTAGTGTTAAGTTCTAATCTAAATAACGTTAATAATAATAGTGAAATTAAGAAAATTGATTTAAACTAAAAAATAAGACAAAGCCTAAGCCCTTTTACATAAATATTGTTCATCAAAATATGCAGGGAATAGGTGGCAAGGAACATGAAATAGAATTATTTTCACATTGTAGTGATATTCATGTATACTGCTTAACAGAACATTGGCTTCAACAGTATGACATATTTAATATTGATAATTTTACTTTGTTAAGTTCGTTCGTAAGAGTGAATGCTATTCGTGGAGGTTCATTAATCTTAGTTCGTAATGATATAGCTTGTAAATCTCGTCAAGATATTGTGGCTCTCTCTATCGAGCGAACTGTAGAACTGTCCTGTGTGGAATTTCAGTTATACATTATAGTTTGCGTATACCGCCCCCCTATTGGAGATTTTGCTTTGTTTGAGGTAACTATGGAAGACATTTTAAAAAAATTATGTAAAGGCAGTAAATATATTATTGTATGCGGCGATTTCAATGTAGATTTGTTAAAAGATTCGACAATTAGTACTCGACTAATTAACTTATTTAAATCATTTAATTTAACGCACAGATATTGTGAACCAACTCGTATAACTAGCCTTTCTTCTACGTGTATTGACAATGTCTTCTGTAATTGTGAAATTTATGAAAAATCAATAATCAATAATTTAACCTCAGACCACTGTGGGCAAAAATTTTCACTACAAGGCAAAGTTATTAAAAACGAAAGGAAAATTGTTTGTAGACCGATAACTGTTAATAAAGTAAACCGTTATAAAGATATTGTGGCGTCCAAAATATGTAAACTAGATATGACTTCACATGATCCAGATATACTTTATGGTTCTGTTTTTAAATTAATTTTAAATGAATTCAATAATATTTTTAAAACAAAGACTTTTTATGTAAACTCAAATTTGAAATTTAGTGACTGGGCTACTTCTGGTATTTATAAAAGTAGAAATAAGTTATATGAATTGTACAGTATGAAGCAGTGGAATCATGAGGAATATTTTATAGAACATGTCAAACGGTATTCAAAAACCTTTAAAGCGGTGTGCATTCATGCTAAGTCTAATTATATCAAAGACAAAATTTTTAATTCTGAAGATAAAATTAGGGCTACTTGGGACGTTATTAATAGTGTGTGTGGAAAATCTAATAAGCAAATTATACCAATTGAGTTAAACATAGGGAACAAAATTGTAAATTCAGAATTAGAAGTTGCAAATATATTTCAAAAATATTTTGATGAAATACCTTCAGATATAACATCTCAGTTAGAATCATCTTCATCAGCTGCAACTCAATTACTTGTAAATCATGTATCCAAATGTAATATTGAATTCTCTTTCAAGCAAGTTACTCCAATAGATGTTATAAATACGTTTAAAACTCTTAATATTAAAAAAACAAATGATCTTTGGGGTATTTCGGTAAAATTAATTAATAGTATCATCCATGACATTGCTCCACATATAGCGTTCATTTTTAATAAATGTCTTGATACAGGTTCATTTCCAGATCTATTAAAATGTAGCAAAGTATTACCACTTTTTAAAAATGGAAACAAAGATGAGCCTAGCAATTATAGGCCCATTTCTATACTACCTTCCTTAAGTAAAATTTTTGAAAAAATTATTTTAAATCAAATCCTCATTCATTGTAATGTAAATGGTATTTTTCATAGGGAACAATACGGTTTTACCAAAGGTCGTTCTACAACGGATGCAGGCATGGCGCTACTTAAACACATATATGACGCTTGGGAGAAATCACAGAATGCTATTGGTGTATTTTGTGATTTATCTAAAGCATTTGACTGTGTGGAACATGAAACGCTATTATGTAAGCTAGAATATTACGGAGTTAAAGGGAAGGCTCTTGATCTTATTGCTTCGTACCTGTCTCAGAGAGTTCAACATGTTTCTATAAATGGAATTAAGTCATCTGGATCTGTCTTAAAAATGGGTGTTCCACAGGGATCAATTTTAGGTCCTTTATTATTTTTAATATACATCAACGATCTTCCATTCTATGTTAGAGATGTTTGTGATATTGTATTGTTTGCTGACGATACTTCACTTATTTTCAAAGTTGACAGAAATAGAACTAATTATGAATATGTAAACAATGCATTATCACTGATACATGGTTGGTTTACAACTAATAATCTAGTTTTAAATGCCAAAAAAACGAAATGTGTGGTATTTACTTTACCTAACGTTAAACAACCTAATTATAATTTGATATTGAATAATGAGATCCTTGATGTAAGTGACACAACAGTATTCCTGGGAATAACCTTGGATACGAAGCTTCAGTGGAATTCCCATTTGTCATCTCTCACGGGAAGACTCAGCTCCGCAGCATACGCGGTTAGGAAAGTTCGTCAACTAACCGACGTTGATACAGCTCGATTAGTATATTTCGGTTATTTTCATAGTATCATCTCCTATGGTTTGATGCTATGGGGTAGCGCTTCAGATGTTAATACAGTTTTTATTTTGCAAAAAAGAGCTATTCGTAGTATTTATAATTTAGGAGCTCGGGAATCCCTTCGAGATGTTTTTAGTAAAGTAGGTATACTAACGGTTGCGTCACAGTATATTTATAACAATATTATACATATCCATACCAATATTGATTGTTTTGAGAGAAATAGTGACTCGCATTGTATTAACACAAGAAGAAAGGATAAACTCATAACACCAAGCTTTCGACTTCGCAAAGTAAATGTTTCCTTTCTGGGGCAAGGTGTCCGTTTTTATAACAAAATACCAAAGAAATTTTTGCAGTTGTCAATCAATAAGTTTAAATTGTATATTAAAAATTCTTTAATAGCTAAAGCATATTATTCTGTACAAGATTATATAGATGATAATAATGCATGGATTTAGTATAGATGAATTTCATACAGGATGTTTAATATAAACATTTGTAATTTTAAAATGTATATACTTAATAACACAATTTTAAAAGAGTACCTATCGAGTTTTTTGCCGGTTCTTCTCGGTAGAATCTACATTCCGAACCGGTGGTAGCTTTTCCTTAATTTAAGTACTTTTTGTTTATTTTGACGATTCAAAAGTGCTTTTAAAAGCCTACTTGAATAAAGTATTTTTTGATTTTGATTTTGATTTTGATTTTGATTTTGTAATGTTGGTAAAAAATAGCCGATATATTATTCTAATGTATACGCTATACTGTAAGGTTTCACTCGCATTTATCATTACAGCCTCGATCATATAAGACGTAGCGTGATGTAATATAGCCTCGTTCCTCGATAAACGGGCTATCCAACACAAAAATATTTTTTTTCAATCTGAGCAGTAATTCCATAGATTACCTCATACATACTAACTTAATACCCAAATTTTACCTCTTTATTATATAAGTATAGAGCTATAGACAGAGCAACAAACATCCATCCATACATCCACCCTCACAATCAGTAAAAAAGCAAATTAAAACAGTACCTAGAAGGGTCTCTGGTCCAGATGTTATTGACAAAGTGTAAACACAATTTGCTAGAGTTCAAAAAGCAATCCATCATTCTGAGAAAGGAAATAAAAAATTGATTTATAATACTAGCGACTTGCCGCGGCCTCACGCGGGTATTCAACAAAAAACTCAAATATTATAAATTTCCATGACCTATACTTATCAGGTACAATATAGTTATATATTTTAAACTTTCGCGGTTTATACTGTTCATATTTTATATAACGGGTCTTATCGCGGTAACTAATGGTAATAATACCTTCTATTGCCTGACGTTTCGACGAAGTTGCATCTGTCGTGGTCACGAGCTAATTGACTCCTCGTGACCAGGTCAGAGTCACTTCAGGTCAGTGCTTCTCTCGTATGAGTCGCATCGTGATGTAATAGCTTACAATCTTTCTCAATAAACAGGCTATCCAGCACGAAAATAATTGTTTAAATTGGATCAGTAGTTTCTGAGATTACCCACCTTATACAAACATACAAACAAATTTTACCTCTTTATAATATTAGCATAGACTAGATAGTACCGCGACTTTTTCTGCATAGAGTAATTATTTTAAATGGATAGTCCATTTCTTTAAAACGTAAAGGGTATAGAGATCAAACTTTCATTTAACGTTTCATATTTTTAACCAACATTAAAACAAAGTGAGTTTCAATTCATCTTGGACTTTATTATATATGTTTGCGTTTTCTGGCAAATTTGATCTTGGCTTGTTCGATTTGGTTATTTATGTTCAGAATGTATCTATTAAAACTGCTGTCTTTAGGTGAGAATTTCGAAATTATAAGTGGCCTTTAATTTTTGGTATAATAAGGTGCTTCGCTGGTAAACACAGCAGGTAACTGATTATGGTTTATAAAACTCTAACCGTTATTAGCTTAACTGATTATTTAATGATATTAAATTTAAAATTTAAAAAATCCCCGACGGCTTCATTGAAACCGTTCGCCCTTAGTAAGAGCTTCGAGGCCTCTTAGTTTTATCAGAGCATTTAAGGTGAAAAATCGAGATTTTTAACCTTTAAACCTTTAACCTTCCTCCTTCAATCTGACTTTAATTAACCCAGCTAAGGAGAAAAACTTTGATGTCTTATATTTTATTTTTGACGACCGCTGTCTTATGAAATTACTTCAATTACTTTGTTGTTTATATGCTGATAAGCAATAATGTGTCACACAAGTCAAATTAGGAGATATTTATACATATTAAAAAATCCTTAGTAGCTAAAGCATATTATTCTGTTCAAGATTATAAAGATGATGAACATGCTGGGATTTAGTATAAGCTGGATTCACACAGGGTATTTAATATATTTGTAACTCATAAATGTATGTACCCATCGTAAAACTTTTAAAAAGAGTAACTATCGAGTTTCTTGCCGGTTCTTCTCGGTAGAATCTACATTCCGAACCGGTGGTGAATTAATTGATTAATTAGTGTTTAGTTTTCTTTTGTTTTTGTATTGACGATTCAAAAGTGCTTGTAAAAGCCTTCTTGAATAAAGCATATTTTGATTTTGATTTTTTGATTTTATGTATTCTGGTAATGCGTGATATATTTAATATTATTCAAAAATATTTAAAATCTCCTACAGTAAATAAGTATCGATAAGAGGTCCTTAATTTACCGTTCTGAATCTTGAAGTGTGTTCTATATTTTACAATGTACAATAATGTCATATATTTGAAAAACTTATTATCAGTTAAACTTTTTAATACACCAATCTGCTTTTAATTTATTATACCTTTTCTCAAAATGAAACCCGTGTAGCTTGTCATAGTATTACTCATCAGCATTCATGTGCGTTGTGCGAATTATCGAGCCTTATCGATTTCATTCGTCTGTACCCTAATGGTTTATAGCAACATTTCTTAACATTTTATCCGATTTCAAAAAAAGAGAACATTCTATGTGCAGCTACATGTATTTTTTTTTGTTTGTTCACTGATTCCTCTGTGGATTGTGAATTAAAGGATATACTTTTGAATTGGTCCCATTTCTATTAGACCAGGATCTGTTACTACAATCCTGAAGAAATCGAACTCTTCAAATATTATAGGCACCAATTTAGGTATTTTTGATAGTAAATCGTGTGTTTGCTCTTGGAAAGCCATATTTGGTGTAGTAGAACTGATGACGAAGACCACAGACGGCTAGCGGAACTTCAATTGTTTTTCGAAATCGGTTAATTTTTTTAGTTTTTTTTTTCAGTCCACAGATCCCTAAACTTCAAGTACGATTTCAAGAACTCCCTTTTTAAAAAAAATACCAATAATTTTCACACAATTCGTTGTTTTTGCATAAAAAATATTTTTTCATAAAAATTAAAAATACTGTGCTTGTGTTCCTTATTTGTAACTAAATTAGTATTATACTTAAATCGGATTTCAAAGTCATATGTTTGGTACATAGATATGTGGATGAGAAAACGTCAGTTCTAACAACGCGTAAGTCAAATTAAGCACCCTTACAGGACAGCGAAAAAAATACATCAGTTTTCAGACACCATTATCCTTCGTCCGGAACAGTGCAATATTCTTACCGAAAATCAGCGTAAAATGGTGTAACAGAATTCCGTAAGATGAGCGATTGAGCTGACAACCTAACCCTAAATCGTGGTTACTATTTTTCTTATTAAAACGAAGTTTCTTATCTTTTAACATAAACACGAATTTATCTTCATTACCTTTATTGAAATAAAATAGTCAAATACAATGTCGATTAAAAATTCAAAAGCCTACCTGATGAAAAATACGTTTTTGATTTCGTTATTAACAAATTTTTAGATCATAAATCACGAATGTTTGAAAAGCATTAATTTTAATCCGGTCCGTTTTATCCATTTATAAAATGAAGTCATTATATTGTTTACGAGTCCGACAAACGGTCCTTTTCGAGTCCCGGGGGATTAGTCGTACCAGCAGGGCGGATCTTTGTCATGAAATTGTCAACAATTATGTATTACTTCTGAGGTCATTGTGTACAGGATTTTAATTAACATGAAAATAGGTTTCTCTGTGAATGGATACAATGGGTCAACTTTTTTTGGGATCTGCAATTGTTAATGGGATTTCAAGTGGATTTTGTTCTTTGGTGTAAGTTTTTGGTTTTGTAAACAAATCTGATATATTCTTCTTGTATTTGAGAGTTGATCTGTGTATATTTTAAATTAAATTTCATACGTATGATCTTCTATGGATTCCAAAAAGATATACAATTTAAGGAATATGACTGGACATCTATTAGTCCAACAAGAGATTCAATTCAATTCTTAGGTTTAATGGCAGCAAGTGATTCTCTGAAATTCGTTATCTAACATAGAGGGGATTTTTTTGGCAAAGGGGTCGGTAGTAGCTAATATATTTTCTGTAAGAAGAGAATTATATTTGTGAGTATACTCTCGTAACTCATATGAAACAACTCTGTAACTTATTAACAGATACGTTGTAAGTAGTTATGAAAGCTGTGAATGTGAAAAAAATATATATTGTTAACTCCTTCAGGTGTAAAGCAATGTCAAACAACTTATGTAAATCTTTATGAAAGTATGAGAGCAATACTTATAAGTGTACAACTCGCCTAAAAGTGTACTACTTCTTTATTCTAAGGCATTTGTCTGTTTCTGTTTTTGGAATAAATAATAATAAAATTGTGAGAATTCGTGATATTCGTGAGAAAAAGGAAATGAGATGCAATTAGGATTACATTTTAAAAACTCAATTTTTTTATATCTCTTAAACGAAATCTACTCCAACATATTTATAGACAAAAGAAATTATTTATTCATATCAAAAATTTTAACGATCCCAGAGGTATAGTCGAAATACTGTATAATGTCCTTGTAATGAAACTTGTAGTATGAGGAAAATTACACCAAAATGTGTCCCAAAGATCTCATTCCTCGTCAGCTGTCGATCGCATAAAATATTTTTCGGTTATGATAATAGGCGTGCGTTCACCCCGTATAATTTTGTTAGATGTGAATTCGCTCACATCCAGAAAAATTGATCGACGTTGAGACGTCATATTTGAACACTGAGAAGAGTGTATATAGATAATTAGATATAGGTCTATACTTAATATTATAAAGCTGAAGAGTTTGTTTGCATGAACGCGCTAATATCAGAATTTACTGGTGCGAATTGAAAAATTATTTTTGTGTTAGATAGTTTATTTATTGAGGAAGGCTATAGATACACGTAAAAATTACAGATGGCAAATCGATAAAATGATTAAACTTAATCATCTTATATAATAAATAAAAATTATGTTGCAATATAATGATTGAAAATTCGTGATTTTTGTTTCGATTATTATCAAATAAGAAAATAGAAATAGAGTATAACTGACTTCATCTAACAATTGTAGGAATTATGTACGAAATTTGATATAATAATAATAATAACGCATCACACTCAACGGCCCCCATTAAGATCTCATGACCTTGTGTCGGGGGTCCGGAAACACTCACAACACTAACACAAACACCCAGACCACGACAAACATCCGTATCGCCAATACACACGATTGCCGTGAGCGGGGATCGAACCCGCGACCGTTAGCGCTTTAGTCAGTTGCAGTGACCATTGCGCCAACGCGTCTGTCAAATATATAGAATTGCAAACAAAAACAAATTTAGAATATTATATTTTATGCAAACATATTTGAAATTATCATTCAATATTCGCAGACATTTAAGATTATATCTTATACATATTTGACACTCAAATATTTTCCACATCGTCTGCCGATATCAGAGGACGTCTCGAAGACAAATAATATTATAATGTTATCTAAATATTGTTCTTCGTTCTGTTTATTTTAGTATTAGTATTATACGTTTTCGTATTCACGTGTGTAATTTTTACATGTCTTCTAAATTAGTGTGTTTATTATCTATTTGAATGATCTTTTCACTTCAAGAAAAGAGGTAGTTCTCAATTCGTGCATGTTAACGTTTGGTGCTACAAAACTCCGTCATTTTCTAACCGATTTTCAAAGTTATTTTGTATTTAAAATCATCTACTTTTCGATTGATTCGCAGGATTTTAAATCACTGTAATAAATATGTCATACAATTAAACGAAATAGCTTATTCTGATTTTGAATTTGGTTCTTTTTTTATGAATAATTTACGAGAAATTACGATAATTTCGCCGTCTGTGTGTCTGTTCTTCTCGTAGACTTCCGACCCTTGTCAGCAAGCTGTAACCCATGAACGTATATAGGTAGAGAGATAAAATTTAGTATATTGCAAACCCATGAATATATTTATTTATTTATAAAGGGTTACCAACAAGGCACATAATCGTTACATAGATATAAACTTAAGAAAGCATAACACTTTTATAAAAAGGTGCCTTAATAATAAGTAACACTATATTTATCATATATAATCCTATAAAGTGACATGGAATAAAATATATAAGTAGAAAGTTAAAATTTTGTAATGGTTAATAACAAGAAATAATAAAAAGCAATCAAATGTAAGTCGGACATTACAAATTTTTACATATTGTCATAAAACCTTTTTATTTACATCTTTCTGTCACAGATTTATTTAAAAAGTATATCGTTTTATATCATGTACGACAGTGTACAACTTAAAAAAATTCATGTTAATAAATTCAATTGGTACATACGAGAAAATTCTTTCTCTTTAAGATCTACGTACATGTAACACGTTGTAGAATATATTACATTTTTCAATTTCAAGCGATCAGAACCGTCAGTTCATTCATCATCGAACACCGAAACTACCGTTTCGGGTTCTTTTCGGATGAAATGCTTACTTGCAACGAATACCGTTGAGTTCGGGCATATGGCTTTTTCTGAATATTCAAATTTATATTAGTTTATCCCGAATGTAATTTAATGTTATTATGTTTAGGTTTTTCCATACAAATTTGAATCCCCATTTCACCCCTTTAGGGTATAAATTCGGAAAATCTTTTTGTCTGATGTCCGGATGTCTGCGTTTTTATATATATGTTTAATATGTGTCGATGGATAATAAATAAAATCTTTACACTCAGATCTCTAATATGTACTATTGGGTATTATTTAAAGATTGCATATTATTTTGTGTTTAAATATTGTTAGTCTCGATAATTGTTTTTAGTATATTCCAAGTTATTAACGATTTCGTTTTATAATACAGAAAATAAGATTTTTGTTACATAAAATAAAAATTTCAAACATGATTTAAAACGAATTAAAAAAAAAATCTAAATTTAAGTATTATATCAAACGAATTTCTTGCAAAGTTCTTGAAATAACTTAAATATTTTATCATCTTGAAACGGCCGACACGGCTTATGTGTTGTGCACTTAAAAGTGAACTGAACTATTTGAATTAGTTCTAGAATAGGTATAACTCATGTTGGTTAAGCGAGCGAGTTGAAAAGCGGAGCGGAATGTATCTATAAAGAGAAAAATTATTTTAAGCACATAGATATTATATTATATTATGTACAAAGTTTTACAATGACGACCCATTATTCTCACAAATCTAATTTTTCTATTTCCCATATAATTTTTAAAAATTCATTTTTTTTCTCTTATTGAATAATATGTATTTTTGTTTTATCAACCTATCAAAATTTCAGCCCTTCATATTGATATTTACAGATCGCGAATCCAATTTGTCTATTTATTATATAAATAACACGTTACATGTTTTTTTTTTAATTTTTTCGTTTGTTTTTGTTATTGTTGACCAAATCGCATGTATTTTTGTTGGAAATTTAACGTACTACGATTCCAAAGTGTTTAAAAGGTATTTAAATACAATATTTTGAACTTATTGAATCCGCTTCCGCTTATGCAATAAAACCTCTCCCTCATCACTTTATTATAATTGAATAAAAACATTTGTTCGTCTAACAAGTACAGTTTGCTTAAGTAAACTAACTTTGAACGGAAGTTTTCTTACCTTTAAAATAATTATTGTAATTTGCATTTATTTCAGTATAGAGTTAGAGTGTTAGAGTTACTCGGAACTTGTATTTTTAAATTAAAAAGTACTACTATGAAATTGTTTCTGCTGTTTTATTACATTATTCGAGTGTACTTTTATTTCAATTTATAAAGTTAACTTTTTATTTTTTATCCGTGGATGTTTTCTTTACGAAATATCATTAAGTAATTGTAGTCGGGGAGGGCAAGACCAGACTTTTCCCTCCTGAGATGAGCTCCGCCAGCCACGAGCGTAGCGTCGCACGGGAGGGGCAGCGGATGCGCATGCGCAAGCGATCCTATTTCCGTGCTGAGAAAGGCCATCGCAGGGGTTTTAGTGGGTATAAATCGCCACATAAACCGATATCCTCCCCAGGAATCGGGTATCCTTTCGAAGATTTCCCCTGCGTGAACAAAAAAAAAAAAAAACTAATTGTGCTTAATGTCGATGACAAGTAGTATAATAAGTTGTTTATTGTCGTTGTAAGGTGAGAATTACATTAGTAAGTTTTGCTCTCATAAGTGATATAAAGCAACTCTGTAAGCAAGTAACAGATACGTTGTAAATAGTTACGAAAGCTGTAAATATCGAATATAAGACACTTACAGGAAATTCTTTCTGGTGTAAAGAAATGAGAAATAACTTATGTAAATTTGATGAAAGTCTGAGAGCAAAACTTATAATTGTAATTTTCGTGTGACAGACCGTTAAATGAATAGTCTGAATAAATAAGTCAGTATTAGCTCTAAGTAAAGTTTTTCCCTATGGTTTACAAAGTTTGATTATATCAATTAATTTTAATTACCACAAAACTTCAACTCTGTTTATAGTTTGAAATTACACATTAAGTCTTACAAATGTTGGAGGAACTAAAATTAATTATAGAATTCCGTAACTTGAAAATATACATATATGTACATATAAATGTATTAAAAAAAATAAAGGAACTGACTTCAACCGACCGTTGAACCGATGTTCATTGAAATTCTATGGGACCAATGTGTACACCCTTTCAAACAAAAAATATTCAAAAAAAGAATTATTCGATTTGGTACAGACGTTTTCTAGTAAACCTAAAACAGACAAAACAGTTCCTAACAAATTTAGAACCTCCTTCTCTTTTGGAAGTCGGTTAAAACTGTGAAACATTTGGCTCACCTAACTACATTCATCACTTTTACTGTGGTAGAGTTAAGCTGTAGTTCGCTTAAAAACACACACTAACAAAGTAGCTAATATAATTGGTGCACACATACGCACACATGCGCGTGTAGCTATTATTACAAAAAAGTGCCCCTTTTTGTAATAATAGCTGGAACACAGGCGGGACACCTGATGTTCAGTGATCATTACCGCCCATGCACTAACAGGGAGCCACAAATGCGTTACCAGCTTCAAGAGGAATAAAGAACGAAAGGGAATAAAAAGTGGGAAAGGAATTCGTAAGGTAATTAGGCTTCCGTCTCTCTCACTCACTGTACGAATCGCAGAAAAGTGGGAAAGGAATTTGTAAGGTTAATTAGGCTTCCGTCTCTCTCACTCACTGTACGAATCGCAGCCATTTCACATCGAGTTTCTATGAAAATGAAGCCTTGGTAGAGCCAGCTGTATACGAGCTGCAGTTAGTACAGCTAGACTACCTCAATTACAATTTAAATATAGTGCATAAGTGCGAGTATACTTTCACGTTTTCTCTCTCTTCTCCTATATAAATATATAAAGGTCTAGGTCTATATAAAGGTCCTATATAAAGGTCTCTTCTCCTATTAAGAAGGTTATAAGTTTAATACACCAAGCTGCTCCACTGCGGCCGATATATGTACATGTGTCAGAATTTTTCCCGGTACATGCTAGTTATCTCACGATGTTTTCTTTCACCGTCGAGATTGAGATGAATTTAAACACAAATTTAAAAGTGCTAACCAGGGTTTGAACCCACGATCATCAGTTAATATCGACGTGTCCTAAACACTAGGCCATCTCGGCTTATATCGCTGCGTTTACATACACGCGCGCAAGATTTTAACCCGGTTTTACGCGCGCATAAATTATCATAGAATAATAAAACAGATAATCCTTACACCATTAACATCTACAACACTGGTACAACTCGTTAAACTAATAACTTAAGAATAATATCCACGCGAAGGAAGCCATTTCTTTTTTCTTTTTAATTTCACGTTTTATTAGACATTAATGATGTTAAGTGAAGAAAAGGTCTCGGCCTCGCCTTCCATTATAAAGATTAAAAGTATAAGAAAAATCTGATGTTTTTTAAGTTCAATTAGAATTATTTCTGTAGATTGTGTATCCTTTTCTTTTGTGTCTTTTATTAGAAAAGCCTCCTTCTAGATTAGATTAGATTAATATCTAATCTACGGCAATATTGGTATTGAATATATATTAATACGTGAAGCAAAAACTCTGTACCCCTTTCCAAGGAGGAGTATAAAATTTCATATTTTTATACTTTATACTAGCTGATGCTCGCGACTTCGTCTGCGATGTCTGATGCCTATGTCATAGTAGAATTATGTATACATAATCTTAGCCCAATCGGTTTAATATTGACAAAGTTCCATACAAACTTTCATCCCCTATTTTATGTTCGTGGCAATCAAAATCCTCTTCGGACAGGTGCCTACGTCATAGCATCTACCTGTATGCTAAATTTCAGCCAGATCCTTCCAGTGGCTTGGGCTGTACGTTGATCACTATGTCTACCTTTGTGTTATATGTATATATTTAGATAGAGAAAGAGTGCAGAATGATAATATATAATTATGCATAAAAAATACATTACACACATTATACACACTACAATTTTTTGATACACACACGAATATATTCTTCGATTTATGGTTGAATGTCGACCACTGGGTGAACAATATTTGATAATCAGCTGTATTAATGTCCGAATTTGTGTATGTATATATGATTTATATTTATTTTATTTTTAACAAATGCCAGTAATTGCAACAGTTCTACAGTTTTTTCATAGAAGCTTAATATTAGTTATTTTATATAAGTGATTTTATGAGAGTCAAGTCATGAAAATGATTTTTTGACTGCTACTTGGAAGCCTAGCCTTTAGCCCACTCCTTTCCTTCCTTTCTATTCTCTTTTATCCCTTAATCCTTTTAAAGCTAACAACGCATTTTTTACTCTTCGGGCTCTGCGAATGGCGTTGGGCGCCGGTGATCAACATCAGTTACCCCGCCTGTTCGTTTGCCAGCAATATTTATTTTAAAAATACAAGGCTGTTTGAATGGCACATTTTAATTTATCAGCAAAACGTTTTGAAATCTATTCACCCAAATATAACACACTAAATACATTTGAATATATTGATATTACCTCAAATAATATTATTTAGACATCCAAAAGGTCGACTTATATATTCTGTCACGGAACTTTGATCTGGCGAAGTTTTGATCTGTTCTAAACTTTTTCTTTGTAAAGAATTACGTACTTTTATCGAAGTTAAAAAAGCACGAAATTTTTCGCTTTATAAAAATTATAGCGGTTGTAGAATATGTGTAATAAAAAGGCATATTGGCTTAATAATAAATATTAACTTAATTTAGTTGCAACTCGCGATATGAAAATCAGCCTATAATATTAAGAAAAATTATACTGGCTGCTCCATGCAGTTTTATTTGCGTTTATGGAAACTATTTCAACATATATCTTAGAAACAGAGTATGAACAGTTTTGAATATGTTTTCGTTCAAAAAACCTTCAGTATACTTGTTCGCAAGCACATCGCCTGCACGCCGTATGCTTGTGCTATCTATCTATACTAATAATATAATGAGATAAATTTTGTTTGTAAGTTTGTATCTAGTGTGTAATCTATGAAACTACAGATTTGATTATGGAACAATATGGTATTATATACTATAAGACTTACATAAACAAAAAAAATAATTAACCAAATCAGTCATGTCGTTTTCGAGTAATTTATAAATATACATTACGAGTCACTGACGAAATAATAACTTTCATCTTTTTGGAAGTCGGTTAAAAAATATATATTTCCAATTAAAAAATCAAAAATTTTAAACAACACTCCAAACTCCAATTTAAATAGGAATATAATTTTTTTTATTTGTTTTGCCTAATTATTTATATGTTACATTTTTAGCGTTATTACTCATAATATTATTAAAACAATAACTTTGCTCTAGAAACTAAAACACAATAACTCATTAATTATAAATCGAATCGGCAACCGTAATGAACGCTGTGATGAATATGAAATTAACAATGTTATCTAATATTTGCAAAAATACAGATAATTATTAAATGGAATAAACGTTACATTGTGATTTCAAATAATGGTAATATAATTTCACTCTATTGTTTCATTTGCGCAAAATAAATTGAAAAAAGTTTCCCGTTAATACAGGATATAAGCTTCTTTAGGAATTTAACTCAATCTATTCGCTGGGTCCGTACCGAACCATCGAACGCAATCCGACCGCGAGCTGCAACACCGCGATCCAAACGCCCGGCAGGCGTGAACGAACTGCTTGCGATCCTGACGCACGAGTTAGGTAAGCGCTCCTTGCCGCGATCAATTTACATAAATACATATTTGCTAAACACATATTTATGTTAATTGATATGTGTATACGTAATTAAAACGCATTATCACATCAACAGTGGTTATGTGGTTAAATTAAAAAAAAAAATTTTTTTGTTAGCTATCTTTAACTTACATGTAGAAGAAAAAATTTAATATATTTTTTTATCTGGAGATATAAGGTAGTGATTGAAAGATTAAGGATATGTAAGAACCATTTTTAAGATGGTTTTTACTCGTTATTTAAAAAATATATTACAATTGTCATATTGTTTTTGTGACTGACTGTACATTATTACCGCCATAACTAAATCTATGTCGAGTTTAATTGTATGCTATCATGATTAATGCAATTGTACGCTAAAGAGCTTAACGTAAGTGGGTGCATTTCATAAGCACATGATCACCACTAGGAATGAAATCTGGAACATTAATTATGCACATGGCTTACTTTCCAGGTTTTTTCGTTCAATTTCAAAATATATTGATGATTGATAAGGTTTTTTAAATATTTTTTTCCAACATTCTTCTTTCATCAAAGACGTAGCTATAATAGTTCGAAATATGGTCTTATGGCTGAGGTATTACTATTTTCTACTTCTACCACGCGTGCAAAATATTTAAAAGATTTCTAGTTCAAGCGTCCCCGTTGTAACTTATCTACAAAGAAATTCTTCAATTGCTGCATAATTTTATGTGCCCGCAAGTCCCTCACATCGCGCGCTTGTAGTAAAATGAAGATTATAAAGAAAAAGGGCCAATAATAATAGTATAAGCCTTTTTCCCCATTCGTATACGATAAAGAACTTTTATGGAATATCTTATATGATGACATTTTCTTGGTTCACTTGTCTTTTCAGTTTTTTTTTTTAATAATTACAAAATTATTTTCTTATAGTCTGCGAAAGGAATAATACTGTCTGATATCATGCAGCATTAGCACCTCGTCAACTACATATGTACACACACATGAAGCATAAGGCAACCACGTGGTTTCGACGCTTGCCTGCTTCATATATGGACGCTGATTGACATGACATTTATATCCATCTTCTCTTTTCTCTTTTTTCTCATAAGAAGATTGGTATAATAAAAAGTTTTACCTACTTTTTGGTTGGGTAGCCAGTTTATTGACGAAGGTTATCGGTTATCATTGCGGTACGATGCATAGGAGCGAAGCAGTAACCATAAACGCGAGTGAAACTGCGAGAAGCAACTAGTGTTATTATATGATGATAATTATCGACAGCATATTCGGGTGTGAAAACACTTAAAACGCCGCAAAAACCAATCGTTTAATCTCCCAGCAAAATTGCAATCATTTTATCATTCATCGAAATTTTAAATCCTATAATCCCAGATTTTACATCACGTTATACATAAAAGATCTTAATCACGCGGACAATTGTACAAAACGTTCTGGATCGATGCGGTTAGATGAAATTCAGCAATTGTCGAGAGGTGCTTAATCGCGTTGAAATTCAAGTAAAGTTCGCATTAAGCTCGTTATTCGCTAGTTGTTAGTGCGTTTACACACCGCGTTTTCGCGGTTGTAAATTCGTACTTAACCGTATTGTGAGCAGGTATATTGTGGCTGTCGAGAACATGCTGGATATGGAAATACTGTAAGACCAAAACCAAAATACAGTACCTATATGTTAATGAGTGAAGCAAAAACTTTACACCCGTTCTTACAAAAAATGCACTTATAATTTAAAAAGAGAAGGAAAGAGAATTTTTTTACTTGTGCACAAAAATTCATTAAATCAATTAACACAGTACATACACTACCTGAGGTATACTTTAAGATTTGCCCCATATGTATTTTATCAAAATTAGTTTCAGCAGTTTAATTTTAAGATGTTATCGTCATCATTCAACGGTGTTTCGTATTTTGCTTTTTTGATTTCCTCATTAACAGAACACAATAAACAGATTATTTATTTTGGTACAGTCTGACATTTCTTCAGGCTTCATCAAGAGGACTTTCAGAGCTAAAGAACGTTGTGATTTTGTGAAAATTATTTAAATAAAATAGACTTAACATTTGTAATTTGATCAAAATTTATTTTATATCGTATATAAATTGAAATTATGAGCCGAGATAGCCTAGTGATTAGAACACGTCAATTTCAATCGACGATCTCGAGTTCAAACCCAAGCTAGCAACGTTTAGTTTTCAGGTGCTAAACTCTTTACAAGCTTTTATTTAATCTGGGTGGAATCTTGCAACTTAATTTTGAAACAGTTAATGAACTAAAATTTTGAATAGTTATGACGTTACGAGTTAAAACGTTTAGTTTAGATGACAATTTACGATTTTTTTAATTAATGAGCTTCTATATCATATAAATTGTGTAATGATGGTATAAGTTGATAGTAAAACTTTTAAAGGAAAAGTGTATTAACGTTATTAAAACTTTTTTTACTTTATTATTTTTTAAATTCATCTTGGGTTCCGCGGTGAAGGAAAACATCGTGAAACCTGCATGCGCCGGGACAAATTCTGATACATGTAAATTTAAACTCTAAACCTTCTCCTTGATAGGAGAAGAGTCCTTTGCCCAGCAGAAGGACATTTATAGGCTGTTACTATATAAATTGAAAAGAAAGCGTAATTGATGTTAACAACTAAAAAGTTAACACACGTACATAAACGCAGTTCCTTTTACATATCTAATGGTTACACATTAAAATAACCCCTATTCAAAGTAGACAACATTATACGCAGTAGTATTAATATTCATAATGTTGTTTTAAAAACTTGTTGTAACTTTAGATTCTCGTTAACAAATTCTTGCAGAAATGCACAACAAAACATTAACTCCGAATTAAACCATAATGCTTTTGTTTAATAAACAACACTTGCTAATTAATTCCTTGCGAACAACTTCACTGTATTACGGAACAACAATTTGTTGTTCGGATGTCTTTTGATAAACATTAAATGTTATAAATCTTTTTAAGTTTTGTGTTCTACATATAATTAATTGTATCTGTTTGTGAAATCCACGCTGAACGTTTTCAATCGCGTTTATGGTTACTTCTTCGCTTTTGTGAGTTATAACGTTTAATATAGCCTATAACTTTCCTCAATAAATGGACTGTCTAATTTATAAATATATTTTTATCAAATATTATTAAAATCGTATCAGCAGTTTTATAGATTACATACAAAGTAACAAACAAATTTTACCTTTTTATAATATTGGAATAGTTTTTTTCTTGTTGTTGATATGGCTGAAGTTATTATTACTACTGCAGTTAAGCAGAATAATTCATAAAGATGGATCAGTACAGAAAAATCTCAAAGTAGGAGAGTTAGAGAAATTCATTAACAGGAATCATGTCACGAATTTTGATGTTAAGAAAAACTGTATTCAAAGATTTGCAGAAAAACCCTACACGGCTCGGGAATCGAAACTGGTTTTAATAAAAATGATTCTCTTATTTTACTATATCTTATTGCAGAAATTGAACAAGTAAGTCTTGAGGAATAACTGTTAGTATGGCACCTTTAGTGTATTATTTGTTTGAGAGTACTTTTGTTGCAGCTTATAAAAAGTAACAACAACAAAAACATTAAAAAACAACGAATATTCTTGATTGTGCACCAATTCTATACAAAATTCATAAACAAGTTCACGAGAGTGGAAATAGGTAATGGAGAATTTTCTAATTCATTTTTTATACGCTGATAAGCAACAATGTGTCAACCCACAAAAATAATTCGGAGATATCGATGAATGATAGTGGGTTACGTATTTAACATTATCAATCAAATTTTCATGTCATCTAATCCATATGAGAACGGAAAAAGTTTCTTAATTTAATGTTTAAAAAATGGAAGTGTGTTTCATATTTTTCTTTTATTTTATATATATTTGAAAAACTTTTTATTGGATAAATCTTTTTATTATATCAATTTGCTTTTAATTCGTTACATCTTTTATCAAAATAGAAAAGCGAAGATGGATAGATACGTCTTTAAACTGATTTGTTAGGAATAGGTTTGACATCTTTATACGCCATTCTCACAAAATAAAGTCCGTGTGGCTTGACACAGTTATCAGCGTCCAATTTTTTATCTCTTTATACATATATAGTATTATCAGTCGAAATTATTTTAATGACAAAATACCTTCTCCAATGTCCCATTCATGTTTACACCAAATAAAAAAGAAACAAACAGACAATTTACTTTATTATTTTACTATATTAAAATAAACACAGACAAACAAAAAGTTTCAAACATATCCCCTTAAAAAGCCTAATGCAAATTCCTTCTTCACTTCCTATTCCCATTCATCATTTATTCCCTTTGAAGCTGGCAACGCATTTTTGGCTCCTCTGGTGCTGCAAATGTCGATTGGAGTTTATCAATTAACATCAGGTGTACAGCCTCATTTGCCAGTTTTTTTTAATGTTAAAACATTAAAAAATAAGCTATAAAGAATATCTATAATACACGCGATTATTTATAAAGAAAATTCTAAAATATAATACTCAAATATGTACCCACTTAAAATAATTTGGACACGCAATATTGAATGAGGTCTTGTAACTTTTGTTACAATTACTAACTTTCAACCCGAGGAAACTTCTAAAAGGTTAGTTTGTAAAAGTCAGATCAGTATAAGTACAGGAATAATTTATTTCTTTCCTGAAATATTTACAACAAAATGATTCGTTGGTGATTATTTTAAGGTTCGGGCTCGTTATTACGACTAAGACAGTGCTACGAAACGAAAAAAGTCTTGCTCGTGGCTTTGCTCGCTAATAATAAAGATTTTGTTACTCCAGACGACCGACTAAAATTTATTTTTCTGTTCATCATCGACATTACTTTTCCAACGATTTAAAAAAAAGAGGACGTACTCAATTTTTTAGTGTAGGTTTTTTATGTATATATGTCAAACTTAAAAATAGAACAGACTTCAAAAGCAAAAAAAAACAATTTCGATTGCTTAGACGACACAATTCTACTAGTTTTTTTCGTTTTAAAAACTAAACTACTAGACCGATTTCGATTAAATTGCTATGAACTTATCTGAATGTATATTCTTTCAGATGAAAAAAGAATTTCTAATATCGGTTTAAAAATAACAAAGTTATAAGGTAACTTACATAAAATAAATATTTGTATCTACTTATAAACTATGAATTGAAAACCACATCCTTTTTAGAAGTCAGCTGATAATTGTAAATATATAAAAATAGTTATATCCAAAATACAAATCAAATCAAATCAAAAAAAATACTTTATTCAAGTAGGCTTTTACGAGCACTTTTGAATCGTCATACATGAAAATAACAAAAAAAAATTACATAATTAATGAGGCTACCACCGGTTCCTCGAAATGATCATTTGACTAACTCAAAACCACTTTATAGTGTCCCAAAATAAACCGCAATAATTTGACTGAACAAAGACTTATATAATTTATGCGTGAAAATTCAACACAATATTTAGTACGGCAACGATCACACAACACTAGGAACTAACGAGAGTACTTTAATAAGGACATATAACTGTCGCAGATATGACAGTGCCTTTACAAAGGATCTTTTTTACTGCATACTATATGACACGCCCTATTTTACGAGCTTAACCCGAAAATTTATTTCAAAAATATTATCCTAAATACTTTCATACTAATATTATAAATGTAGTATTCGTCCGTTTGTTTAATTTTTACGTCTGAATCAATTTTGATGAGTTTTGTTGTAGACATGAATGGTACATCGGAGGAGTTATGTTGCGAAAATAAAACTTATGCGTAGAACAGGGGTGAAAAGTTTTTATTGAAAATCTTCTTCTGGTATCTTTTCTCAAAAAAAAATCATTTCAATAATTGGACGCTGATAAGCAATACTGTGTCAAGCCACACGGACTTCCTTTTGAGAAAATGGCGTCTAAAGTTGTCAAACCTATTTTTAATCCATTTGTTTAAAGACGTATTTATCCATCATTTCTTTTCTATTTTGATAAAAAGTAAAATGAATTAAAAGTAGATTTTTTATTTATTGTGTTATGTAGTAATATTTTTTTTTAAATTATTTGAGATGAATGTACAAATTGCAAAATATAGAACGCACTTGAAAATCGAAACATTAAATTAAGATACTTTTTCCGTACTTATTTAATTTATATGACTTGCAATTATTTTTAATAATGTTAAATAGGTGACGCACTATTAAAATACATCATTATCTCCGAATTTGACTTTTTGTGGGTTAACACATTATTGCTTATCAGCATCCAATTATACTACAAACTAAGTCACGAGAACCTACTACTCTATATAAATATAAATATTTGTATGTTTTTACTTTATTAGTCCAAAAACCATTAATAGGATTGTGATGAAACTTTGGTAGAGCATTTAGGCGATGCCCGCGAGAGTTCCTGCCTCAAGGAACCTTATAAATGTTTTTGTTTAGATGCAACGGTTACATATAATCTATTTTTATTCACTTGTCTTATTCAGTACACAAATATGGCGTACTTCTAACCACACATAAGAGTTAGAGTTGAGAAATTACCAATCGAATGATTTAACTGAATTTCTGTAATGAAAAATTAAAATGAAAAGTAATGTTCGAAAATTTGTGATTGTCGTTCCGGGTATTGTTACCAAATAAGAGAAGTAAAAAAAAAACTATAGATACATCTACGCAGATGAAATCGCTAGTGGCATATTGTATAACTATATAATAAAATTGGATGCTGATAAGCAATAATGTGTCAACCCACAAAAAGTCAAATTTTGAGATATTGATGTCTTTGATACTGCGTCACCTATTTAACATAATTCAAAAAAAATTAAAGGCATCTAAACTAAATAAGTATGGAAAAAAGTATCTTAACTCAATGTTTCGAATTTCAGGTGCGTTCCATATTTTGCAATTTATAAAATAATCACAAATATTTAAAAACTTATTATTAGATAACATATTAAATAAACCAATCTGCTTTTGATTTATTATATATTTTATCAAAATAGAAAAGAAAGGATGAATATATACGTCTTCAAACAAATTTATTGAGAATAGGTTTGACATCTTTAGACGCCATTTTCTCAAAACGAAGTCCGTGTGGCTTGACACAGTATTGCTTATCAGCGTCCAATTATACTTGATTTGTTCGTGTATCACCCATAAACTACTGCTCAAAGCATGCGATTTCGTACAGAGTTGTATTGTTACATATCATTCAAACTTGCTTGAGTAATTGGGGAATCGGTTATTAAAATAATAAAATTTACACGTCGAATACAATATATAATTTTTTCGAAGTCAGTTAAAGTATAAAAATATGCTGAATCGCATCTATCAATCTTCAAAACAAACGTGAGCGAAGCCACGTGTAATTGCTAGTCTAAACTAATATTATAAAGAGTTAAAATTTGTTTTTATGTTTGTAAGTCTGTACGTAGAAAGTAATATCTGAAACTACTGATCCGACTTGAAAAAATATTTTTGCTTTAGATGGCCTTTTTATCTAAAAAGATTATAGGCTATATTATATCACGCTATGACTCATAAGAGCAAAGCAATAACTATAAACGCGAGTAAAACCGCGAGGGTCAGTACAAAACATAATTTTTCTTTTATCACGCAAATATTTGTCCCGTAAAAATCTTTTCTACGAAACAGTACATTCCATTGTGATAAATCAGAGCGTAAATATATTTGAGAAGAAGGCAAACAGATCCTAGATCAGAGAGCCGAAAAAACCTACGTCATTTCGGTAAAGCTAAAATGTTGGTATAATCAACTATTGTAAGTAAGATCGGGGTAGCTTCGTAAAAGATTAAAAATTGTATTGCCAAAATATAAAATGAAATTTGATTCTTTTATCAAACCGAATAAAAAATACATTCGTCTACTCTTACACAATCATTTAAACTATACTGTTTGATATGAATATTGCAGTTGCTATGTCGTAGTTCTGTTCTGTTTTCTGTCTGTCTGGTCAAAGTCTTAAAACTCAAATAATTAACGGTTTTCGGCCTTCGAGTAAAAACATTTTCATTAAACACACGAGAAACTAATTTGGTCATTTAAATGTCGAAACTCATGAAATCGGGATTTGACTAGTCAAAGTTCGATAAGACATTAAAATGACATTTGTTATTAATTTCTTGTACTTTTGATATAATTAAAACAGACAGGCAGTGGTCATTGTAGCTGACTGAAGCGCTAACGGTCGCTGGTTCGAACCCTGCTTACGGCAAACGTATGTATTGGACATACATATATTTGTCGTAGTCTAGGTGTTTGTTTTCTATGTTTTTCCGGACCGGTAATGGCGGTCCTTGAGTGTGATGTATTTATTTATTTAAAACAAATAATACAGTCTTTATACATACACGGTGAAGAATTATGATATTTAGAATTGCGCAACATACAGAAAGTATTTTATTAGTTATGTGAATTAATATCAAATTCCTAAACTATACGCGGACGTGGATACAAGCAGCTGCTAGTTATACATAGTTTTTATCGAACATCACACAAAAAGAACCTTTGTTCAAAATTCGTGAAAGTGTAAACGAAAACATAAAAAAATGTATAAAAACTTTTCATAACTGGTTTCATATATTCTATTTCAACTGTGATTCATGTTACGTCATCTGTGTATATAAAAGGCAATCGTTACTGACTGATCTATCAACACACGGCTTAAACTATGGAATGGTTCGCGCTAAAGGCCTATAGATATGTATTATGACGTAGACATCCACTAATAAAGGGTTTTCTCGAATTCACTCCCAAAATGAGTGGATTGGGGTTTAAAGTTTATATGAAAAATCAAACTTGAAAACGAAGCCGCGAGCAAAAGCTAATTTACTATACAGAGTGCAAAATAAAAAGTTATTTTTGGTTTCAAATTAAAAATAATAATAAATGCAACTCCTCGAATACACACATTTAATATGACGCTGATAAGCAATACTATGTCAAGCCACACAGACTTAATTTTGAGAAAATGGCGTCTGACGATGTTAAACCTATTCTTCATAAATTTGTTTAAAAAGTATATACCTTATTTTCTAAAGCGAGGCGAGGCGAGGAAGCTAAAAAGTTTTACAAAGAGCTGTCTTCCCGCCTCGTCGTGTCTACAGGTGACCAAAGGGCTAGCGGCTACCTTGGTCAGCATATCAGTCTAGCCATCCGTATACATGACATTCTGTGACATCGATAGCTACTTAGGCTTAATATAGTTATTTTTAATTTCATCCTTTTATTTTCAAAGTTTATTTTTCTTTTCTTTAACATTAAAGGAATTTAAAAAGTAAGATTACTCAGTGAGGTTTTGTTTAAAAATTCTTCAAAAAACATATTAAAAAAAAATTCATAAAAAATATAAATTCATAAAAATATCTATTCCAGCCATGATTCATGTTATGTAATTTAATATACAGGGTGTGAAATAAAAGTTTTTTGTATCAAACATGGCGAATATTCATTCGATCAAGGGTGTACTCATCAATCAACGGCCAACTGAAACAATTGGCGTGATTTATAACAGCGGAAAAAATTTGTCTATTTTGTCTGTTTTACGCGTAATGTTAATGTTCGTGGGAACATTTTCAGGTTTTCATTCAACCGATGAAGGAGGAGCTTCTCAATTTGTAGTTATGCTTTTTTAATGTTTGTTAGTTTAGAACTCTTAACTGATTTTAAAAATTGTTTATTCGTAATAGCATATTTTGACTTTTTTATAACTATATGTGTAAATCGATTTCGACAGATTTGGTTAATTCTTTTGTTTGAATGGCAGGTACACTCGCCTAATAATCTGGTTTTAAGTGAAAATAAATTCATTTACATTTAGTCATACAAGTAAGCGAAAATGGGTATTCTGCTCTTGAACTCGGTTTTCTTAAAACATATCTCAGTTTTTTAATGATTATGTTTTTTTTTTAGTGTGTTAATAATAACAATATTTTTGTTAACACCCTGTATAATCCTAATTACTAAAGTATTGATATTTGTTAAAGATATAATTTAAAGCACAAGAAAATTGCAAGTCAGAAATAAGTGAAACCCAGCGATAAAAAGCAAATGAGCGAGCTAATCCTCGGATATGTCAGAAATTACTTGCTCGGGATCTTTTTACGAGGTATTCTCCTTATAATACGATCGTAAAGAAGGAATAGACACCTAAAATATTACGAGATTTTCGTAATAAGCGAGTTTTTACGGATATCTTTTTAGTGATGAATACGTAATTTTAAACTTTTTTTTGTTTAAATTTAAGTACCTAGATGAGTTTTTTTTTTGGTAAATACTGTTTTTTGGAAATTTTAATTTATATTTCCTAGTAATATCACTTTTTCAAATATCATTTATTCCCCGAAACAGGAATGAAACGACGTTTTCTAAAAATGAAACATACCTAAATCAATTTATCGACCCCTAATCCCCCTGCATACCAATTTTCTGAAAATCGTTGGAGCCGTTTCTGAAATTCAGATTATATAAATACAAGAATTGCTCCTTTAAAATTATTTATAATTAGATATGATAACTAAAAATAATGATTTTAATTTTTACTGGATTAGGATATGTCCCTGGATGAGTCTTTTTGCAAGCTATATCTAATAACGTATGATATAAAAACTCCAGCTAGGCTTATTAACTGATTTGAATTCTTTGATCGGAGGAGTACCTCACTCTCACAGATGAAAGAGCGGCGGGAAGGAGCTAATGTAGCGTTTCATACAGTGAGTGAAAGAGCTGGAAGTTCCCCCATTCCTTTCCTTACTTCCTTGCTATTTCCTTTTATTCCTTACCTTATTCCCTTAATCCTTCTGAAGATTGATGAGCCGAAATGGCATAGTGGTTAGAACACGTCTTCTCCATCGTGAGCAAACCTGCATGTGCCGGGAAAAATTCTGACACATTTATATCCGCCAACCCGCAGTGGATCAGCGTGGTGGATTAAGCTCTAAACGTTCTCCCTAACGATTCCTTTGCCTAGCAGTGGGACATTTACTGGCTGTTGCTTTACTTTACATTACGTCTTAACCCATTAAGCGCTAATATGACTCTAGCAGCATTTTAAAACCAAATCTTTTATTTTTTTTTATTATAGGGAAAAGGATTTCCTATTATGGATACTTTTATAAGGGTGTACTCGCACGAGTTCAGCGATCAAAATCTAAGTGAATCGTCCGTATGTAAAAGCTAAGTTACAAAAACTAAATGTACTTAAACGAGTACGACTGCGCTTAATGGGTTAAGATGCCAAAGCATTTGTGGTTCTTCTGGTGCTGCTAATGTCCATTAATTGGCACTGATTAGTATCATTCATCCCACTTGCTTGTTTGATAGCAACTTTTATGAAAAATTTGAAAAAAACATTGCAATATATTACACCCCGTTATGTATATTTATGATATCTTTGTTAAAGCAATGCTCACGACAATTCCCTTGAGTATTTCGAAACTTAAAACTCCTTGTTGTCTGAAGCGGATTAACGGCTTTCGTTTCGAGGTATTATCGTAGATTTAACTTTGTAAGCACTTTGTTTACTTAGTGCTCCAAGAACTGATGAAGCCCCGTGGTTAGAATATGTAGAACTAGCTGGTGCCCGCGACTTCGTCTGAGCTGGATTAGAATTGGTGTTCATGGCTTATAAATAAATTATAAACGCATCACACTCAACGGCCATTAAGACCTCGTGGTCTTGTATCGGGGCTCCGGAAACACACACAACACTAACACAACCATCCAGACCACGACAAACATCCGTATGGCTAATACAGACGTTTACCGTGAGCGGGGATCGAACCCGTGACCGTTAGCGCTTCAGTCAGTTGCAGTGACCACTGCGCCAACGTCACTGTCAAAAATAAAAGATATATGCGCTAGCGGGCGTTATTGTGGAACTATTTAAGATAAACATTTCCATTGTATGTGCGTAACTCTAACGGTTTTTCCAGCGTACGCAAGGATAACTCGATGATGACAAAACTTTTTCTACTTACTAGACACTTACTGTCATACTACAAAAGACGCATTAAAACCATGTTCAACACGTGTCTAGCTAAACAGTGTTTGAAAATTAAACATCGCTTAAAATATTATCTAAATTGCTTAACAGCGAATAAACTCATAAAAAAACTTATTGATAAAATGTTAAACGGTTCATTTGACAGCTGAAATAGGTTTTAGACATCTATTAAACTCACTTACACGTACATATGTTAATTAATATGCAAAGCATGTTTAACTCAAAACTGTCGCTAGACGCGGATTTGTAGTACGGATTTTTTTAAACAAGCGTTTAACGTCTGTTTAAGTCTTTTCTAGTAAGGCAGTTATTTTTTTATTTTGGACCTTTCCTCTTTATAATATTGGATTTATATATAAGATTAGATTACATATTTTTGTCGTTTGCAGTCGAACCCTTGGACCTTGCAGTAAAAGTAAAGTTACGGCCTGTTAATGTCCCACTGCTGGGCAAAGGCCTCCTCTCCTATTAAGAAGAAGGTTTAGAGCGTAATCACGCTGTTCCACTGCCGATTACCGAATATGTGCCAGAAGAAATTCTGACACATGTACATAGGTTTCCCTATGATGTTTTCCTTCAACGCTGAGCACGAGATGAATTTTAACAAATTTAGCACTTGAAAACTCAGCAATACTAGGCAGGGCTTGAACCTACCGGGGCTTGAATCTTGGCTCTTGGACCTTTTAGTAAAAGTGCAAAAAAAAAAACGGGAGGAATGGCTAATTTTATGCCCATTTAAGTTTCTCTCAGTTGTAAATACTATAAGTAAGCACAGTATTGAAGTGACCGAATTTAAAAAGTCACATTTTTGGGCATATAACTTATATAAACTTTAATGTCATAAAATGATGATAGAATAGTTTTTTTTAATATCGTAGACTATGAACTACAGTTTCATATGAGACTAAATAATTACTAACTTACCTAACTCGTTTCACAATTTTTTCATTATATCTATGTACATATACGAATAAATAAAATTGAAGTGTATGTTTGCAATTTCAAATTAACAGCTCTTAACTAAATACTCCTATATGAAGGTACATGGTAGTTGCACCAAAAACACAATTTTTTAAATGTTTGTCTGTCTGTCTGTTAGTTTCGGCTATTCTCGAAAACAGCTGTACCGATTTGGACGAAACTTTTATTCACAGATAGCTTATGTTATAAGAAGTAGCTTAGACTACTTTTATTTAAAAAAAAAACTTTTTACTTATTAATTAAAATTTATTTAAAATTTAACATATCCGATTCCAGTAAAGAAGGTGAACATTATATAAATATAATTTTTCCTTTAATTAACGCGGATGAAATGGAAAGACACAGCTAGTTTTCAATAAATGTATACATATTATTAATATAGACTTGAAAAGCTCGTACTAAAGAGTCATAAATCTCCCGAAATTGATTGGTATGAACGGTCTATGAAGGCGGAATTTATGTCCTTAGTCCAGTATTTTCGTTTTTATCCGTAATAGGAGTGAAAAAGTTTGATGGATTACAGACCAAACTATATCCGATCTAGATCGCGTGGGTCGTTTTACAAGCTTTTATTTAACTTGCAATGTGTGTGTTTATCTGGGTGGAACCTTGCAACTTGATTTTGAACCAGTTATCTTAAACCGATTGAACTTTCTCTGAATTTTGAATACACGTTTAGTTTGGATGACAATTTATGACGTCATCCTAAATATAACATGGCGACACAAGAGATGGCGGATTAGTATTTTTAATGCATTTTTACAATATGAATATCAAATAAAAGGGCTCGCTAAGAACAACTCAAAAAATAAAGTGACGTCACTTTAAATCCAACATGGCGGAATAACCAAGATGACTTGTTATTCTAATTCAGTTAGAAATGCTTAGATATTTATTCGTATTAGCGTTCTGTTAGTGTATTTGACTTATAGACTTGTTATTTATACCAGTGGTCGCAGCCGGAATTAGACCTTAGTTGATTAAATTTTCAACCAATTTTAAGATTGACCACAGAGAATCTATTATCAATTTGACCACAGACTTTTACAATAAACAAAAGTGTATCTTTGTGAGTGTGTTTCAAATACATGGTAGTGGGTGTAATGTTGTTTTTATTGATTAAATGTATTTTTATGGATAATTAAAAAAAAATAGCGTTCTCCTTTACTATATAAACTATAAGTGTGCGAAATTTCATACTCCTCCATCCGCGCAATTTTCGCAAAAAAAGTACGAAGATTTTCTTTCACGTATTAATATATCAATACTTTTTAAGAATCCAGAATAAATAACAAGACGTTAGACGCATTGTAGACGTTTTTATTTTCCAACTCTTGTAATATATCGCCATGTTCTCTCTCTTGACATCAACAACCCTGCTAGGCAATTCTGCAAGTCTCGTCTACATCTGTCCCATTAACGATATATATTACTTTATATTTTCTTGAATGTGAATTGTGTCAGTCTCTAGAAAAAAAAATTCATATTAGTATTTAGGATATCTAAGAACTCATAAAATTTGCTCTAAAGTAAAAAAAAAAGAAAAAAGCTTGCATCTGAAGTCGGTTGTTTTTGAAGTCTTAAATATATGTATATAGTGATGTTATTCTTTTTATTAAAAATAGACAAAATTGAATTTTTCTGAAAAAAATTGAGATTTATTACGACATTAACTTAACATTTAAATAATTCCAATATTTTTTTAACATAGTGTTATCTTACGTCACAGGTTTTCTTTACATGTATACTTGCATGTGTCTTATATTTAAACAAAAACCATCAAATTACTACAAGCTAAAACTCTAGTAGTATATTAAACAGAAAATAAATATCCAAACCAAAAAAAAAATGACCACATTATTTACCAAGTTTAAGCAAAACCGAGCAAAAAACAACTCAGAATTCTAAGTGAGAAAACTTTTTCTCTCGTTGTATATACGGGTAACACCAGTAATGAAGGTTTTCCGGTGATTACTCGGAGGGCAAAAGAGATCAATTTGTAAACGAATCTCACTCGACTGTGAAAATACGAGTTTTGCTTTTGTGGGATTATTTTCCGTTTTGACCACTTTTAAACGAATTTCCTTAGATGATTCGTCGTTCGTTTAAATTTTTGTGAGATTCATTAGTTGTGAAACGATTTTAATATTTTTCTGTTGGATACAAAATCTCTACGTAAACATATATATAAGTGAAAGTCACTCACTCAACACGAAATCTCAGAAAGTACAAGTGCTAGGAGTTTCTAATTTTGCATGGGGTTTCTTTTTAGGACGTTTGTTCTTTTTAGCTCAATAAGACCATATCCATAAGGAGTTAATTCTGTAATTTAATAAAATATTATATTATTAATTCAATATAAGAGCCGAGATGGGCTAGTGGTTAGAACACGTTGATCTCAACCGACGATCGCGACTTCAAACACCGACTAGCACCGCTGAGTTTTCATGTGCAAAATTTTTGTTTAAATTCATCTCGTGCGCGGTGAAGGAAAACATCGCGAGCACTCCTGCGCGTGTCAGGAGAATTTCTGACACATGTATCCTAACGTGCAGTGGAGAAGCGTGATGGATTTGTGGCGGACAATAATTCGAAGACGAACACGCGGCGCAAGCATTGTATTGCGTCGTTAGGCAAGCGGGCGTCGTGTTGACAGCGCGCGCCTGCGTGTACTATATATATTGTAAATTTCAGATTGTCATATAAAAATTTTCTTTATTTTATCTCTGTAAAATAATTAATTCATTTATGTAAAATTTGTAAATATATTGTAAATAACTAAAGACTACTATCATTGATCCACATTACTAACGATCCCCCGCAGATTAAACTCTAAACCTTCTCCTTAATAGGAGAGGAGGTCTATGCCCAGCAGTGGGACTATAGGACTGTTACTTTACTTCACGTTATTACTATGTAATATTTGCGTACAAATAAAAAAAAATTGTCCATTTGAATGAATGCTTAATATGTACTATAATACTAATATTATTGTAATATTCGAAGTTAGTTGGAGTTATCGGAGTATAAATTATTGTTCCAATTAATTAAACATTGCATTTCAATTACCTATTGTTCTTTGATAAAATAATTCTATACCTACAGTCACTATTTTACATGCAATCAAATAAATTTTATAACCAATTAATTTACTAGTTCAAAATACATTTGGATTAATTATATGGTTAAATTTTGGTTAAATCTTGTTTAATAGATATCATATCGATACTGCAAAACCGCGTATCTAGCTTTTCTTATAGTCTAAATTTGAATTATATATTTAACTAGCTATCCGTTGCGGATTCACTCGCGTTTATGGTTACTGCTTCGCTCCTATGAGTCGTAGCGTGATGTAATATAGCCTATAGCCTTCCTCAATAAATAAACTATCTAATACACAAGGAATTTTTCAATTCGAACCAGCAATTCCTGAGATTAGCGCGTTCAAACGAATAAACAAACTCTTCATCTTTATTATATTAGTATAGAGTACATTATAGATGAAAAGAAGTCCTTATTTTCCATTATGCAATGTATTGTGTAAAAATTTTTGTTAAGTATTAATTTTACAGATATCGGTTATATAATTTTTAACTTACTTATTTTCTGTTTAGTACTTTTTCTATTAAAAAGTAACATACACCGATATTTCACGCTACATACAATAATCTTCTAAAAATTACGATTGTAAAAAAACCATGCATTCATTTTATTCTGAATTCTACCAACACCTACCGTAAGGGATGCGATGTCAGAGATATTTTATGCTTCTATGGTGTGTAAAAATAAGTTGAGAGTAAACGATAAAGTCTAATTCACTCTTTATCTTTTATTATTATTAATAACTCCACCCCTCCCCCAATCATCAGGCTGTGACCGCATCTGTCGCTAAATGGCCAGCAACGTCATCCGAGGAAACTAAAGCATTCTTCGTTCAAAACACAACGTTAACAATTCCCATTCAAGCGAGATCAGAACAGCGTTTCAGTATAAGTTAAGTGCTTCAAACAAATCTAATTAAAATAAATATTATGGCACAATAAACAGTAATAAAGGCTGAATTTCAACGTCTACTATTTTTTCCCTTTCATACAGAACCACAATACAAAGGCTTAGTTAAATCACTTTTACGTTGACCCCTGAATGCGTGATATATTACACGCGGAATTGGACCTTGTATCCTTTAAAATAAAGTCTAAAATAAATATAAACGTAATAAAGTCCATTGTAAGAAAAAGTTGGTTTTTAGGCGAAACTCTAAATACATTTTACTTTCGCCCATTATTATACATGTTACGGTTTTTTTTTCTTTACTATTAAAGTAACTTATGGTTGAGACCTTTTTACCAAGTACAAAGAGGGTAATAGTCTCATTTTGACCTTTCATCTTATAAAGAAATTCTTCAGAAAATTCAAGTAAGTAAAAATATAGTAGCATCGTTAACGCTTCAACCTTTTTCAATATTACGTAATGTATTTCATATACTTTAAATGGAAAACTAAAACAATTTGGAATTAAAAAGTATGTAACATAACGCATATATCCCACATACTAAAACATAGTAAGTAATAGCCATAAACGCCCACTACTGGGCACAGGTTTCCTCTTCTATTAAGGAGTAGGTTAAGACCTTACCACGCTGCTCCACTGCTGGCGGATATATAGCCACATAAAGTCAAAATCGGTGATATTGATGTATTTTGATACTACATCACCTATTTAACATGATAAAAATCAAGTAATATAAACTAAATAAGTACGGAAAAAAGTTTCTTAATTGTTTCGAATTTCATGTGTGTTCCATACTTTGCAATTTTTATAAATATTTAAAAACTTTTTAGTAGATGATATATTAAATACATCAATCTGCATTTCATTTATTTATTATGCTTTTGATTAAACTAGAAAAGGAATATATACTTCTTCAAACAGATTCATTAAAAATAGGTTTGATATTTTCTTAAGTTTTAGTTTTAGGTTTAGTTTTATTTTTGTATTTTTTTTTTGTTTTACGGTGACCACTGAAAACCAGCGTTGGAGTTGATCTCGGTCAGCTTCAACACAAGCTGAGTGGTTTCCCGTTTGACAGAATCATATTCTTATGTAGGTATGTTTTCTGTTAATAAAAAGAAAGAAAGAAAGAATTATTTTCACAAAATGAAGTCCGTGTAGCTTGAAACATTATTGCTTATTAGCGTCCATATATGTGTCAGATTTTCTTCAAGTACATGTAAGTTTCCTCAAGATGTCTTGATGACGACTTTAGTACCAGATGTCTTGATGACGACTTTAGTACGGGGTTTGAACACACCGTCATTGATTTAGATCGACGTATACTAACCAATTGGTCATCTAACTTGCTCTATTGACGAAAACTAATTAAATATCTTAAAAGCAATATTGTAATTAAAAATATACAGTAACTAACAAATTATCGGAGCGTTATCGTTACTTGAATCACCTGATTACATGGCGAGAATTACATTTGTAAGTTTTACTATCGTAAATAATATAAAATAACTCTCTAACCTAGAAAAAGATAACAGCCGCGGATTCTTCCCCAACCCTCGTGGGCGTCCCCAGAACATCAAAGTTTCGCCACAATCCTATGGATGATTTTGGAATGGATAGAGAACAAACAAAAAAAAAGTCGATTTTTATTTTCATAGTTAACTAGCATTCCGTTCGAGACTTCGTCCGCGTGGAATTCAGCTATTTCGCGCCCCCGTTTACAACGCATTCCCAGAGAAACTGTGAATTTTTTCGGGATTAAAAGTATGCTCATATCCTTTCTCAGGCTCTAGACTATCTTTGTACCAAATTTAAATCGGGTTGGTATATTAAGATACACATTTTGTCCATCTTGCGTTGATATTGTTGGTGTTGTTGTTATTTTTAGTTGCACCTCGAGGTTTCACTCGCATATATGATTACTGTTTCGCTCCTGTGACTTGTAGCGTGTCGTAATATAGCCTGTAACGTTCCTCAATAAACGGGATATTCTAAAAAAAATATTTTTTCAAATCGGATCAACAGTTTTAGAGATTACCCCCTACATACGAACATACATACACACAATTTTACCTCATTGTAATATTAGTAAGTATATACATTTGCTGGTAAAAGGCATCTGGTTATGGTATAACATGCTTTAATAGCTCGATTATGTTCGGCAATATACGAGAGTGCACTGAAATAATACTCAATTTACATTCTTTTTACTTTACTTAAGACTTTTTACAATATTGAAAAGTTAATATATCTTTACGTATACGTTAAAAGCTGTATTAAGAAATAATTAACTATTTTGCTTATTGTAAATGTTTTATTAATTAACTATTTATATTGTAAATTTAATTTTTATAGGAGCAATCTGAAAGTCATTTTAAATAAAACATCGGTAAACACATGACGAAATATTATGGTAACAAACATCACCTAAAATTGAATATATAAATAAACTCCAACTATATATACATTGAGACCATTTCAACAATCCCCAACACGATTCTTCTGTTGTAAGTTAGTGAGGAGTTGTGTGTTCCAGATGATGCTACAGCATCAGGTCAGGGTACATAAGCAGGTTACTTTAGTACCATTGAATTCACAATTTAGTTAATTTCAAATCGGTCAGACCTGTAGATCTTGCTCAGATTCTTTCAACAACCATTAAAAGCTGACCTTCAAACGTTGAAACAGATCTTTGTAAATTATTGTTAAGAAATGTCCCGATTATCTTTTTAACGAAAATCGGTAACAAAATTGCTACATTGGTACAATGTCACAGACAAACACAGATAGATATGTCAAATCTCTAACAATTCCTAGTTTTTGGTTCGGAGATCAAAAACACTTCGAAACGAGAACACTCCTACACTCCTATTTCTTGAAGTCTGTTGTAAATAAAAGTAAAGTAAAGTAACAACCTGTTTATATCCCATAGCTGGGCTCAGGCCTCCTCTCATATGAAGGAGAAGGTTTAGAGCTTAATCCACCACGCTGCTCCACTGCGATTTGGATATGTATGTGTCAGAATTTCTCCCGGCACATGCAGGTTTCCTAACGATGTTTTCCTTCACCGCCGAGCTCAAGATGAATTTAAACATTGAATTTAGCACTTGAAAATTCAGTGGTGCTACCGGGGTTCGAACCTGCGATCATCGGTTGAGACCGACGTGTTCTTTATTGTAAATAACAGTGCATATAAATAAAGGAAAAATACACTGACATGTAGTCCAATAGGCTTAACATCATTTCCATGAGAAATCCTTCGCATTCAATCACGGTCGGTTCCTTTCGTATGTAAACACACCATGATTGTTAATTAAATGTAAATTTACGTTGATATTGTTTATAAAATAAATGCGAAATCGGCTCGAGTAAAATTTGTTAATAATTAAGACTTAAAAACAGCCGATTTTAAAAGCGATTTCTTTTAATTGGATGACATACTTGGATGCTGGTAAGCAATAATGTGTCAACCCACAAAAAGTCAAATTTGGAGATATTGATGTATTTTAATAATGCGTCACATATTTAACATTATTAAAAAAAAAATTCTAGTCGTCTAAACTAAATAAGTACGGGAAAAAGTGTCTTAAATTAATATGTCGAATATTGAAGTGGGTTTCATATTTTGCTATAAAGAATAAACTCGTATATTTGAATAACTTATTATTAGATAATACTTTTTATTGTACCAATTTGCTTTTAATGAAATATAACTTTTATCAAAATTGAAAAGAACAGATGGATATATACTACTTTAAACAAATTTATTAAGAATAGGTTTGATATATTTAGACGCCATTTTCTCAATATGAAGTCTGACTGACTTCAGTATTGCTTATCAGCGCCCACCTATTTATAATATTATATTTTAAAATTAAAATACTAAACCGATTATGATAAAAAGTCTATTAGACCAAATCGAAAGTATACTCTTTGAGATAAAAAAAAAATAATTTTAGAATTAGGTTAATAAAGAGAGAGAGAGAGAGAGAGAATACTAAAAAAAACATAGACTGAATTGAAAAGCCAGTTTAAAAGTATAATATAGCTATATAGGTATAAATTCCATTCATTTTTCCAGTAAACCGATTGCTGGATTAAGAAATTATCGTATAAATTCAGGCTTAGGATCAGGGGTTTTAATTTATTTGGAATATTTAATTTATGTTGTACCTTTAGCTGTGAAAATGAATAATATTTAAATTGAAAGTCTGTTAAAAAGCCTGCTTTAATCCCCGGCCAAAACCTGACCTGTTGTGAATCTGTTATCTGTGTCTGCCTGTAGCATTATAGCTCTGTAATTAACGATCGAATTTTGATACGGTTTTTATTAAATCGTCACACAAACCTCTTCGTGTGGGACCTTTCAAGTTATCAATAAATTATAGTCCGAGTCAATGCTAGTCGTTACAGTCCTCGTGGTGGGGCAGAATCAGACTTTTATATAAAATCTGTGTAGAGTAGCTTATACGAAATCTGAAGTCCAATCTCCTTCACTCCCTTACATTTATTTGTATACCTTGTAATTCTTATTTAATTTTCTGGTGCTGCAAATATTCATGGATAGGTTATCAAAATCAAGTCAAAATGTTTTTATTCCAAAAAAGGAATTTACATTCTCTTTTTAAACGTCTAGCAAATGAATCTGCGACGGTTTCGGAAAAGATTAAACCTCAGACCTGAGAAGAAACCGCGAAAGAAACTCAGCGGGACTCGTTATTTTTTTCTTTTGTTGAATTTTTTTTTCTACGTCATAATTTATTACAAATTATAAAATTTATTGAGATAGCTTGGATACGATCGCCTTATTCGCATAGTGTCATGTACAAAATATTTAATATCATAATATCCTCGTGCATACAAACGTTTCTTTACAATATTTTTGGACTTTGTTGAAGAAGAATTTTTTATCACCATCAAGTCCGGCTGCTCATTTAAAAATTTTCTAGAATTCTTTGAATAAAAGAACTATGTTAAACAAAATGACTTTCAAGTTATTTATGCGTACTTTACAATAGTATCGTCAATTGTAAAGCAATTATAATTTTGTAAAGTGTTTGTAATTTTACGGATTCAAAACCCGACTGCTGTTTTGAAGTCCTAAATTTGTGTTTAAATTTATCATGTGCCAAAAAAATACTGACACGTGTATATGCCAACTCGCAGTGTAGCGTGGTGGATTACGCTCTAAACCTTCTCCTTAATGGGAGAAAAGGTCTTTGCCCGCTAGCTGAAACTACTAAAATTTGATGAGTCACATCACCGACGAGGATTAAGGATTTTTATTATTTCATTGTTATTTCATAGATTAAAGTTTTAACATATAGTGACTTTTCTATTGAATATATTTACCAAACGACCAGTAATAAAATAGATTGCGTGAAACAATCTAACAAAAAAAGTGTTTACCTACTAATCCACTTCAAGGCCTGGGATAGTTTGTCTATATCAGGGGTCATCAAATGGTGGACTGCGGTACAGAAAGGAACTCCGGACTATTTTGTGTGACCTTAAGAAAACAGTGGGTCATATAATAGAAACGTAACGTTCTTAGATTTAGTTTCTAATAAAAATTAACTTGGGTTACTTATACGAAATTTAATAAAATTTAATTACAATAACGAACATCAACTTTACTCTAATTACAGACAGTATTTACATATTAATTATTATTTTATTTTAATAAATAAAATATATCTCCCTGATTATACCAGGGTTTGCTTATTATTCTAGTACAAACATTACTATTGAGAAGTCACTGATTTTTATACAGAGCGATTGCAAACTGACCTCGACAATCCATAACCACCATTTAGACTAGAATAATCCAAATTTGAAAATTATATATATTCATTAATTGACAGACGCGTTGGCGCAATGGTCACTGCAACTGACTAAAGCGCTAACGGTCGCGGGTTCGATCCCTTCTCACGGCAAATGTGTGTATTGGTCATACAGATGTTTGTCGTGGTCTAGGTGTTTGTGTTAGTGTTGTGAGTATTTCCGGACCCCCGACACAAGGTCATGAGATCTTAATGGGGGCCGTTGAGTGTGATGCGTTATTAAAAAAAAAAAAATATTTGAATAAGACATCAACAGTATTATATTTTAAACTTTCGCGATTTCTATTGTTCATATTTTAAATAACGGGTCTTATCGCGATAAATAATCGTAATCCTACTTTTTTTATTACCCAACATTTCGACGAAGTTGCATCCGTCGTGGTCAATAAAAAAAATAAAAATCATAATAATATAACACTAATAATCACAAATCAACTTAGCAATTGTCAGCAAAACAAGTTAATTTTTGTGATTATTTATCTTACAATTCCCTAAAATAACGCCTGATTCAATACAATATCACTAATCGTCAAATTTAAGGATAGCCAAAGGCATTAATCAATGATGGAAGCATGCTTGAACTAACAAGCTAAACCAACTTGAATAGCAGCTCAATTGAGCAATTTTCATCAACAGTCGAGGTGTGAATTATGCATGCAACTAAAATGTTCATTCAAGCAATGCCAGCAGATTTAGTGAAACTAAAATTTACTAAATTTCGTTATAAGTCAGGTTAGTCTTGATTTAAAGGAAATTTAGTAAGACTAAACTTAGTTATTATTTTATTTTAGCCTGTAATTTATTTGATATTTTTGTTTTACTCGCGTTTATGGTTACTGCTTCCCTGTAATGAGTCATAGCGATATGTAATATAGCCTATAAGCTTCCACAATATGGGCTATACAACGATTTTTTTATATGTCTAGTAGTTTTCGAGATTATTCAATGCAAACACACAGACAAGTTGGCTTTACAATTTTGCCTGCATGGAAACTTTGTTACCCTATTTAACTAAATATGTAGGCTACATTTGTATAAACGAGTTAAAATAGGGCTGCTCCCCAGTCCTATCTATATCTGTACCAAACTCTCAAAATTAGTTCAGAAGTTAAGCTGAGAAAACAAACAGATAGAGAGAGTACTTTAATAAAAAATAAAACAATACGTCTTATTTAGTAAACAAATATGGCGTATGTCTAGCCACACATAAGAGTTAGATAAGAAATTATCGACCGAATGATTGAACTAAACCTTTTTTTTTATGAAAAAAAAAACTCGTTAAAAATTCGTGATTTTTGTTAGGGTATTGTTACCAAAATAAAGACTAGTAAAAAAAAATAGAATATACAAACTTGTGTCCGCGTGGTTCGACATAGTAATCAGCGTCTAAATAACCTTTTGGTACACGCACTTTGCCCAACTTACTGTAAAGGCAATAAGACTAATAGATGGATGCTGATAAACAATAATATGTCAACCCACAAAAAGTGCAATTCTGAGATATCGCTGTATTTTAATACTGCATTACCTATTCAACCATATTCCAATAAAAAATAAAGTCATATAAACTAAATAAGTACGGAAAAAAAATCTTAATTATTTGTTTCGAATTTCTAGGTTGTTCCATATTTTGTAATTTATACAATAATCTCATATATTTAAAAAAAAAACTTTTCATTAGATATAACATTACGTATATCAACCTGATTTTAATTCATTATACCTTTTATTTAAAAAAGGAATGAAAATATGGATAAATACTTATTCAAACAAACTTATTACGAAAAGTTTTGACATATTTAGACGCCATTTTCTCAAACCGAAGTTCGTGTGGCTTGACACAGTATTGCTTATCAGCGTCCAGATGATAGTGAGATATCAGAAAATATCTAAATCTAAATAAAGTACATTGTAATTGGTACTACTTTCGTATGTAAAAATTCGTGATTTTTTGTTGGATATTGTTACCAAAACAAGTAAAAAAATAGAATATATAAACTGTTTTCTTTTACATCCCATGAAAGTCATACACCATGTATAGCCATACAAACTTCACCACGGCCGAATAATGCCGCTTGTTTCGAAGAAAAATCACCAATTGTCAAAGCAAGATGGCACCGGCTTAATGGTTCTTAAATTTGACTGATCGCCAAAATCGCTGTGGTATATTATGGTAATCAATAACATTGTAATAACTTTATTTTATATATTATTATTACTACTAGCGTCCCGCGGCTTTACGCAATAATAATATGTGTTAAATGGATGCTGATAGGATGGTGTGAGCCGAGATGGCCTAGTGGTTCGAACACGTCGATCTCAACCGATGATCGTGGGTTCAAACCCTGGCTAGCAGCGCTGATTTTTCAAGTGCTAAATTAGTGTTTATTTTCATCTCGAGCTCGGCGGTGAAGGAAAACATCGTAAGGAAACGTGCATGTGCCGGGAGAAATTCTAACATATGTATATCCGCCAGTGGAGCAGCGTGGTGGATGAACCTCTAAACCTTCTCCTTAATAAGAGAGGAGGCCTTTACCCAGCAGTGGGATATTTACAGGCTGTTACTTTAAATGGATGCTGATAAGCAATAATGTGTCAACCCACAAAAATCAAATCTAAATTAGTACGAAAAAAAGTTTCTTAATTTAATGTTTCGAATATATAATATAGCTTTTAATTGAAAACACCTGTTTCATCTTTAGACGCCATTTTATCAAGTCCGTGTGGCTTGACATAGTATTGCTTAGCAGTATCCAAATAACCTTTTTGTGTACGTATCTTGTCCGACTTACTCTGTAAACGCCCAGTGGGACGTTTTTAAGCAAAAGGGCGGAATCAAAGTAGAATACAATAATACATTACAATTGTGTAAAAGCAATAAAACTAGTGAGAAAACATCTAAATCATTATACCATAAGAATATTAAAGGTGGTTATTTATAATACTTTTATATGGCTAAATATTTGCAATGTTTTAGATTTTTATATCACATTAAAAATCTTTGAAATTATCAGATTTTTTCTACTATTATAGCCATGTTTTACATATTTACCTCACTATGTTTTTTTATAAAAACCGAATTGAAAATCCGTTGCGGACTTTAAAAGATCTAACCATATAGATTATATCTATTATAAAGGGAAAAGATTTTTTGTTTGTTTGTTTACTTTGAATAGACTCCAAAACTACACGAACGATCTGAAAAAAATATTTTTACCACACCATCGTCGAGATTCAATTTTGCGCTCTATTTTGCGGGAGAAAAACTGCATGTTTCTGTCCCAAGAAGTAACAGGGAGAAAATTATTACAGCGGGTAAAAAAGCAGTATTCAATTAAATTCTTTGGTTACTGTAATGTGATCGGTCGAAAGCATTATGCGTAAGGAAATGTGTTATTATTGGGCTTGTTGTAAAGACATGATATTTAAAACTACCTTCATTTTTCATATATTTTAAAATCAATTTTAAAACACTAAAAGCCACAAACACTGTTTTAAGGTGTTTTCCAAATTTAATTAAGGTTGGATACTCGACCCCACCGAACAATCTCCATCGTGTTTTATCCACTCCACGTGACATTGGCGAAATAATATGTGCACAATTGGCACAACTAAAAACCACAAAACAAAGAATTGAATTTTAAAACTTGAACTGTGCGTCAATTGTGTGATCATTATTTACGTAGATTAAGTCAATAATGTGTAAAAATATGACTGACTTGGGTTAAAATTTCATAGGATATATTCCAAAAAACAAACTAACAGTAAGTGTATTTAGAATGCAGTCGAGTGGCATTAATTAGATTGATAAAGTTAAATAAAATATATAATTGGTTATTACCGTGTACCGTGTCGTGCCGTGCATTAAAAGTTCATTGTAACTCTGGTTCCACTTTCGTATGTCCGAATCCGACTACAAAAGTATGTTTATTTTCATATTTACTTATTGAAATATTAATTTAGTTTCAACCACCTTAAAAAGGTGTTTCGTCGGTCGTTTTAGTAAAAACATCATGTTTAAACACCAACATGTTCAACACGTGTTTAATTATACATTACTTGTCAAATCTTGTCTCAATTGCTTTACTTCGAATAAAATCTTGAAAACTTGTTAATAGAATCTTAAAAATTACGTTTGACAGCAAAAATCGTATTAAGACATCTGTTACATTCACAAAAGTAATGTTTATAGATAGGTAAACTATGCATAATACACGTGTAACTTAAAACATTAAGGATTTGTAGTATGAAATGTTATAAACAGCGTCTAAAGTATGTATATTTTTCGAAGTAATGCAGCAAGTTTTTATCAAATTTCTATCATCTTTATAAAATAATTTATAATTTTATGATTCTTTGGCTATAAAATATAAGTCGGTAGGTGCATCATAAAAAAAAATAATTAATTTCGTGAACTTTCGACACAGGTGTAGTACTAGGTAGAGTACTCGAGCCAATCGAGGTAGACTATTATAAGCTGTTCAGACCTTTTAATAACTACAAAACACCTAATAACCTTTGTTTAAAATGTCTGAACAGATCTACATAAAATATAGTAAGAAGCATCTCGGTTATTGTTTAATGGCCTTCAAGAAAACAACTCCATCAAATTTGGTTCATTTTATCGGGAGCTACGATGCTACAAACAGATATATACACATATATACACGCCCTTGTTGGTGAGGTGTCGGAAACATGCACTGAATAATGCATTTTAGTACAAATATCACAAATCAATTGTCAGAATCTTTTGCAAAACATTTTCTTCTCAATCTTAATGAACGACCAAAAAGAAGACGGCGAAGACGGCGTCTCCGCTGTAGAGAAATCCATGTGGAAAACGTTCACTTTCCCACATACCATCAGGGCGTAAGAGTGCTTTCGGTGCCCAGGAGCACTCTCTAGACGAAGGCCCGTGTAGGTGGGTCAACTGTCGGGGCGTCACAGTAGCAGGCGTAATCACCGCTGGGTTTTAGGAGCTAGTCTGGGGCACACGTCATTACCACCAAAAGTCCCACATACCACATTTACCCAGTGAATGGTCAGTCTTAATGAAATTCTCTATTCAATTTTAAAAATACTAAAATAGGATACTTATAAGCGTTACGAGCTAACACTATATTAACTAGAAGTTGGTGATTCCACATTTAAAACCGTCAGGAGTTTTATTTAGAACTTTATTTTAGAATTTCTCATTAAAATTTTAGTGCGATATCACGCCAGATGCACCTCTACCGAAACATCGGAAAATAGACTCGAACTTTTATTAAAAGTGAAACCGAGTTCGAAAGCAATGTACCTAATGTAACTGATATTGATTATAAAACTGAACTACATAACCGATTTTGATGAAACTTCTATAGAGGTTTTTCAAACGTCGAGTGTATAGAAACATTTCCGTCAAAGGCCGGCAACGCACCCTCAACGCCCTTAGTGTTGCAGATGTCCATGAGCGATAGTAACCATTCAACATCAGATGGTACTATTTTCTCGTTTGCCCCCCCCCCCCCCTTTTTATATAAAAAATAGGACCATTATGAGAGTACAAATTAACCAAATCAGTCCTACTATTTTCGAGTTATCGGTGAACATATACAAAAAAGTCTCTGATGTATTGTGAACCGTCTCTTTTTGAAGTCGGTTAAAAATATAAGAAATTAGTTTATTCGATAATAAATTATTACGAATGTCCACATCTATTAGCAATTTCAAATCAATTCCCAACTTAATATAAAAGTTATACGATAACTTCTATTCCATTACATTATTTGATTAATGGCTTGTAGTTTCGCCGAATGAACTCGAATAGTATGTATAAGGGAATTAAAATTAATCAAAGCAGATTTTATATGTATCTTTAATTCTATCATTTATATGGATACTGATAAGCAATAATGTGTCAACCTTCAAAAAGTCAAATTCGGAGATATTGATGTGCTTTGATACTGCATGACCTATTTAACATTATTCAAAAAAATTTGAAGTCATATAAACTGAATAAGTACGCAAAAAAAATCTTAATTAATTGTTTCGAATTTCAAGTGCATTCCATATTTTGTAATTTATTCAATGATCTCAAATATTTCAAAAAAACTTTTTATTACATATTATATTAAATAGATCAATCTGCTTTTAATTCATTATACATTTTATCTAAATACTAAAGGGAAGACGGATCAAACTAATTTGTTAAGAATAGATTTGACATCTGTAGTAGCCATTTTCTCAAAATGCCGTATGGCTTGACACAGTATTGCTTATAAGCTTCCATATATTTAGTTAATGCTAGCTCGACAACTTATACTATACGACTATTACTTATAGTAAATTTTAACAAAAATAGAACCATATGACATGGACCGAAGATCTGGAAAAGTGCCTTTTATGTTATACTAGCTGTGTCGCGGTTACACACGTCCATTGAGTCGTAGCGTAATAATAATAATAATAACGCATCACACTTAACGGCCCCCATTAAGATCTCATGACCTTGTGTCGGGGGTCCGGAAACACACACAACACTAACACAAACACCCAGTCCACGACAAACATCCGTATGGCCAATACACACGTTTGCCGTGAGCGGAGATCGAACCCGCGACCGTTAGCGCTTTAGTCAGTTGCAGTGACCATTGCGCCAACGCGTCTGTCACATAGTTTATAATTTTCCTCAATAAACAGGCTATCCAACGCATAATAATATATTATAAAACATGGGAACAAAACAGGACATTTTAGCCCGGGTATACATAACTAATATGCCTAACCTTAGCCTAATGATGCAACATCATCTGGAAGCAGGATAGTACATAACTCCTCATCAACTTACAGCAGAAGTATATGATGAATAGATCGTCGGAGACTTTTTTTATTTTAATAATTATTATCTCGAAATTCTACCATATATGTTTAAATAAAATATTTGGAAGAACTTTTATATTGGTGATACAAAAATTTTATTTACGAATTAATGAGTTAATTACTTAATAAAACAAAACTTAATAATTTATAAGTACAGCCTTTGACGTACACGTAATGGAACATTAACACCCAGCATTCTAGATTGTATAAAAGAATACCCATTATCTCAAAAATAATATCATTTGAAACATATTTTACATAAAACACTAAGACTTAGTCTAGTAATATTTTCTTGGAATCTTATAAATACATGTGTTATTTCAACAAAGTGAAGAAAAATATGTGTCTTTTTACACAAATTAAATTTAAGAGATACAATTTCAAAAATCCCTGAAGATTTCAGTTGATTTTGCAAATTTAATACGAAACTGGTATTATATTTTATTACATTATCTGTCTCAGAAAAAAAAAATTAAGAAATGTTTTTCTTAAAGACAATCTGGCAAACTTCTTTTAACTGTAACAGTTTTAAACTACATGTCTTTACTATTTTAGTATAATAAAGTAAAGTAAAGGAACAGCCTGTAAATGTCCCACTGCTGGGCAAAGGCCCAATAAGGAGAAGGTTCTAGAGCTTAACCCACCACGCTGCTCCACTGCGGGTTGGTGGATATACAAGTGTCAGAATTTCTCCCAGCACATGCAGGTTTCCTCACGATGTTCTCATTCACCACCGAGCTCGAGATTAATCCAAACACAAATTTAGCACTTGAAATCACAACGGTGCTAGCCGGGGTTTGAATCGGTTGAGATCGACGAGTTTTAACCACTCGGCCATCTCGACGATTAATAATCTATGTATATAATAAAATTAAGGGAGAGCATATTTTGTATATGGAAACTAAACTCCGGAACCACTGAAACTATTTCAATTATAATCTTATTGACTCTTTTATTATTCTCGATATTGTAGGCTTAAATTTTATGTAACGTGGTCACGAGTTGACCGGTGTACCGCGCGCCGTCCGGAGGCGAGTGCGCGAGTTTTCTTCGCCTACCCTCACAATATTAATATTGTGAGGCTAGGCGAATGTACAGACCACGACGAATGTAACTTCATCGAAATGTCGGGCAATAAAAAGGTACTACCATTAGTTATCGCGATAAGACCCGTTATATTAAATGTGAATAGTATAAATCGCTAAAGTTTACAATATATAATATATTAAATTGATCCATTCGTGTGTAACAATGTGAAACTTATAAAACAGCTCTTTTTGGTTAGGGGTTGAAATATGCAGCAATAGTATTTATACTCTTAAACAGTTAAAAATAAAAAAAATATATATAATTCTGCAACTCGAAGGAGCGGCACATATTTCACACACAGACCATAAAGCGGATATTTTATTACACTAATAGCGACGCGACCCGGTTATGTCCGGATAAATATGTTTCAGAGGAATTAATGATATGAAATTATGATACGTATATTTCTTTTATTCTTATATATAAAATTCTCGTGTCACTTTGTAAGTTACCTTACTCCTCCGGCTCCTCCGGCGGCTGATTTTTACGTAATATACATATTCAGTAGTTCTGAGAATCGGCTACTAACTATGTTTCATAACCCTAAGTGATCAAAGTTGTTCACACTTAACATTTTTTTTTGACAATTTTTTTTTTGTTTTTTTTTTTTTTTTCTATAATGTAGCATCAAAAATACATACAATCTTAAATTATTAACCCTTTTTGGGTTTGAAGCCGCGATCATCGATCGAGTTCGATATGTTCTAACCACTAGGCTATCTCGGCTATACAATCATCCATGTATAAGAATATGGTTAAGCTATCCCATTTCTGATTTTTTTTTTTACCTCTTTTCTTAGTCACTGTAGAGATTAAGAAAAGGAGGAAACAAAAACTTACTCACTTGCAGATACATTATATAAATCACCATCATACCCCCAATACGATTACTCGAAACTCAGTGGCGCCATCTATGGATTGCTCGATAGATTAAACGAACGTGACCGATGCGGCGCTGTGTGCCGGAAGTACGTGTTAAATCAAATCTTTAACGACTTGTTACGGATGATGATGTAACAATATATTAAATAATTTTTGATAAAATCACAGACATAAACATAACATGCAAATCAAATATAGAACCTCCGTTGTTTGAGAATGGTTTAAAATACTTGAATCTCAGCTTGCGTGTAAATCCAGTTAAGCAGTGAACTTTCAAGTGTTAAATATGTGTTTAAAATTCATCTCGGGTTCGGTGAAGTAAAACATCGTGAGGAAACCTGCATATTGTTCAAAATACTGATTTACATATCCGCTAATCCGCTAGGGAACAGCGTGGTGGATTTTGCTATGTATCTTTTTCATTGGGGGGAAAATATTTTCCCCGGCTATGGGAATTTGATGTGTATCAAAATGAACGAATTTTTATTAAAAATTCACAAACATTCTCTTTTTGAAGGCCAAGAAAATGAATCAACCACGGTTTCGGAAAATATAGCCTCAGGCCTGAGAAGAAAACGCAAAAGAGACTCAGCGGGACTTTTTTTTGTTAATTTTTTTAACAATGCCAAGACTGGTTACAATACGTAAAATATATTGAGATAGCCTGGAAGCGATCGTATTATTCCCAAGGTGTGTCATGATCTATCTTCTCAGTAGAGTCCACACTCCGAGCCGGTGGTAGCTTCACGTGGAACTGACATCACAAATTTGTAAATTGACGATTCAAAAGAGCTTGTAAAGGCCTATTTGAACAAAGTATATTTTGAGTTTGAGTTTTGAAACCTTTAATATTATAATAACCTCTAACACACAATATATTATAATAATATATATAAATATATATTATATTTAGCTAGTTGCATTTCGAACGGTGAGTGAGTAAGCCGGAATTCTTATCCCAATTTCATTCGTCACTTCCTGTTCTCTTTCATCCTTTATACCTTCAGTTTGCAATGACAGCTTTAGCTTTAAACTAGCTTTTATATTATTTATATAATGTCTACCGCTCCTGCTTGAATCGGATATTGTTCAATATTTCATTGGTTTAAATTTTGTTTTTGTGTATTTTTAATTATTAATTAAAATAAATAAATATTCAATACTTATAAAGCTAAAGAGTTTGTTTGTTTGTTTGAATGTGCTAATCTCAGGATTTACTGGTTTGAACTGAATATGTATGTTTGTGTTAGATAGATTATTTATTCAGGAAGGCTATAGGCTATATTACATTACGCTTCGAATCATAGGAGCGAAGCAGTAACCATAAACGCGAGTGGAACCAGTATGGGAAAGCGAGATTAAATAAGTAGCCTAAGTTATTCTTTATAACGTTAGTTACCTGTGAGTAAAAGTCCCGTCAAAATCGGTCCAGCCGTTTCAGAGATTAGCCTTCACAGACCGATAGACATTTTTTTTTAATTATGTTTTTGATGTGAGTACCATGTAAACTTTCATGCGCATTTAGTTAAAAGCTGTTAATTTGCTATTACAAAAAGACAGTTCAATTTTATTTATTTGTATAGATGTGAGTAAAAATAAAGGCGTTTTAAAAATGAAAGTAAAATACATTCGTATATAACAGAGTAACAATTTCACAAATGATGGCGTAAATAAACGCGATGCTCATTTCCATTTTTAAATTACGTATGAAAGTAAAAAAAAATTCATGTCCTTTTCAGGAATCCGTATGCAACGGTGCCACCGGGACCTCATTATAAAGCTTTTTTTGTAGTTACGCAGGGGAAATCTTCGATCGCCGATTCCTGGGGTGAAGATCGGGTTATGTGGAGATTTATACCCACTAAAACCCTGCGATGGTCGTCCTCAGCGCAGCAGAGGCCGCGGGGTCGTTATTACTAAAATTACTAGGCTGTATGTATATTTTAAGCCGTAAAATATCAGACCTGGATTCGCAGGAGTGGAGCCCTGGGGCGACAAGGAAGTAGAAGACTTTGCCGAGTAAATTAAACTATTTTTTTTGGATAAACATGGATAAGTAATTTTTAATTTTTAAAAACAATACATATATGAACGCTGATAAACAATATGTCAAGCCACACGGACTTCATTTTGAAAAAACAGTGTCTAAAGATATAATTTCTTAATAATTTATTTTGAAGAAGTATATATTCATCTTTTCTTCTATATTTTGATGAAATTAAAGTAGATTGCTATAATAAAAATTTCAGATATTAATAATAAGGTTTTCAAATATATGAATTGCGTATTGCTAAATATAGATCGGATTAGTAGCTACAAAGATAATCCCTACATACAAATAAATACCTTTTTACAATATTAGTATAGATAGATTAAATAAAACGTCTGCTTATTTTCCCTCATAAAAAATATATTTAGACCATTCAAATTGAAAGTTTTCACATATACATTGAAAATATCTTTTTTATCTTATCTTTTAATAGCGCTCATATAAATAACTTCGATAGATAAATAAATAGATAGCCATAAAAAGATAAGTATTTCGTTTCAAGCTTTTGTTGTTTTCTCGTTTCAATGAAAAGATTGAAAGATAGCGATGATACCTTTATTACTATTGATGCTGACTGTACTCCTCATAAATTACTTTTATTACACTTTTGATTCTGACTGTACTTTAAATATTAAAACATAAGTATTTTGCGATATTAATTTTTGAAATATTTCCATTTAAAATTTTATTTCTGCAGTGAATTCATATGTGTGCACTGATAAGCATTACTATGTCCAGCCACACGGACTTCATTTTGAGAGAATGGCGTCTAAAGATGTCAAACCTATTCTTAACAAATTTGTTTGAAGACGTATATTTCCATCATCTCTTCTATTTGGATAAAAAGTATAATGAATCATAAGCAGATTGAATCTTAGAACAATATCGAGATTTCCATTTATCGAGCGCAGCAATTTCTAAGTGCACGCGTTTAAATTTATTTCCTGCATTAACGGAACTAAATAAATAAAGAAATTATGAGCAACATATATCCATCGATCCGTCGAAAATACAAAAAAGATTGGTCTATAAAATAATTTGAACGATAAATCAAATTATAAAACTTAGTGGAACTTGTTAGATGTATAATAAGAAAACCCGACTTCAAAAGCAGAATACGGAATTTCGTTTATTACAAAACACTTTTTCATTTATTTCGATTTAAGAAGCATATTACTGTACCGATTTTGATGAAACTATTTTGGGATCAATCCAAAAAAGTGTCCTTATCCTATCCTAGCTTAATTAGTCGTTCAATCAATAGCCTAGTGTTTTTGCTATACGGCGCCGTTTTCGCCACTAGATGAACGACGTAAACATTCGAACAATTTAGAATCTAGAAAAACACAGAACACCTCGGAAATAAACAGGATATTTTCGCTTTTATAGCGAGTGCTTAAAAATAGAATGTATTTTTATCGTTATAAATTAAATAAATAAACGTTGAAACGCGAATGTTCATATAAACGAAAATAAAGTTATTTTAATAAAATTTTCACGAACGTTAAGCTATTTGAATACTTTTGCTATCAGTTTTATTTTAATTGAATTTATAATCGAAATTGTTAGTATCTATGAATATTTGAGTAAATTTTATATACAGGCTGAAGTTCATTCATAACTGGACAATAAGCAGTACTATGTCAAGCCACGCGGACTTCATTTTGAGAAAATGACATCTAAACATATTCATATTCAATTTGTTTGAAGAATTATATATCCATCTTTCCGTTTCTATTTTGATAAAAGTTGTAATAAAAGGGGATTAGTATAATAAAATATTTTATCTTAAGTTATTCAAATGTATGAGATTATTTCATACTGTAAAATATGGAACACACTTCAATATTCATAACATTAAATTAAGAAACTTTTTTCAGTACTTATTTAGTTAAGATGGCTTATTTTTGATAATGTTAAATACGTGCTGCTCTATCAGAATACATCAATATATTCGAATTTGACTTATTGTGGGTTAACACATTATTACTTATCAGCATCTAACTAAGATTAAAAAAATAATTCTATATAATACGTAACTTTATTCCTCTATTGCTCGAAAACGGCTTGACCGATTTTGATAATTCTTTTTTATTTTAAAACGTATACCTTCTCTAGATCCCATAGAATTTTCATCAAAACCGGTTCAGTTGCGTTTCGAAATCAAAATAACCAGAATAAGTATGTCACTGAAGTCAACGAAATCACATATTTACTTTTAGAGACGGTTCGGCTTTTAAAAAAGTCTCGTTCAACGAAAACATTTAGTTTTGTTCATGTACAAATACGTAAAATTATAGCCGTTTATATATGGTCTAACTCGAACCTTTTTCGCCGTATCTTTGATATGGGACCAGGTCGGCATGTCAACGCGTGTCTCATATAACAAACCCTTTGTGAACAATTTGCATTACAGTGACAACTTTGTGGCCAATCTTTTGGATTCACGGGTCCATTGTGACTATTAATTGTTGACACGTGTCTACGTTACTGTTTTGTTAAGTTTATTGCGTGAATGATGTGCTTTAAACTACTACTAATATCATCTACCTTTTTTAATTTTTGGGAAATGCATTTACGCATCCCGTAAGAGACAGAGTCTCAGGCGGGTATGTGGGACTCCAGGACGTTGAACCGGACTACCCACTAAAAACCAACATCCGTACCAAGCCGCTCTTGGAGCGTCACGGGATCGCTGAGATGCATTCCGTGTCGCTCCGGTGCACTCCACCACTTGATTCGTCCTAAAGGTTTTACAACGGGGGAAAAAGATGTGCATAGCGTCTTTTTCTTCTTCCCGGCTGGGCTCTCTTGGGGGAATCAGCAGAAGCAATTGCCTCACGGACCCTCTCCGCGGCCTATTTCTGTACATCTTCGCCGAAGGAGGTAAATACAGCCGACCATCCTTGCTTGTTTTTGAGTATGGCAGCAACCAAGCCTGGCGAGATATTCTCTCCGATTTTTTCCACCAGAGCACGGCGCTGTGACCTCCCCCCCCCCGGGACACTCCTCTATTATGTGCCGCAATGTATCTGGGAGTGAGTTGCATTCATGGCAGTTCGGTTTTGCCTCTCGACCGATCTGTGGAAGGTATTTACCAAAGCAGCCGTGTCCAGTAAGTACCTGCGTCAGCCGAATGTTATGTTAAGGCGCCATATTGCCTTCCAATCCAATTACTATCACCTACCTAGCATTTTTAATGGTTATACTAGGATCTGCTTATTATTCTAGGCCAATTATTGGCAAGTTACTCATTTTTACATAGAGCGATTGACATTTGAACATCGCAACCCTCGACAACAAGCCAGTAACTATTTAGACTAGAACAATCTCTCAACTAAGAATAAAGATCCGATGACTGTGATAACAACCGGGACCGACAGAATTACTTTCACATTTACAATATAAATAAGAATTTGTGACAGAAATATTTTTTCCACAAATTCTGTTTACAACTTTTTAAACCACGTATTAACCTACACTTTCCTGACACGAAATTTTTAACCGCAAACAGCTGAGTCACTCCACGATTTCGGTTTTCTGGCGTTTAATTCGATAGCAATATTTTCATCAAAATGAAATCAATTAATTGAAATACAATGAAAATTAATCGCGTGTACCGAAGCTTACGGAAATAAGGTTTCGTTATAATATGATTTATTATGACTGTGTATCTAAATAAAGTCTCGGAAATGTAAGAATTTGATCAATTTATTAATGGCTCTTTGCTTAGATCTTTGAAGTTGATTTTTTTCAAATTTAGCTTCTATGGATTTTATAGTTTATTATTTACTTTTCAAGTCCGTTTTTTCGAAGTCTTGTATAATATAAAATTAAAATATACTTCATTCAAATAGACAACAAGCACTTTTGAATCTTCAAAATAAACAAAAAAAAAATTAAATTAATGAAAAGAAAAAAGTCTCACCTGTTCGGAATGTAGATACTACCGAGAAGAACCAGAAAGAAACTCGATAGGTACTCTTTTAAAATTATGTTAATACTTATATTTATAAATTAAAAATATGTGTATTAAACATTCTGTATTAAATCCAGCTATACTAAATCAACGCATCAGTAGCATCTATATTAACGTATACTGAATAATATGCTTTAGCTATTAACTATTTTTAAATGTACGATTTAAATTGATGCTGATAAGCAATAACGTGCCAACCCACAAAAAGTCAAATTTAGAGATATGGAAGTATTCTGATAGCTTATTTCATATTTAACATTATTCAAAATAATTTCAAGTCATCTGAACTAAATAAGTGTGGCAAACTTTTGTTTCTTAATGTAATGTTTAGAAAATTGAAGTCCGTTCGATATTTTGGATTATGCAATAATGTAATATATTAAAAAAAAAGTATTACTAGATAAACTCTTTATTATACTTATCTGCTTTTAATTAATTATACTTTTTATCAAAATAGAAAAGAAAATATGGATGTGCACTTCTTCAAACAGATTTATTAATAATTGGTTTGACATCTCATTTTCTAAAAATGAAGTCCATGTGGCTTGACACATTGCTTATCAGTATCCAAATATGTTAATTGTAAACTGCAAAATTTTCTGTGATATTTTATTATACAAACGGATACCTTGGAAGGGAACATTTATTTTAAAACTAGGAAAGTGTTGATATATAAACCTAAAGCAAGAAATAAATAAAATCTCATTTATACCTCACATACGTCTAGACACCTGTATGTCTTCCATGACATCATTAGGCTTTTTATTTACGTGTAAGAGGTAACTAATTTTCGGGTTTTCTCCTTCACTGTATTACATTACATTGCTAATGTGTTTCATTATGGGTATCTGATTACATACAATTTATTACTTAACTATATTAATGACTACAGGTAATGTAATTTTGTTTTAAAGTAATAGCTGGCAAACGAACGTGACGCCTGATGTGAAGTGATCATCGTCGGCCATGGACATTTATAGCATCAGAGTAGCCACAAATGCATTGCTAACTTAAAAAGGAATAAGGAATGTAAGAAAATAAGAAGTAAGGAAATAGATTGGAAATGGGTTAGGTTTCCAACTTACTCACTCACCGTGTGAAACGTGTAATATAACTATATTAGTAACTTCGACATACGTGACTATCGCCCGCGGCTTGACCCACGTGGTAATATAGATAATATATTTCTATAAAGTTATTTTAAGTGCAAGATCAACAAACATCTACACTAACATCCATCGACCCATAGATTATAAAAGGCGTTATATAACACATAATATCAAAGAAATAAACAGCAAAATAAGAATGTCACAAAAATTCATTCAAACAAAGCCGCAGAAAATAACTTAGGAACATGAAAATTGATCATCAAGTAAGTAGAGCACATGCATTAATATTCGCTGGTGGGACTGTAGATGATTTTACATTCAACGATACGATACACGATAACGATAATATCGTGCACGTTTATAAATGTCGTTTCCAGATTTATGTATCTTCATAGCATAAACAAATAAAAATATATATGTATGTGGAGGAACAACAATAATTTTTATTAGAAGTCACTGAACTGATTTAATAGTAACGGGTAAACGCGATGACATTGTTGTGAGTCAGGTGGACATAGTCTTGTTGGATAGTGGGGTACTGTGTCATGCACACTTACGTTTGAGAAATCGACCAGTCTACATCTCCAAATCGAAAATGTAGGTTTACCTAACTAGTTTTTTTGGTTATACCTACATCCAGTTTAGTTTTGATACAAAATCGTGATTGACCCCGTACCACCGAACGTAGACGAAGACGCGACTATCGCTCAGCCATCGCTGTCGCCGTCATATATATTTACAGCGTCACCTATATTGGTTTCGATTTGTGTATGAAGGTATATATTAAGTAAAATGTTTACTTAAATATATTATAAGATTATAAATCTTGCGTTTTCAACGCAAACATTAAATGTATAATTTTAAACTATTTTTATTCTGAATAGATCGTGACATAAATCACAACAGAAACAAACATTAACATTATCCATCTCACAATACAACAATTTATTTTTAAAGCCTCTTGCCTAATTTCATACATTATTCATAATAAATATTTTACGCATATATATATACTATACATAAAATATAGCCTATGACTATTTAGATAAATCTACCTTTCATTAACATTTTATTTAATTTCGGTGGTTCCAGAACTTACATTTCATATACAAAACTTCGCTCTATTTTTATAATATTTGTATAATACGTTTATATGCGTATAAATTACTATCAATAAAAATAAAAGTAAAGAGTAGTACGTGTTTTTAAACATAACGATATCGATTATCAAAACTGACTCAACGATATCGTGTCGTAGACTGTAAAATGGGCTACAACCGATAGAGCTGTAAACGCGCCATTTAAAGACATATCATAGAGTAGTAATAAAGTTTTATGTATACGCATACAATATGCACTTCGTGCCATTATATATCTTGAGTACATAGAAATAAGAGCGATAATCGTTTGTATAGATAATTCCATTTGCGTCACAGCCGTTTGACGTCCATGTACAAATAATTCGTTTGTTTTAGTTGATTCTATTTATTTTCACTGAAGGCTTCACCCTTTTAGGACGGTTTTTACGTACAAAATAAATATTGTCGGTTGAAACATTGAGCCCATTGGGAGAGATTGAAGCCTTTCTCGTGTTTCTTTTCACCGATTTTATGAAAAGTTTTTAGTTCGCAGTGTTTTATCCTTATTTCAGAACTTACATTTGGAAAATTGATTATTTATGAATACATTTTTAGCTATGATAATTTATTTGCAGCATAAAGATATATTATTTCTTATATTTTTGACGAAATCAACAAGCGAATCCTTTTTTAGTTTTAAAGTAAATTAAAAGTAAAGAAACTGTAAATGTCGCACGGTTGGGTAAAGGCCTCCTCCTCCCCTATTAAGGAGAAGGTTTATAGCTTAGTCCACCACGCTGCTCCACTGCGGGTTGGCTCTACATGTGTCAGAATTTCTCTCGGCACGTGCAGGTTTCCTCACGATGTTTTCCTTCACCGCCGAGCTCGGGATGAATTTGAATACAAATTTAGCACTTGAAATATCAGTGGTGCTAGCCGGGGTTTGAACCCGCGACCAACGATTGTGATCAATGTGTTCTAACCACTAGGCTATCTCCACTCAGTTTAATTTTGGCGATTTGCAAATAAGCACAAAATCTTAATCTAAAACATTTCGTTTATAAGTGTAGGTTATTTAATAAAACTTGAAAAGGTGTAAACACATCGATTTAATTAACACGAAAGTAAAATACATGTCAATTCCCATAATAGTCAGGTAGAGGTATCCAGGAAATAGTTTATTGTAGGCTAACCGACTAATTAGTTTATTCCGGCCACGACTTCGTCCGCGCTGAACTCGGTCACATCGCTTATTAGTATTTACATCGAAAATATTATCTAACATAATTAATCTTTTAAAATAATATTTCATTCAAGTACACGCAACAGTATTTCATCAGTAAAGTCCAAGTAAACTTATTCTTATTTACATTTCGTTATATGTACATCGTTATTTTCAAGCTTGGTAAGTGCTCTCAGAATTTCCACACTAAAGGCACATCTCACTAGCAATTAAAACGGGATAATACGTTTTGAATCTATCACAGATTTAGGCTTTTATCGCACGGCACCACTCATAATCTAAAGTTTGTCTGCTATACCACAAAAGATGAAACAAAACTATGTTCAACACTCGTCTAGCAAAACAGTGTTTAATATTTAATCGATGTTTAAAGTCTAGTCTATATTGCCTCTATGCGAATGAAGTCATGAACAATTTATTAATAATATTTCACACGTTACAATTGACAGCTAAAATAGGTTTTAGGCATCTATTAAACTCACTTAAGTGCTGTTTACACGTAATTAAACTCCGTCTAAGGCATGTTTAACTCAAAACTATTATTAGACGCAGAATTGCGAATTTTTATAAACACGCGTTTAATGTATATTTAAATCTGTTGTAATAAGGCAGTTTGAGTTTTTGTCTTTAAGGTAATATTTTTCATTTTCTTTGTTTGTTTGTAGTAATGTAAAATCTTGTTACTAATTGCTTGTAAAATTGAAATATTTATTCCAGAAATAAAAATTATTATTATTATATTCAACTAAACAGCAGAGGCCTACCATATGCTTACCAAAAGCTTGGTATACGGTAAAGTTAAACATAAACTGAAGTAAAGATATATATTTTCTTAACTGCCAGCGAGAGCACAGGAAAATGTTTTGTATACTTAATTTTATAAAGAGGTAAAATTTGTTTGTAAGTATGTATGTAGGGGGTAATCTCAGAAACTACTGATCCGATTTGACAAACTGTATTTGCATTGGATAGTCCATTTATTGAGAAAGGTTATGGCCTCTATAACATTACGCTACGACGACTGAGCGTAACAATAACCATAAACGCGAGTGAACTCGCGAGGGGTAACTAGTCAAATATAAAATTGAAATATATAAGACTTTAAAACTCACTCGTAAAACTTAACGTAAATTATAGCAATTTAAAAATTGATGTTTATGAAGTACATTACAAAACAGTATCAACTACATTACATAGAGATAGGTTCCAATTAAATATTCATTGGTTTCTTTCGCGTATGAACATCTTACTGCCTTACTACAAAAGATTTAAACAGACGTTAAACGCGTGTTTAAAAAATCCATACTACAAATCCGCGTCTAAGCACAGTTTTGAGTTAAACATGCTTTAGATATAGATTAACATACGTTTAAGTGAGCTTAATACATGTTTAGAACCTATTTTTGCTGTCAAATGTAACGTGTAACATTTTATCAATAAGTTTTTTATGAGTTTATTCGCTGTTAAACAATTTAGATGATATTTTAAGCAATGTTTAATTTTTAAACACTGTTTAGCTAGACATGCGTTCAACATGGTTTTAATGCGTCTTATTGTTTATCTTACATTTTACTAGCTATAACAAACACGTAAAAAAAATATCAGCCCAAAAGGCTCTGGGCCCGATTTCATACACTTAACCGGCTATGTTTTATGTGGTATGATTAATTGTATGATATTAATATTAATCCTTATTAATGCATGCAATGTAAAACTTGATGTTAACATTTGAAATTCTTAGTCAAATTAAAGTCATGATATTAATTTTTTATCACTTAATTCTTAATGTATAATTTATATTAAACTCTAACAAAATAGTGTAAATAATATGAGTAATGATATATAAATAGTTATATAGTCACGTTCATTCTATTTGACAATAAAATTCAGAACTTATTTCTAAATTTGAAATGTTCGTCTATTGGTTTAATAAGGTCTAACATAGAAAGGTCCTTTATTTATATATTTTTTCAAACTTGATTGTGGCTGTATTCTTGCCACCACCGAACAATCTCCTTCGAGTCATCTCCTTCTAATGACATTGGTGAAATAATCTGTGCTCATACAAAACAATAAAAAGCCATCAAAATAAAATTGAATTGAATTGAAATAAGGTGTTGGCTCATAAATACTTGCATGTTGTTGGGCAATACCTTTCAAAGTGGTCTCGCATTCTGAGTGTCAAAATCCATCAGCATATGACGACCGCTCTACTGTAGTGGTACTGAATGTACCTCTTACGCCGACAGTTGCGGGTTTCGATCCTCGTTCTGGGCAGTTATTTGAATTTGAATAAATATTCGTTTCTACGTCTTGGTGTTTGTCCTTGTGTCTCCCTAACGTCGCTCGGAGAGCACGTAAAGCTGTCGGTCTCTGTTTCTATGACAATCACCTGATAGTGATCGTTACTTGTCAATAACTGTTCTAGAGTAATAAGCAGACCCTGGTATAACCGGGAAAAACGCTAGGTAGACAATGATGATGATCGAATTTAGTTTTTTCTCGATAGCGTCGTGTGTGGATGGCCTGTGATGCCAAATGGGAGCATCGATAAAATTGCGTCGTAGCTCGTTAGATAATAATTGGACGAAACAGACCTTTGAAATTTCCTTCACATTTGTTATTTTTTTTTATTAAAAATCTATATCAAAAAAATTGGAAACACAGTACAGATAAACAAATAAGTTTTTATTCTTTTATTGATGAATATTTGATATTTTAATTGATGATCTTATGACGAAATTGCTGAACATTTAAACTGTACTAGCGGCTCGCACAGGCTTTGTCTGTCTTACGTATAGATTTACAAACCCTAATTCAAACCCTTATAAAAATAGGGTAAAATGAAAGAAAACGATGGCGATGGCGAGGCGATGTATGTCTGAATTTATTTCTAATAAAAAAACATTAATAAATTTCGTGTTTCTATCTTTGATAATGTCGGACTTAAATTCCTTATTTTACCCCATTTAGGGTTGAAATTTGCAAACATCCTTTCTTAGTGGATGCATATAATATAAAAAGCATCAAATACCATAATTTCAAGCTAATAGCTTCAGTGATTTAAGCTCTATCTTGATGAACCACTCAGTCAGTCAGGATAAGTAATTATACATGTATAAATCATATTTGTACGTCACACAAAAACCTGTTTTAATTTTATCGTCTCATAAAAAAACCATTTTCTTAAACCTTTATGACTTACTGTTTTTGTAAAATCTTATAGAAGATCGGCGTGAAGTAGCTAACATAGCTGAGTTTTGTAGACCCGAGAGAGAGACCCGGAAGCCTAACCCCTCCCCCATTCCTTTCCTTACATCCTAGATTGTATTATCTCTTATTAATTTACTAACTATCCACGGTGATCACTTAAATCAGGTCTCCTACCAACTCGTTTACCAAGTATCTACATATATATAAAATAATAATAAACACTAACCAATACACGAATAAGAAAAAAGAATACCAATAAAAAAGAACTACGCGAAAACAAAATATTGTAGAAACCAATAAAATAGTGAACAATTTCGGATTCAAGAAGGGAAGGTATACATCTATTCAAATAAATAAAACGAATATTACTCTTTACAAAGTCCTCTATATCCTTGACCGGTTTAGATTTCACTAAAGTCTAAACGTACAGACATAGTTACAAAATAACAAAGACTTAAATAAAAAGACACCGACTTCAAAAAGCAAAATACACAATTGAGATCACTTGGATGACATACCATTTCCGAGCTATTTCGATTTAAAAACCAAACGACTGAATTGATTTTGATTATTTATGGGCCGTATTGTAAATTATGGACCAATCTAAAAGTGCTCACACACTTTCAAATAAAAAATATAATTTTTAAATTGGTTCATAACAACGTAATTCTGAGGTAACAAATATTATTAGTTTGAAGAAAAATACTTTTATTTTTATTTTAACAGCCTCTAAATAAGCTTAATCCTTAACTCAGTTAAAGGCCGCTATTTCTAAATCAAACACAGATCCAATTTTATTTCCATGTATAGATGTCAACGTGTCACTTGTCACGTCACGTCACGTCTCGTTACGTCAACGTTTTTATTCACACGACGAACATGTTGTCGATAATAAAACCGATAACATCGCTTTGAACTTGTGTATAGTAAAATGAAAAAGTTTTAATACACGTCAGTCGTTTGATATTTATGTGAATGAAAAATTATTTCAATAAATATATGAATAAAATAACGTAGATAAAAATAATGAGTCACTATAACGCGGTTAAGCACCAACGGTTCCGTACCACTGACACTCAAATTACATATGGACCGGTTTTAATTTTTCGGATATCCGATTTTATAATTTATAGATATAAATGAATGTGCAAAAGATACAACACTTTAAACGTAGAACGGGCACACGACGTACGTCCAAAACATATACACACGGCACGACATCGCATCGTAAGATGTTAAGATGTCGCATCTTGGTAATTAGTTGATTCACGTAAGTCTAAATGTTAAACTAGGAGACGATTCGAGAAAATGTATTAAAATGTAGTAAATATATCCTTAACTTAATAAATATCCCATTACTATGGGTACATCTGATGATTTCTAAAAATTTTATTGTTCCATATTCAATTATAAAAAGCATAAAATTGAAATTTAAAATTGCATGTAAAAAAAATCATTTCTTTAATATTACATTTTTAATTTGACAAATAGTCAGCGCACCTAATTCAGTTCGCGGGGTAAATCCGTCTACCCGCAATTACAAGCGCTACAGTACAATTAGAGCTTTAAAAGTTGTGTTGATAAAAGTAAATAATATTTCAACTCTAACAATAATATCTAGGTACCATAAATCAGTATAGAAGTGGGTCAAAACAGTGTTCATTCCAGTCAAGTCCAGTTGTGTTTTTAAGCGAAACATGAGTGCCATGTGCTGACGTTTTATTTAAATTAAATGTAACATTTTGTAACATTATTCTAAGACTGGTGCATATGTAATTTAAGCATATGTGGAAGTGTATGATTAATGATTTATTACCAAACCATCATTATATCATAAGTATTTCTGAAAAATCTAAAGATTTTATGAAGGTTATGGGCTTTTTTAAGGGCAAATTCGTCTAGTTTAAGTTTAAGTTTTAAGTGTTATTAAGTCTAATACTGAAGGGAGCTAAATTAAATATTATACCCGAAATCAAAAGTTTAATAAATGGTCATTTCTGTAAAACGATTGCATTTATAATATACTAAATATTTTATTAAACAGTCAAATGTAAAAAAAAATTATGTCGGAAATACGCTCTCCCGCTAGAACTATTTAATAACTTAAATTAAAGATATTTCTAAATTCCTGTCCTGATACCTCATTTTGAGTTGTGCGTAATGCACATATTTTAGTTGAGACCAATAGACATTCCGTCGAAAAATCACAACAAAGTGATAATGTATACTTATTTATAAAAATGGAACAAATTTCTAAGTAACGTCATAATTATAAAATTATTCAAAAATGTTTCACATGTAAGAATAACGCCATGGCCCTCTTGACCCGCACTTTGCTAATGACTCATATTTTCGCAAGGTGACATATTTCTCTTTCAAATACAACTCTAAGGCTACTTTCATAATCTTAATGATGTCGTGATAATAAGAACTATTTTTACCCGACTGAGACGGAATGAGGGTAATGTTTATGGCGCGTATGTATTTACCTCGTGTAAACGGCTTGTCAGATTTTTGAGGTTTCATAAGATTCATATTATTTCCTGCAGTATCATAGGCTATGTGACGTCATCAAATAATCAATATGGCGTACATAAACTGTCAAAACTGGTGAATCGTTGCAACCTCTTGTAACCTAAACTATTTGACCGGTTTATAATTGAGACTTATAAAAAAAAAGAAACTACCTTCGAAAAAAAAGTAATTTCGTTTACTGATCATCTTAGATCACATACTTATTCCAGTTTTTTTTTTTTATTTAATAACCTAACTACTAAACCGATTTTGATAAAAATTCTACAGGACCAAATGAAGAGTTTTGATCAAAAAAAATAAATTCTCTTCTTAAAAAATCCCGACGATCTATTATATATTGAGACCATTTCAACGAGCACCAACACGGTGCCTCTGCTGTAAGTTGGTGGGGAGTTCCGTATCCTGCTGATCCTTGTTGCAGCATCAGACCAAGAATTCCGTAACTTTACATAGGTGTTTAAAATTTTAGATCACACATTTGCATCCCAATTGGTTCCCCTGTTTAGGAGTTACGGAGCCACAGACAGACACACATACTGGTCAAACTTATAATACCCCCTTTTTGCCTCGGGGCTTAATAAAGAAAAACATACGCTAGGCATTAAGAACCTCCCCCTTTCTTGAAGTCGGTTGAAAAGTAAAAAGTTTAGTTGTTATTAAGCAATTAATTTTTGGGTATTTTTAATTCCAAAAGTAATAACAAAACTTGTTATTATCAATGACGAAGAAATATTATTTTAATGTTGATATGTTTTACAATATAAAAGAATTATAATTACAATTTTGCGGTAAAATAAATATCGAATCAATCGAATCGCATTTATTTATATAATATGAATAGAATTTCAGATTACATTTAAGAAGATATCTCGAGGCAAAAGACTCCAGTCTGTACACTTAGTCATTTGATCCTTAAAACCGTAATATCGGGATCAAAGCCCAGTAACAGCGCACCGTGGCGGAATTATATCTCTTTATTATGATATTATGATGGTATGTACATATATACTATAGGGAGAATGTAGTGTAGAGTTTTGTAGGGGAGGCATTTTTTTTGTTTTCCCAGGGGAAATTGTCAAAAAGATACCAGATACCTGGAAGGAAAATAGGGTTGTATTACCCACATAAACCTCTGCGATGGCCTTACACAGCACGAGAAAGAAAAGGCTGCGGGATCGCTTGCGCATGCATTCGCTGCCCCTCGTAAGAATCATCCTCGAACTTCAAAGAATATTATAAAAAGATAATTAGCAAAATCGGTTCAGCTACTCTCGACATTTTCGTTAAGCAACACATTCAGAGATTCATTTTTATTATATAGATATATTTAAAAAATGTACTGATTAAGGAAACAATTAAATAAAGGAGAATAAAAATGAGTTTAAAATGGTCGCCCGGCATAATAAAATTTACATTAACACAATAATGCTGCCAGGAAAATGTAAAAATTTTTGAATACATTATTTAAATGTCAAACTGGAAACTGTAAGTATCATTGCAAACTTGAATCCTTAAACGAATTTTGATAGTCGTCACAATTCACGACAAAGCTTCGTATATGGAACATCATAGAGACACGGTAATGCATTTGTAACTAGGGTTGCCAAGTGGTTTTGAGAAAAATATCCTATCATATTATTTAAAGTAGGAAAAAATATTGTATTTAAATGAAAGAATTTTTATTTTTATTTTATTTATTTAGTTTTAACTAACTGTAGTCCGCGGTTGATTTGAGAAAAAATTATATTTATATAATGTTTACCTTTCCTATTTGAATCGTGTTAGTTCACTAATTCATTCCTTCCAATATTTTTTTTCAAACGCTTAAACTAAAAATAGTTTAAGTTACTCCTTATATCATTAGCTATATATGAGTGAAATCCCATTAAAAACGGTCCAGCTGTTTCAGAGATTAGCTGGAACACACAGATAGTCAGACGAAAATTTAAAAAATTGTGTTGTTGATGTAAGTACCGTATATACTTTCATACGCATTTATTTAAAAGCTTTGAATTTGGAATTACATACCGACACTTCAATTTTATGTATTTGTATAGATGTTCTTTTTCTTTCTTTGTTGTATACAACATATTGTATATAACTCAATTTATCTATCTTGTTTTTTTAAGGTGAGTTATCCAAATGTACATTATGAATACACATCTAACCTATATTCATGTATATATCAGTGAAACTATACTAGTGAGAAAAATTATTTTTCATTTTATTTTGTTTTTTTTTTTGTTAAAGGCATATTTCTATATGATTTTAGCACACTCTAATAGTTTGTCATTTTCATACGTTATCTTTACATTCCCGATTCGAAGTATCTATTGTCGTTCAGTAATTATAAAGTATAGTAAGTAAATATAAGTATCTTTTGTTTTATATGTAAAAGTATATTATGCAAAAATAAATTAAGATATATTATTATAAAGTATGGTAGGCAACCCTACTTATAATTGACTTTTGATCGAACAGAGAAACTAACGATAAAAAGCTAAAAACTGTACATCAAAGTAAATAGAATTTTGAAGAGAGTCATGTCATCAATGAATGCTCATAAGCAATAATGTGTCAACCCACAAAAAGTCAAATGTATTTTGATACTAGGTCACCTATTTAACATTATTCAAAAATATTTCAAGTCATCTAAACTAAATAAGCATGGAAAAAAGTTTCTTAACTCAATATTTAGAATTTAAGGTGCGTTCCATATTTAGCAATTTATAAAATGATCTCAAATATTTAAAAACTTATTATTAGATAAGATATTAAATAAATCTATCTGCTTTTGATTCATTATACATTTTATAAAAATAGAAAAGAAAAGATGAATATATACGTCTTCAAAAAATTTATTAAGAATAGGTTTGACATCTTTAGGCGCCATTTTCTCAAAACGAAGTCTGTGTGGCTTGACACAGTATTGCTTATCAGCGTCCATATAATCTTATATATATATATGGCTATATTTCATCACGCTACGAATCATAGAAGCGTAGCTGTAACTATAAGCGCAAGTAACCCAGGGACAGCTGGTATTAAATAAATAAACTTTCTAATGTAAGTATACTTGTTAAAATGTTAATGTAAAATTTGATATCAGACATTGAAGATAGGGTCCATCCTATTTAGATGCTGATAAGCAATAATGTGTTAACCGACAAAAGTCAAATTCGGAGACATTTATGTATTTTGATACTGCGTTAAGTATTTAATATTTTTTAAGTCATCTAAACTAAATAATAGCGAAATAAAGTTTCTTAACTTAATGTTTCGAATTAAAGTATATTCCATATTTTGCAATTTACAATAATCTCATATATTTGAAAAGCTTATTATTAGATAAAACTTTTTATCATACTAATCTGCGTTCAATTCATTATACCTTTTACCAAAATAGAAAAGAAAAGATGCATAAATACATAAGTCTTCAAACAGATTTTTAAGAATAAAAAGAAAGAGAAATTAAAAATAACTATATTAAACCTAAGTAACTATCGATGTCACAGTGAGGCAAGGTGCCCAAAACACTGGCAGCATTACCTCTTTGTATGGCCAGACTGATATGCTGGCCAAGGTAGCCGCCAGCGCTTCGGTCACCTGTAGTTTCGACGAAGCGGGAAGACAGCTCTTCGAAAAACTTTTTCGCTTCCTCGCCCCAGGACCCCATGGTTTCAACGGCAAACGGCACAAATACGAAACTCCTCTCAATGTTTTCGTATTTGCGCCGCTGGACATTTTCAGCATTGGATGCCGCTGCTCCCACCGTTAAGGAAGATAGATTCTTCATCATCTTCAGAGGCCATTTTCTTAAAATGAAGTCCGTGTGGCTTGACACAGTATTGCTAATATATGATAAAATTTAAAGTTAAAGTTGAAAGCATTCGAAATTTCCACAAATTTCATCCACTTCGTGCAGTCCACGTCCCACTTCTGACAATGAATGAAATAGATAATTACATTTTGAAAAAAAATATAGTAGGAATTCTATGGATTTTGCAAATAATATGTTCGACATCGGTTACTTTCAGTTATGCTGAGTTGAATTCAAAGGAACTGACTTCCAAAAATGTGGAGTTTCTCAATCGGTAGTGTAAATTTTTTCTATGATTTTTTTTCAAAATTTGTATAGATTCTGTTTCCATTTGAAACAGTATATTGACAGATTGGCTGTATTGAATATCAATGCCAATTTGCTTTTTTTATTTTGTTTTTAATTTCAGTAGCGAGATTAATGGCTTAACGTGTGTTTGGGCAGTGGAGAAAACCCTATTGCTGATGATATGATGCTGATAAAAGCAATTTATAGATAATAATAATTTTTGTGCACTCGCTGTCCCTCACGGTTTCATTCGCGTTTATGGTTTTTTTTTTAATCTTTATTTAAAGAGTCTTGTCACAAAAAAGCAACTATGTCACTCTATACCTTCTCTTAAAATAAGTATATTATCTAACTTTCAAACCGAGCCTGACAAGTTTGTACAGCGCTCTGGCCCCATCCCATAAATGATAGGCCAAAACACTATTTATTCCACCGATTTCTCTAATTATGCTATGGGACATTGATACGACATACCGGAAATTATCATTCCGAACGCATTCCATCAAAATGTGATATACGTCTTCAATTAATCGCGTTTATGCTTACTGCTTCGCTTCTATGAGTCGTAGCGAGATGTTATGTAGCATATAACTTAATAAACGTTCTATCTACCGGAAACATATTTTTTAATCGGCACATTGATGCGCACAAAATCCTCCATTTTGACTTTTTAATTCTTTGATAAATTTAGTGTCACTCACGCAACCAAGACGAATTTAATTAGGTATCATTTATCACAATTAAGCTATCGAGAAGTACAACTTACATACATATATATGTCAAACACAACCCTTTTTTTGTGCATCACCATGATATTTTCCCTCCCCATAAGATAATCGTGTCCATTTTATATTTCAACCTACAATCGCGCCTGGTATGTTAATCCTTATAAAAGTCTAAGAGCAAAACTTATAAGTGTAATTCTCGACTAAGCGTCAAATTATGGGCACATATTTGTCGTATCATCTCCATTCCTGTGCAAATGTACCATCTAGATCTCATAAAGTTTCTTGGACACATATTAAAGACATGACTTGCATATTTATGAGTAACTTCCAGACGTTCAGCTATCGATGCCCCTAAGTATTGAGCAAGAAGTATTATATGGATGCTGATAACCAATAATGTGTCAACCCACAAAAAGTTGAATTCGGAGATATTGATGTATTTTGATACTGCATCACCTATTTAACATTATAAAATTTAAGTCATATAAACTAAATAAGTACGGAAAAAAGTTTCTTAATTAATTGGTTCGAATTTCAAGTGCGTTCCATATTTTGCACAAAACATTTAAAAAAACTTTTTATTAGATAATATATTGAATATATCAGTCTGATTTTAATTAATTATACCTCTTATCAAAAAATAAAATAAAAGATGGATATATACTTCTTCAAACATATTTGTTAAGAATAGGTTTGACATGTTTAGACGCCATTTTCTCAAAATGAAGTCCGCGTGGCTTGACACAGTATTGCTTATCAGCGTCCATATTTAAGTTGCCATTATTTTCCGATTTTAGCCAACTGACCCACAAGGCGATTATGTGGGTATGTATGTAGGTGATCTCCTGCAGCCTAAGCGACTTGACCGCTCTTGAAGCTTAAAGTGTAATTAGATATTCAATTCTTTGGTTTATGGCTATCATTAGATATTAATCTTGTTTCTCGGAGTTTCATAACTATGTTACGTCAACAAATAATTTATAAGGCGGTCGTAAACTGTCATAATTGGCTAATCATTGTGAGCATTGTCTAAAAATTTTTATCGACTTTGAAGTGCGGAGTGTTTTGTATTGTGTGTCAGATTATAAAAAAAGTTAAATTACTTCATTCTTATCACTAGAGTGCCGAAAGAATTTTTTCGAGCATATGTATGCATTTATGTTTGTTGAATTTGTTGCCACTCTCTGCAGTCCGAAGCGTAAAATAGACTCAACATGGTCCCTTTTAAGGTGCCATAAATTCATCTCTGTGCGAGGCGAGGTTTAAATTTCGTAATTGATATAAAACAATTCTATAACCTGGTATATACCGACCTCACCTTACGAAAACTGTGGCTGTCAAAAATAATGGCACTGTAAACAAGCAACTGAGAGCAAATATTAAAAAATTATCGCTTTACAAACAAATTACAAACGAATCACTTATACGAAATTTTGATTTCAAAATCTATTTATATGATCATTTTGATCTCTAAAAGTATATCCTCTAAAACACCAAAACAATTATCGAATTCGTCTCTTAAAAGACATGTTTCGTCTCTTAAAAGAGTTATAATGGAAATACGATGTAAGAAAAGGGACGGGAAAGCGAGTTAGTCTTCCGTCTCTTTCACACCTTACGAAACGCTATCTTAGCTACCGATCTTCTGTAAGAGTGAGGTACAGCCATAGTCGAAACTATACGAGCTATATTCAGTAGGCTACAACAGGCTCTACCGTAGTTAAAATGTGGATACAAAACGAATTAATATTTTATATAATGGGTCTTATCGCAATACCCAATGGTAGTGATACCTTTTTATTACTTGCGTTTCGACTAAGCTGCATCCGTCGTGGTCACAAGCTGACTGACCTCAGTTCGTGACCACGACGGATGCAAATTATATTTATATCTTCTATTCATATAAAATATGAATAGTATAAAGCGATAGCTTAAATATATAAATGAATGCGAATATAAAAAGAAATGTACTAGTTTTATCGACGTCTAGATAATAGTTCTAATCAATTATGTAATCAGTTATTATTAGGAAAGTGGCGTGGTCAATGGAATATAAGTAATTTCATATCAGACTAGTCAGCCTCAATAGAAGAGCAAATAAAATACATATAATAATGATTCTTATATTTATAGAAATGTTACATTCATAGTATTTGACTTTCTTTTAAGGCTTTAATAATATTGATAATAATCTTTATTGTCCGATAAAAATCCATACAAAAGATACCATGCAGAACTGAATACTTTATTGTTATACTAGCGGTCCCTCGCGGTTTCTGTTCTAAAAAGAATCCTCATGCAAAATTTAAAACTCCTAGCACTTGTAGTTTTTGAGATTTCGTTATGAGTGATTGAGTTGACCTTTCGCTTTTTTTGGCTTTTCGCAATAAAAGGCCTATGTCTTTTCTCAGGGTCTAAAGATTGTCTGTGCCAAATTTCATCAAAATCGGTTGAGAGATTTAAGCGGGAAAGCGTAACAGACAGACAGACAGAGTTACTTTCGCATTTATAATATTAGTAGGGATTTCACGGTGACCTTGGTTAATTTACTAGTTTAAAGAGTCGTGTTATGTCAATTAGAAAGAAAGAAAAGCATATTGCAGCAGAACAATAAAAAAAACAAAACAAAATGGTCACCTATACAGCAGTATGACGCTACAAATATCAAAGTCATTCAGCTAAGCTATTGACTTAATAATCTCACAAAGTAAAAAAAAAACACTTATTTTATTAAGAGAGTAAAACTAACAAATGTAATTCTCGCCTAATTGTAACATTTAACTCCATGAAAAAACAAAATCTAGTTGGAAATAAAGAAACGCTATCAAAGTAAGAACACGCAATAGCTCTCAAACAAGAGATTGAAACAGACAGAGATGTAAACGCGCCATTCGAAGAAATATCATAGAGTTGTAATAAAATTTTATGTACTCCTATACGAACGAGAACATTTATAACCATTATACGCCCTATGTGTAAAGCTATAAGAGCTCCAATTGCCTGTTTCCAAAGTGACTATGTGTTATGTACAAATAATTCGTTTGTTTTAGTTGATTTTGTTTATCTTAACATGTTTCACCCCTTTTAGGTAAATTTTTTCGAAGTACCTCTTCGCTAAATGTCGTTGTAATGTTGGATCGTGTTATTTGTTAGAAAAGTAAATATTTTTATGTGTTGATATTTTGTGTAAAATTGGTTATTATTATTTTAGCCGACGTCAAAAAAGAGGAAGTAATCACTGAAATAAAACTGTTGGTCACGGGACGCGTCAGTCTACCCGTGACCACGAACGGTGCAAAGTGCTCGAAACGTCGGGATGATAAAAATAGTTAATATACGCGATTTAAATCCGTTTAAAATAGTTTTATTTCAATGAATAGTAATTGAGAAAATCCAAGACAAGGAAGTAATCACTTCGTAGTGTATTTTGTTTTATGTTTCTCATCACATAACTTCGTCATTAATAATTATTCATTTTGAAAGTTATTTATTACTCGCTGGTACGTGCGACTTCGTCTGCGATATCTGTGACCCTTACGTCATATTAGCTTTATGCATAAAAAGTCCCAGCCCGATCGGCTTAAAATTGACAAAGTTTCATCCCCTTTTTTATCCCCTTGGTGGTATCAAAATTCTTAGCGGATGTCTACGCCGTAACATCTACCTACATTCCAAATTTTAGCCCGATCCGTCCAGGGGTTTGGGCTGTGCGTTGTTAGATCACTATGTCAGTCAGTCAGTCTTTGAATTATATATATTTAGTCATCAATCATTTTGTTCCCGGCAAAATAATTTTAAATGACATTATCTTCACAATATTGAGATAAAAATTATAAAACAATCAAGATTACATTCCATCAATAAGTATCGTGGTTTTATAGAGATAAATTGTTAAATTCATTTTTATTTTTTTTTATAAGTGAAGACGACATTTTTCTAGTCTGTGTTGCCAATATTGTTGCATTACATTTTTATTGGTTTGAGCTGCTGTCTATGTAATAAAATAAATATTCGGAGTTTCAATATTAAAAGGCACAGGATAATATATTAAATCTATATATATAAAATCACTTATCCTGACTGATTCATCAACGCAGAGCCTAAACCGCTGGGACTGCGAACTTGAAATTTTGGCAGTAGGTGGCTTTTAGGTTGTAAGCATCCACTAAGAAAGGGTTTTTCGATTATTCACGTTTTTACCCCTTTTCACCCTCTTAGGGTGAAAAGGGGTAAAAACGTTTGTATGCAAAATCTTATTTCGTGGTCGTATTAACTTAAACTTAATACACATACTTCTGGGTAATATTAATAAAATATGAAATAGAAAACGGGGTAGTAGTATTCCACACTGGAGTGCAAGGGGGTAGTAAAGTTTGTATGGAGAAAATGTATTTTTTGACCGATTATCCATAAATTCAGCGGATACATTACTTAGGTGGAATAATTAAATATATGTATCCCAGAATTTCAAGATTTCCCTTAAAATAACGCTAGGGGGTAATAAATCCTAGAAATGTCAAAATGTCGCTGGTAGATATATTTTGCTGAAATTCCTAAATATACGCGGGCGTAGCCGCGAGCAACTGCTAGTATACTATAAATATATAAACGCTTAATTAAGCTATTAGTCTATGATAAAAATGTAATATTTGTAGTTATATCGAAGAATATCTGATTTATAAGCGTTTCTTAAAAACGAATACGACTCACTTAAGAATTAATCTAAAAATCTGTTATCTTAAGTATAAGTGATTATTTTTGTGAATAAAATCAATAGCCGTGACAACAAAAAAATAGTCGAACTAAATAGTTTAGCTATCTGCGGTTGTTATATCACATTAATTAGTCAACAAAAAATCAATTAAGTTTTTTTGATGTTGTGTTTTCTTTCAATCCACGAAATATTTCCGCTGAAGCGACAACTTCAAAAGTAAATTGAACTCGTAAATATTTTTAAACAATATAACTACTAAAATATATTAAAGAACATCCATATAAAACAGAATATTAAAAACAGAATTTCCTTATTTTATTGGTAAAATGTTATAAGCTGACAACCCTTCGCACACTTATCTATACTAATATTATAAAGCTGAAGAGTTTGTTTGTTTGTTTGTTTGCTTGAACGCGCTAATCTCAGGAACTACTGGTCCGATTTGAAAAATTCTTTCAGTGTTAGATAGCCCGTTTATCAAGGAAGGCTATAGGCATATATAATATAATATATTATCACGCTAAGACGAAAAGGAGCGGAGCACCAATGAAGAATGTTTCAAAATCGGGGGACATTTTCCTATTGAAAGAGCTTAGCTGCGTTCGCTGCGTAAACGGTTAAAGTTTAGCAAAAATCATGTATAACATAATTCTTCCCCTTTAAAAGTTTATTAATATTTAGTTAAAATTTATCTTTTAAGGTTAGCTCACTATAACCTTTTTTATGCTAATTTAATAAAATTTGTTCTAAAATAATGCATTATTAGTCCAAACTAAACAAACGAAGTCGCGGGCGGAAGCTAGTATTTTATATAGAAAAGGAGTGTAGAATGCAATTTTTATTTTCAATTATTCATAAAAATACATTTAATCATTACCAATACATTACACACAATACATATATTTCTTATTATTTTTTAAATCTTTTGTACATTGTTAAAGTCTGTTGTAAAATTGGGAATATATTTTCTGTGATATATAAATATCTGTCAGTGTTTTACAAATTGATAAATAACTAATTAATATATACACCGATGTTTCCAAAACGTTCACGACAAACGCACAAAGCGAATTGCTGTAAGCAGTCAATATCAGAATACATTTCACGAAATATTTTATTAAATAATGTTAATAAAATTGTCACATTAATTCAAAAGATTGTATGTACTTTATTAAAACGTCATATTCATTAACCCTTAAATGCACACTGTGGTTTTTAAAAAACATAATAACGTGTTCCTAAAATAATAATATGTATGACACTTTTCAGGAATACTATTTTATTTTCTAATTGGTGCTACGATATTTTTATTATAAAGTTAGGAATAATTAGAATTCGAAGTCAGTTATTGGCAAAGATCTTTTTAATTTTTTTTGGCCAATTAAATATCGCTTACAGTTTTCGAAAGAAAAATAAATTAAGCATTTAAGGGTTAAATAAATTGATACTATTTATTAAAAAAACTGGTTAAGTGAACGTACGATATACACACTATGTATAAGTATATACGACGTAAGAAGAATTACATATGTAAGTTTTACTCTCGAAAGCGATATAAAACAACTCTGTAATAAAGTAACAGATACGTCGTAAGTGATTACGAAAGCTGTGGATGTCAAAAATAAGCCACTCACAGAAAATTATTTCAGGTGTAAAGTAATGAGAAATAACTTATGTAAATCTTAATGAAAGTCTAAAAGCAAAACCTTTATTGTAATTATAAACTTATATAAATTTTTAGAATACCCATTTCTGTTGTCCATTGAGGCTATAATAATAAATAACAAAAACTGGTCAAGGGTGAGTCGGTCTTTAAATTATTTTACATATTCTTATAACGCCTAGATAGTTTAGTTTATCTAGCTGTACCCCGTGGTTTCGCCTGCGTTATTGAGGATAAGACCTACTAAAATATATTTCTTACTTTAATTATCACAAGTAATGAAGGCTCTCAAAGGAAATAATTTTTCCCGTTTTTGCAACATTTCTCATTGATGCTCTCCTAATATTGACCGTAGCGTGATATTATATAGCCTATAATCTTCCTCGATAAATAGACTAGCCAACACAAACATAATATACATACATAACATATTAATTTAATTCAAACCAGTTATTTTTGATATTTCACATAACAAACAAATACAAAGACAAACAACACAGATACAAAGTCTTGGATCTCGTTCTAAGACTTTTTTAAGGCCGACTCGCTCTTGACCGTTTTTTTAAATATAGAAAAGCGAGTTAAAATCCGAAATATAACTAGTGTTCGTACAATATCGAGATATAGATGAACGAGATAAAAGTCGATTCGTCTTTGTCACACACTACATAAAATTGTTCACCCTTCAATATGACGGATGATAAAAATAAAGATAAGAAACGTAAAAGGAAATATGAAATTATATTAGACCAGCTTTTGTTCGCGGCTCTGCTTACGTTATTTTGTTTTAAAGTACTACGCATATGGACACTGACAAGCAACACTATGTCAAGCAAATTGGACTTCATTTTGAGAAATGGCGACTAAATACGTCAAACCTATTCTTAATAAATTCTATTCTATATTTATTGGTATATATATTTTTATGAAATTTAATACTTTATGAAATATATGAGATTTGTGCATATTATATTATGTATATGGAACTAACTTCAATATTCTAAACATTAAATGGAGACAATTTTCTCGTACTTATTTAGTTTAGATGTCTCGATATATATATTAATCGCACACTTTTATTAATGTGACTGAATTCAAATTCTTTGACGAACGAGTTAGCTACTAAGTTAATAAGTAATCTGTGCTTAATAATCAATGATTTTGATAAAATATATATGACAATACGTATTCATATTCTTTACGTTATGAACTGCGCTAACTAACAAAAAAATAGTATTAGTATCGTCGAATTTTTACGTGAATTTAAACTGAATTTTTAATTAAGATCCTCCGGATTATACGGTCAAAAAATCTGAGTATTTATGTGCTAAAAATTGTAACGGAGCTTAGCCGGTATTTGAGAATGATTTTTTAAAAAGGTTTTAACTATGTGGATATTTTCAACTACGCTTTTAAAGTATTATTGGGAAAATGTGGACAAAAATAGGGTTGAACTTATAACATGTCCATATGTAGTAAAGTAACAGGTTAGCAACACCACGACCAGGCCTCTCTTTCTATCTGGGTATTCTTGGTGTGCTCAGGGCACCCTGATCGATGGGGGCCCCACAATATCTGCCATATTTATAAAGATGTGATTGATAATTTTGCCTCTTATTAAAATTAGAAGGCTATCAATTAATTTGATATACACGTTAGCGCAGTGGTCATTGCATGTGACTGAAGCGCTAATGGTCGCGGGTTCGATCTCCGCTCACGGCAAGGTATGTATTGGGCATACGGATGTTTATTGTGATCTGGATTTGTGTTTGTGATGTGTGTGTTTCCGGATGCCGACACAAGGTCACGAGATTTTATTGAGTGGGATGTGTTTATCACACACTATTGTTTTAATATACTGTACACTTTTACAATAGACTTTCGGTAAACGTGATTTTCTGTAAATGTATGAATTTTTCATCTATCAATCTTAATCTATGTGTGAGTAGAGAAATATACTTACATATGTGTTTTGAATAAATGTAGAATTTCGCTTATTTACTCTTAATACCTATTTTAACCAAATAGTCTTCTATCTAGCGGTGGATCTTACCCCCGAAAAAGGTTGTGGTCACAGCGACCCAGAATTTCGGCCAAGTGCGAGTCGAATTATGAACTCGCTCATATGAATCACTATTTAGTCTCTCATACTTCGGAGAACACATAAAGCTGTCGATTCCGGATGTTATCACAATCAACTCGTAATAATCGTTACTCTTCGATCGTTACTAATAGATATGTATAATTGTAGGCATACATAGACCCTGACAAGCAATACTATATCAAGCCACATAAACTTCATTTTGTAGAAAAATTACGTCTACAGATGTTAACTATATTCTTAATAAATTAGTTACAAGAATATCTATGTCTTTTCATTTATATTTGAATAAAAGGTAAACTGAAATAAAAACAGATTGGTATTATACTTTTTTTATTAATAATAAGGTTTTCAAATATATAAGACTATTGTATAAATTTCAAAATATAGAACGCACTTGAAATTCGAAACATTAAATTAAGAAACTTTTTGACGTACTTAGTTATTTCATAGGACTTGACAAAATCAAAAAATACTTTATTCAAGTAGGCACTTACGAGCACTTTTGAATCGTCATACATGAAAATACCAAAAAAAAAATTACTTAAATAATGAAGCTACCACCGGTTCGGAACGCAGATTCTACCAAAAAGAACCGGCAAAAAACTCGATAGTTACTCTTTTAAAATATTGTAAATACAACACAGTTTATGGTTACAAATTAATTACTTATCCTGTACGAAATTCAGCATATACTAAGCGCACGCATCTTTATCGTCAACGTATTTTCTGAATAATGTTTAATACGCGATGCATTATCAGAATTCATCGTTATCCGAATTTGACGTTTTGTGGGTTGACACATTATAGCTTATCCAATTGTGGGTATATAAAATAATACTATGAAAATGAATCTTAATTCCACAATCTAATCTATATCGGCTCCCACTGTGGCAATTTAAAGCTGAACTTAACTCTGCACCTGTTACATAGCGCTTAGTTTCAAACAGAGTAATGCGGTAATAGAATATTATGGATGGAATATTCTAGAATGGAATATTTTATAATGATATTTTAAAACCTAATTTGCACTTAATCTGAGTTTTAAAACATTTTTGTTTTATAATGCTTTATACATAACGTGCAATATGTTTACTATAATTACATATACATATATAACCATTTCTTTTCAAACCGAATATAAAATATATTATAACTAATTAATAATAATAAATAAACGTGTGAGATGCGTTTATTTATTATTATAAACGGCCCCCATTATGATCTCATGGCCTTGTGTCGGGGGTTCGGAAACACACACAACACTAACACAAACACCCACACAAAAATCCGTATGCCCAATACAGTTTGCTGCAAGCGGGGATCGAACCCGCGACCGTTAGCGCTTCAGTCAATTGAAGTGGCAATTGTGCCAACGTGCCTGTCACTCCATTTTATATCTATACTAATATTATAATGAGGTAAAATATGTTTGTAAGTTGTGTAATCTCTGATACTACTTATTTGAACTCAGTAGCGAAACAGTAACCAAAAACGCGAATGAAACCGCGAGGGACATCTAGTACATTCTAAATTCATTTATGCACTGATGACGATGAAACACCATAATAAAAACATCACAAAAAAACACCAAAATTATACGAAAAAAGAAGATAGAATTATTTCCTTAAGAACGTTACTTTAGTAACCTAAATAACTTTGTCATTTGTCAAGTGTTAAACTGCGAAGAAAAATATCGTGAGAAAAATAAATGACCTGTCCCATCCTACAAAGTGAGACTTATAGGATTTTAAATTAAGAGAATAATGTATACGTGATTTTCGAGTGATGCGAGGAATATTGTTAAAGGCTAGGTGATTGGGAATCAGGATTTGAAACGAGGTATATCTCTAACCATAATGATTGTTGAATAATTATGAGTATAAAATTAAATAATCTCTAACGGAGTAAACACACTCTTTTTATTCTTCAAATCTGCGAATGATTCCGCGCCCCGGGTTAATATTTTTAAATTCTAAGTGCCGTGCATTGGTATATCGCAAGGTTCGTTTGAATGATCCACAGCAGTCAAAAATAAAGTTAAGGGGTCGAATACGTTTAAAAATAATCAATGCGTGAAACAGATACTTTCATAAATAATTAATAGCTCGTTAAGTATAAGACCGTTCTGGTGTAGTGTTGCTGAAGCTGTAGCTTAACGCCGACGGTTGCGGGTTCGATCCCCGCTCAGGACAGATATTCATATTTGAATAAATATTTGTTCCTAAGTCCGGGTGTCCTTGTGGGTCCCCCACAGTGCCTCGAAGAACACGTAAATTGGGTTCCGGCTGTTATCTCAATCACCTGATAATAATCGTTACTTGTAGTAGGAAAATTATTTTAGTATATTGGCTTGCTTTCAGGGGTCACATAAGTCACTGTGCTGCCGGATCATTAAAAATATATACGCAGATACGGATCCGTATTCGGATATTTGGTGTCAAGATTTGCGGATACTGATACGGATAAGGATCTTGGCTTTCTTACGGATGATAACAAGTTGATGCAGTGGTTCCTGCACTGAAGCGCTTACGCTCGCGGGTGCCATCCCCGCTCATGTCAAATGTGACGTTTGTCGTGTTTTGGGGGTTTGTGTCTGTATTTTGTTTTTTCATACTCCTGGCGCAGGATCATGAGATCCTAATATTGCCGTTGAGTGTGAAGTATTTATTTATTATTTATTTAATCGATTGGTATCGATGCGCGAGATCTTAAAACGATCGACTCGGATAGTCGAAGCACTTATGATCGGTGCGAGCGACAAGATATATTTCGACTTGTATTGCGCTAATCTTTCTTTTATTTTATTTCAAGTTTAGTATTCATATTTAATATAACGGGTCTTATCGAACGACGAAGTTGCATTCGTCGTGATCGGGAGCCGAAGTCATCTCGTGACCACGACGAATGCAACTTTGTCGGAACATCGGACAATAAAAAGGTATTATTAGCATTAGTTATCGCGATAAGACCCGTTATATTAAACATGAATAATATAAATCGCGAAAGTTTAAAATATATAGTTTAGTATGACACAAGGCATGTATATAAAACTTTATCTACCTTTTGGTTTTTACGAATGTAGTATTTACAGTCGGCTTGTATACGGGTAATCAATTTGTGAAGGCAATTACAAAATTAGATTAAATATAAGGAAAAAATACAGAAGTAAAATAATTTTGCTAACAAATACGTCTGGTGAGCGATTACTCTGTAGAGAACTGACAGATAAACTTTCCGTCGCGAATTCATACCAAGTTCGCCTTTCGAGTTGTAATTTTATTTCGCGTGAAACCGCATTGCGATTAATTAACGGCTCTCAAAGACTACTAATGGTTGGGTACAAATCAACATGCTGGCTAGCTAAAAGACAACTTGAATTGAAATTTTTATCATATCTTCCCCTCCCTTGGTATACAACTTTATATATATACAACATAAATAGCAATGGCAATGGCTTATATAATTTCTAAATAACTGATATTATTAAAATCATACTATCTTACTTCGTGATGCCAGGGACAAAACTAGTTTATATACATTTTAGAATGATAACCCGTCCCACGCTCTTCGGACGGGCCCTTCCCATGTGAAAGCTAAAGCTACGTCCGTGTCTCTGACTTTTATGAAGATTTTTATTACAAAAAGAGCAAAAAAACTGTATAGTTTTTCATAGACACCATTTTGAATCAATAAAATGTTTATTTCGTACTTAAAATTTAATTTGAACTGACTTAAAAAAAGTATGAGAATTTCAATCCGTAGCGTATGTTTTTAGATGTTATGTTTATGTTTTTTTTTAAGCAATGAGCAATATCTTATGTAATTCTTTATGACAGTCTGAGAAACAAACTTTTAAGTGTAATTCTCGCCTTATAATTGACAAGATTGATATAACCAGTATAAAATGACCCGTCACTGAAAAACTCCATGGCAACATAAAAGCACGATTCTCATTTTCATAACAAATTTTTCATTCATTATACGGAATATTCTCGTAAATTTAACGCAATATTTCATGGCGTACAACGTAAATAGCCTTGTTGAAGCTTATTTAAAATTAAAAGTATTTTTACGTCGTAAATGATATGATATGGCGATATGTTTTCAACAAAGATTCTCAGTTTGTATTGTTTTTAATGTTTGTTACCTCAAAACTCTGTCACTTGTAAACCGATTTTTTGATTTCAAAGGATATATATTATATATTTTTATATATTAAAGAGTGTAGTAGTGCAAAAAAAATCTAAAAGATATAACTTCTCGTCTTATTGCGTCCGGTGGTGACAGGCGCATTTTTCGCCCAGAGAATCGTAATTACGATTCAAAAGGGAAACGCTGCTAGCATTCTTGCCACCATTCCACGCGGATATGTTTTATACATTAATTATTACGATTTGTAAATAGTTAAGTTTTTTTTAGTAATTATTATATTGTAATAACGTTATTTTATTTTCAATAAAAAAGTAGGGGTAGACGAGCAAATAGTAACACGTGATGTAAAGTGGTTACTATCGCCCATGGACATCTGCAATAATAGGGGCGTTGCGGATACGTTTCCTTACACATTGTATACTTTATAATTAGCTCAATAGAAATTTCATCGAAATCGATTAAGTGTTTCAGTTTTAAAATCGAAATATCTGATATAAGTGAGTCGTCAATACACGAAATTACGTATTGTGTTTTTAAAATCGGTTCATTTTTTTTAAATTTATTACTTTTTTATTTAAATATTTGAATAACATTAATATTATTCCTCTATGAATTGAAATTAATATATAATATTTTATTTGAAAACCTTTTCATAGTGTAGTTTTATTCATACATAAAAAGTATATGAACACTAGTAAAATAATATCAATAATTTAATATGAATATAATTATGATATTAATTATACGAGTATGAACACTCCATGATTTTATTAAGTAAATAATTCGATTGAATATTATTTATTAATTAAAATAAAAATATTCTTTATTAAAATATTTTTTCATATCAAACATTTATTCATTTTTAATATAACGGGTCTTAAGGCGAAATAAATATCCAAAGTTCGAAGTTGCATCCGTCGTGGTCACGACCTGACAGTCAGCTTGTGACCACGACGGATGCAACTTCGTCGAAACATCAGGCAATAAAAAAGGTATTACTACCATTAGTTATCGCGATAAGATCCGTTATATGAAATATGAATAGTATAAATCGCAAAAGTCTAAAATATATAATCAAACATTCATTTTACTTATACGACAGGACACAGATCCCTTGCCAGCTTAAAAAGGAATCCGAGTTGAAAGGGAATAGAAAGTAAGGAAAGAAATAGGAGAAGGGATTCGGGCGTTCACTCGCTCTCACAAACGCAGCTGTTTTAACTACTTCACGCCGATCTGTGAGAGCGAGGTACTGCCGTGGTAGCCAGCCCATATACGAGCTATAGTAGGATACAATTAGGCTACCTCTGCTAAATGTAATGACAGTTTACAAATAATTTAAAGTACGTATAAAAAAGTCCTTAATAGCTAAAGCATATCATTCAAGATTACATATATGATTAAGATGCTTGGATTTAGTATAAGCTGGATTCACACAGGGTATTTAATATATTTGTAACTCATAAATGTATGTACCCATTGTAAAACTTTTTAAAAGAGTAACTATCGAGCTTCGTGCCGGTTCTTCTCGGTATAATCTACATTCCAAACCGGTGGTAAATTCATTTAATTACTTTTTTGTTTTCTTTTTTGTTTCTGTTTTGACGATTCAAAAGTGCTTGTAAAAGCCTACTCGAATAAAGTATACTTTGATTTTGATTATGATTAATGTTCGTCACGTATTTGAATATACTTTTATTAATGTTATATAGATTGTAGAAGTATGTACTTTGTAATATCAACTTTTTACCTGTTACATTTAAAATAATACAGCTCGCTGACACAGCCAGTACAAGCTTTATAAAAAAGTTCCATTTACACGGAGCCCTGAAAACTGATTACGATAAGCAACACTCAATTTACTCGGTTCAACTAAATAGAAAACGATCAATCCTAACATTTCTCGGTATCATAACAAAAATACGAAATGGCTATACAAAAACGCTTAGCAACAAAAAGTCCGAGCTCCAAAATACATCAATCGAATTCGAACATTAGGGAAAACGGGCCACTTACAAGGATGTCGCTATTCAAATATATATTTCCTAAAGAACATCGAATAAAAGAGAGTCGACAAAAAAACGTTCAATCAGTCCCCCGTGATTTAGACTTGAAAAACCGCACTTAAATCAGGGCTATAAAGTAAATAGATCTCAGCGAAATGTCATACAACATTTTATATAAAACAAAAGATATGAAACGAGCAATGCCTTTGAAGATATGACTTTATGATACTTTATATAATATAGAACGTAATAAGGTCGTCTGTAGGTAACCTTTTTATGAAAAATTTAATAATGAGAACGTTATTGACACAGAAACGGAAAATAAGCTTATATTTCCTTAAATAAAAGCAAGAATTTCGGTTTTAAAGATCTGAAGAGAAGTATCTATTTTGACCATTTTTGTATTTAGTCAGACATAATTGCACGTAGTTAAACTTATCGGATTATTCCGTGCAGTTTAGTATTTTTTTTTTCGTGTTTGGCGAATGGGCACACCTGATGTTAAGTAATCACTGCCGCCCATGAACATTTACAGCACCAGAAAATCCCCAAAGGCGGTGTCAGTTTAAAAAAATGTGGAATAACTTTTTATTAAAGAATAGAAGGTAAGGAAAGGATTTGGGAAGGGAATTAGATTTCTGGATCGCTCACTCTTAGGTATTTTACGCCGATCTTCTGTGAGAGTGACGTACTGCCTCGGTCGAGCCAGACTGTATACGCGCTATAGTTAGTAGGCTACAGCTAGGCTAGAGCCTACATTTAGATAGACCTCAGTGATATAATATCGACTGCATGCGCCCACTCCGTCTGACTGAGCTCTAAGGATCCAAATGTGATTGGCGCAGATTGCAGTCCGATTCACCAAATCATCATCTTCTTCCGAGAATCATATCAAGTAAAGTTCACTTTAATTCAATTGATCACTCTCAAGTGTGGCGTCACTTACATATCAAGTGTGATTTCCGAGGTCCTTCTAACTAAGAGTAGCTTCACTAAAGTAATTGCACCTATTTGTTTCAATATACTTCAATTAGACATAATATCGGTGATCTTTTTTCGAGGTTCTGTCATGAAATGAAGGTCCACACCTTTTCGAAGTCCTTCTGTCAAGTGAAATTCCATTTTTTTTGTGTGTATTTGCAATCGTTTGAATCGCTTTCGCTAATTGTGAATTTTCTTTTTTCATTTTCTTTTTTCTTTTAAATCTTTTCAGTCCTTTAGAATTCAAAAATTAGATTTCTGTGATAAAGAGACTAAACTCCTAAATGACTGATAGCAGATTGCTTACAATTATTGTGAACATAGTAAAACCATACCTATTTTAACATTAATTAATCAGAAAAAAGGTGTTCGACATTCTCGAGTCGAAATCTATTGGCTTATAATGTATCTGCAGTTATATAATACCATTGCGAATATAGCAACTGAACAACAATAAAAATTGAGATTAAATTCAAGAATTGACTCATTTTTCAGAGGTCGGTTACACTTTTACTACTGATATATCTAAATATATCATAACACAATGGTGACTGACTGACTCACATAGTGATCTATCAACGCGCAGCCCAAACCATTGGACGGATCGGGCTGAAATTTGGCATGCAGTTAGATGTTATGAAGTCGGCATCCGCTAAAAAAGGATTTTGATTAATTCTACCTCCAAAGGGGTTAAAATAGGGTATGGAAGTCTTTATGAAACTTTGCCAATTTTAAACCGAATGGGCTAAAACTTTGCATGCACAAAGCTACTATGACGTAGGCATCAGATATCGCAGACGAAGTCTCGAGCATCAGCTAGTTTCTTATAAGCTTGAATCATCATCATTAACTTAGCGTTTTTCCCGGTTATACCAGGGTCTGCTATTCTAGTAAAAATCAGTTATTTGCCAAAAAACCAGTTATTATCACCCAGCTATTAGCAAATAACTATTTTTTATACAAAACCATTGTCACCTGACTTCCGCGACCCCTGAGGGCAACTTAAATGGTTACTGGACTAGAATTGTCTACCTACTAAGAGTAACGGACATTATTAGGTGATTGTGATAGCAACCGAGACCGACAGCTTTACGTGCTCTCCGAGGCAGGGAGAGAGGTAGGTAAACCCACAAGGACAAACACTCAGACCTAGTAATAAATATTTTGACATATACAAATATCTGCCCCAATCGAACTTGCAACTGTCGGCGTTAGATGTAAATTCAGTACCACTACATCAGAACGTTATTATAAGCTTGAATGATCGGTGTAATTAATATCGGTTCCGTTAGCTAAAAAATGAACAAGATCCATCGTTACGGTCCGTTCCGCACTAATTTGATTTCGTACAAGAGATAACTAAGGACAATCAGTGAAGTTCCCAATTACGGACGTTTTCGCAAGCCCCTTTATTATTAACAAATGTCAAGAGATAAAATTATCGAGCACCACTTAAAATTTATTTAATCAATTGTACCGGATGTAACAATAGTTGAATTTATACATGAAACATTAGATTGCACATTACATTATTATGATGTCTAGATATGCTAACGTTCTCTAGCATATATGGACGCCGATAAGGAATACTATGTCAAGCCACACGGTTTTCATTTTGAGAAAATGGCGTCTAAGCATGCTAAACCTATTCTTAATCCATATGTTTGAAGATATATATTATCTTATATCTTTTCTTTACATTAAGTTATTCAAATATATGAGATTATTAAATATTGGAAGAGATAGAACATACTTCAGTATTCTAAGCATTAAATTAAGAAACTTGTTTTTCCTACTTAATTAGTTCAGATGACATGAAATTTGTTTAAATAGTGTTAAATACGTAACGCGTAATCAGAATACATTAATATCTATCTGATTTTTTGTGGGTTGTCACATTATTGCTTATCAGCATCCATATAAACTTTTATTAATAAATTAACTGGCAAACAAGCAGGCGGGAGTCCATTTTCCTAACTTCCTTTACCATTCCTTTCCTTATTTAAGCTGGCTACATATTTGTGACTTCTCTGGTGCTGCAAGTTTACATGGGTGACGGTGACTACTTAATAGTAGCAGAATATCTTAAATAATAATATATCTTTAAAACGTTCAAAATGCTTCTATAGCAAAGTTCAAAAAAATTGTAAAGAAACGTTTGTGTGTTAGAGGTTATTATAATATTAAAGATTTCATAGATGATGACACACCTTGGAATAATGCGATCGCTTCCAGGCTGTTTCAATATATTTTACGTATTGTAACCAATCTTGACGTTGTTAAAAAAAAGACTAACAAAAAAAAAGGCTCGCTGTGTTTCTTTCGCGGTTTCTTCTCAGGCCTGAGGTTATACTTTTCCAAAATCTTGACGTTCAAAAAGAGAATGTAAATTCCTATTTTGAATAAAAATATTTTGATTTTGATTTTTGATTTTAATCTAAATGTTGTTAAAAATGGTTTTAAAAACGGATGCAATTTCAATTATAATAATAATATTTATTTTTTATTACCCGCAGTGCCTTTATATGATATTTAATATCCAGGCCCGCGCCAAGCCTAATCGGCGCCGTCGTGCAACTGTCTTATACGCGCCTTTTTTGTAGTAGCGATATAAGTAGAAAATGGTTTAGTCCAATCAACAAGTCTTTTCCGCAAAGTTTTTAATACGAAATCCAATGTAAATATTAAAAATTTGAAATATAGGTCCGGCGCCTTTTTGACTCGACGCCGTCGTGCGTCGCACGACTGCACGTATGGACGCGGGCCTGTTAATATCTAATTGGCACAATTTAAAGCTATTAACCAAATAATTGAATTGAATTGATGATACTAAATAAAACCATTAAAATTATTTATATTTTTATACTATTATGTATAATATTTATATCTATGTTTGTGTTGTTCTAGATTAAGAACTATGAAATTTATACTATTTTAGGGTGTATCTAAAATTTAGTTAAGGTTGTATTCTCGACCCCACTGATCAATCTTAATCGTGTTTTCTCTATTCCATTGACATTGGCAAAATAACATGTGTACATTGGCACAATTTAAAGCCATTAATAAAAAAATCAATTTAAACATCAATGTAAGCCATAAAAATATTTGTAATGTTTTCAGTTTATGTTTAACTTATTGTTACGTTGTGGGTAAAATACAAAATACCTAAAATTAGTAACAATTTAATCGATCGACCTCACCTCGAGAGTTCGATTTAACTCATGACGATTTAATTACACCTCAAATTTACAGTTACGCTTTGCGGTTTCAATTGGTTTCTAGTTTTGAATTTAATAATTTTGCAGTTAATGCTTCGATTGCGTTAAATCCAATTAAGCCTACATTAAAGAAAATTTAAATAGAATACACAGGTTTTGATTGGTTCGATTGATGTCACGTGGTAAATTCACCGAGTTTTCAAGGGTGCTAAACTTCTAAGCTTTTTGGGACTCATAAGATTTGTACTGTAAAGAACAAAAAAAGAATTACATTTAAAAAGGTATGAACATCTAGGAGGCCATGTATGTCGTCATTTATAATTAAAAAATGGGCTAACGTGTTCAAATATCTTGTACTCAACGGTAATGGGATACGTAAGGGAACTTAACGTTGCACGCTTAGAATTAAATTGACCAAATTCAAATTTTTGGTCAAAAAATGCAGAAAGCGTTTTATACTTTGGAATTCAGATGTTTATTTAAACTTTAATGTAACAAAATGTTAATAGATTGTATATATTTTTTCAAAATGTACTGTGAACCACAGAATTATATAATAATAGATTTAAATTAGTAACTTAGCTAACTCGTGTCACATAAATTTTGTATTCGTTCGCTTTAATTTTAAGCATCCGATGAGGCGAGAGAAACTCTGATACAATGTATATTCGCTTATTGACACCAACCCGTAGTGGAGCAGCGTGTATATTAACCTCTAAGATGGGCAAGTCCTCCTCTCCTCCAGAGGAAACCCTTGCCCAGCAGTGGGATATTTACACTCTGTCGTGGAAGAAAACGTGTCAGAAAATCCTCTTTCTTCCAAAGGACCTCTTCATAAAGCTTCCTCTTTTAAGAGAAAAGGCATTTGTCCAGAATTTTGAAATTGCAGCCTGTTTTTTTTATGTATTTCAAACAACATAAGCTGTATCTTGTGGTTTCCACGCAAACTGATGTTTAAACGCCTTACTCAATAACTGAACTGTCTAACGTTAAATTATGTTCTAAATCGAACAAGCAGTCCCTGTGGTTAGCATATTAAATATACAAATAAGCTCTTCAGTATATAAAAATATAAGCGAAAAGTATCGAGAATAAATATTTTTTAAACTTCGTTACAAGCCATGAGTGCTGTTCTGGGGTCGTGAGGGTACTAAATTGATCAAATTTGATGTGACAAGGCGACGTTGAAAGTGGTAGAGATTGACAACTAAAATTGAGAGCTATACCGCGATATGTCAGACGTATTACGCAAAAAACCTCAACATATGCTGTTTCAATTTTGGTATAATATTCTAAAATAGGCGTTAAACTTCGAATGTACTAAATGTTATACTGTTTGCGGAATTTTGATGACAATTTGGTCACTGCAAACTCAATCTCTAACTCAAAAGATACTTTTCTTACTTCTACTATATTACTTATTCAAATAGGCTTTTATAAGTTTATTCCATTTAATAATTTACAAATTTGTCATGTCAGTTCCACGTGGAACTACCACTCGGAATGTGGACTCTAATGAGAAGAGCCGGCGAGAAACCCAGTAGTTACTCTTTCAAAAATATTTTTGTACAATATTGTTGCATACAATTTTTTTGTCGCTGGAAAATGCTTTACGCATCCTACCCAGGGATATGGATGGGTATGTGAGACACCTGCCATGACATAGTGCGATATACTACACAAAAAATCCAGCGGTACCCTGTCGTCTTCGTTGGGCGTCACGGGATCGCCTACGCATCAGCTACAGTAATCCTGCGAGAATGTCAACTCATTATTATTCCACGCTGCTTATAATTAATGTAGTCATATAGTAAATAGTATGTTATTTCTATGAATGTTTTTTTAATGTGAACTTTAAATTTGTGCATGAGCAAATTTAATCTTGTTTCCAGGATATTATTATACAAGCATACACTTTGCCCCTTAAAAGACATATTAACTTTGCGCAGTCTGAAACTAGGAGTTATTAGCTTATATTTACTTCGCGTGTTTATGCAATGCTTGTCATTGTTGCTTTCGAAAGTATTAATATTTTGGTGCATTATATACAAAATATTTTTATAAATATATTGAAATGGATCTGTAAGTATGTATATATAAAAAAAATTCTAAGAGACTCCCTACCTCCGAGATTATAAATAGCGAGAACGGTTATTTTTAAACAATAAAGGTGATAGTATAGCTGGATTTCATACAGGATGTTAAATATACACATTTGTAATTTTTAAATGTATATATTTAAAAACATAATTTTAAAAGAGTACCTATCGAGTTTCTTACCGGTTCTTCTCGGTAGAATCTACATTCCGAACCGGTGGTAGCATTTCATTAATTTAAGTAACTTTTATTTGTTTTGACGATTCAAAAGTGCTTATAAAAGCCTACTTGAATAAAGTATTTTTTGATTTTGATTTTGATGTCAAGGGCGTTACCCCCCAAAATAAATGTTAAAATGTTATGAAAATAGTTAATATATAGTCGAGCTGTATCAACGTCGGCTTATTGCAACTGACTGAAGCGCTAATCGTTGCAGGTTTGAACCCTCATAGCAAACATTGATCTGGTCATGTGGATCGTTGTAATGGTCGGGGTGTTTGTAAAAATAAAATCGTAATTGAGACCGCTGAAAGTGAGGCATTTACTTAATTATATACTTAAGGAAATAATGACGGAATTTTTTTATCCAAATAAAGTCGTGGACCAGGTCTTACTTTATGACTTTTTCGTTTAACGACTTAGATAAATCGTTAAATCGCTGGTTTGCAAGAATATCGTAGTAACTCAAAACTCTAACAAACAGAACTAAGTACGTCAAAAGACCATACGTCTTTGATGTTTTATCATGAAAAGAGTTGCGATGATGAATATTCTTTAAATCAATAAAGTTATAACATCAAGGGATCGTTTAAATTTTGCAGCTATGCACCAACACATTAATAAAGAAATTTAAAAAACCAATTCCCTAAAATTCGTCATTTTTAGTTGCATCAATATTATTAAAAAGTAACGATATTATAAAATATTTCGAATACACATTTGCAGTAAATCTTTACTAAAATCGATTAAAAATTTGATATTTTCTTCTTTATTTGCAGTTTCGTAAATTTTACCAATGCATTTTGACCATCCCTGAAAATTTATAACATTTTGTTTCTTAAGTCAGTTAAAAATGTGATTTATTCTGAAGATATTTTTATTCGAAACAAGATTTAATGTAAAATAAATCATTATAAATTAGTATTGCTCCTACAATCGTGTAGATCCATCATACTTAAGTGCCATTAAGGCGGGACCTTAAATTGCAAATTGGCAATTTTTCTTTAATACAAATGACTCAATTAGGTCCTGCAAAAGTTTGTTAGAAATTTCGGTAAAATTTATTTCAAATATCAAAACGAAAACAAACTTTAGAACTAATGGTTTTCTTAAATTAACGATATGTAGATGCTGATAAGCAATAATGTGTCAACCCACAAAAAGTCAAATTTGGAGATATTGATGTATTTTGATACTACGTCACCTATTTAACATTATTAAGAAAATTCAAGTCATCTAAACTAAATAAGTATAAAAAAAAGTTTCTTAACTCAATGCGAATTTCAGGTGCGTTCCATATTTTTCAATTTATAAAAGAATCCTAATAATTTAGCAAAATAGAAAAGAAAAGATGAATCATCTATCGAAGAAAAGATCAATCATCTTCAAACAAATTTATTAAGAGTAGGTTTGACATCTATAGATGCCATTTTCTCAAAACGAAGTCCATGTGGCTTGATACAGTATTGCTTATCAGCGTCCATGTATGAACGAATAATTAATTATTAAATGCTCTTCTGGTTGAGTAAATGTCAATAGCCGGTGGTAATCCATCCATCACGTGTACCGCAAGCTTGTTTACCGGCTATTCTATAAAAATATATTAATATAGATTTCGTATTAAAGTAATGCGCATATCTTGAGAGCCGAGATGGACTAGTGGTTGGAACATGTCGATCTCATCTTATGATCGCGGGTACAAACCCCAGCTAGCAGCTGACTTTTTTTTTTTTTTTTTTAAATACTTTATTGACCAACAAAATTGGAACAAAAGGTGGACTTAATGCCTGAAGGCATTCTCTGCCAGTCAACCTTTAGGCCAAACAGAAAATCATGAAGGCGGTAACAATAAAGTTTCAATATGCAAACATAATAAATAAAGAGAAAAAAAATACAGTATAGTAATAAATAACAATAATTACATAAATAATATATATATATATATATATATATATATATATATATATTATAAGTGTACACTACAAATATATTTACAAATAAATAAACAATATGAAATAACCAGAAATACAATATATCTAACCTTTTAACATATAATTATACAGAGACAGATCAGACAGAGATTTATGATAAGTTTTTAAGAAGGTGTTCCTGTAAACGACGTTTGAAAGATGCTTTAGTAGGAACCTTTCTAAAGCCCTCCGGAAGCCTATTCCATAGTCTGACAGCTTGAACAGAGAAAGAGTTAGAGACGAAACCAGAATTGTGACTAGGAAACGAGAGAAGGTATGAGTCGTCAGAACGTAACTGGCGATCATGAAAGTCACAAAGAAATTTGAATTTCTCCTTCAAATAGTCAGGAGAATTGGGGTCAAAAAGAATAGAGAAAAGAGAAGACAGTAGTCGCAGATCTCTGCGTTGGCGGATGGGAAGCCATTTGAGCTGAGCACGACAGTGGGAAATGTGGTCAAATTTTCGAAGGCAGAAGATAAAACGCAGAGAATTATTTACGAGACGGTCAAGTTTGTTTAAGAAAATTTCGTTCAGATCAGGATAACACACATCAGCATAGTCGATGATCGGAAAAATAAGGGCTTGCACAAGCAAAATTTTGGTCTTAATGGGAAGAAAATTTCTTAAACGATTAAGACACCTCAATGTGGCAGTAACGGAGCGACTAACTTCGGAGATATGTACATTCCAACTAAAAGTTGAATCAATATGCAGTCCGAGATCCTTAATATGTTGACAGTAAGGTATGATGGTGTTATTAAGCCGGACCGATGGTAAGGATGTTAAGTCGATTTTGGAAACAAGACGCGAACTGCCAATAATAATGGCCTGACACTTGGCTGGATTGACCATAATTCCAAATTTGTTAGACCAGGTGTTTACACTAGATAAATTTTTGTTAATATTATGTATAGCTCTGTCGATGTCGTCCAACTTAGTCTGAATGTAGAGCTGCAAATCGTCGGCGTAAAAATGATAAGAACAGTCGAAACAATTAGAAAGGAAATTTATAAAGAGAGAGAAAATAAGAGGAGATAAAACGCCACCTTGTGGCACGCCAGCAGATAGATTGAGCCAATCAGAGAGCGATTGATCCACTCGTACCGCTTGCTGGCGGCCACGAAGATATGAAGAGAACCAATCCAGTGCTGATGAAGAGAATTTTAGTTGTTTGAGCATAGCAAGGACAATATCGTGATCAACCATGTTAAACGCGTTGGAGAAATCGATTAAGATCAATATGGTGATCATTCTATTCTCCATGCCATCTCGGATGTCCTCAGTTACTTTGAGAAGAGCTGTAGCGGTACTATGGCCTGGTCGAAAACCAGATTGGTACGAACTGAGCAAATTATTATTGTAAACAAAGGAAGAAACTTGTTTGTAGACACAAACTTCTAAAACTTTTGATAAGAAAGGAAGAATGGAAATAGGTCTAAAATTATTTAACTGGGAAGGGTTGGAAACTTTGGGAAGAGGAATTACATAGGCTTTACGCCAAAGGGCAGGAAATTCACCAGAGGAAATAGAAAAATTTACGGTATGGGTAATAGCAGACAATACATAGTCCAGAATAGAAATAATCATACACCGATTGATGCAGTCAACACCTGTAGCGTTAGATGTAGTTGAATGAATTATATTACGAATGTCTTCATCAGACACTGGGGAAAGTACTAAACTGTCTATTGGAAAAGAGGTCATGGAGTCAATTTCTGAAATAGTAGCTAATTTTATATCAGGACTTAAAAGCGTAGTAGAAGAGAAGTGTATATTTAAATCATTAGGAGAAAATGAGGAGATAGGAATATTGTCGTTGCGTTTAATAATACCCAAGGATTGAAGAAACTTCCACACAGAGGTGGAAGGAGAGTTACTAACATTAACATGACAATCGTGGCGTTTAGCTGTTCTTACCATTAAATTACACCTGTTACGAGCAATCTTATATAACTCCCAGTTTTTGTTACACCTATCACGTTTGAATTTTCGGAAAGCGCGATCACGTCGAGACATGGCCATACGCACCTCTTCTGTGATCCAAGGAGCAGGCGGCCGTCTTATCTTGACAGGCTTCATAGGTGCATGCTTATCAAACAGTGACAAAATGCACATGTTGAGTTGAGAGACTTTGTCATCAACTGTAGGAGAAGCATACACCAAAGACATGTCAAGCGATTCTGCATCTGTTTTCAGAGCCTTAAGATCAACTTTAGCAAAATTACGCATCCACACTGTTGGGGTTTTTTTTTTAGGTGGTTTGAGCTTGTACGACAAATATATAAGATCGTGACGAGAAAAACCGGGAGCAGGTAATTGACCATATTTAACCACATAATTTGTTGAGGAAACAATAATAACGTCCAGCCAAGTGTCAGGTGAGTCAGAGTTATGATGTGTAGGTTCAGAAGGAAGAATGGCTAAATTACAAGATATTATAAGGTCAGAAAGTTTTAAAGAACGTGGGGTATTGGATAACAGATCCGTATTTAAGTCGCCCATAATTATGTGATGTAAGTAATCCGAAGAAAGGGATTCAAGGACAGGTTCTAGTGTGGAGAAATAATCGACAGAAGGAGGACAGTAGATAACACCAAGGACAGCCTTCACACCCTCGAGACGGATTTCAAGAAATAAAAATTCAGCAGTAGAAGAAAATGAAGAAGGAGAACAAAAGAGAACAGTGAAAGGGATCTCCGAGCGGAGGTAGATAGCAACACCTCCGCCACCTTTACCTGTGCGGTCGTTCCGAATTAGAATAAAACCTGGAAGAGAGTATAAATTAGAATTAAGAGAAGGCTTTAACCAACTTTCGGAGATTAAAATAGCATCTATAGGTGTATACGAAAAGGCTTCGAGAAAATCGGAGAAATGAGAAGGCAAACTTTGAGCATTTATGTGGCAGATATTTAAAGAGTGAGGAAACTTGGGAAAGGAACCACAAATTAAGGACCCAAGTGTTTCAGGAACATGAAAAGAATCATCATCTGCACCGGAGGTGCAGCTGCTGCTACATGCAGACAAAAATATATCTTCGTCTGTATCATACATAATATATTAAAAGGGAAACTAATAAAACAAGTATAATTCTGGTAGAATATATATATTATTTTAAATTATAAATATAATTATAATAAAATAAATGTAATATAAATAAACACGTATTATATAATTATATTACCAAATCTATATTATTAATAATGTTTCCTGCTTGTCCCGCCAGCTGACGGTTACATTATAAAAAAAAAAAATAATAAAAATAACAATAAACAAGGAAAAATAAAACAAATAATGTAAGAAAACAAAACACACATATACACCAAATATTTAAATGGCCAGAAGATTATTAAGACTCGAGCATAAATAATAAAAAAAAAAGAGTACTAATAATACAAATATATGAGGAGATTGATAACTTGTAACTTATAACACTACAAAATAATAATACCCTTATAATAAAGTATAAAGAGAACCAAAGTGTAGTAGTATTTAAGTTACAGTAACTTATTATTTAAAGAAAATTAAAACAAAACAACACAAATAATATTAAAAGATATTAAACAAAAAGAAACAAAAAAAAAAAAAAATGTCATTTAAATTTCAATTCAAATCCTTGGCTTATGGCTTTTAGTTGTGCCAAAATGGCATTCAAAGTAATGAGTTTAACCTGACTTATAACTTTTGTTTTGTAACCTCACTTCTAATAAATAATTTAAATTAAATTAAATTAAATTAAAGCACAAAAATAATCTATTAAACACACAATTATAGTCTATAATTCCGTATTAAACAAACAATTCCTGTGCTTTTAAAGGTAATTATGTGAAAGTGTTGGCTGTAGAATATACTACTTTTGCTTTTAACCTAAGGAAAAAGAAAACAAAGCGAACAGGTGATGTTTTTGTCAAAGTCAAATTAATATATTGAGAATATTATGCAATGCAAAAGTAAATTTTAAAAGCCATTAACCACAGAAATGAATTGAATTTGATAGAATGTTATACGAATAAAATACGACAATACTAAAATGATATATGATATGAAATATGCAATAGATATGAGAAGTTTAAATAATAAATAAATGAACATCGTAATTGAGAAAATTTGTATGGAAAAACACGATTAAATGACACTATAAAAGACAGAATAGAAGTTAAAAATATAAATAAGTGACATCATTTCTTAGCTCTCACTGCTCTTTTGGGCTTGGAATTGTAACCTGAAGATGAGGTTTCTTGAGATCCTGTTAAGGTTACTTCGCCAGCTGTATCGATGTTTCCAGACAACTTAGAGAGATTCTCTTCCGTATCGATACGATGTCTGGAACCATCAGTTAGTTTAACTATTATGTTGCCATCTAAAGTCCAGCAATTCCTCATCCCCAGAGTTTTACGAGCAAGCAGGAACAATGATTGGCGTTGGTGGGTTAAGAATTCAGATATCACATAAGTAGACCCCTTAAGACCCGCCTTTTTCTTCCATACAGCATTCTTTAAATTTAAATTGTTGAATCTTACGATCACAGGACGATGTTTGCCTTCAGATTTCTTGCCGAGACGGTGACAAGCGATAATTTTGTCCTTTAAAGCATCCGTAACACCAAGTTTATTAGTACAAATTCCAGAAATAGTATTCACAAGATCTTCATTAGGCTCCTCTGCTATCCCATTGAATAGCAAATATTTTCTACGGTGCCTCATCTCAATATTATCAATAACTCTGGTGATGTCAGCTATCTGTTGTCGCAGGAGACTTAATATTGACCAGACATGATCCTTGAAGCAGTTAAACTCTTCATACAGACTAGTAATACTGACATTACTACCAGGTGTACTCGCCTTGAGCTGCTTCTCAAATTCAGCCATCTTCTTCAGCAAAGAAGCTTCTAGCGCCTTTTGTGACTCAATCACAGTGTAATAATTTGCCATGATTGATGAAAAACATAAAACTTGTGCGTTTTTAAAACTGTATTAAGTTAGCCAGCAGGACAGTGCAGGTAATTTGTTTAATTAAACACTAAATGCATATATTTAGCAGAGAAAACACTTGTAACTATATAATAAGACTTTAATGTTAATAAACTAATGACTATTGTAATCAAAATGTGAAAAAGACTAATAAAATCGTAATTTATATTTACAAAGCAGTGTTATAGTTTTCTTTGCCTACCGCCTATCAAGTGCTAAATTTGTGTTTAAATTCATTTCGAGCTCGGCGGTGAAGGAAGACATCGTGAGGAAACCTATAAGTGCCAGAAGAAATTCTGACATATGTATATCCGCCAACCCTAGTGGAGCAGCGTGGTGGATTAGCTCAAAAACCTTCTCCTTAATAGAAGAGGATGCCTTTACAGTGGAACATTTATAGGCTGTTATTTTTTTTACTTTTTAATACCGATATAAACATTAAATATAACCTGTGATTATTTAGAATAATTTACTATTTAAATCTATACTAACATTATAAAGCTAAAGAGTTTGTCCTTTTGTTTGAACGCGCTAAATTCAGGATATACTGGTCCAAACTGAAAAACTCTTTTTGTGTTAGATAGTTTATTTATTTGAGCAATAGGCTATATTACGCTACGTTTCGATGAAGTTGCATCCGTCGTGGTCACGACCTGATTCAGGCAATACCGGATTATCACGATAAGACCCGTTATATTAAATATTAATGGTACCATATTTTATTGATTCTAGAACTTTACTTACATATAAAAATTCCTTTCTTTATCATATTAGTATATATCGTAAATACAATCGTGGCCGATACGTTACCTCATCGTAAACTTACTCGTACATTCCTAGCATGTTTTAGAACATTCTCGAACGTAATGAGGCACGTTGGGAGCCAAGTCAATTGCGTTTAATGAAACCAACATCTTAGGGTCCTAATGAATTGGAACGGAAGGTGCTCATCAAGCCTTATTTGCCTTACTAATGGCCGCTACGACAAATGTTTGAGGCGTAGCTTGTTCTTAATATTCACTTGTTTGTTTGTGTTATCAAGAGTATAACTTACTTTGTCACTTAAGGATTTATTTTGACGATAATATAACGTATGCTTTTTGAAAACATCTAATCTAAAATCAGAAAAATTTTAGCACCAGATATTCACAATGCTAATTCATCAAAATTAGTCTCGCAGTTTTTTTTATATAAAAAGGGGACAAAAACCATCTGATGTTGAGTGATCACTATCGCTTGGACATCTACAACAGGGCCTTTGACGAAGAGTCGACTTCACACTCGACGCTTTTGTACCCCTAAATTATACCACTCAGGAGAAAGATCATTCCACAGCCTGCACGTACGCGGGGAAAATTTTGGCAATTGATTTTGGCACCCACAATGGCGATCACTTTGGACGACGTTGCCTAGCAACTAGCTAGCCATTAAGTTTGACAGATGAGAGTATCTTTGGACCAACATGACAATTGACGAGCTTTTCAAACTTGAAAATAGGTACAGATTTTTATTTTAAAATAGTATGAACATAACATTTCTATATTTATATATTTTAAGCTTTCGCGATTTATGCTATTCATATTTTATATAACGGGTCTTATCGAGATAACTAATGGTAGAAATAATAATCCGTCGAAACGTCAGGCAACAAAGAAGTATTACTACCATAAGTTGTCGCAATAAGATCTTGAATTTTAAATACTAGCGGCCCGCCCCGGCTTCACCCGAGTTACAAACAGATTCACAATAATTTACCCGCTTAAAGATATAATTAAAAAAACGCCGCCTAAATGCAGCGCACGCAGCGTAAGCTCTCAATAAGAAAATATCCCCCGATTTTAAAACATTCTTCATTGGTACTCTGCTTGTTTTGGTCTTCACGTGATAATATATTGCCTATAACCTCGATAAATAGGCTATCTAACACTGAAATAATTTTTCAAATCGGACCAGTAGCTCCTGAGATTAGCGCGTTTAAGTAAACAATCAAACAAAGAAACTCTTCAGCTTTATAATATTATTATAGATGAACATTTCTTTAGTTGCAAATTATAATTTGGCACCAGGTATTCACAATAAGGTTCGTAAAATTTAAATTCCTTTTATAAATTAAAACACTTAACTAAAATAACAAAAGCAAATAATATTAAAACTTTAAAACAAATACTATTTATCATACAGAATAAGTGTTAAATGAAAATAATACGCGTCAGTTAATTCATTATTAAAGTTATTCTGTTCGATTGATTGAAAAGCTACATTATTTAAAAATAGATCAGTTTCATTTAAATGTATTCCAAATTTAGCTATCAGTGTTCACGCCTCATTAATATTGAGGGTACTGAAAACAGTTTTACCTTATTTTTGTGCGAAAAATAATTGGCAAACGAGTCACAGAACTAGTATTAAGTGTTATCGCCATCCTACAAATGTTGGATTTGTTGAACATTTGAACATTTGTACCATAGAAACCACATTAAAGACTTTTTAATATACAATTTTAAGTTTAAACTGTATATGAAATTCTTTAATAGCAAAAGCATATTTTTCTGTACAAGATTATATAGATGATAATATATGCATGGATTTAGTATAGCTGGATTTCATACAGGATGTTTAATATACACATTTGTAATTTTTAAATGTATATACTTAATAACATAATTGTAAAAGAGTACCCATCAATTTTCTTGCTGGTTCTTCTCGGTAGAATCTACATTCCGAACCAGTGGTAGCTTTTCCTTAATTTAAGTAACTTTTATTTGTTTTGACGATTAAAAAGGGCTTTTAAAAGCCTACTTGAATAAAGTATTTTTTGATTTTGATTTTGATTGCCGGCTTAGAAATAGGGATGAAACGGAGGAATAAGGTTAGCTTGAATCCCTTCCCCCTCGCTCGTTCCTATCCATATTTCCCATTCCTTTATATCCATTAATCCTTTTTAAGCTAACGCATTTGTGACTCTTCTAGTGCCACAAATATTCATGGGCGGCGGTGATCATTTAACATCAGGTCTCCTACCAGCTCGTTTGTAAGCTATTTTTATAAAAAAGGAGATTACACACGCGGAAAAACAAAGAGTGAAGCCGCTAGGCAAATCTAGTGGAAGTATACAGTTAGCTATATTCTAAAACAAAATGTACTATATAATTTATTGGATCTAGATATGTTTGACAATCAGCCTACCTTTTACGGCTCAATGATTTTGACGGATGAGGCGTCGTATCGTAAGATTCATCGGCGATCGGAATGCTTTATGATACTGAATGGTGAGCTGGTCTGTGATGAAGAAATGATTCTACATTTATAAATTTTTAGAGGACTTTTGGTTATTAGGTTTTTTATTTGTTTTTCTTTCTTTATGGTCACATTTTTAAAATTTCAAAGTCATGTAAAAGCCAATAGAGTCTAGTAGAAAAAAGATCGTCAATAATAACAATTTCAATAATAATAACTTCAATAATAGCCATACAAGAAGCCAAGCCAAGGTGGTCTACCTTGGCTTGGCTTAACCTATCATCGCGTGTACTTAAGACTAGTTCCAAGATATAAAATAAACTATGCGTGATTCTTACTCGGCGTCAAAACGATTTCAAAACAAAATACGTGATTTACTTGAATGAAATACTTATTCTAGTTATTATAGTTTTAAAACCAAAGCGTAGAGCTCATTTTGATAAAATTTGTATGGAACTAATATGTGATGACTCTTTCAAACAAAAAAAATCAAATCGACTAAACCATTTTAGTAAAGTAAGGTATATCAATGTCCTAATGCTGGCCGAAGGCCTCCTCTCCTATTAAGGAGAAGGTTTAGAGCTTAGATGGCCTAATGGTTAGAACACGTCGATCTTAACCGATGATCGTGGGTTCAAACCCCGGCTAGCACCGCTGATTTTTCAAGTGAAGGAAAACATCGTGAGGAAACCTGCATGTGCCGGGAGAAATTCTGACACATTTATATCCGCAAACCCGCAGTGGAGCAGCGTGGTGGATTAAGCTCTAAACCTTCTCCTTAATAGGATGGATGGCCTTTGCCCAGCTGTGGGATATTTACAGGCTGTTACTTTTTTAGAGCTTAATTCACCACGCTGCTAAACTGCGGGTTGGCATACATGTGTCAGAATTTCTCCTGCCACGTGTGACTTTCGTCACGATGTTTTCTTCCACCTGAATTTATATACAAATTTAATACCTGAAAACTCAGTGATACTAGCCTGGGTTTGACCCCCGATCATCGGTTGAAATCGACGTGTTTTAATCACTAGGCCATATCACCGGAAAGCTTAAAAAAGTCCCCAACAAATTCAAAACCCCTCGTCTTTTTGAAGTCTATTAAAAACGTTTGTCAGATCAGCTAGTTTCTAATGATAGGAATCATAGCGAGCACGACCTGCACTTATGTTTTTGTTTTTCCAACAATACACTAACAACAAATCCCATGCCAAAGATCGCTTTATAAGAATGTTCCCACCCACACACTGAACAAGACATATTTCTCCTTTCAGCTATTTAAGAAAACAACGATAAATTCACTTCGGTTGGTAAAAGGCTTCTAATAAAGATAGAGTTGGGTTCTGTAATACATTATGAACTGAAATCGTGGTGGTAAGGGTTTCACTATTGTGAACTATACCGTTTTAAAAAGATTTATTTTTTTACCAACAACCCCAGATTCACACGGGTGGATGTTGATAAGCAATAATGTGTTAACCCAACTAAAATTCGGAAATATTGATGTATTCTAATAAAGGGTCACGTATTTTAATATTATTCCAAAATATTTTATGTCATCTAAACTAAATAAGTACGGAAAAGGTTTCTTAATTTTATGATTCGAATATTGTTATTTTCCAATATACAATAATCTCCTATATTTAAAAAACTTAATATTTATTTTTTATTTAACCATTTTTTTTTAAATTCGTTATACCTTTTATCCAAATAGAAAAGAAAGGATGTATATATACTTCTTTAAACAAATTTATCTGGATATGCTTGGAATCTTTAGACGTCATTTTGCTCAAATTAAGTCAGTGTGGCTCGGTATAGTATTGCTTACCAGCGTCCAAATAGAGGCTTGGTTACTTAAACTTAAATAGTGTTCGACTTTTAATTACGGTCCTCCAAATGGAAAGTTATAGAAAAAATGAATTTCATTATTGGGCATGGTAGGCCAAATCCGAAGCTACAAGGTTTAGCATTAAAAAATAAATTGACTTCGAATACGAAAATGCAAAAAAAAAATAATTTCTATAACATTTAGAAGTCGGTGCCAAGTAAAACATTCGAGATAGGCGCCAAGTAAAACATATTATTTACAGACACGTTGGCGCAGTGGTCACTGCAAATGACTGTAGCGCTAACGGTCGCGGGCTCGATCCCTGCTCACGGCAAATATCTGTATAGACCATACGGATGTTTGTCGTGGTCTGGGTGTTTGTGTGAGTGTTGTGTGTGTTTCCGGACCCCCAACACAAGGTCACAGGGGGGCCGTTGAGTGTGATGCGTTTATTTATTTATTTACTGGCTGCATCATCTACTGCTGCAGCATTCATTTTTTTTTTAATATTTCTTCTAGCTACACATACCCAATATTATTTCATCATCTGATACTGTTACTTATGAGACACAACTTCTGGTAAGTAATAGTATACGACATACTAAAGAATAAAGGTTATTTTTTACAAAATAAACTATATAACGATAATACATCACGTTCCGTATTAAAAAGTCAGATTTTTTTTTATTCATGTACCTTTCGCCCTCAATGTTTCTAGTTTATTACGAGGTAAAAGTAAACTGAAATAGGAGAAAAGCTTGTCGCGCCGTGGATAGTACGAGGCGCGGGAACCGTGGTGTTCAAATATTTAAAACTTTTATAAGTAAAGAAAACCTGATTTATTATGCGGAATATGATGTTTTACATTTATATAATCTTCCATTTAAAGAACCTTTATTAATAGTCGAACGCCTGATATATGGATGCTGATAAGCAATAATGTGTCAACCCACAAAAAGTAAAATTCGAAGATACTATTGCATTTTGACACTGCATCACCTATTATTTATTCAAAAAAAAATAAAAGAAAAAAGTTTCTTTATTAATTGTTTCGAATTTCAAGGTTGTTCCATATTTTGTAATTTATACAATAATCTCGTGTATTAAAAAAAACTTTTTATTTAATAGTATATTAAATATATCAACTTGCTTTTATTTCATTAAACTTTGTATGAAAAATAAACGAAAATATAGATAAATACTTATTCAAAAGAATTTATTAAGAATAGGTTTGGCATCTTCAGACGCCATTTTCTCAAAATGAAGTTCGTGTGGCTTGACACAGTATTGCTTATCAGCGTCCATATCTAAATGATGAAAACCGCATCTGGATGCTGATAAGCAATAATATTTCAACCCACAAAAAGTCGAATTCGGAAATATTGATTTTTTCTGATAATCCTTTGTCCTGAATGACTGTTGACAGATCTGGCACAGTACAAATTTCATAATCCTTCGTCCGTGCAATTTTCGTACAAATTGGTACATAGTTTTTGCTTCTCGTATTAATATATACATAGATTTTATAAAAAGGTAACATTTGTTTGTAAGTTTGTTTATTGTGCGTTATTAAAGAAGGTTATAGGCTGTATTACATCATGCTACGACTCATATGAGTGAAGCAGTAACCTTAAACACGAGTAAAGCCGCAAGGAGCAGCTAGTATAACATATTCAGCGATCCACAATATATGTAGGTAGTGTTCGATTAAGCTTAATGTCCTTTTCCTTAACATTGATACAAGTCTTTCCCCAGCTGTGGTAAATATATAGTCTACTAGCAGCCCGCCCCGGCTTCGCACGGGTACATACACACACACACATACACACTTCTTTTTTGCGTCAGGTTTCAAAAAAAAAATAAAATTATAAAGGAAGTTTGAATTTTTTTTATTCATAGTTTTTATTAATATACTCGCGGCACTTTATTTTATTACATTGACTCCCCCCCGTACCCCAGTGACGCTTACATGGAGCCTACATCGCATGCTGCTAGCTGAGCGCGGTGAGCGGCAACCACGCGACTTTTTTCTAATACTTGCATTTTTAAACTCGTGATATCTTCCGAATGAAATGTCCGAATTGAATAATTCAAAAAGTTATAAAAAGGTATTGAAGCCGTCCTGAATATAAATTAATTTATTTATTTTGATAAGGATTAATAAACAAAACAAAATGATTAATAAAAAAATAAAACCAAGGTACAAATAAAGAGTCTTTTGTAGCGGCGGCATATAAATTAAATTTTTGGAACAAAAAACCGCTTACTGTGACAAAATTATAATATTTAGACATATGCTGTCGCGACACTTTTTGTAGATAATGATGAGTTCTGCAAAGTCGTAGTAAATGATTTTGTTCTATCATCAATAGTTTTCGCAGCGCACGCGACGTAAGGAATTTTTCAGGTCATTTTTTTACACCTTGGGTTACATTATTAGAGTTTTAGTAAGGATCCCTAATTTTTTTAAAAATATAATATAGCCTATGTTACTCGGGGATAATGTAGCTTTTCAAAGGTAAAAGAATTTTTGAAATCCGCCCAATAGTTTCGGAGCCTATTCATTACAAACAAACAAATCTTTCCTCTTTATAATATTAGTATAGAAGTATAGATTACTGTGGTTAAAGATTATATCTCTATATTATATAAAATGTGTGTTTGTTTGTTTGCCGTCACATTCAACGTTTCTATTTATCGGCTTACTTCTCATAGACCATAGTACAGATGGACACTTATAAGGAATACTTTGTCATTTTGAGAAAATGTGTTTCAGGATGTCAAAACTATTCTTAAAATAGAGACATATATATATATATATTGTTAAAGTTATATATATATATACATATATATATATATTGTTGTCTTAGATTCTCGCAATTATTATTCATTGAAATAAAACTATTTTAAACGGATTTTCGTGGTCCGTGACCATAGGTATTTGTCTACCCGTGACCACGAACGCTACAAAGTGCTCGAAACGTCGGGGTGATAAAAATAGTTAATATACGCGATTTAAATCCATTTAAAATTATTTTTATATCAAAGACATATATATCCATCATTTCCTTTCTATTTTGATAAAAGCTATAATGAATTAAAAGCAAATTGGTATAATAAAAAGCTTTATCTATAATTATTTTAAATAATTATTATTAGTATATTATAAAGGCACACTTCAATATTCGAAACATTAAATTAAGAAACTTTTTCCATTTCATTAGTTTAGACGACATGATTTTTTTTTGAATACTGCGAAATATACGACGCATTGTCAGAATACATCAATATCTCCGAATTCGAATTTTGTGGTTTGACACATTATTGATCTAAAAATGCTGATCATTCATATATACACATCGATTTATATATGTATATAGATTGTGTAATGACAACAGCGAGATTGTTTTTTTTCTACTTTAAAACGAGAGTGATATTCGCTTTATAGAAACTCGCTCTGCAATAAATAAAGGTTTTTAAAAAATCCCGATAAATTGTTTACCTACAACCGAATCAACTCTTATTCGGAAAGTATTTAAATTCAGTGTAAGTTTTATTGCATCAGCAATTTTTATGAGTATTTTTCACGTCTCGTTGGAACCAGTTATTTGTTTTTAATAGTGAAATAACCAGCTCATATGGATGCTTATAAGCAATAATGTGTCAACCTACAAAAGGTCAAATTCGGACACGTTGATGTAGTCTGATAATGCGTCGCGTTCTAACATTATTCAAACAAAATTCAAGTCATCTAAACTAAGTACGGAGAAAAGTGTTTTTAATTTAATGTTTCGTATATTGAAGTATGTATCATATTTTGCAAAATATATCTCATATACTTGAAAAATTCATCATTAGATTAAACTTTATACTATGCCACTGCTTTTAATTCATTATATCTTTTAGCAAAAGAAAATATGGAGATATACTTCTTCAAACAAATTTATTAAGAATACGTTTAATATGTTTAGACGCCATTTTCTCAAAAGATATCATAGTATTATCAGCATGCGTATGATACCTACTTGTATGCATAATTATTTATTGAATTTAACATTAGTTACAAAATTTTAATTATCACTAAGACCTTTATAAAATTTAAAATATACTACAAACTGAGGGCCTCCTCCTTTTTCCAAGTCAGTTGATAAAATAATTAAGCCTAAATAGCGTCTCTCTATATTAAAATCTATACAAACATGGACTGTTCTCCGCCGCTTCGCCCGCATTAACAACGGAAACAAACACAAATACCCAGACCACGACTAACATCAGTATGCCCAATATAGGCGTTTTCCGTGAACGGGAATCGAATCCGCGACCGTTAGCGCTTCAGTCAGTTGTGACCCAAAAATATTATTTATGCGTTTTAATTATTTGTTTTTATAACGGCAAAAGAAATACGCATTCTGTAAAAATGTACATACTGCTGACGGACGGACAGACATTAGACAGACAGGTATTATCGAAGGTTAACTAATAGTTGGCCTTGAGTACGGAACCCTGAAGAGGAAATCTTATAGATTTTTCTAGAAACGCCTCGAGGAAAAGCTATTTTCGCTCGTATTGCGTCAACAAAGGCGTATAAAGAGGTACTTCAAGATCTAGCGCTTAGTTTTCAAGAACCATTGTCGGTTTCCGTTTACTTGAGCTTATAATTGTGACTTGTATATTGGAAACCTTTTAATCTATACAGATAAATTAAATTGAAGTGTCTGTTTGTAATTTAAAATTAACAAATTTTAACTAAATGAATATAAAAGTATATACGGTATTTAGACCGATTTTGAAGGGACCTACAGTAGCAGTAGCAGCAGGCTTTTAAAAACACTTTTGAATCGTCAAAACAAATAAAAAATAAGAAAAAGCTTTAACCGGTTCGGAATGTAGATTCTACCGAGAAAAACCGGCAAGAAACTTGATAAATACCCGTTTGAAATTGTGTTAATTATAATTAATCAACATTACATTTAAAAATAACAAATGAGTATGATAAACATCTTCTATGAAATCCAGTTATACTACACCCACGCATCATTATCATCTATATAATCTTGTACAGAATAACATGCTTTAGCTATTAAAGACTTTTTAATATACAGTTTAAACTTATTCATTGAAAACTGTAAAAAAATTCTGTGTTATTTTGTTACAAATACGGACACCTTGCCCCAGAAAGGAAACATTAACTTTAGTGTGTTGCTTAGTTTAAGTCTAGTGTTTTTTTTTTTAATTTTCAATTTTATCTTATCGCTTAACACTTTTGAAATATCTTGGTAACGTAGTAAGGAACAAGACTTACTTGGCGTTTGAATAAAATTGTAATCGTGTATAACGACGCGAAAATGATATTGTCACCAAACGAGCCATAAAGGCATGAAATACGTCCACGATATATTCACTGGCATTTTCTACGAATAGATTTAAATTGATGTTTTCTAAGGAGATCTCTGAGATCGAGACTTACCGAAAAACATTTCTAACTTGACTGTTCTTATTTGTCTATATCTGGTACAAAATTAAAAAAAAAACGAACCAACTTTCAATCCCATATGTTTAATTTAAAAAATGTCAAGCAGTGCAAATATGAAAACATTCAAAGGAGATTCGTATTTGTACCGGCTACCGTTGAAATCATGGAGTGTTGGGGCAAAGAGGCCAAAAGGCTCTACCAAGAATTGTCTCCCTGCCTCGTCGAGTCTACAGGTGACCAGAAAACTAGCGCCTACCTTGGCCAATATATCAGTTTGGCCATTCAAAGGGGAAATGTCGCCAGTGTTTTGGTCGCTTCGCCTCATTACAAAGACATCGGCAGATCTTTACGTATTATATAGACTTTTTCGTTGTTTCTTATATTATATTTTATTTTTCTTTTCCCATTATTATTGTCTGTATTGGCCATACGGATATATGTCGTGGTCTGGGTGTTTGTGTTAGTGTTGTGTATGTTTCCGGACTCCCGACACAAGGTCACAAGACCTTAATGGGGGCCGTTGAGTGTGATGCGTTTATTTATCATTTATTAGTATGTGAATATTGTAAATAAATAATAAAAGTAATTTAGATTACTTAAATAACATCCTAATTTAAATTATTTTAATTTTTAAAACTAAACGACTAAACTGATTTTGATGAAAATTCTACGAAATCAATCGGCGTGTATACCCTTTCCAAACATATTCGATGAATCGTTAAACATAGATTTAAAAAAAAAATTCGACAAATTAAAAACCTCTTCCATTTTTGTAAGTCGGTTAAAAATACAGGTTCAATGGCAGCGCGTTATTTTTTCTTGAACAATCCGAAAATCAAAGAGCATTGAATAGAATCTTATAAAAATTAACAAAAACCTGCAATTAACTAGAAACAGCATCAACTAACAGTCTTTTGGAAACACTTCAAGCCAATTATCTTTGAAGTTAAATTAAATTTCTGAAAACACTGAAGTTAAAATAACACACAAACAATAGGCTCGACTCAAGACAAGAGTAATTCCATTATTTTGAAATACTAAAGCACTATTGTTTTTATCTAAAGAATGTTGAGTACTTAATTAAGTAAGACATAGACTAGACGATAGGTCTAATCTTTAGATCTTTTTCTGAAATGCGATTCGCGATCTTGACGGTGTCACCTGAGAAGGGACGTTAGCTCAACTGTAGTGTCAAAATAGTAGGCGTTCTATTATCAAAACATAAAATAAAAATATATAAAGATATGAAAGCCTGTTCGGAGTGTAGATTTTAATCTTCTCTATGATTTTCTTTTTTTTTAAAGAAGATTCTCAATTTAAAAAATTAACGTATGCTTATTTAAATGTTTGTTACTTCAGAAATCCGTCATTTCTTAACCGATTTTGAAAATTCTTTGTTTTAGTTAAAATGATATACTTTTAGATTTGTTACATATAATTTTTATCGAAATCGGATTAGTAGATTATCTATTATTTATTTAAAATATATATTGTTATTATAATTTTCTTTGTATTGTTAATATTAACCATTAATCACTAGTCATGATTTCCTTAGCAACATGGTTGCCTGGTAGAAATCGCTGCTCAGCGATAAGGCCGCCAACTGTACATTAAATACTGTATAATATTATTATATTATTATTTGTATCCTTGGTGTACAATAAAGTATACTTTCTTTCTTTTCTTCCTTTCTTTCTAGATTATTTAAAAACCAAAGTAATCAAAATAATTGGAATTAGTAAGTCATTCAAGCAAAAAATGCGTATTAAATATTATATATTAGAAACTACTTTTTTTCGCTTATGTTTAAAAGATTCATTTAGAAAAACAATATGAAAATTTCACTTCTAAGAAGAGAAAATAATAATATATTTTCAAAATAATACGAAATTCAATATGCTTTTATGACAATGTAAATAAACCACGAGTTGGTAGGTAAAAATTGTCATAATGTTTTCTATTTCTACAGTTTTCTCTTTGCATATCGTCGCTACAGATATGATAGCACGTACATGCAAACTGCCGAACTTTACAGGAGAGACAAAAAATTTCTTTCATTTAAAAATGATTTAGACTAAAGATATTGTCAGATACATTTTAATTATAAAATTATTTGAATATTGTCTTTACTGAGAAAATCTAAATGTATCTAAAAATTTTAACGAAAATTGTTAGTTACGAGGTATCACATTTAGCGACACATAATATATAGTCTCTATTTCTTTACTTGTCTTATTTAGCCGGCAAATATGGTGTATTTCTTTCACAAATGGACGCTGATAAGCAATAATGTGTCAACCCACACGGACTTCATTTTGAGAAAATGGCGTCTAAAGATGTCAAACCTATTCTTACTTAATTTGTTTAAAGAAGTTTATATCCATCTTTGCTTTCCTTTTTTTAAAAAAAGTATAATGAATTAAAAGTACATTGATATATTTAATATATTATCTAATAAAAAGTTTTTCAAATATGAAATTAATGTATTTCTATAATGTATTTCTATAAATTGCAAAATATGGAACGCACTTGAAATACGAAACAATTATTAAGACACTTTTTTCCGTACTTATTTAGTTTATATTACTTGTTTTTTTTTTCTGAATAATGTTGAATAGTTGATGCAGTATCAAAATACATCAATATCTCCGAATTTGACTTTTTGTGGGTTGACACATTATTGCTTATCAGCATCCAAATAAGAGTAAGATAAGAAATTATCGATTGAAAAATTAATATAAGGAAACTAAAACGAAAATTCGTGACTTTCATTCGGGGTATTGTTCCCAAATACAGACAAGTAACGAAAATGAGACTTATGTATAGTCTGCCTTATAAATAAATAAATAAATAAACGCATCACACTCAATGGCCCCCATTAAGATCGCGTGACCTTGTGTCGGGGGTCCGGAAACACACAACACTAACACAAACACCCAGACCACGACAAACATCCGTGTGGCTAATACAGACGTTTGCGTTATCAGGGATCGAACCCGCGACCATTAGCGCTTCAGTCATTTGCTACCACTGCGCCAACGTGTCCGTCAAATGCCTTATTTTGTTTAAAACTTTGTAAGCCGAGCGCAGGTGGAGCGTGTCGTACTATCGTACTTACTATAGCTCGATAGTGAAAATAACCTCATTAATAGATGTTTCTTGTAATGGCAGGTATAATTGTAAGTGGTTAACGCGGTTCACTCAACCACAGCCTGATATATTATTTAAGAACATGTCTCAAGTTTAAATCCCTTTGTATTTTGATCTGTAGCGAGTATGAGTTGGATTTTAAACCCCCGTTTTAGAGAGAGGGTCGTTATAAGTTTCTATATACATATGTACGTCTGTCTATGGCATCACAGCTCATTAACGAATGGACCAATTTTGATGCGTTTTTTTTAGAAAGGTTATGTTAACCAGATGGTTAGTTAATTCATTAAGATCTTTTTAAATGTTTTAAGGTTTTATTTTTTAGTTGTTGAAAAAATAAAAGTGGAAAATAATATTTCTAAAAAAAAACGTGGGGCGCTTCTTAAGAACTGACCCAATGACGTTTCTTAGCTTGTCATGTATTGTCACCAGAACTCAGAGCGTGTGCAAATTTCATCCTAATCAAAGACCGGGAAGTGGGTCAAATTAAGATACCAAGATTTTCTTACATAGTTACAAGTGAAGCTAATAAAAGCGTTTTTAAGAAACGTAGCATAATGTCTATTTGGTTGCTGATAAGCAATAATGTGTCAACCCACAAAAAGTGAAATTCGGAGATATTGGTGTATTTTCATACGGCATCACCTATTAAACATTATTCAATAAAATATAAAGTCTTCTACACTAAATAAGTACGGAAAAAAGTTTCTTAATTAATTGTTTTGAAATTCCAGGTCGTTCCTTATTTTGTAATTTGTACAATAATCTTATATTTTTAAAAACTTTTTATTAGATAATATATTAAATATATCAACCTGATTTTAATTCATTACAGCTTTAATCAAAAAAGAAAAGAAAATATGGTTAAATACTTCTTCAAACCAACTTATTAAGAATAAGTTTGACATCTTTAGACGCCATTTTCTCAAAATGAAGTTTGTGTGGATTGACACAGTATTTATGCAATACTGTGTCAATCCACAGCGTCCATTTGTAATTTGTTTAGTTCATTCTGTACGCATTGTGTTTTTAATAAAGTTTTATTATTATTATTATAATTTACTATACTTTGTAGGATATAACCTGGAGTTGATGCTGTAGTCAAATTAAAATTCAAATTCAAAATATACTTTATCCAAATAGGCTATTTACAGCACTTTTGAATCGTCAAGTTACAGGTCCATTGGTTATAGATTTTTTTTAAGCTACCACCGGTTCCGAATGTAGTCTCTACCGAGAAGAACCGGCAAGAAACTCGATAGGTACTCTTTAAAAAAAAACATAATGGATTTTTATAACATTTGTTTTTTTTGAAATCCTGTGAGAACATCAACGCACATTAGATCCACGCCTCTTTGTCGTCAAAATATTCTTGAATGTTATAATACGCTTTATTTATTAAAGATTTTTTAATGTAGGCTTTAAACTCATTTAGTGGCAAATGTAAAACTGGATCAATGTAAACTGTATCATCTGGACTCAGCAGAACACACAACTTCTCACTAATATACAGCAGAAGTATTTGGGGCACGTTTAAAGGGTCTCACTGAGTACATTGTCGAGGGTTTTTTTTTAATTATTTTAATTAATTATACACTAATGAGCTAGAATGAGGCTGAAGTTTTGTTATCAAAAATTATTCTGATAATTAAATTATTACTTCATAATTAATAGGAATTAAATATTGTATATTCAATTAAAATATGTCTGAAAAGTTTTAGGTACAACTAAATTAAATCATATTGCAGTTAAAAAAATGCCCGTAAATGTTCTATTCATATGGTTACCTACCTCTCGGTTTCACTTGCGTTTGTGGGTATTGCTTCGCTCTTATGAGTCGTAACATGATATAATATAGTCTATAACTAGGCTTAATACACCAGCTATCCAACGCAAAAAGAGTTTTTCAAATCGGTTCCATAGTTTCAGAGATATTAGATACAAACTTTCAAACTTAAAAAAGGATTTTAGCTCTACATTAGTATAGATTTAAGTAAAATTAATGATCGCTGATATATTTACTTACAGATATATTTTATGTTAAAAATATTTATTACATATTTTATATCTAATGTCGAAATACTTTTTGTCCAACCTATTTATATAAATGCTGATAAGCAAAAATGTGTCAACCCACAATAAGTCAAATTCGGAGATATTGATGTATTCTGATAACGCGTAACATATTTAACATTATTCAAATAATTTGAAATAATCTAAACTAAATAAGTATATTTTGCAATATACAATAACCTAATATATTGAAAAAATTATTATTGGATAAAACTCTTTATTATACTAATGTGAAATTAATTATTCCTTTTATCAAAGTAAAAAAGAAATCGATATATAAGGTTTATATTCAAACACATTTATTGAGAATAGATATTACTTCTTTAGACGCCATTTTCAAAAAATAGAGCCCGTATGGCTTGACATAGTATTGCTTATCAGCAGACAGACATACTTCAGTGTCATAGGAAGAGTAAAAAATAATTATTTAGAACAATGTCACATTTAAGAATAACAATTAGTCAGTACTTTAATTTGACGTTTAAACACTCCTAAAACAATGTTTGAGACGCCAGTAAATAAAATTTCCACCAATAAATAAAATTAAAGCGTTGTTTCCACCAATTACGGTCATAATTCAAACTCGTAAACGTAATCGTCTCGACGTCCATTAGGAGTGAATTCCGATATCTTCCGTTTCAAACTTCGTAATTTCTTCTCAACTTTATAATATAATTTTAACAACTTTTTATGCTTTTCAAATAGTATATTAAATAGTACTAGCTCTGACTTCGGCTTCGTTCGTTATACTTTTGATTTTTAAACGTAATCGTTTCGACGTCCATTAGGAGTGAATTCCGATATCTTCCGTTTCAAACTTCGTAATTTCTTCTCAACTTTGTAATATAATTTTAACAACTTTTTATGCTTCCAAATAGTATATTAAGTAGTACTAGCTCTGACTACGGCTTCAGTCGTGTTAAGTTTGATTTTTAAATGTAATCGTCTCGACGTCCATTAGGAGTGAATTCCGATATCTCCCGTTTCAAACTTTGTAATTTCTTCTCAACTTTGTCATATAGTTTTAACAATTTTTTATGCTTTGTAAGTAGTATATTAAATAGTATTAGCTCTATATACGGCGTCACCTGCGTTAAGTTTAAATTTTTTAAACAAATTTTGAAACACCGTTTCACTCCTTTTGGGGTAGAAATTTTTTAAATCCGTTCTAAGCTGATATCAACTAGCTGTCTCATTGAAAAAACTTAGCATAATTGTAAAGTACCGTATCCGTATGAGATAATATCTACTATATTTGATTTATCTATGAAATGGATACGCTTTAAAACATCACGCCACATGTGTGACAACACATTGGTAAACCAGCGAGGCACGTCTTGTTTAGTTAAAATATAATCATTCAATTAATTCCACACAGAAAATTTAAAAAAATAACTGTAAAATAAAAAAAAGTAGCCATCAAAGTAAAAGCGAACAGCACAAACAAATTTCTAAATCGAATTAAAAATTGTAAGCTCATAAACATATTTAAAAAGTTAACTAGCAAGTGTACGAAAATGTAAAAGCCACTTTAAAAATAACCACAAAAATATCGTATCACTTTGTAAAATGAGTTCAAATAAAACTGGTACCGTGAGTTGTTGGAGAGCAAAATACTAAAAACATTTCAAAATGATGTCAACGATTTTACGTTATTTGATTTCGTAATAAAATTGGAAGAATTTCAATTTTATGTTGATCATAGTTTATAGCACTAAGTGGATTTTATGAATAATTCGGATAACGCTTCAGTTTATATACTAGAAATATTTAGGGGTGTTGTCTGAATAAAACGAGAGAGCTTTTCACCTCATTTTATTAGTATTTACTACTCAAAAGATATATCGAATAATTACTAGGTCATCCGTGCGAGTATTTTTACACGTAGTAATTAGTAACATGATAATTTTAAACAGTATTTTTTATAACTTAGATTTTGAGTTACTATTTAATTTTCTTCATAAGAGTGTAAAATAATCTTCAAAATGGCGTATCAATATTAAACGAGATATTTCATATAGATAAAAAAATACCTTTGAGAAATAATATACGTATATAGTTTGAAGCAATACCATACAGGTGTTATTAGATGAAAATTCTCAGAAATATTGATAATAAAAAGATATATACTATGATATACACGCAGTACATACATATATTTAAATAGCCAAATGAATGAAGATACGGTTTAGATCTACAAACCAGTTTTAATTGGCACACAAAGAGAAATAAAAAATCTAATATCTATACTAATATTATAGAGAGATAACTTTTTGACATGGTGCCATCGTCTCGCTTTTACCATCGCATTCTTCGCCTCAAGACTCGACATCATCCACACCACTTGGATGCATGATCGATATCCAATGTGCTAGCTTCACGATCTTTTTTTTCGCGTACGTACAGGCTGTGAAATGATCTACCTCCTGAGGTTTTCCCAGAGCGGGGAATATAATTTGGGGGTTTTCAAGCGTCGAGTGTATAGACACCTGGTGTTGCAGATGTCCATGGGCGATGGTAACCATTTAACATCAGGTGGTACTATTTGCTCGTTTTCCCCACATTTATTATAGATATATATAAAAATGTACGTGTATATATTAAGGAAGGTTGTAGATTATATTACATTATACTACAAGTTATAGACAGTGATCAAATGTTAGAAAGCTGATGTGTTAGGCCTAGTTATAGGCTGTATTATATCATGGTATGACTCATAAGAGCGAAGCAATAACCATAAACGCGAGTGAAACTGCGAAAGTTAGCTAGTCACATATAAACTAAACAACATTTAAGCCACCTAAAAATACGTAAATACTTATATTGCTTTTGAAATAAACGAATTTTGTGCTCTCACAGAGCTATTCGAAAAAATCGTGAAGCATTAAAATGATTTTACATTTTCCGGAATTTACTAAATGCGAGGACTGTTTCGGAGTATTATTGCACTATATGATCTCGGAATACCGAAAATATCCCGAGGCGAAATATACTGAACTATAAATTTTATAACTCCACAGCGAAGGGGCAATATTTATTATTGGGTGCGATGATATGATGAGAGAATTTATTTGGAAAATCTTAATAGGTTTCTTTTAATGCTTTGGTAAAACTTTTAGTTTGTGTGATTAACTGAAGATGCAAAATCTAAATGGGAATTTACATTCCCTTATTGAACGTCAAGAAAATAAATCTACCACGATTTCGGTGAAGTATAACCTCAGACCTAAAGAAACCGCGAAATAAACTCACCGGGACTTTTTTTATATTTTTTTGGACAACGTATGTAATATATTGAAACAGTCTTGAAGCGATCGCCTTTTTCCCATGGTGTGGTATCTATGAAATCTTTAATACCATAACACTCAACGTTTCTTTATAATGTTTTTGGATTTTGCTATAGAAGCATTTTGAACATTTTCTGGGATTCCGTTGTCAAATGTTATATATATAAGGTCTTGTTCCTTGTGCCAACCAATTTCAATTAATATTAGGCGAGAAATACACTTGTAAGTTTTGCTCGCAGACTTTAGTGGCAAAGGTTTACTTAAGCTATTTCTGATTGATTTAAACTTGAAAGAATTTACTTTAAGAAGCTTATATGTGACACTCACACCCTTCGTAACTACTTATGACGTAAGCGTTACTAGGGTACAGAGTTGTTTTGTAACGCTTTTGAGAATAAGATATGTAATTCTCGCTATAGATTTAAAAAACAATATGTATCTACGAAATTTCATTTATGTGGACGACACATTTATACCGATACCGATACGGAGAAATAATTTTGATAAAAAAATTATGGGACTAATCTAATCTAAAAAATAAATATCCCTTAAGAAATGATGGAGTCCTGAAAATGAAACTCGCGTACCCAGATTTTTTTAAAATAAATAATTCAAGCTCAATCGATCTCTTACAAAATTCGCCTATCGCCAATCGATTAAGTTATAAGTACAAATTTTGTGAAAATTTCAACCATATGTTTTACAGTACATGCTTTACTGTTTTATACTCGAGCAGACAGACGACCTACGCTTAATAAGAGGTGACATTTGATATAGATTAAAATATTACAGTATATTTTTTAACGACCGGCTGTCGCAGGCGAAGTCGCGTATACAACAAATGTTCCGATTAATTTCTTAATAACACAAATCTCTTTAATCTTGACGAAATGTTCTAACAATTGAAATCAACATCAAAAGACAAACAATTGATTAAATAATAGGGAATGTTTCGAAGCCGTATTATTTATTGTCTTTGAAAGTAATTACTATAAATAAAATAGGAATCGATAGGAAAAAGTCGTAATAAAAGATAACGATGATTTACAAAAACATAATAATATGGTAACTCTTACATTACACGCAGATACAACCACTCACGCACACATTCACACACATTAATGACTCGCTGATTATAGTCGAGTCGAATAAACGACTGCGTTTGCTACAAGGCAAGAATTAAGTATCAAAAATACGGCATATACAGTAAATTCATTCGGTTGTAAAAGCAATGATAAACACATTATGTAAATCTTATGAAAATTTTTAGGAAAAACGTATTAATATTTTTCATCATTTTAAATCCTTGAGAAAGTCTGATAGCAATTTTTATTTTTAACTTGGAAAAATAGTATTAATCTTAATTCTTCACAATTAATTATATTTCCCCGTATGTCGATAAACACAAATTCTATACCAACTAATATTATAAAGAGGTAATCTCTGAAACTACTGTTCGATTTGAAAATGCAGTATGCATTGGATAGCCTGTTTATTGAGAAAAGTTAAAATAAATAATAAATAAACGCATCACACTCAAGTTATAGGCTATATTACATCATGCTACGACTCATAAAAGCAAAGCAGTAACAATTGAAACAACTAAGGGCATTAATAAATAAATGAATACCTTTACACAGGGAATGCATGCAAATAGAAATAATGCAAACTGCCGTGTTACAAAAGTTAACAGCCGCAATAAATACAGAAGCATTGAAGTTCACAAATGAAATACAATCTTCAGCGACAGAAAGTTAAACATATGAAACTAAAATTCACAGCACCGCAGGCACAACAACAGAAAAATTTGTACCGATCCTTTGTTTTGTACACGCCAGCGTAGAACAATAGTGACGTGGAAAATAGAGAGAAACAAAACAGGATCAAAACAATTTCGCGGTTTAAATGTTTGGATCAAAGAGTTAAATCGTTTTTTTTTTTCATGTTTAAACTTGTCTGTTGTGACGTCAATACGGAATAACTCGATGTACTGATAATACAGAGTGGTAACTTAAAAAAAAAATTTATAACCAATGCACTTGTAACTTGACGATTCAAAAGTGCTGTAAATAGCCTATTTGAATAAAGTATATATTGAATTTGAATTTACATTATATCATTATTCATCCTAGTATATATAAAATACTAGTCGTCCCTTGTGGTTTCACTCGCGTTTATGGTTATTGCTTCGCTCCTGTAAGTTGTAGCGTGATGTGATGATACTCTGGCCTGTCAGTCTTTTGCTAGCTATGCTAGGCATCGTCGGCCAAAGTGGCATTCTGTAAGCCAAAATCCTATAAAAACTAGCTGTCCTTTGCGGTTTCTTAGCATGATGTAATATAGCCTATAGAATTTCTCAATAAATAAACTAACATAAAAATAATTTTTCAATTCGAACCAGTAGTTCCTGAGATTAGCGCGTCCAAACAAACAAACTCTTCAGCTTTATAATATTAGTACAGATTAATTCGTCATTTTATCTCTTTTTCCCATTCGATAATTTTAAACAAGTAATTAATTAAAAAAATGAAAAACCCGGCTGCGAAACTAGACTAAAACCAGTTCTGACTAAAAGCCTATACGTGAGAATCGTTACGTAAACTTTAAATCGTTATAGATTCTAAACGGTAATTCCGATTGAAAAGTGATAACTATAAGAAAACTTAAAATGATTTTTACAAGCTTTTATTTAACTTAATTTTGAACCATATATGTATCTTCTACGATATTATAATTTTGTACACATGCTTAGTTTAGATGACAATATATGATAAGGTGTATGACGTCATCCTAAATGCAACATGGCGGCACACTTAGGATTAGTTATTTTAAGGCATTCCCACAATATGGGTTCAAATGAAAGGGCTTGCTAAGAACAACATGAAAAATAAAGTGACGTCACTCTAAATCTAACATGGCGGTTATTTTTAATGCGTTGCTGCAATAATGGTTTCAAATAAAAGGGCTTGCTAAGAATAACTCGAACAATAATGTGATAACGGTCTAAATTCAACATGGAAAAATTTTAAAAAGACGGACTAAGTTTTTATGTTTTCCTACAATATAGGTATCAAATGAAAGGACTTGGTGAGAATACGAAAGCAAGTTAAAACAAAATAAGTTGAGGATCGTAAACTTCGTTGCTCCGATTAATCTAAAATTTTGGAGCATCTAAAAGAGTACCTAAATGTATTAAGGTGGGTCATAAATAGTAATCCTCTATAGCGTGACGTAATAGTAGATAACGATATAAAAAATATATATAATATATTGGCAGCGAAAATTCAAAAGTAAAAAAAACATTTAAAGTAAAAAAAAATGGTTTTAATAACAACTTTATTTAAACACGCTAAAAATAATAAAATAAACTTTTCCTTTAAAAGTTTTACTATCAACTTATAACGTCATTTTTACATAATTTTTATGCTATAAAAGCCTAGAGAATATACCCTTTCTAACATAAAAATAAATAATTAAATACATAAAATCCCCGATGAATTCATAACCTCCATTTTCGAAAGTCGGTTAAAAATCACGATCTGTACAGAATTAAAGTATAATTGCATGAAAACGTTTTGTCCGAAAATTACACGAACATTTGTATGAAACTAGATTTTTCCAGTTTTGTTAGTTATTCTTCAATTGTACGCTAATCAAAATTTATAATAGAAAACGTAACATAATACCATTATTTTTACTCTCTCATACATACATATTACATACATTAGAAAAATCTGTTGTAATAATATTCAGAATTATCTCCATCGAAAGATAATGTTATGGATCTCCTGATATTTAAATAATATTGTAACTTGAAACAAATTTACATTCCAAAATAACTAGCGCAATTACCAATGCAAATTTAAGTTTTGTTTGGCATAATTTCCTTGATTAGAATTTCGTTTTATCCAGCTTTGTAGTTTACATTAATACTATTGGTTTCATCCAGTTTTAGGGTTACTTCTCCGCTCCTATTCATTACAACGTGATATTGTGTGGAAGCGAATATGCAATACTGTGTCAAGCTAATGGCGTCTCAAGATATCAAATCTATTTTTAATCCATTTGTTTGAAGAAGTGTATAACTATTTTTTGTTTTCTTTTTTGATAAAAATACTCGTATATAAAATAAAAGCAGATTGGTGTAAGTTCTTCATAATATATAAACGATTATAATATATTGCAAAATGTGGAACACGATTAAATATACGAAACATTAAATTTAGATACATTTGTCGTATTAATTTAGATTGGATGACTGGAATTTTTTTTTTTAAATAATATCTACGAATTTTATTTGTGTCTCGACATATCATTGCTTATAAGCATCCGTATAGCCTATAACGTTTCCCAAAAACAGTCTATTTATCGCAGAAATAATTTTTCAAATTAGTCTGGTAATTCGTGAGGTTAGCGACTTCATTAAAATGAATTCGTCAGCTTTATCGATGTAACTAGCTTTTATGTTAATATGGATTTTATTATAAAATATTACGCATATATCTGTAAAATTTGTCTTTTTAAAAGAATGTACCTTTCAAATGAAACCATAATTTTAGAAATATGTTTAGTAGTTACGAAATTTACTTTAGATTTAGATTATATTGCTGTGAATAAACATGATAGAATCTTTGGGTAAAATAAAAACACTTCATAGTTAAAATATATAATTATAAATATAAAAATTATATTGCCTGCTTGTAACATAATCATGGTTAAATCGAAGGGTCGATTTTATTACAATATTGTAATATTATTATATATATAAAGAAGTCAATTAATGGTTCGGTAACCTAAATATTAATAGTTAGTAAAAATAAATTGAAAACATCTTTACACTCTGTTCTACTTCAAATTGAAAGTATACATATTAACTTTATAAAGAGGAAAGATTTGATTATTTATTTATTTGCATTTAATAGGTTCTGAAACTACTAAACCGATTTATGAAATTCATTAACCATGAAAATCCTACATTATCCCTGATGAACATAAGCTATAGAAATTTATAAATTATTGTAAGATATAGTTGTTATAAAACCGTGACTAGATACAAATATGAAATAAACTTGAATTGAGGTACTGTTGAATACATTAAAAACTATATCCCCTCATAAATAATACTTCCGTTTTCTGCTTGTAATACAAAATTGTTACGTTACAAAACATTTTCTCATAAAGTTAAACTACTAAAACTCTATCGGAAGCGCTGTACTCCATCATGTTGCTTTCAACTTGAGTTAAAAAGTTTAAAAACTTGTAGGAAATAATAACCGCCGTTGAATCATGGTGGTGTTCCGCGAGGTTCAATATTGGAGCCGGTTTTATTTTTCTTTTACATTAATGACAAAATACTTTGAAGTTGATAATAAAAAATATACCTAAATATGACATATTTAATTGTTCTGTAATACATTGAAATTTATTCAACATAATATAACAAAATAAAGATTTCAAAATTCATTATAATTAGTGTACATATAAAATTACTGCTTTAAGCATTATAAATAAATAACAATTTATATTTTAAATATTCAATTATTTAGTTTGATTAATAAAACTGACTTCAAGTTCGTGAATTTATATCCTTCACTGTCTGGATTTTAAAGATTGTTTTTTTTTTTTTATTTATTCAATACATATTATGTAAATATTTAAAGCTTTGATACTAACGGTAATATTTGTATCGGTAGTAACAAATAAAATAAATTTTGCCAATTCATGCATTATTTTAAATTATTAAAAGCTTTATTAATAAATAGTTTCTAAAGCAATATTTTTTTACAGGTATTGAACCCACGACAGCAATGTCGGAGGGGCAACGGTGTTTGGGGATTGTCGTGCTCCTCATCCACACTGTCATCGGTACTGGCGAAGGTATGTATATAAAATGTTCAAGTCAAATCCATTGCTGAAACAAATAATCTGATGTGGACATCATGCGAAATCCTGGTGTTCTTAAAAATATACGTATATAAGATGTAGCAGATAACCGCTCTGAATAGAAATTTTCAACGTTATTTATTTATTCTTTATTGCACACCAATACAAAAAAAAATAGAAAAACATACTTAAAATAGGTACAAGGTTGCTGTAATTGGAACGCGAAAACAGCGATCTCTTCCAGGAAACTTTTGGACAGAGGACTAGTCATAGAATATTGGGAAGGAGCTTAAAAATTAAAATTGATAATTTTTATACACAATAAATATATTTACAAAAAAGGTATATTAGGTATATATTATTACACATATACACAGATACATACGTGTATAATAATCTACGGAGAATACTAATATTTGGATCAAGCAAGTCACATAATAATGTACGTGTACACATTACGACGAAAAACCTAAATAAGTACTATTACGATTAAAATTATTTATTTTCATCGCACAACAAGTTTATAAAATTCTATTTTATTAAAAACGTGTGGCTATATACGGGAGAAAGTTTGGCTGTTTTTTATTTATTCACTAATTGGTTGGAGGGAGAATGATCCTAGATATATTTGACTAAAATTTCCTATTTAAAAATCAACAACTTTCCTATGTTAATGTACTTATAAACATAAAAAGCTACATATTTATAAGCTAGAAGTTTTTCAAAGAATTCTATTCAAATTTAACACAGAATAAATTCAAGAGTATTTAAATGTAAGTCTTAGAAATAAGTTTAGTGCCAATTAAAGTTTTATATTTCCTTAAAGTCGAATGAAAAAAATCTAGAAAAGCCGCGCAAACCCCCAAGATGTATACACCGCATTGCTGCAGTTTCCGCTCCAGATCCTCTCATTAGCAATCTTGGCTTACTGGCACGTTGATAGGCTTAATAGCCCCAGGCGTAATTTTGTTTAAGCAAAAATTTTTATAATTTAATATAAATGGTAAATACAGCTCAGCTGCGAATTTAGAATTAATTTCTATTGAGAGAATGAAATATTATGTTTTTTTTAGTACAGTTAGTAGTTTTACCTGGAGTTTTAATAATCAGTGGTCTTATAGACTTTGACGTGCTGTTTTAAAACTTTCTCATCTCGTATTTTTTTGGATGCGCCGCCATATTGGGAAAATGGCGCCTAATAGCAGTTGTTAGACAGGATCTTCTGTATTACATATTATTCGATGAAAATAGTTATCTAATAAATGAAGCTATAGAAAATTTCCTTTACTTTATGTCGATTTTTTTTTTGTTAAAATAGTTTAAGTGTAATAGCGCCGCAAAGTTTATTCAGTAGGAGTTTTCAGCAACAAAGAATTACTAACTAACTATTATCAAAAAGTTTATGGTAAATTATTAGGATTAAGGGTATATGAAAGTACATATATTTAAAATTTTCACCCGCGTTCATATTTATTGCTTCACTCCTAAGGATTGTAGCGTGATTTTTTATATCTTATAACATTTCTTAAAAAAAAAAACTAACGAATCTTTAGCTTTATATAATAATAATTCATATAAATACTTTGGATTACAATAACTAAGACTTTAAGTTAAAAAACTTCATATTTAATATAACGGGTGTTATCGCGATAACTAATGGTAGTAATACCTTTTTATTGCCCGACGTTTCGACGGAGTTGCATTCGTCGTGGTCACTGTGTCAGCTCGTGTATTACTACCATTAGTTATCGCGATGAGACCCGTTATATTAAATATGAATAGTATAAATCACGAAAGTTTAAAATATGTAATTAAAAAAACTTATTCTTAAAATCAAACTTCATAACTGATTTGGTTAAAATTTCTAAGGGAGCGATCTGAAAGTATATCATGAGAAACAAAAATAATTTTTAAAATCGATTAAGAAATAAATGGAGTTATGATAATAATGACATAACAAACATAAAATACGTTACCAATTGAGAACCATCTTTCGTTTTGATTTGGTTGTAAATTCTTACATACAAACGTAAATTCACGATATAAATTCGATATATTCTGAAGGCATCATCAATATTATGGACGAAGAGATGTAAAATAAAATCACGCATTATTATACTCATATTTGGATGCTGATAAGCGATAATGTGTCAACCATAAAAAGACGAATTCGGAGATATTGATGTATTCTGATAATGCATCGTGTAATTAGAATTACTCAACAACTTTTAAAGTCATAAAAGTTCCATATTTTGCAATATAATATCATGTACTTAAAAATATTTTTTTAGAAAAATAACTTTTTTTTTCATCAATTTGCTTTTAATTTATTATACTTTTTATCGAAATACAAAACAAAATATGGATGTACGAGTATATATCTTCAAACAAATTTATCAAGAATAAATTCGACATCTTTATACGCCATTTTCTCAAAATGAAATCCGTGTGATTTTTCATAGTATTGATCATCGGCGTCCTTTTATTCAACTGACTTAGGCATTACACTCTTAGTCACTTGCTTGGCGTTGTGTTTTACACTTGTTGTATCCTGCGGCCTCACTTGCGATATAAATATGTTGCCCATTTGCTTATGCAAAGTATAAACTACGTTCATTATTATTTTCTGTCACAGTGTGCAGAATTGTAAAACGTATACTGTAATTCGTAAAATCGTGCTTATAATGATGAAGAAAAGCCTACTTGTGGAGTATATTTTAATTTTAATTTTGATATCCCTTAAGATAATACTTCTTCAGGCAATACTTTGATGATCGCATAATGTCTACAAAACAGCTAAATGTTCTACAACAAATTTCGAAGAGCATAACCATATAGAGAATTTTCATCAATACGCGGACGAAGTTGCAATCGGTTATCAAAAACAAAAACGCATCAAACAATTTTTTGAATCTGAAAAACTACCTAAATACGTACAAACGATGAAATAACAAGACACTATATATAGTATATGCTTTTATTGCTACAAAAGTCAAACGGGATGGCTCATCGGCTTCGTATAATCACATCTATAAATTCTGATTACTCTCACGGGCTGCGAGTTATTTGACACTTTATATTGAACTAACAGTGTCACATTATAGTTACATTGTTATATCGAAAGGGGGTATATAATGTGAATCTGTAGTATGTTTTGTAACCGACTTCAGAAAATAACGTGAAAACAGCATTTAAATCTTTACTTCTTACTAATTAGGTTACTTGTAATGAATTTGTTTTAAAGATCAGTTAATTTTTTTAAAACATGATCTTATACGATTAAACTTGTTATTTATTTTAGTAGTAATTGCAATTGTTTATATAAATATATTTAACCATTACCGAAAATAAAATTGAGCGGTTTTGATAAAACATTGTTTTTAATAGATAACGATAAGAGTAAAATTGCCATTTGTACTTAATGTAATACAATTACTCGATTTAGTGTTTGTATATGTACTTATACCATAAATATTTACTAGTTGTCCCTTGCAATTTCACTTGCGTTTATGGTTACTGCTCGCTCCTATGAGTCGTAACATTATGTAATATAAGCCTTAAGCCTTCCTCAATAAATAAACTATCTAGCTATTTTTTTCATACAAACAAGCAAATTGTTTAGCTTTATATTATAGTATAGATTAATATAAATTAACTAAAAAAATCAAAAATCCGACTGCATAGAAAGTAAACCAAACTATGTAATAAAAATTAACTTTATGAAAAAGTAAAAAGGAAAAAAACACAAATAAATCCAGTAGTCGAGAGTTTAGTTATTAAATAAGTATACCATTGAAATAATTTGGCGATCTATACATTTAAAAAGAAAGTATTCTAAAAGGGAACATAACGACTTCAATACTGGCCAGTATTAGAAAGCCGGATTTTTGATGACAAAGAATGTTCTCGAAATTTCGTAACTTTCAAAGGTGCCTTAAAATTGATAGGAAATATGCGCGGAAAATGCTCAAGCGTGGTTAATAGGAAAAATTTGAACACATCAGCTTGAATTCAAAGTGCTAAATTTATGATTCATCCCTTGCTTTGGGATAAAGCGAGGAGATATTCACATTATGCAGAAGATTCTGGATGCACATTCATTTTTCGCTGTAACGTCGCGTCTGTTTACTTACACTTGTCTAAAGACACAATTCTGTGTCTTTCGGATTTCACGTTATGCAAAGAACAAGCTTAAAAATTTATAGATCTTTAGATATTAAAATACTATGACGCCGATGTTATGTAAAACATTGATGTCTTGGAAAAAAAAATAGTCGAGTTATTATGGAACAGTTTTAAAAATATAAAAATATATAATTATTATTATATTATTATTATATTATATTATTATATTATTATATTTACCTTAGGTAGTCTTTTGGGAGTATTTAGTTTTTAAAGGTAGCATTTAGCCATAATACAAAAACTTTTTGTATTTTTATATATGAAAAATAATAACTGTTTTCTATTTTTACCTTAAACTAAATAAAATGCAATAAATTACTAGATTATAATGGACCTTCGAGCAGGATATTTGCCTTATTAAAAAAAACAATAATGGAATCGAGACTATTTGTATACAAAGTAGTGGGTTATAGTTTTAATTAGAATGGTGTTATTAGTCTTAAAACTAATGTAATAGAATAATTTTATTTGTTTTCTTGTTTCTTGGAATACATAATTCTCATAAAACAAAGTAAAAGTTAAATTAGGAAGAAGCAAAGTACAAGAAAAGATCCTAATTAATTCGACTCTCCTCTGAGAAAATGTACATTGTTAATATTATATTAGAAAAATAATTTCGAGTCGAAATACACTAGGATGCCTAGCGGCTTTGCATGCTTGGTATGTGAAATAGTAGCTTATATTCTATCGTAAAGGCTATGTTACAGTTTCTTCAAAATCTGATCAGCGGTTCGTAAAAGATTCAACAAACATCCAAACACACGTCCTTCATCACAAACTTTCACTCTTATAAATGAATGCTGATAAGCAATAATATGTTAACCCACAAAAAGTCAAATTCGGAGATATTGATGTATTCTACGAATGCGTCACTTATTTAACTATTAAAAAACGTTTTAAATCATCTAAACTAAATAAGTACGGAAAAAAGTTTCTAACTCAACGTTTCGAATTTTCATACTTCCATATGCAATTTATACAATAATCCCATATATTTGAAAAACTTGTTTTTAGATAAAAAATTTAATTATACCAATCTGGTTTTAATTTCAAATACCTTTCATCAAAATAGAAAAGAAAAAATGGATATAAAGGGTTAATTTTTTAACTGGGCGTGGTAGACAAAATCCGAAACTATAAGGAATACCGAAAAATACTTGAAAAACCAATTTTAATAAAAACTAAAACTGTATCATTAGTTTTTCGAAAAATTCGTTTGTCTAGCCAGGAATTAAATCTGTTGATTTTGATAAAAAAATCGCACCTATATTATTGCATCATCTTGCCAAAAGTTGATTCTTAATAAACTAACCCTGTTAATGTCTTTAAACAAATTGATTAAGAAATGGTTTTACATCTTTGGAGTCCATTTTCTTAAAATGAAGAATGATTGGGTTGATACAGTATTGATTACCAGAGTCAAAATAGTAATAGGATTTTAAATCTTCGAAAAAAGTATATTTTTTAAAAGAAAACACTTCAAGAAAGATCAGAAAATCTCGACTTTGTACAAAAAAGTCAATAAAGATCCGGTAATAAAAAACCGTTTATTGAATGCCGAGTTGACTTTGAGAATGCAATAACTACACCGATAAATTTAATACGCTCTTAACGCGCGCCGGGGAAAATACTGAGAGCTTTATTTGTTTACTAACGTGTTTAACTTAACTGTAGAATACGCAGTACTGTTTATTTGTGAAAAAAATATTAACTCTTATAATAATGATGATTTATCTGCTCGAATGCAAGTTTGTAATGGTTCTAATTGAAAAATATATAAATAATTTTTAAATATATCTTTATTTATTTAATATTTTATTATGGTTACGTCTCTCTGCAATTGAGTATGTTGTGCTATGAAACCTTTTTGTTTTATTATATTATTTAAGTGTTTAGTGTGTTGGTTTTTTTTTTAAAGTAAGTGGGTTGACGTCTGGATGTCTAAGGAGAGACGTTGATTTTTATCTTTAATTTATCGGATTTAAAATAATATAAGTTGCTGTATGTTGTATGTAAATGCCTGCATGCTCATGTTGTGCAGCATCTGACTGCCGTTTCGCTGCATGATCCGCCGTCGAGTTACTAACAAGAACGACACAGGAGCCTTACTGCGTAGACTTGGTGAGAGGACTCTTTGACAAGATTCTATGGACCCGGCCCTGAAATCTGTTTTCTGAATAAACTACAGAAATTTTACTTTTGTGAATAAATATTTTGTTACGTATTCCCGTGTAGTTTGGAATTCTCATGCTCAACGTAACAACGAGTCAACATATTCTACCATTTTGACGAGCTAATTTTTAAAGTAAATATGTATAATTTAAGGTGTTATGTGATAGTTAAAATTCGATTCTAGTAGTAAAGTAAGTAAAACGTAACGTAATAAATGGGCCGCTAGTGGATAAAGGTCTCTTCTTCTATTAAGGAGAAGGTTTATAACTTAATCCACCATGCTACTGTACAACGAATTGGCGGATATATATGTGTCAGAATTTTTCTTTGCATATGTAGGTTTTTTCACTATAGCTCGAGATTAAACACAAATTTAGCTCTTGAAAAGTCAGCGGTGCTAGCCGGGGTTTGAACCCGCGATCATCAGTTGAGATCGACGTATTCTAACCACTAGGCTATCTGGCCTCGATTCTAGTAGGACTGAGTATTTCAATGTATATAATAAATATTTCAATTACTTGCATTTTAAAGAAGAAAACGGACTTAAAATAAGTAATTTCGTTTACTTGGATAACATAATTTTTCCAGTTATTTTTATTTTAAAATCAAACAAAGTTTTCCAATAATCAAATTACATACATAAAAAATCTCTCACGAATTGAGAAGCTCCTCCTGTTTTGGAAGTCGGCTTAAACTATCTTGACGATGAATTAAAACATCGTGAGTGTCATAAAAAATCAGAGGTCTGAATTAAGAATCAATGTTAAACGGCGGCTTGGCTCATTAAAGAATGTATCGTTCTTAACACCAAAGGAAATCTTTGTCCAGCTGCAGGATATTCACTGTATATGACTCTACTTCACTCTTTTCAATTTAATCCAAACTAATATTATAAAGCTGAAGCTTTTTTTATATATTGGCTATTTGAACGCGCTAATCTCAGGAACTACTGGTACGAATTGAAATTTTCTTTTTGTGTTAGATAGTTTATTTATTAAGGAAAGCTATAGGCTATATTACATCACACTACGACTACGAGCTTAGTAGTAACCATAAACGTGAGTGAAAACGCAAGGGACCGCTCGTTTAATAAATTGTGAACGTAAATAAGAATTTTTAAAGAGATTTGATCGATGTAGTTCATGTGGTAATTAAATAATAGAATTACATAGAATATTATCTGTTCTTGCATATATTATCAAAATCAAAATCAAAATATGCTTTATTCAAGTAGGCTTTTACAAGCACTTTTGAATCGTCAATACAAAAACAAAAGAAAACTAAACACTAATTAATTAATTAATTTACCACCGGTTCGGAATGTAGATTCTACCGAGAAGAACCGGCAAGAAACTCGATAGTTACTCTTTTTAAAAGTTTTACAATGGGTACATACATTTATGAGTTACAAATATATTAAATACCCTGTGTGAATCCAGCTTATACTAAATCCAAGCATGTTTATCATCTATATAATCTTGAACAGAATAATATGCTTTAGCTACTAAGGATTTTTTAATATGTACTTTAAATTTATTTTTTGTAAACTGTAACACCTGTACCTGAAATCTTATTATAATGCTAAATTGTCATAGGTTTTTATTATAATAAACGACACAATAACTATTTGAGGTTTGATTTTCAAGGTCATAACCAAAATAATAACCCTTCAAAGTTGACACGTTCTGCAGACAGATCAATGGAACTGAACTTCCTTTATGATTATAACTGGTATACACGACATAGACATATAAACGTCGTAAAAGTGGCATTAACATGATTCATATCCATTCAGTGAAGAGAATTCAGTAAGGCGTGTCTACACGTCAAATGTGCCACGCCTTGGTAAATATATTAACGCACTCGTAAGATTAATGCTGAGAATTGTCAACTATATTTTTTGTATCTTTGTGGATACTAATCCAGTTTTAAAACTTCTAGAAGAGCGCTTTGAAAATTAGAATTGAAATGAATTTAGAAAATATGTGTGTGAAATTTTGAGATTAGCGGATAAATCGATTCGCAGGAGAGCGTGGTAAATTAGGTATTACGCCTCTTTTTTTAAATAGAAGATGTGATTTAGGCTTTGACTCTTTTAAACAATAGAAAGAATTTGCTTAGTTCTTTAGGTTATGCTGTAAAATTTTAGAAAATAAACTGGAGTACTTCTCGCCCACTAGTAGGGAGTGCTCGAGTGTATTCACACTCAAAAATGACACTCAATATGTTTCTTAATACTTCTTTAGTTTGAGTGTCTTTTATGTTGTTCTTCTTACAAGGTCATATTTGACTTTTTTCTAGAAATCGAAGGTATTAAAGACACAAGCATACGAGGAAAAATATAGTTAACGTGTTTACCCATAGCTTTTGTAGCGCCTAGAGCAAGTGTTGCAAAGGGTTTTATTATTTCGCCTTAAGCCTTTTTATTCCTGTAATAAAAATGCACAAAACTCTATGGCGTGGTTATTTCGTGTGGAAAAAGAAATTTTAAGTGTTCACGTTTTTGAAGCGTTTACGTATTCGCATTTCATTTAGGCTTTTTATAAAAGACTTTTAAAATTCAAGTCTTTTGATGTGAATATACAGTTTTTCGAGTTTTTTTTTTTTTTGTAAACTTTTTAATTTTCAAGAATAAAGCACTTAAAGTTGGTAGTAGTAGAAATATTTCACCGATCATTAAATAAAAGAGGTTGTAATGTTTCTTATCTTGTTAAAACTAATTTTAGGCCAACCTAACCTCTACATGAAGAATAAATTTTCAATCCTTTTTAGCTTTAAATTAAAATTAACTGTAATCGATATTTATTATTAAACGAAAAATACGAAAATATATGTGTCTGTTGATTTGTTACTTTTTCACGTCTAAACTTCTCAACTAATTTTAATGAAATTTGGTATAGCTTGAAACTCGGAGAAGGATATAGACTTTTTTGTCAAAAAAAATCATAAAGAAAGTGAAGTAGGGGATGAAAGTTTCTACGCAGATAATGCCGTGAAGACGAATTAGAATACCTACTATATAGCGAAAAGTCGTGAAGTCAAACCCTTTAATTTTACCCTTATAAAACACTAGGCACAGTGCCAATTGGTTCAGCTGAAAACAAATAAGGACTGTTCCAGCGGATGTGATGTAAATGGTGAATGCTGTAAATAGGTTACTGTTTCAACTACTATTGAAAATAAAAGAAGTAATCTAAAAATCAAAAAACGGATTGCCTAATAACAAACCTTACACTATAAAATTGGTCAAATTTAGGACACAAGAGGTGACAGTGCTTCGTCAGTTTTGATCGCTTACGTCCGTCATGTTGATTTTTGCTGACGTCACATAACCACACCCCGAGAACGGACACGAATCAAATGACTCATTTCAATTCAAAATCGGTCAAGTCGTTTAATTTACAGGAGGCCATAATAGAACGAACAAACTTACATATATACATACGTAAAATCGCCTGATAAACCTCCTTATGGCTTAAAACGTTTATTTCTATTTTAATTCTATTGAAAATATTATTTATCGCATTCGCACTCTGAATTGGTTTACAGAATAATATATAGTTTTATAGTTCTTAGTCGTTTTGCTTCATAAGCTCTCTATAGAATCCTCTTCGATTTCATCAATCTTCTCTGCCCTGAAGCGTTTTTACAGCAGAAAACATACTCAGACACTTTCGAAACTAACAAACTTCGGCTACAAAATAGTCTAAGTCCTAATTCTGTTGTGAATTTCAACTGCTGAATTTTATTATATCAATAAAAAGTATAATGTTACAAGGATCTTTTATTCTCATATTTTTGGATACTATAAAGACTATTCAGAAAAAAAGTTACCATAATTACACAAACAACATTCGATATTGAATTCCTTTGACGTCACTGTCTGATACTCGGGACAGAATAAGATTACAACCTTGAAAAAGTAATAAATCATCTCTTTCAATATCATTAAATTCTATACTATCAATCTTACTAACATTCGTCTTTTTACCGAACTTCATTATTTACATTCGCTATACTGTAATTGGATTAGATATTATTTGTTTCGTCTAGCACTAGTTTTTATCTTCAATTTCGTTCGTAATGAAGATTATATTATGCAGGACGACTGTCTGAAAGTTATTTATATATCTCTCGGGATCATTACTTTTTTACTGGTTGGTTGAGTAGTTGAATTAGAATAGTTGATAAAATTGACCTCCCTACTAGTGACAAATTCAAAATAAGGATGTTATTACATTTAAGTCAAATGCTGGATTGGCTTCACCACTGGTCAAATCACTTCCAAAATTGACCCACAATTGGGTAAAGGTGTAGCCAATGTCTATATGCAAGCGTGACTCTGGTCATGGAGGCTGTACTCGAAACGATACAGTGTAGGGCTGTATACGCAAATAGGGGCATTACAAGAACAGAATAGGCGAAAACTTAGTACAAGAACTGAAAAAGACATTCGGGCTTACGTCTTTAGAGACCGTAAGTTAGATTCTAAGAAAGGAATTGAAAGAAACATGTCACGGGCATCTATAGGCCGATGGATGTCGTTTGTATTTAAAAAAAAAAAAAAACTGAGTAAACGCGAAGTTTAAACAAATAAACAAGCAAATATTTGCATTTATAATATCAGTTACGATTAGAGTTGGCAGCCTGCCTATGTTTGCCAAACAACTTCGTACGAGCAATGTAAGTCTGAGATTTTGGCAAAATTATAATATTATTTGTCAGAACGGATTGATTTAATCAATTCGTTTTGTGATAGATTTATATAAATCTGCAGATATCTGCAGAATGGTGCATTTTATTAAATCTAATTTCATTCAGCTATTTGCGTTGGGCTTTTTAACCGACTTCAAAAATGGAGAAATTTCTTTGTGTGGGTGTATGTATTTTTTATTATTTATTTACTGATTTCTCCGCTAATACCTACCTTCTTCAAAATGTAAAAAATATAAATGCTTTTTAGTTTATTTTTATAAAATTTTGATATAAATAAAACCTTATGACATAGTTGAAAGATCTGGAGTAAGGTCTTTTATATTGTACTAGCTGCCTTCCGCGGTTTCGCGCACGTTTATAATTACTGCTTCGCTCTTATGAATCGTAGCGTGATCTTTTAAAGCCTATAACTATCTTCAGTAAACGAGTTATCCAACGTGGAAAGAATTATTCAAATCAGATCAGCAGTTTCAGATATTCTATTTTACATACAAATTAACAAATAAACTATATATCTTTATAATATTACTTCAGATATAGAGAAAGGTAAGCGCAGTCTACTAAGATGCTTTTCTGTGATTTCCTAATGATATTTTCCTTCACCTTAAGCTTAAGAGAATTGTAAATACAGAAGTACTTGAACTAAATGTATTTAAAGTCTATATAAATAACTAACTATATTTAAAATCTTTAATTAAAATTGATATTTTCAAAACATCGGCTATTGAGTAAATTGGTACCTAATAATTCGTTTGCAAGATAATTATTTCTTAAATATAAGCGGCTTCAAATATAACATTTTTCGTAATAAGTTCTACTTTGATCTTTATATTTTCCACCCTTACAGCTGAAATATTACATTTTCCACCCTTACAGCTGAAATATTTTCTTCAATAAAAATCATTAACCTTAAGTACCTATACCCAATTCAACAAATAAAGAATGATTGAAATTAGTTCACATTAAAAAATAAGTTACTATCAAAAATACCTAAATCGGTATACGCTTGCCTATAATATTTGAGGAGTTCCCTCAATTTCTCCAGGATCATATCATCTGATCCTGACCTGAAGACAATGGGACCACCTTGGAAGTATACCTTTTTCAAACAAAAAAAAATTTGAAAATCGGTACCCAAATGGCGGCGTAATCGGCGAACAAACATAAAAAAAAATTAAATACAAGGTCGAATTGAAAACACTCCTTTTTAGAAGTCGCTTAAATATAATCAAATATTATGTAAATATGGATCACACCTTATACTTTCAAAAAAAAAAGTTATAGCGCGATTCAGGATACACCTAGCGCCATCTCTTGACAATTTCAATGAACTAACTTGTTGACTTTGACATTAACAACATAATTATATTATATTTTATTCTCATTTTATTTTTATTTATATTCTACTACACTCCACTACCCCTGCACTATGTTTGTAAAATATTTAGATTTACATTATCAATCAAAATATCAAAATATATATTAGTGTTGCCAAGACGAAAATAATTAGTCCTTAATTCGAACAAAACTAATTGTTTATTTATAAATAACTAATTATATTACTAATAACCAGAAGACTTATATGTGTAGATAAAAAAGTAAATTAAATAACTCGATCTGTTTGAATTTAATTTTAAAGTTTTCGTACTAAGTCAATACGAGTACTTAAATCAAATCGCGTGAAGCTCTTATATTGAATGTTAATTACGTAATGACGTTATAAATCGACGATAAAACTTTTAAATTAAAAGTTTAATTTATTATTTTTAGCGTTTAAATAATAATTAAAATAATAAAAAAATATTAATCGAGCAGAATTATATCACAGTTAATGTCATAATGTTGTAATAGATGGCATTAGCTGTACGCTACATCGCGCTATCATTTTGTTAGCTGCGATATATAGATTGCATTGCGTTGTTTATAAAGGTTTGCTGCTTTTTAATGTTTTCGTATTGATACAAATTTCTTCTCAGTGTTTGTAAAATTGTTTTTTTGACCATGTTCAACTTCTATATTAATTTGTTACAAGTATATATAATTTTAATTCTAAGATTAATATATTTTCCGCTTGATCAATTTAAAACTTGATACATTTACGCGTTCCTGAGAAAAAGGTTGAAAGACAGAGGTACAGACTGACAGACACACGAACAGAAATTTACAGTTTTCGGATTTTTTCCTTTATGTATACTAAAGGACCTTGCTCCTGGCCAAATTTCATAATGCTTGGTCAATGGGAAGTACCCTATAGGTTTTGATTCCCTTGCGAAAACGTTAAAAACGCTATCATACTTAAAATATGTGATATAAATGACCGTATCTTTTGATTGCGTTAACTTAGAAGTTTGATTTTTTCACAGCTCTTAGTAATTACAACTGTGAGTACTTGACGTTGATGAAAATTTGTTACCTTCACGCGTTTCTGAGAAAAAGGTTGAAAAACAAACTTACAAACAGACAAAGATACATACAAAAATTTACAGTTTTCAGATTTTTTCCTTTATTTGTACCATAAGATCTTACTTCTTGCCAAATTTCATCGTGCTAGGTCAATGGGAAGTACCCTATAGGTTTTGATTCCCTTGCGAAAACGCTAAAATGGTCAAAATATACGACATATTTTCCATTATCTTTTAATTGCGTTGACTTAGAACTTTAATATTTTCACGGCCGCATGTCATCGTAGACTTGAGTATATGATATTAATTTCAACATGATACGTCTATGCATTTCTGAGAAAAAAGGGTTGACATCCCGACAGACAGACAGACAGACAGACAGACAGACGGACAACAAAGTGATCCTATAAGGGTTCCGTTTTTCCTTTTAAGGTACGGAACCCTAAAAAACGAATTAATAAGCTTCTTTAATTCTGAAACAGATTAAAATCATCAATAAATTAAACAGATAACAATAAAATCGCGTTTCAGCAATATCTTTACATAACACAATAACCGAACTGAAGACACTGAATCATCTTATTCTTGCCAAAGAGTTGCCAAGGCAACATACCAGTTCGTTAAAGCTGCCCTTTTGATTTCGAAACTATTTCACCCACTAACCCCCTGCGGCTGAGAGAATGCGGTGAAAAGACGTTCCGAAACGTTTAAACTTGTTAGAAATGTCAATGACCACGGTCTTATATTGAGAAGTGAATTTAAAAGCTTAGTCTCAGTTAGGTCAATAATCTGTGGGGAATTAAATTTCGGAAAAATTGAAGTTTTAAATGAAATGGATGTTTTGAATATATCTAATCATTCATAGCATAAAACAAAGTTTAAGCTACACAATTTTGATGCGGTTTTCAACCATAAACAGAAAATAAATAAAATATATGCATAATACATCTGTGTTATACTCTCAGTAGAGAAACGCTGAGAATTTCAAAGGTTTGATACTCCATATACTGAGAAAAGTTATAAGTTAAATTGCATCACGCTACGACTCATAGGAGCAACGTAATAAGCACGAGTCAAACCGGAGACCCTGCTAGTATTAAATAAAACACATGATACGTCTTACATGAAACATGACACAATTAAGGATCTTGACAGATGTTCGACTAATAGTACTATATATGACGTTTCGTTACATTTGAGCTAGATATTAAGTGAATTGGTTGTCTATGAGAGAATAAAATGAAGATCTTTGGTATACATTATAATAACAGGACTTTTTTCTTTTATAAAAGTAAACACACAAATGGATGAGACACGTGATCAGTGGTTATTTGCAGTACCAAAGGAGCCACAGATGTGTTACCTGCTTAAAAAAGATAAAGAAATGCGAACCGCCTGCCAATTTGCCTGGTATAATCATAAAAATAAAAATAAAGAAAGAAAAGAAAAATGGTTATATAAATAAAACCAAATCTCGGATATCATATTCTACTCGCCAAGGTACTCCAGTAGCCAGCACTCAGTAAAGTGATGATAATAATTGCCGTACAAAAACACCATTAATCTTTCCCACTATCTGACAGGCCTTGTCATGCTGGCCGCAGGGGACCGTGTGTATACCGCAAAAAAGGAACAGCAGTTTTAATAAATTTCTACTATCCAGTGAAATTTGACCGAAAAATCTTTTCAAATAAGGTGTATAATGAATTTAATAATGTTTATGAATTTTGGTCGCTTGAAAATTGTGGTAATTTTGGTATTATATTTTCATGTAAATTAAATTAACTTTTAAATGCTAAAGTAGGTTAAATTAACGTTCGTTTGTTTAGGATTAGTGAAAAAAGGTTGGCAGATTTTACATTTCAGTTAATATCTACTGAAAAAATAGAGAGCCGAGATAGTCTAGTAGAACACATTGATCCGGTAATCACGGATTTAAACCTCGGCTAGCACCACTGAATTTTCAAATGCTAAAGTATTTAAATTTATCTCGTGCTCGGAGGAGAATGAGAACATGGTAAGAAAATCTGCAAGTGTTGGAAGAAATTCTGATATATGTACATATACCCACGGTGGAACATCGTGGTGGATTAAGCCTCTAATCCTTCTTCTTAATAGGAAAGTTGTCCTTTACCCCACGAAATATTTACTTAATGTTACTTTACTTTTTACTAGGAAATATTAATTGTTTTCAGCAATACTATTTTTTTAAATTGAATAAACCATTTTTGAATAGGGAGCAAGTTGTAACAGAACTATCACTAGAACTCTACATTTTATAAAAAAAAATAATAAATCTTTTCTACTGTAAATGTGCCACTGGCGAGAATAAGTCTATTTTTTCTGAGGAATACGAAACTAAATTTACTACACAGCTCGACAGCTTATTTTCCTACATTCATACATGTCTAAATTTCTCTCGACACACGCCAGTTTCCTAACGATATTTTCTTCCAGTGCTCAGCTAGATGAATTTAAAAGCCAACCGACTACTCGAAAATTCAATGACGCCCATACTTTTAGTACAAATCCGCGATTAGTTGCATCCATTTCCTTTCCAACACTTCTTCAGAGCCTTTATCGTTAAGACAATACAAACATGTTCAACTTCTTAAATATAAGGCAAAATATAACATCAACATTTCATTATATTCCATATTGTACATCATTGATACATGACCAATTACCAAACAAAGACGTGACAATCTCATCTGTATTCACAGTCTCGTTTCAATTAAAGCAAACTCAGTTATTAGTGGCCATAGATCTATTTGTACGTAATGATTACAGCGTCGCATTCTAGCGCTAATGAAGCTATGACAAGTCCATCATAATTGAGATGGAGAATGCTGACTATAATTATGGTTATAATATTGAATTGCTCGCGATAGAATTTGTACGTGATAGAGAAAAAGTGTAAGATTTATGAATTGGTTAAGTGTTGGCTTATAATTTAAATGTGTCTTTATTTAAAACAAATGGATTTTGTTAATTTAATAAATAAAATTTAAATGTCCGTTTGTAAACTTAAATATACATATGTAACAAAATGTGTATGAAAGTATGTAGGATACTTACATCAAAAACATGATTTTTAAAATTTATAGCTGTCTATCTGGAAGTTTGTTTGTTCTGGCTAATCTTTGAAACGGCTGAACCAATTATGAAGGAACTTTCAATTACAGATAGCTAATGTTATAAGGAGTGACATAGTCTAATTTTATTTTTAAATTTTTATTTATTTTATATTATAAAAAGACAAAGAGTTACACGAAAACAAAGTTGAAACCAATGTTATAGTGAACAATATCTTATTCAAGTAGGGAAGGTAAGCATTATATAAATATATAAATATATAAATATAATGCTTACCTTTTTCCACCTTAAATTAATGTATGTATATATATGTATATGTGTATGTATATGTAATAATATATATGTATATATGGATGCTGATAAGCAATACTGTGTCAAGCCACACGGTACATATGTATATTTTTGTAAATACATATGTGTTTATGTATTGATGTATCTTTTTTTATATATATTCAAATGTGATACATATTACTTTATTGTGATTGGTATTGTACCTACACCATATCACTAATAAATAATCTCTATTACATCTCGGGTTACTGGCAGAGATCTCTTGTAAGAGATAAGTTATCCTGTGTACACTTTCTTTTCTTTTTCATGAATACGTTTATCTGTACAAATTTTATTTGGTACATAAATAAATATAATATTTTCTCAAATAACGCGGGTGAAACTGTGGGGCGCATGTAAAGAAATAGCATAAATGAGAATAACGTAGCGTAAAAAGATGTTTGTGTGTGTTTGTAAATGTGTACATACTATACTAGCTGATGCTTACAACTTTGTCTGCCTTGTCTGACGCCTACGTCATAGTAGCTTTATGCGTGCAAAGTCTTAGCCCATTCGGCTTAAAATTGACAAAGTTTCATACAGACTTTCATGTCCTATTTTATCCCCTTGGGGGTAGAATTAATGAAAATCCTTTCGTAGCGAATGCCTACGTCAAAACATCTACCTGCATGCCAAATTTCAGCCCAATCCGTCCAGTGGTTTGGGCTGTGCGTTGATGGATCACTATGTCAGTCAGTTACCTTTGAGTTATATTTAGATTATATTACGTATGCGTCTTTGTATAGTAATTCTCGGTCCTTCATGCAATATATGTATATTGAAATAATCATCACGTTAAAGTGACAACCGCGTTTGCGTTTTTGTATTACCATTTTAAAACACATGAATAGCATAAAAAACGAAATGCTTATACAGTAACAACAATATGAATAGACGCGTTTACATCAGAAACAAAAGCGGATTCATAATCTCAGTCTGTTTGTTCGTCCAACTAAATGAAGCTACAAAAACAGACAAGCAACTTCGTCTTTCAGTAACACGACGTTTAATTTTCATTGTAAATACAATTATAGCGTTTGTAAACTCATTTTAATTTCACGGCGACAACGTTCTAGCTTTTAAAGTGGCTCTGAGAATTCCGATACTTCGATAGTTACTGTTTTCGAGAAGTAACTTTCAGTTGAAATGTATACTGTAATTAAGAATTGTTTTATCTTCGGTGTACTTTAAAATAGATATTTGTTATATTAACTTATTATAAGTTCTTAGTAAATTTTTAATTATCATTTACTAGCTGGTGCCCACGACTGCGTCTGCTCAGGATTAGTTCTTCGAGCAGCTTTTTCTCTTCTCTAAGGTCCTATGTATGTTTATATCGAAATTCATTAAAATTTATTCTGCGGTTCAGTCGTCAATTCTAACAAAGTCACTTTTGAAGACCTTTGATAAAGATAAACATTTCCATTATACATTATATACGTGTAACTCTAACGGTTTTTGCTGTGTACGTTATAATATCTCGCCGATGTCAGAAAATTTTCCAACTTAATTCATTTTTATTGTTATATGTTGGACAATTCAAATAATATCTTTATACATATTTATTATATATGCATACATGCTACGGTGTTTATTGTTTTTAGTATGTTTCTTTGACTCATAACGTGTTATTATATAACCTAAAACCTTTTCTAAAAAATGAGTCATGTAGCACAAAAAAAAATTGGATGGCTAGTATCTAAAATTACATAGCTCAAACAAACTCTTCAGCCTTATAACTCACTTTACTCTCCTTTATGGTTACCGATTTCCTCCTATGAGTTGTAGCGTGATGTTATATAGCCTATTACTTTCCATAACAAACGGGCTATGAAACGCAAAAATAAATTTTCAAATCGGATCAGTGGTGTCAGATAATACCCCTTAATACAACCCTACAAAAATACAAAGTAATTTTACCTCTATCATATAAATATACATATATTAGTAAAGACACTACAAAGTTCTCAAAAATCTGATTTTCTAAAAAATGAGACCCTTTGTTACATTGGAAGCTAGAAAGAAAGTTAAGTAATTTAAACATTTTTCACCGCAAATCCGAGGCCTGAGTGTTTCAGCTGAAAACAGTACAAAGATGTAATTGAGGATAAGAGATGAATATTTTGCGCCGCTCGCTTACTTCACAATTTTAAAGCCTAGATAAAATAAAGTTGCATCAACACTTATTTCGACAACTGAATTTAATGTAGACAAATATATTTTCGTTGAATTCAATTTAAATTCTAAAATTTTCAAGCTAACAGAAACGTTACCATTTAAACTGTCAAGAGCCAGACAAGTCATCACAGAAATCCCTTGCAGTTATGAAACGGGTGAGACTGGAATATTTATAAAAGAAACATTTAAAAAATTCTCGTGTAACGTCTCAGAGTATGACGGGAAAGTGGCACCCTATTTGCGTCGCCGCGGGGCAGAAACGTTCTAACGAACAGTGGGCTAACAAACACCGTGATACTCTTCACAAAGAATATTTCTCATAAGTTATTTATTTACTTTGCCGTGTGTACAGTGTTTGTGATGTTTGTATAATTACTGCCATAATTAGATGCCTCTTTGAGCGTCATTTAGAATAATATTTACATAATTTAATATTTCATACATCGTTTGTATGAAAAAGTAGTATTACTAAAGACTAAAACGTTTGCAGCAATCGTATGTAATGACTTATTTCCACAAATATAATTTTATTTACTTCATTACACGTATTTTTTATTAATAATATCTAATAACTGTCAAGTTTTAGAAGAAATTATGATACAAAAAATTTCCAATTAAATTCTTCTCTACCGTAAAATTTATACTTCTGCTATTCTAATGCAATTGACAGACGAATAAAATGGACTTCTTAGGTAATACTAATACGTTTAAATTAGTATTTTAAGAAGAATTACCAATTATATTTTCAAAATAAAATGTCAGGCTATAGAAGATAAGTGTATCTATAACTATGTGTATAATATATATCAACAACTTGAAAATTGCAACATTGACACAGAACGACGGGCAGTACCTCACTTTTACTGAAGATCAACGTGAAGTAGCTAATATAGTTTTGTTTTTTAGGGAGAGAGAAAGCTGGAATCCTAACCCTCTCTCCCGTGCGTCCTATCTCTTTCAACACTTGTTTATTTTTAAGCGTATTTGTTCTTTTGGTGCCAGAAATATCCATGTGTGGTGATGATCACTTAACATTAGGTGTACCGCTTGTTCAATTACCAACTATATTTGGACGCTGATGAGCAATACAGTGTCAAGCCAGACGGACTTCATTTTGAGAAATAGCGTCTAAAGAAGCCAAACCTATTCTTAATAATTATGTTTGAAGCAGTATATATTTACCTTTTCTTTTATTATTTGATAAAAGGTACAATAAATTAAAAGCAGATTCCTATTTAATATATTATCAAATAAAAAGTTTTTCAAATATTTGGGATCATTGTATAAATTTCAAAAAAATGGAACGCACTTAAAATTCTAAACAATTAATCACGAAACCTTTTTCCGTATTTTTTTTTTATTTTTTATTTATACTTATTTTATATGACTTCATTTTTTGAATTAAGTTAAATAGGTGATACAGTATCAAAATACATCAGTGTCTCTGAATTTTGCTTTTCGTGGGTTGACACATTATTGCTTATCAGCATGCATTTATAAAAGTAATACCAACCTACAACGACCATCTCTTGGTATAACCAGTATCCAATTTTTAGCTTTCGCGTTCCAGGTAGCACATTTATAGCCTTGAAATCCTTACTAAAAAACCAGGTCACAAGAACGTGTGTAAGGTAACTTAAGAATCTCATATCTAAAATGCGCTTAAGTCTGGTTCATTCTAAAGTGGCTATAACTTCAGCTTAACCACTTTCAGCTATGTACAAAACTATTAAGATCGTCGAAAAGATTTCATTGTCGTTCAAACACTAGTTTCGTTCACACTGCTTTTGACTTCAAATAGGTTTAAAGCAACTTAATCTGAGATTACATTGAATAGAATAGAAAAGCTAAAAGCTGATTTTCGATGCTTACGTTTTGTTTTCTTTTTATTTATTTTCTATATAATATTATGTATATGGGTGCTGATAAGCAATAATGTGTCAACCCACAAAAAGACAAAGATAATGATGAATTTGAATGATGCGTCACCTATTTAACATTATTAAAAATAATTTCAAGTTATTTAAACTAAATAACTACAGAAAAAAAAGTTTATTAATTTAATATCTCGAAATTCAAGTGCGTTACATGTTTTACAATTTATACAATAATCTTAAATATTTGAAAAAACTTATTATTACATAACACAATCAATATATAAATCTGCTTTTAACTTATTATACATTTTATCAAAATCAAAAAGAAAACAGGTATATATATATATATATACGTCTTCCAAAAAATTGATTAAGAATAGGTTTGACATGTTTAGACGCCATTTTCTCAAAATGAAATCCCTGTGGCTTGACACAGTTTGCTTATCGGCGTCCATATATTAAATTATTGTAGACGTAGCATGAATTTTTATGTCTCCAATACATTATGTTTTTCTATAACTTTCCTATAGCTGCTTTGACCTTTTAGAAAGTTATTACGTGATATCGCAAAATAAAGAAACTAAAAGCAGCAATTTCACCCAGTTGGTCTCCATCCTAATATTTGTTTTCATATAAAGTTTTACCAAATTTTAACTGTTAATTTAAATTTTAAACATAATGGTTATCGGTCGAAAAGTTATAATTAACTTAGATAATATGAAAACCACATTTGACGTGGTTTTCGTTACCAACTTTTTAAATAAATCAATATGTCTCGGTGGTAAATTTAATGAAACGATACGTGTTTTAATTTAATTTTAACATCACAATTTGCGCGTTTTGAAAGAATTTAAACGTCAAACCAATAATAGATAAACGTTTTTATTTAATTTATAACTCTTTTTCCATATAGTGAACACCCAATATTGAAGAACCTTATTTGACCCGATAGTCATTATCTTGTGTAACTTAAAGTAATTTTACTATTTCTCGGAAACATTGAAAAAAGTTTTTTGGGTTCATCACAATCAGATGATGATGCGTGATAGAGTAACAGACAGTCTTACATCCACATAAATATTAGCTAGAATTAGGATTTAAAGGCACTTTTACTAGTCAAATAAATTTGGGTCGTCCTATATTTATCAGTTCCAAAAATAACATCATCACGAGACAAATTCGAAACACGTACAGTTTATTGATTTCGTACGATTTTATTTGCGCCCGTAAAAAAAATTGTTTTCTTTACAAATATTTGTCAAGGTCTGAAACTCCTCAATGCCATGATTGTAATTCTTATCGTTTCCGGATCCCTGACTCAGGGTACTATCATCGAATGGAGATTTGGTTATTGTGGACGTTCTATTGCTACTTTCTGAATATATTTCTTGTAATATTAGATTGTGTGGGTAGTTTGATATTTAATAAAATCTAATGAAAATTCAATTTAGAATTTAAAATTGAGTATTGTACGTTGTTTTTACTCGACTGCGCGATGCAAAGAAGGGTAATGTGTTTATTTATGTTTATCTATGTATGTATGTGGGTTTGTACCTTTGCAGTATAATTTAGACCAAACGCGTCGACCGATTTTGATAAATGACACATCGTTTGATTCATTATAACAGCTCGAAAGTCATACAAAACAAAACATTTGGAAAAATCAAAATGGCTGATTTCGGACGCCTTAATGTGAAAAAGAAAAAAAATGAAATTCGACGAACTGTGTCAAGAGGGGTAGCGTTGAATAGGTATTTAAAATCATTATTAGGTTTTTCATGTTGTTTTTCAATCAGAATTATCGTTTAGAATCTGTGAAGATTTAACGTTGGTTCAATCATGTACTTTAATCTGAAGCATTTTTCGGTTTATGTACATTTCGAGAAGAAAATGTAGTAGTACTTGAAAATAAAAATTTCGATCTACAATGACTTTAATATAATTGAATTTCTAGAATCTTAAGCTATTATCATACTTAATTTAATTAGGATCAGAGGGCCACACACACATAGTTATCCCGCATACAAAATATAACTATGAATATTTAGAAGAATTTTTTAAAATCGAATTCTAATAAATACCAATGTAGTGCAAAACTATAGATGGGAGTTTTATTAGAATGTAAACTATTTTAATTGTAAAACAAAACTGTTACTTTAAAAATAGAAAATGTTTTTCGCCCATGTTTTGTAAACGTGCCGATAGAATTTCAAACAGCAATGAAAAATAGTAACAAAAGTCTGCTTTGAAGCAAAATAACATTGACTCTAGATCTCTATTCCTATAAATTTCAATCTGTGAATAAAATGCAGAAATGTCTAAAGATTTTCTGCTAGTGTCATTGATGACAGGAGGCTCATTTTTCGCCCAGAGAATCTGAATTGCGATCCAAATGAAAAATACTGCTATACTTTTGCCACAATTTCACGCTGTCATGGGTTGTACTATTATTATTTTTAAACTGAAACTTTTTAAACACGTTGAATATTTGATGTATTCACTGTTACGCTGTGTTCGACAAATTGAATCAAATGATCTATGCATACTTATTATTTTTTATTAGTTACCAATCCCTATTTTACACGGGCGTTACTTTAACCCGAATTTTTTTCGTCTCGTGATTTTTCAAACACTTTCTTTCATACAGATATTATTCTGAACAAAACAAATACAACCGAAAATAGCCAAATGGGAGCAGATCCTGCAGTGATATGCTTACAAACATTCAAAAGTTTAATTTTATCATTGTTAATATACATAGAGTATGAGTTTTTAAACTTTCAAGCGAGAATTATATTTTTAAATTTTACTCTCGTTAGCTGAAAGAACTCTGTAACCTACACATACGTCGTAAGCACTTACAAAAGCTGTGTCAATGTAAATCTTTATGAAAGTCAGAGAGCAAAAGTTATGAGTGTAATTCTCTCCTTAAATTATAGTTATTCAAACGAGAAAGTAATCATCTGAAATAAGATCTAAAATATTAAGTACGTAACGAGTGAAGCTCAACCCAATGGATCTTAGTATGAAGTCACTTCTCTCATTGAAATTCTGTTCAGCACCATAAGCCTTAGACCGTTTACTAAAATGATGATAAATGAGTTTTTCTATGTGTCACAACGTGATTACGTAGGAAATCGCGATTGTTATATAATCATATATCATATAGTCATATAACAATCGCGATTTCCTATAGCTCGAGGTGAAAATGGTATGCCATTACTAACGCTGATTCCTTTAGTTCTTGTTTAGCACCTTTGTTTTTCTCTATAGATAAATAAAAACATCTTACCAAATATGGACGCTGATAAGCAATACTATGTCAAGTCACGCGGAAGATGTCAAAATTATTCCTGATAAATTTTTTTAACACACATTGGTTGACATATTATTGCTTATTAGAATACAAAATTCATCGTATAACATGCGTGTATAATATAATAAATTTTGATGTAAATACCATCACCAATTGTCTTTGTGGTTTTGTTCTCCCATTTCACCCTTTTAGTGTGTTGAATAATAAAAAATTCCTTAAAAAAATGCCTTTAAAAAGTCAATCCAATTTAATTTTTATACATAACTAGCAGTTGTTCGCGGCCACGCCCGCGTATATTTTGGAATTTCAGCAAACTAAATCTACCAGTAAAATGGTGACCTTTCCAGGATTTATTACCCCCTAGCATAATTTTAAGGGATGATTTTGAAATTCTGGGATACATATATTCAATTAGTCTCCCTTAGTAATATTTGTGCTGAATTTAAGGATACTTGGTCAAAAAAAAAACATTTTCTCCATACGAACTTTACTACCCCCTTGCACCCCAGTGTGGAATAATAGTACCCCGCTGATATGATTCTATTTCATATTTCATTACTATCACCCAGAAGTGTGTGTATTAAGTTTTAAGTTAATACGACCACGGAATAAGATATTATATACAAACGTTTTTACCCCTTTTCACCCTCTTAGGGGTGAATAATTGAAAAACCCTTCCTTAGTGGATGCCTACAAACTAAAAGCCACCTACTCCCAAAATTTCAAGTTCGTAGCCCCAGCGGTTTAGGCTCTGTTTTGATTAATCAGTCCGGACAAGTGATTTTATATATATATAGATTTTTTCCCCATAAATTTTTATTTATTTTTATATCCTAAACAAGGTTAGTGAGTAGATGAACATACAAATTGACTTCATAATGCATGTTACAAAAATATCTTCTGCGATACATTCCTGATACTCATTTATTCAGATATAGGATGAATTATTTCAAATCAACTTATTCATACGCAGCTCGCGTACATCGAATATATATTGAGTGTTCTCAATTTATACATCAAAGTACAGATTTCTCTTGAGATATACGTAATATACGAATTTATTATGAGAATTAATACTAGCTTTGATTATATATAGAAATTCTACGTAAATGTACAGTTGTGAGTAGTCTCGGTCATTTACCTTTAAAAGCTCTTGAGGACTGAAGGATAGGGGAAGGCGTATTTTGTACGATTTTAGTTAAATTATCATGTCAAGCTTTTTAGACAGACACGTTGGCGCAGTGGTCACCCATGGATTATGTATGTATTTGCCATGCAGATATTTGTAGTGGTCTGGGTGTTTGTGTTTGTGTTGTGTATGTTTTTGGACCCCCGATACCGGATCATGATATCCTAATGGGGGCCGTTAAGTGTGACGTTTATTCTGCATTATTAAAGAAAATTGGTAAAAATTAATGTATGTAAAATTTAAAATTTTGCATTACTTTCTCTTAAATTTCTTAAAAGTTATAGAATATAATTGAAAAAAGTAAGCGCGAATGCAACTAAATGTCTATTTGTTGAAAACTCTCGATATCAAATTGTACAAAATGATTCTTGATTTTTAAACGACTTCCAAAAAGAGGTTCCTATTATACCGAGAACCTTTTTCTGTATTCCGTGATTACTTCAATCAATTCGGTTATTTTCTTTTTTTTTGTCTGAAAAAGTACTCCCCTATTGGCCCACAAGAATTATCATCGAAAGTTAGACGACGACTTTACATCAATATGTACTTTGGTTTTAAAAATTAAGATAATTGTAATGTCATCGAAGAAAATGAAATTACTCATGAAAGGTAAACCTTAAAAAAATCATTATAGACAAGTATCAGTTATCTAAAGAGGAAAAGATCAATTGGTCAATGAAAATTCTAAATATGGACGAAGTAACTTAATAAGTTTACTAACGTTACAGTTGATATATTTACTGTTGGTATATGTTTCAGGAAAGTCCAAGGGAATAACTCATTCATTTACCTACGTCGTAAACTTAAAGCAGGAAATTTACATCAATATTGAATATTGATAATCTCAGGGGTTTGATATAAGATGAGGATTATTTACGTTAGAAATCTTCGTAGTCTTTCCTTTTAATGGAGTTCTATAAGTAGATAACTGATAACAATAATGTGTCAACCAACAAAAAGTACATATGATTCGGAGTTATTCGTGTATTCTGATAAAGCGTCACGTATTACATACAAAAAATTTTTCAAGTCATCTAAACTTAGGAAGTACGGAAAAAATTGCTTAATTTAATGTTTAAAATTTCAAATGCGTTCCATGTTTTGCAATTTATACAAAATTCTAATATATTTGAAAAAGTTATTATTAGATAAAACATTTTATTTTACCAATCTGTTTTTAGTTTAATATATCTTTTATTAAAATAGAACAAAAAATATAGAGATATCCTTATTGAAACAAATTTATCAAGAACGAATTTGACATCTTTATACGTCATTTTCTCAAAATTAAGTTCGTATAGCTTAACATAGTATTACTTCTTAACGTATATGACCATATATGATGTATATAAGCATACAATGCACAAACCACTGAGCGGGATTCCTAAAATTTAAAAATGTATCTAAAAAAGATTTTCCAAAATTTCCCTCCTAAAAGGATAAATCATTTCCTGCATTACGGATTATTCCATAACAGTAAGTTTTTCTAAAGCCCATTTATATTAGACTTCATACTTAAAATTGAAAGTTTCACTAAAGCGAATTTTAATAAAGCGAATAGCTTTATTAAAATTCAGCTTTCCGCACTTCTCCGAGTTAGTCGTTCTTTAATTACATGCCAAAACTATTCCTGATTTATTTAAAGATGAATTAACGAAGAATCGAGCATACGGGTCACATGATGTTAAGTGATCACCTCCGCTTATGTCCATTTAAGCACAGTACGAGCAACTAAAGCGTTGTGAACATAATAAGAGATGAAAACGAACAGGGCAGAGTATTCGACTTACAATTGTTCACTGTACGAAAGGTACATTAGCTACTTCATAATAATTTTCTATGAAAGTGTAGTCGTGACACAAACAAGCCTGCCCGTATAGCTATAGTTAGTAGGCTAAAGCTAGGTAATGCATATTACACATACATTGAAACTAAGTTGAAGAAACATATACTTAAGAGATATATTCTTACAAAGAGCCCAACATCCAGTTTTCAAGTATTTTAATAAATACATTTATAAACGCTAAACAATTTTGAGTAGCCTTTAAATCTAGTGCTGTCACTAAAAATTGAACAAAATAAAAAAACAAAAAAAAAATCAAACTATGCTTTATTCAAGTAGGCTTTTACAAGCACTTTTGAATCGTCAATACAAAAACAAAACAAAACTAAACACTAATAAATTAATTAATTTACCACCGGTTCGGAATGTAGATTCTACCGAGAAGAGCCGGCAAGAAACTCGATAGTTACTCTTTTTAAAAGTTTTACGACGGGTACATACCTTTATAAGTTACAAATATATTAAATAACCTGTGTGAATCCAGCTTATACTAAATCTAAGCATGTTTATCATCTTTACAATCTTGAATAGAATAATATGCTTTAGCTACTAAGGATTTTTTAATATGTACTTTAAATTTCTTTTTTGTAAACTATATTTGTATGAATAAAGCAAGATATTTAAACGCAACTAAAAATCAGGTACATTTGAGATTGACTAAATCCAATTTGACCGAACCTTAACGCTTGTGCTGTTTGCCAGTGTGTATATGCTTAAGTCAATGATAGCATTAACCTTCATCCGACTATGGGTACTAATTTGAGGCGTCGGTTAAACTGGGACCACGATAAACGATAATACAAATGGAAGCATTCCAACAAATGGATTCCAATGATACAATGATATGAGCATTTCTTCTTTAAAACTTTAGGAGGCTAATTATGAAACGCTATCAAATTTCAATCGTTGAAGTATGAATACTATAAATTTATATTTTGTATTTAGTGTTGTTGGAAGATCTTAATATAAACCTACGTTTTAATAGATATACAAGAAAATCATGTGATGCCTAAATTTTTTTTAACTTCTCTGCAAACATTAATTTAGTTTATATTTACTACTATATCTACGAATTTCTATATTCAAATAGCTGGAAAACGAACAGGCGGGACACCTGATGTTAAGTGATCACAGCCCATGGACATTAGCGACACCAAAGAAGCCACACCAAATATGTGTTGCTAACTTAAACAAGATTGTTGGATGAAAGGGAATAGGATGTAAGGAAAGGATTTAGGGACGGGACTAATATTTTGACTCATTCAGTCACCGTACGAAACGCAGCTGTTTTAGCTACTTTACGATCTTCTGCGAGAGTGAGGTACTGCTCTAGCTTACACCAGCTGTAGTCAGTAGGCTACAGCGAGACTCTACCTCAGTGAACCTCTACCTGTAGTTATATTTTATGTTTCTTTGTTTCAGGTCCCTCACCGCCCCCATCACCAGAATCCTCAACGATAAGAGCAGAACAGAACGAGCTCACTGTCTCTTTCCCACCACTAGACGACATATATGGTAGCACACAAGAGAAACAATTCGGCACAGAGAACAACACAGTTGTGACGTCACAGACTGGTTCAACGGCGCTGCTGCCTTGCGTCATCAGGAATATAGGAGATGGAATCGTGAGTTGTTTATTAATTATTGTTAGACACCAGGACAGTCGTTTAGACATTTCTTTATTAAATACTTCTTATATAATATTTGTCAAATTAATGTATTTAAATAATTATTTTGTTAATTATGTGTTTACTGACCACTTAAGTCAAGTACAGACAAATATATTATAACTGGTATGTATGTAACGACTGAATAAAATCAATAAAACTATAACAATGTACATTCATATCATAAACGTTCAATGTTTTAAGTCTTGTTTACTCGACTGTAGCATGTGCGAGTTCGGACTCACCTTGAGTTCAGAGCAACACTCTTACGTGAAACAAATAAATGTACCACTTTGAGGTAAAGGATTCCTCTTAAGAAGAAGGATAAAAACTTAGTCCACCAAGCTGCACTATCTAGAAATTAGCATCGAAATTCAATTCAATTTTTGTTTTTAGTGGCTTTCATTTGTGCCACATGAGCAGAAATTGTGTCGCCAATATTACGTAGGATGGTAGGATAACAGAATTGTTCGATATAGTCGAGAATAAATCCTCTATTCAATTTGAAATTCGATGATAAGATTATTCAATCTGTGGTCAATTGACATTGGCGACACTATATATATATATATATATATATATATATATATATATATATATATGTATGTTGTAGGGTAAAAAGTTTTATATAAAAAATGCTCACCTGTCATGGTTCCAACTATAATCTAAATATATATAAAACTGAAAGTTCACTCACTCACTCATCACGAAACTACACGTGCTAGAAGTTTCAAATTTTTCGTAAGGGTTCTTCTTAGTTAAGCGCTACTGAAACCGCGAAGGGCTGCTAGTAAGTTATAAATAATGATATTTTCTAACTGGACGCTGATAAGCAATACTGCATCAAACCACACGGACTTCATTAAAAAAAGGCGTCTAAACATGTCAAAACTATTTATGAAACGTTAAATACACGTCCCTTATTAGAATACATCAATATCTCCGAATTTAACTTTTTATAACTTAACACATTATTGCTTATCAGCATCCAAATATAGATAAGCGCTCATACTATTTGACGTTGTAACTTTGTATTAATTTCCAAAATTGACAAGCTCGTCAACTAACATGTTAAGCAAAAATACTCTCGCCTTTAATACTCAATCGCTTGTTAGTTACTAAGCAACGTCGTCTAAACTGATCGACCTCCAGGGTGCCAAAATCCATGAGATTAAAACATAGCTATAATTACTAGTGGTCGCCCATTAGTCGACCATGATTAATTAAAATTAAATATTTGAACATTATCATGGTTCTATTCATAATCTCTTCTCAGTTTGACAACAGACTTTAACAATAAACTAAATAGAATACATATGGGTGTGTGTGAGTGTGTGTGTGGGTGTCAAATACAAGGTAGTGTGTGTTTCTTGTTTTTATTGATTTAATGTATTTTAAACTATAAATGTGCGAAGTTTTATAAGTCCTCCGTCCACGCAATGTTTGCTTCACGTATTTATATAAATAATTTATATTTATCAATGTATAATACATACATATTAAAGTAGTTTATTATTCAATATATCAATCAAGCTCTAAATTAATACAAAAAATAAAAAAGGATAATTTATTACAAAAGATTGTAGACCTCATCTAAGCCACTGCATCTGGGTAAAGTTCCCAAAATACTGGCAGCATTACCCCGTTGAATGGCCAAGCTGATCCTTTGACCGAGGTAGGTAGGTAGGTATAATTTATATAGAATACGATTGTTTATGAAAAAAAAATCAAATTATTATACAACTACTCCTAGGCCCCTAAGAATAATTAGGTCGACAAACTGGAAGTGTTTCATATTTCGAAATGTACCGTGTAGTTGTATCTTACATTTTAGTTTAATATGTGGGTCACAGAATGTTATTTTGAGGAGCGTAAATACGGAAGGTACAATTTCACTCGCTTTTACGACAAGACTATACACTTTGTTGATTAATTTGACAGGCGCGTTGGCGCAATGGTCACTGCAACTGACTAAAGCGCTAACGGTCGCGGGTTCGATCCCCGCTCACGGCAAACGTGTCTATTGGCCATACTGATGTTTGTCGTGGTCTGGGTGTTTGTGTTAGTGTTGTGAGTATTTCCGGACCCCCACACAAGGTCATGAGATCTTAATGGAGGCCGTTGAGTGTGATGCGTTATTTATTTATTTATAAAATAGATAAATGTTCAGTGTTGCGCAAAATCAGTTGCATTCATATAACAAAGAACTGTGATTATTTTAATTAATTCTGGAGCATATAGTTTAAATGAATTCTTTCATTTTAATCCTATAATATATCATAATACTTTTTAAATTGAATATCTATATTTTATATAACTAAAAATGAATTGTCATTTTTTTTTATTAATTTCATTCAACAGTTTAATACGCATTTCCTTAGACTAATAAACACAAACAATATGCTAATATAATAAAGGGAAAAGGATGGTCGGTACCTGTGCTAGGACAAACCTTTGTTACAGGAACCGAGATCTTCCGTGATCACAATTAATATATATCTTTAACTAGGAAGCTAAGATGTATTAATACGAAAATAATCTTAAACTTTTAGAATAAGCAATTCGAGAAATACCATGTATGTATGAGTATGTAAGATCATTCGTAATTGTCAGGATCAAAATGTATAAAAAAATGCTCTGTAAAATATTGAAAACTCAGCGTATATATTTTATACACCACTTCGTATTAATTTCTAAAACAGTTTAATAAATGAACATTATTTTTCTCGCGACGCACAAGTTCACTTTAGTATAACCTCGTAAAATAGAAAATATCATAAAGATTTTCTATTGAACATACGAGTACAAGCAAGTAGTCCAATTGAATTATAAGCGATCAAATAAAGCAAATGATTTTTTATGCTTAATGTGACGAATTACACTTAAACAACCCCCAATTAAAGGACATTCATTAAAAGTCGAATGATCTTTATACATACATACATTCAAACACATAACCCCTTTTTTGGGCCAAAGTCGGGTAAAAATAAATATTAATATTTTTGCTAAGCTTACTTCTTATTTTTTTTCATCAGTAAACTGCACCTGTGCAAACCCGGGGTGAATTCCTAGTATGATATACATTTTTTTCATTATATACTACACAATTTTTTTATTAAATTTTCGTTTGAACCAATTTTGGGTATAAGGAAAATCCATTACGTAAAGGAATCCTTTCCTAAGCTTTTGATAATTTACATTTGATTTTTCCCATAACTATGGGTATTTCTATGGTTTAATATTTCTACAGTAGGAGTTTTCCTGATTTACCATAGAAAGAAACCATAGAATAAAAATAGTGCTATATTCTACTGCGACCTTCCTCATATTTTAACCGAGAGAGTTAAATTAACATTCCCCAAGTCATTTCCATCAATATTTTTGTTTTTATTAGAATTATTTTAAAAGAATGATGTTCTAGCAGCTACATAATCCGATTATTTTGTAAAATCACTTCAAAATATTTGATAACGTGATTCAAAAAATATATTGTTAATAAAAACTTTTAAATAAACCGACTTCGAAAATTAAACAACTAAAACGTCGATAATTATATCGACAAACTTTAAGGTGATAATAAGGGTCTCGATAGCACTTCAGCTACGGAACCCTTAATAATAATTTACGTTAATCAATTGAGCATTATGATATAGAAATTAAATTCAATTTGTCCAGTTCACGTCACCGAATGAAATTCATTATTGAAACGTTAAGCGATCCAATGATGTGACGTTCAGTCAGCACCGCCTGATATGAGTTACAGGGTGTATGGAAATGTAGCTTGAATATATAAGTGGCCCGATCTACTGGGTCGAAGTGCTTATAGGATTACAACAATGGGATCCAATCCAGGTGAGAGGCTTTGCTCTATGAGAATTTGAATTGCTTGATTTATATTAATAATTCCTGAGATAGCGACTGCGGGGGAAAATTTATATCATATTATATATGTACTTTTTATGTCACTAGCAGTTCCCTGCAACTTTGCTTGTGTATACTTAGGGATTTGATGCATAAAAATCTTTCTACCCTCTTTTTATGGGATGGATTTTCAAAAAACCTTTCTGAGTGCACCCTTACGATATGTAATGAATGTTTATGTGAAATTTCATGTTTCTAGACCCAACGGTTTTAGCTCTGCGTTTGCGTTTATATACTGAGAGATAATAACAACGAAAAAAATTAAAAAAGTAATTTTCAGTTTTAAATCTTTGGGATAATTTAAATTCATAAAATACATTTGTACAGATCAAACATAATACAAATATAAATGTAATAATATTCAAAGCTAAAATATATTGAGTAAGGATTTATATATACTAACAATAATACAGCGACTAAACCACTTTGTTATGTAAACGCGACGCTTGAACAGCAAGTGAAGTGAGCCGTACACATTCACTCGAAGTGTTTTCGAGTAATGTTTTGTTACTGTGTACTTTATTCACTTAAAACTATTTGACTAAAATGAAACATTTCTTCATGTTCCTTTGTGGGATGTTTTATACCCTAAAAGCATTTTAAGGGTTCGGTAGATTTCAATCATTGAGATACTAGCTGGTACACGCTACTTCGTCTACTCAGAGTTAGGTTAGATTAGGTTAGGTTTTTAAGTAATGTTTTGTTACTGCGTACGTTATTCCCTTGAAATTATTTAATTAAAATATTTCTTCATTGGGACGTTTTATACCCTAAAAGCATTAAAAAAATCAACTGTAGATATGATAGGCTACTGTTACTAACTGATTGATCTGATGTGAATAGTCTTTATAACATAGGAAAGGATTTAAAATAACTGGCACTTAAGAAAAGAAATAAACCGACATCAAAAACCAAATACGCAATTTATATTGCTTAGATGACTAATTTGAGTTCTATTGATTTAAAAAATTAAACCGATTTGAATAAAAATTGTTAAGGACCAATCTGAGAGTATTCCTTTTTGAATAAAATAAGAATTTTCAAAATCGGAACTAACAAATCAATCAATTCAAAATCAAAATGAAAATATGCTTTATTCAAGTAGGTTTTTTAAAGCACTTTTGAACCGTCAATACAGAAACAAAACAAAAACTAATTAATTTACCACAGGTTAGGAATGGAGATTCTACCGAGAAGAACCGGCAAGAAACCCGGTAATTTCTCTTTTAAAAAGCTTTACAATGGATACATACATTTATGAGTTACAAATATATTAAATACCCTGTGTGAATCCAGCTTATACTAAATCCAAGCATCTTTATCATCTATATCATATTGAAAAAAACATTAAGCTTGGAGCGTGCGAAGCCGCGAGCAAAAGGCATGTATAATATATGAAGTCACCTACATATTTAGTAAAATAAAAACACATTTTTCATGTTTTCGATGTAACAGACATACCCAGACAATTCAGGCTTTTGCTATTATATTAATAAAAACACTGAATGGTATGCCAATTATTTTTTTACATTTGTACGCAGTATTAATTTAGTTTTATTGTTATTTTATTGAAAGGTCCATTTTTATTTGTTTTCGTAATTATCTTTTTATTCCATCTTTTATTTTATGTTTTTATTGTTTGTGATATTATGCGAGTGAATTGAACCGTGCGTAAAACGTTCTTATCTTTACTAATATCAGAATGAGGTAAAATTTGTTTGTAAGTTTATATATAGAGGGTAATCTCTAAAACTACTGATCTGATTTGAAAAATTCTTTTGCTCTAGATAGCCCGTTTATTGAAGAAGGTTATAGGCTATATTACATCACGCTACGACTTATAAGACGGAAGCAGTATCCATAAACGCGAGTGAAACTGCGAGAGGCCCAAAGTAGGCGTAATAGCATCACACTTCGAATGATAATATGGATTTGAAGAGTAACATCACATTAGCTATGCCACAAAGCAAATAAGCTCAAAACTGTGACGTATACATATCTAGTCTAATAACAGTTCAGTAGTAAAAATGAAGGTTTTCGAGATTGGACAATTGGACGATATTTTCCAATCAAATCTAAATGGTCGACGGATTCGAATGAAAATTGGTGCAGAATCCTAGATTAGCGTAAATTCGCCATTTTGGAAATTAGTTTTTAGAATAGTTTTTTAAAGCATATTTATTTATTTGACAATTGTTCAAGCAATTAACAAATGAAGAAAAAATTAAACTATTGTACGCACTTACCAGACTGTTTTGCCTTTTAATTTCCCCACGTTTATGTTTACTGCTTCGCTCCTAAGAGTTGTAACGTGATGTAATATAGCCTATATAAACTTAACCTTCCTCAATAAATAGGCTAACCAACGCTTAAATAATCTTTAAAATCGCGTTAACTGTTTCAAAGTCTAATCAACGCAAATAAACAATCCAATCTTTCCTCTTTATATTATAAGTGAAGATGAAAATAGCGGGTAGGGAAGGCGGTTCACCTGATGTTACACAAAAAATCTCTTAAACTTTACACGTATATAGGAATTCTAGTGAACCAGGCAGAAGTTGTCCTGCTCAATATTTAACTGAATCAGAAAGTAACGACTTTGCGGAATTCCTTGATAATTAATCACAAAACTACTTTCTAAAACATCTACAGCTGTCTGGTATCATGCAGAATGCGCACCACCCGCCCTCTCACATACGCACACGCATATGAAGCACAAGCAAGCAAGCACCACCCGCCCTCCCACATATGCAAACGCACATGAAAAGTTTTGTGATTAATTGTCCTGCTGTAAAATAAATAATTCACTCCAGCCAATTAGGAGTTCAGTCACATATACACGGACCGAATAAATATAGATAGAAATTATCTTCAGCCGCCGAGATGGTCTAGTGGTTAGAAAACATCGATTTCAATTGATGATCGCGGGTCAGACCCTGCTGAGTTTTCAAGTGCTAAATTTGTGTTTAAATTCATCTCAAGCTCGCCTGTGAAGGAAAACATCGTAATGAAACCTGCATGGGTTAGAAGAAATTCTGACATATCTATATCCGCTAACCCCAGTAGAGCGGCTAGGTGGTTTATGCTCTAAATCTTTGGCTCAGGTGTGGGACACTTACAGGCTGTTACTTTACTTTACTATCTTTATATACAGACGTTTGACTTTTAATTAACATAATTCCGATGGTAGATTTTTAAGTCTACCACATACTTTATATAAAACTACATCTATTTTTCCTTAATCAATTAATTTATTTTATAATCAGTAGGCGTACAGTGCTGCGTTGCCATCGTCTTAACAGAAACAACTTTTAATAAAGATACTTCCGATGGTAGATTTTTAAGTCTACCACATACTTTATGTAAAACTACATCTATTTGTCCTTAAGCAATTAATTTATTTTATAATCAGTAGGCGTACAGTGCTGCGTTGCAATCGGCTTAACAGAAACAACTTTTAATGAACATACTTCCGATGGTAGATTTTTAATTCTACCACATACTTTATGTAAAACTACATCTATTTTTCCTTAATAAATTAATTTATTTTATAATCAATAGGCGTAAAGTGCTGCGTTGCAATCGTCTTAACAGAAACAAGGTATGAGAACTGAGCATCTTACTGTCTCTAAGTAGAGTTGAGTCCTATTCCTGATATCTTTATTCTTGATTCCTGATATCTTTTAGTCTACATTATATTCGCCGTAAAAAAATATTTAAAAAAAGTTATGTTCGTTTATCTTTTGTGTAATTGGACTCACTAGACTCCACTAAAAAGTTTTTGTGTTTTTCTATAATTTATTACAAGGTAAATGTAAACTGAACTCGTGTAATGCGCCGTAGATAATACAAGCAAGAGCAGTGTTACTCAGATATTTGACTATTTTTAAGTAAAAAAATGCAGAGTGTAATTAAAAGTCGAACGCTTTCGAAATATTCTATTCTATCTTTATGACATGACATACATTCGAACAGAAAAAATATTTCGATACAAATAAAAAAAAAATTCAAACGTATGTCATATCATGTTGTGTAAAGTAAACAAAGACATGGTAGTACTTTTTAGGTTAACTCAATTTTAGCGCTTAAAAGTGTCCCTTCAAGGGCATATTTATAATAATATATATATTTTTAATATTTATAAATAATTTAATAATACATTTTATTCTGAGGTTGCTTTCATTTGATACCCATATCGTAGGAAAGCATAAAAAATGTAATCTGCCATTTTTAGAAATTCGCTATGTAGAATTTAGAGCGTCGTCACTTTATTTCTCGAATTATTCTTTCCAAGCCCTTTCATTTGATAACCATATTGTATGAGAACATAAAAAATTAATCCAGCGTCTTTAAAAATTCATTCACTCAGTTTAGCAGTACTTAAAGTGTCAACTTATCAGCATTCATAGTAAACACATTTTTCTGTATATATAGAAAAGGCAAGAGAAAATTAATTTACATGCTTTAAGGTAGTTTTAAAAAAGAAAAGGCTAGGATTCATAAAATATCTTTTTCTTTTAAACGCGTAATTGTAGAAGGCTGGAATCGGTGTCATTATACCCCAATTTTGGAACGAACAATCATGAACCTTGATAACAATCCTGTTCCGTTACACGAATCGGGTAACATTAAAACGAGCGCAGAAAAGTTATCGAGTTTAAACCGTTTTATAAAAGATGCCGAGATAAGTGACAACTCTTGTTAAAATGCCAGTAAGAGAAACATTAAAGTATCAAGATTGCCTAACTAACCTTCGATCAATGACGTGACTTTTAGCGTGAAATGTTTGTATTCCTCATAATATGCGAATGTAAATATATCTGTCCGTTCGTTACTTTTTTACGAATAAACCGCTGAAATAATTTTGATGAATTTTCGTACTTAGGTAGATTATAACTTAGAAGAGGACTTAGGTTACGTTACGACAAACGCATGTTTGGTATATTTTATCGCACATCAAAAATCGTTAAATACCGAGAAATATCCTAATTAAAAATAGAAGGGAAAACAACTCAAATAAAGAACATAAGCTTCTGCATATCCTTACTTATAGCATAAATGCGAAAAGTTTGTAAGTATGTATTGATGTTTGTTACGCTTTCGCACATAAACTACTGAACGGGTTTTACCCGCATATCGACGTTTTATGTGTAAGCTATTATCGCCAAAACTAATCTCGTGGGCTACTAGCTAATATTATAAATAACATTACTGATAAACTGATCTACCAGCACACAGCTCAAACCTTTGAACACTAAAATTTAACACGTAGATAGTTATTATAACGAAGGGATCTACTAAGAGAGAATTATGCAAAATTCACCCCCAAAAGGGGTAAAACGGGAAATCGAAATTTATACGGAGAAATCAAACTTAGCGCGTGTAAAGCCACGAGCTAGCGTATTGTATTTAAATAACAGTAACACTGGAACATCATAATTAATCGTAACTATTTGCTGTGTCAATATTAATTCTGTGTCAACTTATAATGAAGGACAATGCCAAAATAACTTCTGTACCAAATGTATTCCCCAAACAACGAACTCCATCGAGTTATATAAACAACGTCGCGATTATGTTAATTATTCCCAACTGTACAAATTAACACTGTCTTTGCCTCTGAATAGGCTATTACTTATTTCAAAGGGATATTTATTAAAAACAACCGCCGAATTTTCTAAGGTCACCGCATAATTACGGAATGTTTGCCATAACGATTTCAACTTTATACGTATGTGATAAAGTTTATTATCGAATGGTAAACATTCTAAGGACGTAAGTTAATGAATTCTCCCATTTCACACCTCGGAAATTCCATCCTTTTTCTCGTATTACGTTTCGGCTGTTTTTGTGTTTTTCTCGAAATGAGAGCGTTTAGTGATAAACATTGGGGATTTAAGTGCAATTACGTTAGTGTGATTTAGGAGGACTTTTTCATGTGTTACTTACAGGCCGTACTTGAATTATAATTCTATTTTTATTAAATTTGATATTGAGACAATTTTATCCTGGCGAAAGGCGTAGGTTATATTCCCATTAAAGGAGTAAATAGGGATTACTTAAAACTTACACATTCCTGATGTTGTCTTGTAGTAGAGCTGTAGATGACTGACTACAGATCGTGTATAGGCTGGTTCGACAAGGAAAGCACCACACTCTGACAGAAAGTGGGCGTGAAATTGCTAACATAGAGCCAGAAACATCTAATCTAGCCCATCAATGCTCCATTTATCCTTACTTTCAATTTCTCTACATCCGCCCCGACTTCATATGGGTGCAATGTAGATTTTTAAGTCATTACATCACATATCTTTCTATCTATTTTACATATAAAGTTTCCTCTTGAATCACTTGGTTTACTGATGAAAACCGCATTAAAATCCGTGTACTTTAAAAGGCCCCTCTTTCCCACAGAGCACTCTGGGCAAGTGCCCAGGGCCCCGATCGATGGAGGCCCCATAGTTCCTACCAGATAGAGAAGCGATTGCCGCTTTTGCCTTCCTTAATATAAAAATGTACCTTTTCAATGAATATGTGTAGATTTTCTGTGAATATTATAAGTAATTATCTATTCATTTAATGTGAAAGTGATTAAATAAAACGAATAAATCCATAAATCTAGAAGGTGATAATTTAAATATTCAATTGAATCAGGAGTTACTTTGTGGAATCCCATGATAATTAATCACAAAACTGCTGCTGCTGTTATCCGTGAAAACATCTACAGCTGTCTGATATCATGCACTATGAGCACCACCCCTCCCTCTCACATACACACACGCATAATATGCAGTACAAGTGGTGCTTGCTTGCTTTATCTTGTCCGCTCACGGACATTTGCAGCATTGGAGGAGGAAAAAATAAGGGATGAAAATAAATAGGAAGTAAGGAAAGAAATGAAGGGATTTTTAGATAAAGCTCAAACTTAAAAAAATATATATTTATCTAGTAAGTAAGTAACTTTTCCTTATAGCAAAGTAGTTTTGTGATTAATTAGGTGAAAATTTACTCTTTATATCAAAGTCGTAGTCGTAGTCGTAGACATCTTTGAGCCTAGGACCTCGAGAGGTTAAAAAAGAAAATCGAATAGGTAAAGAAAGGTTACAGACGTCCTTAGCGATTTTATTACACAAAAATATACATGAGTATATAAATAGCAGCAATAAATAAACCACAGAGGTTTCCCTTAATGCTAATAGTTTCATATAATAACAATTATGTAATAATATATTTGTTATTATATGAAACTATTAGCATTATATGAAACTATTGAGCCGAGATGGCCTAGTGGTTAGAACATGTCGATCTCAACCGATGATCGCGGGTTCAAGCCCGGCTAGCACCACTGATTTTTCAAGTGCTAAATTAGTGTTTAAATTCATCTCGAGCTCGGTGGTGAAGGAAAACATCGTGAGGAAACCTGCATGTGCCAGAAGAAATTATGACACATGTACGAGTATATCCGCTAACCCGCAGTGGAGCAGCGTGGTGGATTAAACTCTAACCCCTCTCCTTAATAGGAGAGGAGGCCTTTGCCCAGCAGTGGGACATTTACAGACTGCTACTTTACGTTATGTTAAATAATCATATATTGTCCGCATCACAACATATGCCTTCCCTTACAATTTCAACTCCAAACCAATTAATATTATGTACTCATTTCAAACATTTTCTAGATACTTATTTGCCGAACAGTATTTTCTCAACAAATGCTATTATTTTGGGTTAATTTTCGTAAACGCTGCGCAATCAAGGGTTATTATAATAATTAATGATACATTTAATTAAGCTTTAATGTGAAACCAAGGACTCGCTTAATATATAGAAAATGCTTATTTTAGACAACGCCTAAGGGCGTTCTGTGTTCCAGAGATAATTATATGCCGTGTTGAAATGGTTTTCGTACTAAAATTTTAGTTGTAAAAAATTATGTTATGAATAAAAAATAAAATAAAGTAGAGCCTCCTGTCCCGGCTTCGTACGGGTGTTTCAATTTACTAATTTTTTTATATGAAAATTTTTCAAACTATTTTTTTTTTACTTTTCGGCACAATTATTCTAATATTACTTATATTAGATTAATTATACGGAAAAGTTGCTTTTAACTGACAGAATTAATACTCTTAACAAAAGTACTTTTAATAAAAATAAAAAATGGACGCTAAAAAGCAATATTGTTTCAAACCACACAGACCAAACTTAACCTTAATCAATTTATATATTTTAAACTTTCGCGATTTATACTATTCATATTTAATATAACGGGTCTTATCGCGATAACTAATAGTAGTAATACCTTTTTATTGCCCGACGTTTCGACGAAGTTACATTCGCCGTGGTCACGAGCTGACTCTTCACGTCTGACAGTCAGCTCGTGAATACGGCGAATGTAACTTCGTCGAAACGTCGGGCAATAAAAAGGTATTACTACTATTACTTAATCAATTTGTTTGAAGAAGTATATATCGATCTTGTGTTTTTTATTTTGATAAACAGTATAATGAATTAAAAGCAGGTTAGTATCAGAAAAAGATTTATCTAATAATATATTTTTAAAATATATGGCATTATTATATAAATTGCACAATTGAACACACTTGAAATTCCAAACATAAAATTAAGATTTTTTTAATGCTTATTTGTGTTAGATGCCTTAAATTTTTTGGAATAATGTTAAATAAAAAAAACATAGAATACACCAATATCTCTGAATTTAACTTTTTGTGTCTTGGCACATTATTGCTTATAAGTAGTATCCACAAATAGGAAGAAATTTTGAGAATATCTGCTAATCAGAATTGGAACGTTAAAAAGGATTAAACTTCGTATCTTTGTGCTTAATAAACTTCATTACTCTGTTTATTACAAGGCTGTAAATTGCAGACTCAATTACTTCAAATAATATATATTGGTGTGCTGCAGATAATTAATATATTTTTTATTTTAAAAAATATATCCAACTATGTAAAATTATTAATAAACGGTTGAAAACCTATTGCAAAACTGTGGTAGACATTTACGCGACATCGTCCCTGTAGAAATATTAATCTCCTATTTTAACCAGTTTTACGTTTTATATATTGATGTAAAATAGTTTATATCCTTCTTTATGGTCCACTTTACTGAATTCATCAATATTGGTTCAACGGTTACGCAAGAAAACGTAACAAACAGACAAATGACCTGATTCCCTTCCCCATTCCTTTGTCTTTCTTCCCATTCCCTTGCATGCCATATGATGTTTTAAAATGGGAACGCATTTTTCATTATGGATAGTATATTATAAAAGGACGATCCATAGGATTTAAGCTCGAAGCAGCTAAAAATGAGAACTATGATTGAATTAATTTTATATATTGTTTCAGGTGTCCTGGATAAGAAGGAAAGACTACCATCTCTTGACAGTCGGTCTGACGACGTACAGCTCAGACCAGAGATTTCAAGCAATACATCTTCAGCATTCTGAAGTAAGTACTTAGTAAAATACCTGTATCACAATCAACTCATCTAGAAGAAAGAAATATAATCATTATTCTTCGTTTGTGCGTATCTTGTACGCTTCCACACTGATCGTCCGATTGCGATAAAACTTTGTCAACTTACTGTTTGAACTTGGAGGAAGGCTATTACATAGTACAATTAACTACCATTCCATTTTAATTGGTTGTGCTAGAAAATTAACCTTAATGACTAAGCCAATTAAATATTATAACCATTTGGCTGTGTTGGAAATCTGAAATCGATGCAGTCTCTTCCGTCAGTATAAATAAGTTTTTTTAAACACGCCGCGACGCCTGATGTTAGGTGGTCACCTCCGCTCATGGACATTTGCAGCATTGGAGGAGGAAAAAATAAGGGATGAAAATAAATAGGAAGTAAAGAAAGAAATGAAGGGATTTTTAGATAAAGCTCAAACTTTAAAAAATTATATATTTATCTAGTAAGTAAGTAACTTTTACTTACTAGAAATAAGTAACCCTTCTTATTTTTTTACACTATTTCAAAAAAACTATGATACATCCAAATAAATTTTAATGTTACCACTAAAAAATTCACCACGAAAACTTTACCATACAATTCAAAGTTTCATTATATGTTCTTAACAAAGCACTTAAAAATGTACTTCAAGTTTACGATTTGCTGAATATTTAAGATGAAAAAGAAGTTTAAAAACTCTCGAACTCATATATTTATTAAAAAGTTTTACCAAAGTATTGTATGCACGAGATATTTTTAGAAAGGATTAGTTGCTATGGGCATTTTTATTCGGTGAAACTCATTATAACGACTCAAACCAAGGTTGAATAACTTTTCAACAAAAAAAAAAGAAAAATAACAAAGTCTCTTTTAATTCCCGATCTTTCTGTGGTAAGAAACATAAATGATGTATATTTTGAGTAGGTAGTTTGATGAAACGTAAAAGGTGCGTTGTTGCGTTATTTATTTTTTATTTTTATTAGGTCTATTGATTTCATATGTAAATGACTGTAACAATGAGTGATTTTTATAAAAATAGTTGGCTTTATCAAAAAATAAATTAAAAAACAAGTTCTTTTTCAGGATTGGACACTAAAAGTCCGCTTCGTGCAGAAACGAGACGCGGGCATTTACGAATGCCAAGTATCGTCGCATCCACCTACAAGTATATTCCTGCAACTTGATGTAGTGGGTACGTACAATTACAATTAATTATTTTGTCTTTCATTTCCACCAATTTTTGCTTCTTTTTTAGCGGCTACTAGCATAAGAGGAGGTTCTTAATTCGTCGGAGACTTTTTTGTGTGTTCACCAATTGGCTGGTCGATTTGGTTAATTCTTTTTTGCTTATAAGTATACTCTCCCATTGGTCCCATAGAATTTTCATCAAAATTGGTGACAAATTTTTAAACTACTACACCAATACTAATAGTAATTACGTATTTTGCTTGTAAAGTCGATTCTCGTTTGAAAAAAAGTCTTATTTGACTCTCTTCCTTAGGTTTATCTCGGTCTTATTCACCAGGATCTGTTTGTATTTTATTTCGATCCTAGCAATCTATTGCTTTTGCCATTTGATTAAATTGCCATGTTTAAGATTGCCATTTGATTTTTCCCAAGAAGAACCAGACAATACTACCCATATTTACACCTGAATGTTAAGTATTTTAATATTGGTAAGGTTTAGACAAAGTTAATATCTAAATATTGTAAGGCAAATTACTCTTCTAAGTTTTGCTGTCGGAATTTCATAAAGACTTACATAAGTTATTTCTAAGAATTCACTGTCAGTATCTTTCATTCATAACTTTAGTAACTACTTCCGACGTGTCTGTTAGAGATTACAGATGTTTTTATATAGCTCTTGAGAGTAAAACTTACAAATGTAATTATCGCCTAACAATATTAATTAATGTAAATTTTTAAGTCTCAGGTTTTTTTAAAGTACTTCAAGTTATTCTGCTCCCGTATGAAAGTATGCGACGTAATGTAATTAAAAATACAAGAGAAATAACAGCTCAGATTCCGTAGATAGTAAACGTTTAAAGAGAGAAAAATACTTTCTTTTAAACAAGAGCTGCACATACAAACCAAAAATGCTTGACCTCTTAGTCGATTTACCAATTGAGCGCCTTTTTACACTGCCAAGACTTATTATTTTTTACTGGTTTCCATGTATAGCTTCTTCTTTATTAAAAAAATCTTCTAATAGTTACATTACGTAAGCCAAAATTATTTTGAGGTTAAGCACGCAGATCTCAACTGATGATCACGGGATCAACGCGGCTGGCACCTATGACTTCAAGAGCTAAAGTCAAACTTGTAGTCAGCGGATAAGGAAAATATCCTAAATGCCATCTAGGAAACCCGCACCTGTTGGCAAAACTTCTGACATATGTATATATCTGCCTAATCGCATTGGAGCTGCACAGTGGATTAAGCTTCTATCTTTTCCCTAATACAACAGAAGTCCTTTGTCCAACTATGGAAAATTTATAGCCTATTATAGTGCAGTACAATTACATGGTATACAATGTTTCATTTCCATTATTAACTAATCTTTGCTCAAACGGTGCATTCAATTCGCTACCCAATTATAAAACAATACGCAGGCAGCGATCAAAAGCCATTAATAGATACTGAATCATTCACAATAATATGCGGTTAGGTTTCAACCACGAATATTATGCGTCTAATACCTTTAAACGAGCAATTCTTGTGTATATGATCTGAATCTCGGAAACGGTTCCAATGGTTTTCATGAAATTTTGTATGTTTGGCATTTCGGGGACGATAAATTGATCTAGCTAGGTGTCATTGTTAGAAAACGTCGTTTTATCCGTGTTTTCAGTCAATGAAAAACTACAACAATATCTTTAGATTATTACATCGGTAAGATCGACACATATTATTAATATCTGGACGCTGATAAGCAATACAATGCTGAGCCACACGGACTTCAAGACTATTATTAATAAATATGCTTAAAGTAGTATATATCCATCTTTTCTTTTCTATTTTGATAAAAGGTATAATGAAATAAAAGCAGATTGATATAAGAAAAAGTTATATCTAATTATAAGTTTTTCTAATATATGAGTGAATTGCGTATCACAAAATATGTAATAGATTTCAATATTCGAAACATTGCTTTAAGGAACTCTTTTCCGTACTTTTTTTAGTTCGGATGGCTTGAACAATTGAATAATGTTAAATATTTGATGCATTATCAGAATATATCTCCGAATTTAACTTTTTGTGGGTTGACATATTATTGCATATCAGCATCCATTAATATGTAATTCCAATTCCAAAAAAAGCACGATTTACCAAAAACCATAATACCGAGAAAAACTTGGACATTCATATACTTAATTTTTTACTGTTGTTAATATATCTATTGCTCGTCAAAAATACTTCAATAGAACTGTAAAAGAATTTTGTGATTAAATAAGGAAACCCAATAAATATATAGGTGAGTTCAGAAAGTTCTCAGTTATATCAATGATTTTTACCAACGCGATAAGGAAAAGGTAAAACTTCCTAATACAAAGTCTTTCTTTACTTGTAACGATAATCTTAAAAATAAAATTAGTTTCCATTATATCTTCACAAATATAACTATCGCATCAAAGATTTTAAATTAGAACATAACCGGGCTGGTGCATTTTTAGCTCAAATAACCGAAATTCCGTTTCAAAGGGAAAATGCTGCTAGCATACTTTCCATCATTCCGCGCGGACATGATTTGTTACAGAATTTTTTAAATTATATATAGTTTCTCTTTTCAACCGACTTGCAATAGAGAAGGAGGTTTTTATAACGCATCACACTCAACCGCCCCTATTAGGATATCATGACCTTGTGTCTGAACACAAACACCCAGACCACGACAAACATCTGTATGGCTAATACACACGTTTGCCGTGAGCGGGGATCGAACCCGCGACCGTTAGCGCTTTAGTCAGTTGCAGTGACCATTGCGCCAACGCGTCTGTCTGCGAAGGACGTTTTCAATCGCAAAGTAAATATTTCTTTTCTGGGTTAAGGTATCCACTTGTATATGAAGTGGTTCCCCTATTTTTAAGAAGTCTTGTTTGTAAATACTATAATATAGATTTTATTTTGACTTTTACCTGATTTTAATTATTATTGATGATTGACGATTTTAAAAGAAATTTACTCATATTATGTAATGACCAAAATAAATCTTTGTGTCAGAAATTTCAAATAAGAACTCGTATGAATTTCGGTTGCTCCATATTCCAACTACGAACCTCGTGGGTCGAATTTCAATCAACGATGAGGTATGATGAAGAGAAAAACATATACAGCCAGACTATGATTTTAAAGGTGTATCATTTTACCAGATCATAGCGAAGCCAAAAAAGTGGTGATTTTGGCAGCCTATGTTTGTGCGTTTCACCATACCACTTACACTTCTGAACTGAAGGTGTCAATCCGTAATGATTACTCGGCTGACATAGATTATAAATTTTATTAAAATAAAATTCGTGGCGTTGTTTTTTATCTGATTGTTACCTCAGAACTCAGTCATGTCCTAACCGAAACCTATTATGAGTACTGCTAATTTAGAAAAAAATTAAATTTAGAAAAATTAGTGTAGTACTTTCATAACCCGTTAATGGTTACTGGTTATCTATACGAATATTATAAATATATTATCGACACTAATAAAATAAAGCTGAAGAGTTTGTTTGTTTGAACGCGCTAATCTCAAGAACTACTGGTTCGAATTGAAAATTTCTTTTTATGTTAGATAGTTTATCTATTGAGGAAGGCTATAATATATCACGCTACGATTCATAGGAGCGAAGCAGTAACCATAAATGCGAGTGAAACCAAGAACAGCTAGTGTAAATAAATTATTACACATGAATTATACAAAACTAGTGGTTGGATCCAATTCCATAAATTCCATTAATTGATTGAACGTTCAGGTCTAACTCTCATGAAAATATAAGCACATATACTCAGAATCCGTATAACAAAATTTTCTAGTATTTCTAGGTATTCGAGAGGTATACGCGTAAGCTGAATACGTTCGCTATTGTGATGATCATACAATAGCATTTCGTATCACCAATGACAATAATCAGAGATCGCCAAAAATAACTAATAGATGGTCGATTGTCTTATTCGTATTTTCAATCAACTTCAAAAAGGGGGTTCTCGAATCGTAGCGTTTTTAAAAATATTTGTCACCTTCGAACTACGTCAATGGTTAACCGATTTCGAACATTCTTTGTTCCAAAGGGTATACTTCAAAGTTGGTCTTGTAGATTTTTAATCGATATATTGATATTGAAACTATCGAGTTTGGTTTTAAAATTGAAATAAGTGATAAAATTTGTTGTGGACTTAAACGGAATTGCGTATTTTGCTTTTACAGTTATGTAGTTTTCTTAAGTTTTATTAGTGGTCACGTCGTGGTTCAAATCTCAGAATCATTGTTGAAAATTTGCGGATAAAAATCATTTTATATATTTATAAATAAATGTACCTGTGAACTATATTTGCCTACCAGCTGCTTAACCTATATTTGTGTAGAACTGTAAAAACATCAACACATCATCACATCTTTTTTGCACTATGGAGTCAATAAAACATACACTGGACGAGCTCACTCAAATTTTTAATGCCAGAATGAATGACTTTCAGCGTGAATTGAAAGGGAGTATCCCTGCTGCGAGCCCCACTTCAAACATAAACTCACAATTTCACTCCTTTCGTACATTTGTGCTCACTGCCTTAGAAAATCTACATCTTCAAGTGGAATTCTTGTCTAAGCAGCAAGATGATTTGGAGATGCGCACCCGGAAAAAGATTCTTCTACTGCACGGAGTCCCGGAGGAACATAAAGAAGACTCGGCTGCTCGCGTTGCTCAATTGTTAAATAAACATCTTGCACCTACACAACTTACATCTAGTGACTTTACTCTCTGCCATAGACTAGGTAATCCGAAAAAGGACAAATCGCGGGCAATTCTCATTAAGTTCAAGGAGTTCTCCCTCAGAAACCAGGTTTGGACATCAAAATCTAATTTGAAGGGCACCGGTGTGACTATATCCGAGTTCCTAACAAAAAGACGACATAAGATCTTCGTAGCAGCTCGCCAACGCTTCGGAGTCGCAAAATGCTGGACTCGTGAAGGTGTCATTTTTGTCCTGAGCGCGGATGGAACAAGACATCGTTTGTCAAGTATGCCAGATCTAGATGCAGTCCCCAGCTCCATTGCCAGCACTTCCGAAGCTTCAGTCATGTCTCCGAATGAAGATGTCACTAAACCGTCTAAGCCAACCATAACGAGAACCAAAAGGACGGTGAAGAAATAGGCTGACTCCTTTATATTGCGCCAGGTCGTTTTAACTATTTTACATATTCATATTACTTTTCTGCGTGTTGTTTTGCTGTAGGTATTGTTCTTTTTTATCGAGTTCTCCATTCATTTTAACGTAATTAACTTTAGTTTCTTTATAATTTTTGATATGGTTTTACCTACTTTTTATTTATTATTTATTATATTTACATTTTACAATAACAAACTATTATAATATTATGTAGGTAAGGAAATACTATGTTTTCAACGAACATCTTAATACTGATTATTGACAGTGACGTATGACGTTTGACATTGTAATAATTATAGTTGCGTTCAGAATTGGTGAGAGCCTACAGCAAAAAAAAAATAGGTGCTAAACTTTAACTGAATATTGTTTTTTATAGAGTTATTTTTAATAGACAACATATTTTAATTGTATTATTCTTTAATAAGGTTTTAAGCTGTCATTGTTTTTTTTTCTGGTCTATGCAAAGTGTATCATATGTTTAATTCTTGTATAGTACAGCTGGTAGGTAGTCTATGATATTACTATTTTTGGTTATTTAATTTTAAAGATATTTGTTTTTTTTTTTTAATAATATTTTTTTTTTCCATCTTCATTTTTTAATTTATCTATTTTTATATTTATTTTTATAGTTGTAATTTGTTATTAGATATTAATTATTAATTATTTATCACGTCGTCTCACAGCAGTATACAAAGTGACCTTTATATGTCTCTGTCGTCGTCTGAAGAAATGTCCAGTGATGAAAGTTTCCACAGTACATCTCCTCCTTCACTTAATGGGCGACATTAAGTGAAGGAGGAGATGTACTCTAGGAGATTAGATCTCATTTCTCAGATTGTCTGAAAAATTTTAATGTTATTCATATTAATGCTCAAAGTGTTCCGGCTCATTATCCTGATATGCTTGCTTCTTTTGACTGCCGTAATATTCATGCTATCCTTATTTCCGAATCGTGGTTGAAACCATGTCTACCTTCGACATCCTATTCATTACCTGGCTTTCAATTAATTCGCAATGACCGTGTCGGCAGGAGGGGTGGGGGGGTTGCGATCTACTTACGCTCATATATTCCTTATAATGTAATCAGTTCGTCCGCTCAACCACCCCTACCCGATACGGCTGAACATTTGCTTATTGAAGTCAGTCTTGCCTATTCTAAAATTCTTCTTGGTGTATTCTACAACCCCTCCTCTCTTATTAATTATTATCCTAGTTTTGAAAATTTGCTAGAGAATTTTGTCCCTAATTACAGCCACTCAATTTTAATGGGAGATTTTAATACATGTTTACTTAAAGGCGACGCTAATAGTAAAAAGCTATTAGCAATTACGGAATCCTACAATCTACATGTTTTACCCCTTATAGCTACCCACTTTTCTCCCGGCTGTACACCCTCCCTCCTTGATCTCATTATGGTCTCATCTCCTGATTTAGTTTCTAAGCATGGTCAGTGTTCTGCCGATGCATTTTCCTACCATGATTTAATTTTTCTCTCTTATAAAATACGTCCTCCCAAAGCAAAATCAAGAACGCTTCTGCTACGTAATTTTGGAGGAATGGATGTGAATCGTCTACGTGAGGATGCTTGTCGGTTGGATTGGTCTGCAGTTATAGCTGCTGATTCAATTGATAAGAAGGTGGAGACCTTCAACAATCTGCTTGTAGGGTTATACGATGTACATGCACCTATAAGACCTGTTAAAATGAAACATCTCCCTGCACCGTGGTTGACGGAAGATCTAAAGAAACTCATTGAGAAGAAAAATCGAGCTAAACTGAAATATAAAATGAATAATTCCGACCTCAATCGCGATAAATACAAGAAGGCACGAAATCACTGTAATACATCATGTAGAGACGCTCAACGACGCTATACTCACAGATCTGTCGAAAACGGCGACACCGCAAAAACCTGGAAATTTCTTGAAAAACTTGGAGTTGGTAAATCTCGTAATACCCCGATAAATATAGATCGAACTCCTGAATAAACATTTCTCTTCGTCTTCTACAACTGCTAATTTTGATAAACATTCTACACTGAATTTTCTTTCATCGTTACCAACTTCGAACTTCCCTCCGTTTACCTTCTCCTCTTTCACTGAATGTGATGTTAAAAGGAACATACTGTCCGTGTCTTCGAATGCCGTTGGTACTGACTGCATAAGCCGTAACATGATCATGCCCATCCTAGATCTTATTATCCATATCTTAGTCCATATCCTCAATTACTCCATCACTTGTAATAAATTCCCGGACACATGGAAAAATGCTTTAATCATCCCAATTCCGAAGAAGTCGAATGCAATTAACTATTGTGATTTTCGACCCATTTCCATCCTACCGTTCCTATCTAAAGTCCTTGAAAAGTTAGTATTCCACCAATTAAACCTCTTCCTTAACCAACATTCACTTCTTAATCCTTTACAATCCGGCTTCCGTGCAGGTCATAGTACGGTGTCTGCTCTCATTAAAGTTACTGACGATATTCGATTAGCCATGGACAACAAACAACTCACTATTTTAACACTTTTAGATTTTAGCAACGCATTCAACTGCGTTGATCACGATATTTTATTGAGTCTGTTAAGTTCCTTTAACATATCTCCATCAGTGATTGAGTGGTTTCTGAGTTACCTCAAAGGCCGTCGACAACGCATACGCCTTAATGAGACGTTTTCCTCATGGTGTAATGTCCAGGCAGGGGTACCTCAAGGTGGCGTCTTATCTCCCTTGCTCTTCGCTATTTTCATTAATTCCATTTCTCAATACATTTCTTCGTCCTACCATATGTATGCAGATGATATTCAAATTTATCGCCACACTACGCTTGAAAATCTTCACATTGCGATTGAGGGCATGAATTACGACCTACAGAAAATTCACGGATGGAGTAAATGGTACGGACTTGTTATAAACCCCGGGAAATCACAAGTCATCATTATTGGTAGTCCGGGCATGATCTCTAAGGTTAACTACACTGATTTACCGTGTATTGAGTACTATGGTACTTGTTTACCTTACTGTTCCGTTGTGAAAAATCTGGGAGTGTATTTAGACCAAACATTATCTTGGTCATATCACTTGAAAGAACTGAGCAGAAGAACCTACGCTTCACTGAACTCGCTACGACGGCTTCGATCCATTCTACCAATTCCTACCAAAATTATGTTAGCAAACTCTCTCCTCCTACCTATACTTGATTATGCCGATGCAAGCTATACTAATCTGACCGAGGACCAACTCAATAGGCTTGAGCGACTTCAAAATCTCTCCATCCGCTTCATATTCTGCCTTCGCAAATATGACCACATTTCTGCTTTTCGTTTAAAGCTCAAGTGGCTCCCTATTCGTTTTCGCCGGAACATGCATACTTTGTCTCTTCTGTACTGTGGGTTATTTAATTCTAGGGCTCCTTCTTATTTAAAGGAGAAATTTGAATTTCTAGGCGATCCTTCTCTTGTGAGATCTTCCCGGAGTCTAACACTTAAAATACCAACACATAAAACTAAATTCTACAGTGACTCTTTTACCATTCAGGCAATTAAGTTATGGAATAATTTACCGTTAAATATAAAAAAATCTAAAACATTATCAATTTTCAAAAATTCCCTAAAGAAATTTTATCTTGAATCTGCATAGAGACGATTTATAATAGTGTTTATTTATTAGATTAGTTATAATTATTTATTAGTCTATAATATTGATATATATATATATATATATATATATATATATATATATATATATATATATATATATATATATATATATATATCTATATATATTGTATTTATGTACATTGTATAAGTATTTACATGTAGATATTTGTATGTAAGTGTAGTTATAATACTGCCTCAGCACCACCTACCCAACTTCCATTCAACCTCTCTCTTTATTGGGTTGTCTGGAAGAAATGGCTACTTAGCCATAAGGCCGCCCGTTGTACTCTACAATAATATCCATTTTTTTTTGTAACATATTTTAATCTGTATCTTGTGGTGTACAATAAAGTATAAATAAATAAATAAAAATATTTTGTCTCTATTAATCTTTAAAATGTTAATGTAATTGTTTTCATTATTTTTATATCAATAATACTAAAGATCATCATTAAGTTAGTAAAAAAATTTCATTCAAAGGAAATGGAAAGAGTACTGGACTATTTTGTCTTTGAATATTTTTTTTTTTTGTAAATGAAACAATGATTGGGACGTTTCGTACCCAACCTTTGCCTACCCAAAGATATTATAAAACTAAATTCCCATGGGTTCGAAAAACTAGGCAAATTAAAATATTTCCAGGGTATAGTCAAAAAGATATGCACAGGTCCAAAACCTAGGTAACGTTCGAGGCTGCTTATAAATAAAAGAAAAAGTTTTTAAAACAAGGACATTATGGGTCGGTCAAAAGAATAGCAACGTAAAAAATTACTCAAAGAATCTTAAAGCAGTGTACATTTTCATAATCGTACCTTTTCAAGTCACAAAGAAAAATTCCATACACCTGAAATTCATTTTTTTTTTATAAAGTTCTTTATAGTCTAGTTATTTTAATATTATTTTTTTTTCAATTGTTCTGAAAACAAAGAAACAACTGAGATAAATTGAAACTAGGCAACCTAGTTCTAAACAAAAGGCCTACGTCGTAAATTGTTGGACCTAGATATTTTTCTAACTGTAATGTTGATAATTAATATAGAATTTATTTTATAGGATTTTTTTATACAATTTCATAACATTTATTTTAATTAAAGCTGATGTTACTTCGAACAAACAAGACGTACAAAATAAAATATATAATTATTCAAAAATACACAGATAAAAAAATACACTAATATTCAAACCGACTTCCAAAAAGGAGGAGATTCTCGATTCGCCACTTATTATGTAACATATTTCAACGGTCACTTGAAAACATTCGATCGATTTTGTGAATTTCTATTTCTAAAAAAAATATAGTAGTTTAGTTTTAAAATTAAAATAACTCTCCTATCTTTAAAAGTCTTGTTAAACTGTTAGTTGTGTAACTTAGTGCCAATAGATGGCGCTAATTCATAAATAAATTTAACTGAATCGCATTTACAATTTGTTTTAATCTGCTTCTATATATATTCTAGCTATCCTTCACGATCTTATCCACACTTCCGCCGTTCTCTGTAAGGCTTAGGTTTCGTCGTCTCACAAACCTGCCTCCACCAGTACACTTCACCCCCCTTATATTCTCTCGTTGTCTTGTCCTGTAGTTTTCTAGATTCAAGTTTATTGTCACTTTTCACTCTTAAGGATCGTAGTATGCAGTTTCATAAAGTTCCTTCCTCAATAAACAGGAACTTATTATTTAGAAATCAACTGACAGATCGTTTTCGATTTTTTAAACCCTGATCCAAAAATAGGGCTATTTTAAGTTTGATGTGTATCAGTATATGCGTCCATCTGTATATCTGTTTAGAGCATCGTGACTCCCTAACGAATAAACCAATTTCAATGCAACTTTTTGTGTAAATACTGATATTGTTGGGATGTTTCTTATAGAGATATATGAACATCTATTCAGGCGTATTTAAATTGTCAGCTCTTTTTTGGTTGTTTAAAGAATCTTAGCTAATTCTACTAACCAAATCAAAATGTTATATTGGTCAAAAAAAAATGTTACATTTTAAACGAGAATCGTGTAGGTATATTGTATGTTTTAGTTTATTTATATAATCTCTTCGTTGTCGGTGTGGGTAAAACATTAATGCATGCTGTAATTGCCTGTAAATAAAAGAACAATTAGTATGTATCACTTAAAAATAAGACCTGTAAATATATTATTGTATCTTTTGTTGGTGATTCTTATAAATAAATAAATAAATCGACTCCAATAAACATAGTTGCGTGAACTTTATCTAATGCTGCAGCATCATCTGTTAACAGTAGGATACACATACCCTCAACAATATACAACAGAAGTATCATGTCCAGGATTATTTAAAAGATCTCAGTGAGTAGGTTGTTGGATTTTTTTAATTTCAATTATATATCATAACCGTTAGCAGAAGTGTTTTGACACAAATGTAGCTTATCGTAATTAACATAAAAATATTTTTCCAATCTGAATTTGTTCTTGAATCCGCACATTCTAACAAGCTCTTTCTTTATGTGATATAAGAGTATCAAGCTGTATATTCATAAATTAGAGTATTTTTCGATCAGACGCCTTTTCAGTAATATCCTCCTCAATTTAGACGACACCGTAAGCCGAGGTGCGATCTCGGGAAACACCGTTGGAGCATAAATTATGTGCCCTCTTGTAGGCTTCCCTTTTCATGGCTAAAGATATTATTTTCACGGCCGTGTCTCGAGTTAAACTCCCTGTGATAACGTTTTCAAGGTCTTCAGAGTTGCTTTCAGTATTAGTACGTAATCTTTACGTAAAATGTAAAATATATAAAGATTTTTATTCTTTTGAGTGATAAAGTGAATGAATAATATATGTTCAAACTTCATCAGACTTGCATAAAGATTTACATAAGTTTTTTCTCATTTAACAACGAATTTAGTTTTAGTGCCTTATTTTTGAGTTTCACAGCTTTCAGAACTACTTAGGGCGTATAGTACTGCGATGTAGCGTCGGTATGAATAGAATTTCGTAAGACTACATTTATACAGTACTAGGTGACCCGGTGAACTTTGTATCACCTACTTATTTATATTTGCAAAAAATTTAGTTAAACTTTCATACACACAATACACTTTTTTATTTCAAAAACTGAACTATCTTCTATTTTAACAAAACAGACCAAATAAATCTGACTTTATACTGCACCTATGTAACCGACAAATGACGAAACTGTTTACATTGAAAAATTAAATTATCGTTTTTAATATTTTTCTTAACTTATTAATTATGTTTCTCACCGTTTAAGCCATCCCTGAGCAAACTTCGAAATCAAAAATAGCTAAATCGATTCAGCCATTCTCGAGTTTTAGCGAGACAAACGAAACTAATTATATTCATTTATTTTAATTGCCTTATATACAGGTGTCGTAAAAGACATAATTACCTTGAAGTGGTTAAATTATGACACGTGTACGGTGGGACTATCATAAGATAGTCACACCATATATGTTTCATAATTTTCACAAAATGACTCCTTTCGCCCGAAAACATGAGACTTTTACTTCAGTGTTTTCTTGTCATTTAGCTAATTATGACGTAAAATACAACCCACATCAAGGTAATCTTTTACTTTCGGGACTTCCTGTAGATATAAAAATTAATATAAATCGCGTTATTTAATAATGCACTCAATCTTTGAATTCACGATTTATATTGGTTTAAAAATAGTATTATTTTAAAATTATGAAGGTACCCGTATTTACTATGAAAATTTATCTTTTTATAATTGGGTGTCTTGTATCATTGACGTTCAAACAATGGCCTACGAGGTCTTTTAAAATTGTTATTTTAATTGTTGCTACCCTTTGTTTTATTAATTGGTAACATAATTTCATTTACTGTTTGTTTTTTTAATATTTCCAACCACTACAATAAGGTAAAGTAACAACTTTATTACAGTAAGAACCATATTTTATACGAATATAATCTTAAGAGGATCATCTAAACAATATTTTATAAATAAAATCCATTGCCACGATGATCTATTAAAAGTAATTAGTGATTCAAAGCAGGGGTCATGTTAAATTGGTCGAGAGAATTAATTTAGAACTTCACAACGACTGTGGAATGGAATTTTTATATGATATGGAATACCTGTGCGCGAGTGCGTAAAATTTTCATTATCCTTTCATTCAAAATGTAGGTTATATGATTTTCACTTACGAGGAAATTAGACGGCATCCTTAATTACGAATTGCAACATCTGTGTGATGAAAACAAGAATACTAATCGGCGAATTTTAGTTCCTCGCTTAAAGGATAAATGAGTTTTAAATAAATTATCATTTGCTAAGGGATTTAACGTCATATGAAGTTGCGATCTGGGAGCTAACTGTGTAAATAAACACTATTAACACATGTTACATTCTGATAATTAGAGTTCTTTTGTTGTACTAAGACTTTTTTAATATATAATTTGCTGGCGAACTAACAGGTATTAAGATATTAAGTGATCACCGCCTTCCATTAGCATTTGTAAGACCAGATAAGCTAGAAATCCGTTTTCGATTTAAAAGGGGATAAGAGTTTTATGGGAAGTGAAAAAAAGTAAAAGGTGGGGTTATTAGGCTTCCAGCTCTCTCACTCACCGTAACAAACGCAGCTATATTCACCACGCCGATATTCTGTGTAAGTGAGTTATAGAGTCGAGTCAGCCCGTGTAAAAGCTGAAGTCGGTAGGTTATAGCGAGGCATTATTATTATTTTATTGCACACCACTTATATGCATAGGTACAGAGTATTCTTAAAACTAACAATATTGTAATGAAAAAAAAAGGCGGCCTTATTAGTCATTACTTCCAAACAATCTTCGGGTTAGAAGGATTGTGCTTGTAAGCCGATTTCAGAGTGGTGCAATTATAAACTTAAATAATAATAATTACAACTTCTACTTCAGTATCAAAGTATGTTACGTATGGATGCTGATAAGCAATAATGTGTCAACCCACAAAAAGACAAATTTAGAGATGTTTCTGATAATGGATTTCGTATTTAACATTATTGAAAAACATCTTTACACTTCTACAAACAGAGTTATTAAGAATAGGTTTGGCATCTTTAAACGCCATATTTTTCAAAATGAGTGCCGTATGGCTTGATACAGTATTGCTTTTTGACGTCCATGTAACTGTTACAGTTTTCAAAAATTGGTTCTCTGGTTACGATACTTTAGAATATTAAAATCAGAATCGAAATCCCACTGTTCGACAAAAACCTCTTTTCCTTTAAGAAGATGTATCCGGAGTGTAATCCTTTACGCGTCAGCTGTTACACTGTAGTTTAACTAATAAATATAATGTATTAAAATTTCCCTAACATATGCAAGTTTCCTCACGATGTTTCATCGCTGAGCATGACATGAATTTAAAATACATGGCACTTTACAGCTTGGTGATGCTCACTCAGAATTAAACATAAGTTAATATTCAAAAATTGTTTCAGTTCTCAAAAATGTAATGTCAGTGAGCTAATTGTTGAAAACTATTGTTACCAAAACATGTAATATTCAGACAGTTTGAATGCCTTCTTTGTACTAAAATAGCATCTGTAACTATAAGTTGCAAGTTTTGATAGCGATAGTATTTCAACATTAAAACCAAAGTGGTTGAACCACTTTGTATCACTAGTACATAGCTATACAATTCGCCAAGATCTTGTCGCCTAAGGGTCTACTGTGAGCTTACTGTTTACTCTAACAAAAACAGCGCCAACCGTTTCGTGATAGATGGTTCTGTATTTTGTCCATACTAAATCTTAAAATGCAAACAGAACAATTGGGTGCTGATAAGCAATAATGTGTTAACCTACAAAATGTCAAATTTAGAGGTATTGATGTATTCTGATAATTCATCACGTATTTATCGTGATTCACATATTTTTCAAGTCATCGAAACTAAATAAGTACGAAAAAAGTGTCTTAATTTAACGTTTCGAATATTGAAATGTGTTCCATATTTTGCAATATGCAGTAATCTCATACATTTGAAAAACGTTTTATTATACCAATCTGCTCTAAATTTATTATAACTTTTATCAAAATTGAAAAGAAATGACGGTTATACTTCTACAAACAGATTTAGTAAGAGTAGGCTTGACATCTTTAGACGCAATTTTCTCAAAAGACTGTGTGGCTTGACATAGTATTGCTTATCAGCATCCATTTTACAGTTTACAAACATATATTACAAACTTCGTCCTAATAAGCCACTTAAGATACATTTAACGTGATAATCACATCTTTATTAATTAACTCTTTCGTAACACTGCTACTAGAAAGCATGGAAAATAAAATTAGCATTTTTGCTTTAACATGTGGCTTTTGATTGACGCTTCCTACGTTAGCACAACCTTACACTCGGGGACATGTTATTACTTCATCTTCACTCCACCGCAGCGCAGTAAACGCTCATAAAGGTCTTGCTAATAAACCGATTCCCCTGTTAGGGGAAAATATAAAGCTCTCAGTAATTCCACACTTCTCTTGGTAATTAAAACGTACATTCTGTGGATTGTTCTTGTGACTTTGATGTTTTCCTTTGTGAAGTAAGAAAAAATATGCAAAGAATCTTGGATGTTGGGTTTGATTTTATTTTTTTATAATTTGGTCGTTTTTAAGGTAAACCGAGCAAGTGAAACTCATATATGTATGTAAAGAATTAGAAAAAAGTTGACGAATTTTTAAGTATAAAATTTTAATCTACTAGAAACCGTTTCCGAATTGTCACAGACGTTTAAGATCGTATACCAACAACAGAACTAATTCAATGTTATAGCTGAATACAAACAACAATGAACCCTATTACTAAGAACATATGGATTAAAATCCTAGATCGTTCTAATAATTGGTTTTGACCCTTTTAATCCTCGTCTTCCTAACATCTTGACGGTCTTTTTTGCGAAGGTCTATACGGTCTTTATTGCGAAGGTTTACTTATAGCTCTAGTCTGAATCTGACAGCTTGCAGAATGTTAGTCAGTAAGATTATTATTTGACTTCTATTACCTTTCGTTCTAGACTTATAGCCCTAATAATTGTATTACTTGGTTGGTAGGTACTTGTTTTATGTATCCTAAAAAGAAAAAAAAAATTAAAATAGAAATAGTGAAGAAACAAGCAGGCAGGTCACTTGGTGTAAAGTGATTACCGCCACCCATAGATATTTGCATTATCATAGGAGCCTAAACGTTGCCAGCTTACATAAGAATGAAGGATGAGAGAATGAAGTATGAAAGGGAATAGAAGGTCAGTAATTGGTTGTCCATCTCTGGTTACGCTTTCGATTCTCTTACGAACGCGTACGAATAGCCATATTATACCATATTAGCCATATCAGATTTCGTTTTAGAAACAACAACCACTGAATTTCTTATCGACCTTTGGCAGAAGAATTCAGATTTCAAACCAGCTTCATCACACGTAGAATTGGCACCAGATATAGACAGCTTATATTAGAATTACTATTAGCGTTTTATTATTTTCATTTGAATTTTAATTAAACGAATCTAATGAAGATAATATTTAAAATTTCATTATTGTTTCAGAAGCAAGAGCGCAGATATCCGGTCCGACGGAGAAGTACCTGAAGCCAGGGTCTACACTTCGCCTGCAATGCTCAGTTGTTCAGACAACAGAAGCACCGGCTTTCGTGTTTTGGTCAGTATTTTTTATATTAAACATCTAATGTATGTACATATGGACGCATGTCAAGCCTATTTTAATAAATTTTTTTGAAGACATATAAGACATATAAGACATATATATATATATATATATATATGTATAACGTTATTCAAGATACCAACTATGAAACCGTTGGCGGTAGTTGTAAATAATATTTTCTAAAACCAGAAATAGACAAATGGCACTTTAGTCTACGCGTCAGTCTACCCGTGGCCACGAACGCTGCAAAGTGCTCGAAACGTCGGGATGATAAAAATAGTTAATATACGCGATTTAAATCAGTTTAAAATAGTTTTATTTCAATAAGAATTTATCCATTGAATGATTGAACTGAATAGTTTTTTTATATTGAAAAATTATAGAGAAAAAAAATGTTCGTAATAATACCCCCAATTGTTAATAATGCATGCATGCATTGTTCCAAGCATGTAAGAAAATGGTACAATGGAAAATAGGAATTGATATATGTAATTTAAGATGAAAAAATACAAATTAATAATTAATTTCTACTTACTATCTTAACTTTACTAGCTTTCTTTTTAACGAATTTTAAAATAGGTTCTCAATTCGTTTTTCATTTGTCTATTTAAGTATGTTTACCGATTTCTCAAAAACAGCTTAAACGATTTGGTTCATTTTTTTAGTTTCAAAAGGTATACTCCCAAATTAGTCCAATAGAATATCTATCAAAATCTGTTTAGTATTTTGTTTTTAAAATCAGAATAACTACAATAAGTATATTATTCTTTGTACTTTTGTCAATTTCTTTTTTAATCTTGTAACTAGTCAAATAAGAAAAAAATGTTATACCCAAAAATATTATTCTGATTACTCCGTCGCTCGTATTTCGTATGCAAACAGCACAAACTTGTATTTCGGAATGAGAAATTGGTATAAAGAATATTGGCGCCGTTTGGCCAAATTCAGCATTCTCTACCGCTGTTCCCACGCCATAAATATTGTAAACTATGATCATACTAGTGCCGTTACATTCTCGTCACGTAGCCTTTTAAAGTTGTAAGTCGAGTGTCGTAGGTCACGATGCGCAAAAAGCCGTGCCAAGAAGGAATTTAACGCCGAAAAAAATCCTTTTATTATGCCTTAAAATTCTCTCTCGCAAAAATTGTAATAACTTTTATAAAAGATCGTAAAAATTTAGAACTCAGATACGATGTTCAGGGATTAATAATTTAGTCGTAATTATGGCTACGTTCGTTTTTTATTAGCCTCAGTGCAATTGTTAATACATTATAGCAAATTTTTCTTGTTTCTTTTTATTATTTTCCATTTCTATTGTATAAGTTTTTAAAAATCATAATGTAAATATTTTTCCGACGTGTGGATTAACATAATAAAATAGACGAGTTGAAACAACAAAAGACATTAATAAAAAAGACTTTTTTTAAAAGGAGAACTATAAAGCAACTACGTTATTTTGTTTATTTGAATGATATACTCATTTCAGTTATTTTGGTTTTAAATCCAAACTACTGAACCAATTTTGATGAAAATTCTATTGGACCAATCTAAAAGTAATAAAGCTGAAGAGTTTGTTTGAGTTAGATAGTTTATTTATTGAGGAAGGCTAAGGACTGTATTACATCACGACCTATAGAAGCGAAGCAATAACCATAAACGCGAGTGAAACTGCAAGGGACAGCTAGTCTAAAAGTATACCTTATGTAAAATAAAAAAAACAAATTACTCCAGCTGTTTTTGACTAACCGGCATAAGTCCTTGACAAAATTGAGAACCTAACTGAGAGGCCCTGGGGCAAGGAAACAATTTTTTTTTTACAAAAACTGTCGTTCCGCGTCGTCGAATCTATCGGTTAAGGGCTACCTTGGCCAACATATCATTCTTTCCATTCAAAGAGATATGCCGCCAGTGTTTTGCGCACCTTGCCTCACTGTGGCAACGATAGCTACTTAGGTTTAATATAGTTATTTTAATTTTACCTTTTAATTTTTAATGCTTCTCTTGTATTAAATATAATAAATTAAAAGAAAAAAAAACAACAAAATTAAAAAATTAATTCCAATATGTCTCTTAGAATTCTTTGAAATGATTCCATTACACAAAACCTAGCTTTAAATCAAATTATTACAAGAATTTCGACGTTATTATTGTGCTTAGTCGACAGAGCACTTGGCACGAATTGCCGGAGGGTGCAAGTTCAATTCGTACATTGCAACAATTCTTGACATGATGTTTAAAATTTATATAAATCTTGTTGACCCGACAGGCGTTGTCTTATGTATATTTATGTATATCCAATTTGAATTCGAATAATTAATATAAAATGGATAACCTATGCTGACAGACGATTCGATTCAATTCTTTGGTTAATGGCTTTATCAAACGATGTTTACATCGTGTGATCTATCATTCGGGCGAACTGTCAAATGACTAACTGTTATGCCAAGCACGCTAAGGTTAGTTGACAAAAAGTTTAACTACCTGTTAATTTTTCGATAGTTTACTAATTTTAAAAATCATAGTGTACATATTTTTCCCACTTTCTGCGCTACTTTCTTAATTTTATTACCTTCTAGGAACTTTTAGTAAATTAAAAAAAAAAAAAAACTTTTTTAATAAAATCGTTCTAAAGTTATATATATGTAGATTCATTTATATATTACATGTGTGTAGATATCGAGTTAACGAAATGATACACAACAAAATATACTCTTGGCGTGTAGTTTACAAAATCGAAAAGCAAAAGAAAAAACACAATAGATTTTATAAATAAATTTTCAGGTGAAAACGAGACTAGATAAAAAAAAATACAACCTGTCTCTAAAACCTCGTTCTGGCGAACCAGAAACACAATACAAATACCAAAACCACAGCAAACAATCGTACGTCCTGTAGAAATATTTGTCAAGAACAGGGTTAGTCGCATTGTTAGACCAGATGCCGATTGTGGTGACCGGTAGACCGATCTTTGTCGTAAGCGAAACTGTTTTATTAGTATCAGAAAGATTTTCTATTTTTATGTAGTTTTTTTTTATGTAGAGTACTTTATGTGGAGTCTAGCTGTAGCTAACATCTCGTATACAAGCTGGTTCGACTGGGGGAATATTTCACTCTAAGAAAAAATCGTGAATTGGCTATATAGGTAATCTATATCATCTACCTAACATTTTAATGATTGTGATAACAACCGGGACCGACAGCTTTACGTGCTCTCCGAGGCACGGTGGGGAGACCCACAAGAACACCAGATCTAGGAACTAATATTTATACAACTATAAATATCTACCCCGAGCGCGGATCGAACCCGCAACCGTCGGCGTTAGAGGTACATTCAGCACCACTACACCAGAGTGGTCGTCTATTATAGGTAATCTATACTAATATTATAAAGAGGCGAATTTTGTTGGTGAGTTTGTGTGTGGAAGTAATTTCTGAAATTATTTATACGATTAAAAAAGGTATTTTTGCGTTGGATGGACCATTTATGGAGGCAGGTTATAGACTATATTACATCACGCTGCGACTCAAAGTAGCGAACCAGTAACCATAAACGTGAGTCAAACCACAAGGAGCTGCTAGTGCAAACTTTTTTGTCATATCGAACTAGAAGATATGAATTACAACGTTCATACGAAAATGATTCCACTTTATGTATTAAATACATATTATTTTACATAAGCATCCGATAAGTTCTCGTTACTTTTATTACAAAAATAAAACAAGCAATTAAATGGAAAATAATAACTGAATGAACAATTGAACGAAAGCCGATAACAGATGTTTCATCTACAATTAATTAATCAAGTATCACTTATACAATACAAATAATTGCTGATTTGCTTTAACAATGAACATAATTGTGCTGGCACATTACTGGTATAAAAATTTAAGACTCTATCTTTCCAAGAATGTAATTCACTTCAATAAAAATAATTCTATTAAAAATAAAAAGAAAGAGAAATTAAAAATAACTATATTAAACCTACGTAACTATCGATGTCACAGTGAGGCAAGGTGCCCAAAACACTGGCAGCATTACCTCTTTGTATGGCCAGACTGATATGCTGGCCAAGGTAGCCGCCAGCGCTTCGGTCACCTGTAGTTTCGACGAGGCGGGAAGACAGCTCTCTGAAAAACTTTTTCGCTTCCTCGCCCCAGGACCCCATGGTTTCAACGGCAAACGGCACAAATATGAAACTCCTTTCAATGTTTTCGTATTTAAATCTTAATGACAAACAACTTATAAGTGTAATTCTAGAATGAAATAATTATCTTTATCCTTATAATACGTATATTAGGTGTAAATGTAATTAGCGAGTTAAAAGGTATGGATGACTTCCGATGTCAAGTAATTTTTAAACTGGTTGTATTATAACATTCCCACCACCTCTTTGTGATGTACGTTTGGTATTGTATCGTATTATAATTGGACGCTGATAAGCAATACTGTGTAAAGCCACACGGACTTAATCGTGAGAAAATGGCGTCTAAAGATGTCAAACCTATTCTTAATAATTATGTTTGAAGAAGTTAATAATAAACGCATCACACTCAACGGCCCCCCATTAAGATCGCGTGACCTTGTGTCGAGGGTCCGGAAACACTCACAACACTAACACAAACACCCAGACCACGACAAACATCTGTATGGCCAATACAGACGTTTGCCATGAGCGGGGATCGAACCCGCGACCGTTAGCGCTTGAGTCAGTTGCAGTGACCACTGCGCCAACGTGTCTGTCAAATAATATGTATATACATCTTTTCTTTTCTATTTTGATAAAAGGTGTGATGCAAAATGGTTTAAAAGCAGATGAGTATAATAATAGGGTTTCCAAATATAAGAGATTATTGTATAGCAAAGTCAAGAACACACTTCAATATTTGAAACATTAATCATTCATATGAAACTTTGGTAACTTGAAAATTTTTTGAAATAATATATTTAACATTTAAAGACATAACGCATTATTGCTTATCAGCATCTATAAATTGCTATTTGTTTGTCTCGCGTTTTCGTTCGTGTGACTCAAGAAAGCACTGCACTTATTGGGTAATTTTGTTCTTGAAATATTTGTAGAAGTTCAGGGAAGTACTAAACATTGAGAAACGTAAAAAATATAAAAGATATTCTATTAAAAACATATTTAAACTGTGCTCGGACGATTATTATATTTTTATATTAAAAAAAATAATAATTATTATTATTTTTCGAAAAAAGGCCAAAAATAAAAAGCGTTTGCGTTGCAATGAACACTTTTTTAATCGAAAATCCGTTTATGTCAAGTAAAAGCAACTAGACGCAAAAAGTGTTCGTTTGATTTCATATTGATTTTATAATGACACAATATTTAAAAAAAAGTATCAACGACTTCAAATATGCAATTTTGTATACTTGAAAAATATACTTACTCAAGTTATTTTGATTTTAAGATCAAACTACTAAACCGATTTTGATGAAAATTTAAAAGAACCAATGTGAAAGTATATCCTTCCAAACAAAAAAAAATTAACCAAATCGTTTTATCCGTTTTCGAATAATCGGTGAAAGTACAAAAATATTATTATTCGAAGCCGGTTAAAAATATTGACTGGTGTCTTGTATCGGACACATAAAAACGTCTCAATTTACGCAGCTCCGAAAAAGTTGCTTACAAAACAAGATAACTTCATTGGAATAATGTATAAACATTTGATGAATATTACAATATTGATGAGAAAACCTTTTTCGATCTCAAAAGTGATTTATCAGTTTTAAACTAAATATTTGTTCGTTCAAATTTTAATTTAGATGTTATAAATATATTAATCAAGTGCTAAATTTGTGTTTAAATTCATATCGAACTCGGCGGTGAAGGAAAACATCGTGAGAAAACTTGCATGTGCCCGGAGAAATTCTGACACATGTATATCTGCCCCGCAGTGGAGCAGCGTGGTGGATTAAGTTCTAAACCTTCTTCTTAATAAGGCCTTTGCCCAGCAGTGGGACATTTACCGTCTATTATTTTACTTTAAATACATTAATATCTAGTTTTTATCCGCGGCCTCGCTCGTGATAATGTAGATAGAGCATTTATCTGTATATAGTAAAGGCAATCCTTACTGCAACTTATCTATCAACACACAGTTCGAACCATTTAAAGGCACGCAGACGTTATCATGACGGAGGCATTCCCTAAGAAAATAATTTCCAAAATTCACTCTCTAAGGAAATGGAATTATGATCCAAAGTTAATAAGTAGAAATCAAAGTTAACGAATCCACAAGCTAGTGCTAGTGCCTAAGGAAAAATAAAAATTATTGTATTTCCCAACAAAATATTCTCGCGATCGAAACATCGGACACGATTTGCCCGAAACGTTGAAGGTCAATAACCTCCTCAAACCAATCTCAACTGAACAGACAGCAATCATTTTAATGTACGTGACACTCTGTGACCTTTGAAAATGGAGCTGTTTGACTAAATTCTTAATGCACTACTCGTAAAACTAAATCCGAGATAGTGTACTTTTGCACGTAAGTGAATTGCAGGACTGCATACTTGAGTTGAAATGTAAATAGCTGTTTGAGTTAAGAGTCTAAGTTTATTTTATTCACAACTGGCTGTGTTGGAGGTTACAAATTCAAAGTTACAAATTCATCTGAATATAAATGACTGCATCTCACAATAACATCGTGTACATTGTGAAATAAAACTTTAAACTTTTCCAATATCTTAAAACCGTCTAAACATAAATAAATATTGCGGACAACATTTATCACAGAAGCGATATTAAACAAACCGAAAGTTGGAAAAATAAAATATTTATATAAACTTTGACTGACCAACTTCGGTGAGACAATAACCCCGAATACATTTCTTGAAAACTGGCTACAACTGTCAAACCAATTCCCGCCTCATTTCCAGTTTATTGATGTTCGAAAGTGCCATCGCGACAAGTGACGTTGCCAAGACGCCATTCAACCGTGCCAAATTTTAAGCACTGAAAAAAAGTTAGGTACCTAATTTTTTGAATGGTTATTTTTACTTCCAAAAAAGATGTAGATCAAAGATGGCGTAGTGCTTAGAACACGTCGATCTCAACCAATAATCGTGGCCTTAAACCCCGGTTAGCACTGCTGAGTTTTCAACTGCTAAGTTTGTATTTAAGTTCATCTCGTGCTCTGCGGTGACAGTAAACATCGCGGGTACAAATTCAGGCTAGCACCGTTGAGTTTTCAATTGCTAAATTTGTATTTAAATTCATCTCGTGCTCTGCGGTGAAGGAAAACATCGTTAGGAAACATATGTCGGGAGAATTTTTAACACATGTACATCCGCGAACCTTCTCCTTTATAAGAGAGAAGGATTTTGCCCAGCAGTCGGACGTTTGCAGGCTGTTACAGTACAGTTACGGATTTAAGAATCAAGGAATTTCACACGTTTAGTGCAAAACGATGTGGCACAGCGCTGTTAGAGACCGATCTTGTGGAATTCCTTAGACGTACATTACACTTCCAATCTGACATCAATTCAACCCATTAATTTAATCACGATTTAATTAATATCAAGCGTACAGATAGATATTAAACACTAATTTTGGCACTGGTCATTGAATGAATGACAGAACGAACACGTAACAATTGAAGACGTCTGTCTTCAAATTGTACCGAACCATGCTTCTTTTGATGTGTGTTTTATCGATCCAAACATTAGCAGCTAAGGACATGGTGCAGTTTTTTGGTGTATTTGTCTTAAGACCATAGATGTCTCGAGGAAAAGTATATGCGTAAAACGATTTCAATAAATATACGATTATGAGGCTTAATAGTGCCAAATGTCCACAAAATGGGGTTAAGTGGACCAGCAAAATTAAATGTCGTCCTAAATTGTGAAAGAGATGGCCCTGTGGATTAAATGAAACATGTAGATCTAAACTAAGGGTCGGAGCAGTTAAATCAGTTAAAACATTGCTAGGTTTTTAGGAGCTAATCTTGTGTTTGGAGATTAAAGAAAATTCTGTACTAAATGTACCATTTTTTAAGAGGTTTATTAAAAATTATAAAATATAATTGGATATTTGATTATTATTTAAGATTTAGATGAAAATAATAACGATATAAGTGATTTAATACGAAAGAATACAAATAAAGGGAATATAATACAATTTTAAATAAAATATGAGATAATTATTAAAGAAATGTGTCGAAAGTGTCAAGCAATATAAACGATGTTATTGCTATAATAATAACCGACGGAAGGACCCAAAGAGGATGACTACGGTGCCTTAAATAGGTTCCTGTAGCCATCCTCAATTCTATTATCTCCAATAATACATATAAACACAATAAAAATCGTGAAAAGTTACATTGATGTTTTAAGTATTTCCAAGAAGCAGGAGTCTGAAAATAGTTGTAATTTTAAAGGTCTTTAAATAAGGAAAGCTGTTAAAACAAAAAAAAGGTAAAACTGTTTCCGTTCTTGCCAATTTAGAAGCAAACGTGCTTCGAAGTAAAGTCAGTTAAAAATCTTTCTTCGTTTATATTTTTAATGTGAAAAAGAAAATCTCTTACGAAACCACATTTTATAATTAATGAAAAATATTTTAGTGAGGTCACATTTTTTTTTGTTTTAACGACTAAAATGAATTACAACATTTTTTCAGCATGTTGAATATTATATTTTTAAGAATTTTCTAGTTTTGCTGTAATTTTCATTTTCAGAAGAATTTTTTCCTAGTATAGATGAAACACGATTTCTAGTGAGCTTAATTCTAGTGGACCTGATTTACATATTTCATTTTTAAATCAATTGGGTTCTTTAATATTAAAAATCTCAGAAAAAAATGTTAGATAAGTATCCATATCCTGCAAAATATGCTTTTGGTTCAACTATAAATATTATTCAAAGTATAAGTCGTTCCTCATTCACATGCAATTGGTGGCTTTGTTAAATTTTATACTAAGATTCAAAGTAAAATTTTTACCAGACTATTGTGTTTGCTAGAAGAATAAAATTTTAATGAAATTTAATTTTAAGCTTACACTCTGGGGAAGAACCTAGACTACTTTAAAAACTCTTGATGAGATAAACTAGGGATATTTTTACGAATATCTTCTGGCATATGTAGTCATCACCATCATCATCTACCAAGCATTTTTCCCGGTTATACCAGAGTCTGCTTTCTGTTCTATTCCAGATATTGACAAGTTACTGAATTTTATACAGCGATTGCCAAATGACCTCCGCAACCTTTGAAGGCAAGCCAGTAACCATTTAGACTAGAATAATCACCCTACTAAGAGTAACGATCATTATCAGATGATTGTGATAACAACCGAGACCGACAGCTTTACGTGCTATCCGAGGCATGTTGAGGATACCCACGAGGACAAACACTCTGGGTGTTTGTCCTTGTAGGTCCTAGGAACAAATATTTATACAAATATAAATATCTCTCCTGAGCGGGGATCGAACCCGCAACTGTCGGCGTTAAAGGTCAATTCGGCATCACTACATATGTAGTATGTCAAAAAAATTGACAATGGCCATGGCGGTTGCCAAAAATATTTTAAGTGATATTTCATCTTCTCCATGTGCTAATAGCTCAATTTCATACCCAGGTACCACAACAGTAGGATGATCAACTACGACCTAGAACGAGGCATCAACGTCACCACAGACCCGGAACAGAGGCTGTCAGACCTCCTCATACCAGCGGCTAGTGTGTCCCATGCGGGGAACTACACATGTGTACCAAACAATGCGGTACCAGCCAGCATATACGTCCATATATTTAATGGTAAGTGATTTTTTTTATTATTTATAAAGAAATAGCTGCAAAATGATATTCAAAGCTGCCCATAAACATTTGAAGCACCAGAGAAGACACAAATACGTTGCCAAGAGGTGAAAGAGAATAGGAATGTAAGGAAAGCAACGGGGTGAGGGTTGGGGTTCTGGTTTTCTCACTTATTTTATTCGGTGAATAAAATGAAGCTATATACATATGTTTACGCCGATATTCTGTGAGAGTCTCGTAGTGCCCCGGTCGAGTCAGTATACATGTAGTCAATAGGCTACACGTTCTAACTTAGTTATGATGGTTATGGAGTGATCTGGTAAGAATAGAGATTTAGGGAGAAGGGAAGGGAAGGGATGGGAAGAGAAATTAGTAAATATTGAGAATCCGAACAAGCTTTCAAAAGTTTGTCAAGTATTTGTTTGATTTTAATCTCCGTAAAACGTGAAATCTAATAAGTCTTAAATCTTTGTCGGTTTTTGGGATCCTTTTGTTCTGTCGTAGCTTGTGAAAGAAGGGCTCGATTTTATGCTATATTTTATATGAAGGTTTGTTTTGATTAAGATTATTCCTAGGTATGTTTAATGGACAGGCGCAAAAGTCACTGTAATTGGCTGAAGCACTAACGATGGGGGGTTTAAACCTCGCTCATGGCAAACATATATATAAGCCATACGGATTTTTATCCTGGTCTGGGTTTTTGTGTTGGTGCTATGTGATTTTAGACCCCCGACACAGTATCGTGATATACTAATGCGGGCCTAATATGGTTGACTCTTGTCTTCGTATCACAAAATTTGTAAAAGTTTGTCATATTTGTCAATGGATATATTTACTTCACGTACCGAACAAGCGGTAACTTTTTCGTCTGTATGTACGTATATTTCTTTGGCACACTCTACAGCCTAAATTGTTTGAACAATTTCAAAACATGACGTGAATATATACGTCTATAATTGTAGGAAATAATATACCCCATATTACTATATGGGGTATATTATTTCCCGAAATTTCCATGGAAATGTAAATTAAGCGGGAATACCAACCTCCAATACCACTTATCCGATTTCAAAACGTCTTTCCAATAGAAAGTTAAATAATAGATGTACAAACAATTTCTTTTGTAGTCAAATTTTGTAATTTATTATATTACTTAAGTTTTATTTAGTAATTTAACGAAAATATAGGAATAAGTCATCTTAAATCAATCTCTTTGCGCCGGAAATATAACACAGGGGTAAAAATTTTTTGTACGTTTATAAGTTCATATGTAATGCCCGAATTTACTAATCCGACTTGAAAAAAAATATTTTTGGTTAGAGAGCCCGTTGATGGGACACGGTTTTAAGCTTATAACGATACGACTTATAAGAAAGAATCAGTAACCATAAACGCGAGTGAAATCGCAAGGGGCAGCTAGTTAAAAATAAAGTGAGCAGATAATTGAAAGCGCTCTATACAATGTTGCGGCCAATTTCATTTGAAGCGACTTTGTTTTATTATACAATTAATTGACGTACGACTTAGGCTGTGTAGCTACGTCGTGATTTGTTTAATGATAAATTGAAATAAAAGTCATATCATTGCACTATAATGCGTCGATGCGTCATGAATTTTAATAAGGCACGTCGTAAATTAGCACGACACGACGTCATAACGCACCGCGACACGTCATCTCGATGTAGCTATGTGATTTGACCGAAACTCATAAAGAAATTAAAAATGATGTCTTGCGCTCATCTAGATTAATTTTATAAAATTGACTTTGCTAATTAAAAATAAAAAGCATCTTGATATATTTAACAGTTTTTACCTGATGTTCGTAAATGCAACGACTTAAAATTTTATTAAAATACTAACTGTGGCTTGCGATTTCACACACATCGATTCCATCGGTTATGGTTTTCGGTCAATAACTCGTAGCAATACTTTACAGCTTGAACCATACCCAGTAAACTACACACATGTGTGCGTACATATGTAATGTAAAAGTAATATTTAAAATCAGAATCATAATTCCTGAGAATCATATCTACACTAATGTTATAAAGCTGAAGAGTTTGTTTGTTTGAACACGCTCATCTCAGGAACTACTGGTACGAATTGAAAAAATATTTTTGGCTATATTACATCACGCTACGACTCATAGGAGAAAAGCAGTAACCATCAATGCGAGTGAAACTAAGGGTAGCTAGTATTCAAATAAACTTACAAAACAAAGAAATATAATAATATAAGTATTTAATATAATAATTTTTAACAAATATACTTATTTGTAAACTAATACACAAAAATATGTAGAAATTCAAAAGGATTAGATCAAACTTGATCCAGCAATACCAACGCAATCATTTAAGTGAGATAGGGCATATTCAGACCTAATAGTCTGGATTCAGGCCAAGCGTCCCATGTAACAAACAACGCGATATATAATGCCGCATACCGTCACGTTGAAACTACCACTGAATTACACAATTGAGGGGTGCATTGCGTCAGTTTTAACGTAAATATAATTATCGTATAACGCCATTTAATGTATATAGTACATCTATTAAGTTTGCGAACAATATATGGACAATACTGAGTCAAGCCACACTGACTTCGTCTTGAGAAAATGGCGTCTAAAAATGTCGAACCATTCTTGATTAATTTGTTTCAAGACGTATATTTATTTTCTACCACCTTTTATTTTCTATTTTGATAAAAGTTATAATTAATTTATAGTAGATTGATATATTTAATGTTTTTTCTAATAAAAAGTTTTTCAAATTATTGAGATTATCGTATGAAATACAAAATATGGAATGCACTCGAAATTCGAAACGTTAAATTAAGAAACTTTCTTTCGAGCTTGTTTAGTTTATACGACTTGAATTCGAGTTTTTGTGGGTTGACACATTATTGCTTATCAGCAGCCATATAGTAAGACTTGAAAAGCAAAATACACAATTACGTTTACTGACTGTGGCGAAGCTTAAAAAAAGGGTTATGTGTTTGTTCCTATGTTCATTTCGTATATAATCAACGGATTAATCCATTTTGATAAACGATACGTTAAGATTCGTCTTCAAGGTGCGAGAATCATTGGGTACATAATGTAAAATATATATACAAAATCTTTAATGTAGATTTTATGCACTTTAATATGTCTGTTTAAATTAAATTGTTTAAGTCTTTTTAGCCTTCTTTATCAGTTCTTGATTCGTTATAAGTGTAGTTTGCACATTAACACTTTGCTTTCCCTGTTATGAAATAGGATCTGTTTTAACCCTTAGTAGTTGCTGATTAAACAAAGCTGCAGATGGCTTCATTAATTATATTAACTTAATTAACCTCAAATATCAGGAGACGGTATGATGTGTCTTATAAGATCGAATTATGAAACTTAATATAATATAATAAAACAAAAACGCATCGCTACGCACCATATTACAACGTAAATTAAACTATTCAGAATCGCAACGCAACGTACGATGCAGCAACATAATATCAACTCAATGTTACAAAATTAATTATATTTGCGAAACAACATATACAGTTTATTTATTCGAATGATAAAAATCGAATGCCTTTCTCCCACGAGACGACTGGCAAGCGATTCGCATTTTGTACGCACATCCTACTAAATGCTCTCTAGTAACCGCAAGTATTCGTGAGAGGAACGTAACGGAATTATTTGGCAGTTGGCCAGTAGCCTCATGAAAGAATGGTTCAAGTAAGAAAAGACCACGCACTGTGTTGTCATGACATGTGAACAGACTTAAATTAAAAACATTACTTTAAGAAACTTTTTTCTGTACTTATTTAGTTAAGAAGACGTTAAATTATTTTTAATAATATTAAATAGGTGATGCAGTATTAAAATACATCAATATCTCCAAATTTGACGTTTGTGGGTTGACACATTATTGCTTATCAGCCATATAGCGAGTACCATAGATAAGACTTTAGGCTACTTTTTTTCGCGAAAATGAAACGTGAAAGGGAATACGGGATGAGCTTCAATGCAGACTATTCAGAATTCTTAAGGCTAGAATTAAATTCGGAAGTTTTACTCTCGAGAGCGATGTAAAACAACTCTGTAGCCTAGATAATTTGTCGTAAGTAGTTTAGAAAGCTGTGAATATCAAAAATAAGGGTCTGATAGTAAATTCTTTCAGTTGTAAAGCAATGAGACATAAGCTATGTAAATCTTTATGAAAATCTGAGAGCGATATGTTAGAGAGTGTTATTCTCGCCTAATATTAAATAAAAAAAAATCAAAATCAAAATATTCTTTATTCAAGTAGGCTGTCACGAGTATTTTGAATCGTCAATACATAAAAAAATACATCAATAATGAAGCTACCACCGGTTCGGAATGTAGATTCTACCGAGAAGAACCGACAAGAAACTCGATAGTTACTCTTTTAAAATTTTGTCAAAACAATTTTTTATAAAATATAAATTGATTATTTATCCTGTACGAAATTCAGCATAAACTAAACTCACGTATCTTTATCGTCAACGTAATCTTGTATAGAGTAATATGCTTTAGCTATTGGTGTAATTTTAACAAATGATTTAAATCTACTAATTGAAAACTGCAAACATTTCTGGTGGATTTTATTATAAAAACGAACGCCTTGCCCCAAAATGGAAACAATACCTTGTGAAGTCGAAGACAAGGTATTAGGATTTAAAATAGCAAGTTATAGAGTAAAAATTATTCATATCTCCATTATCCATATCATAAATAAAAATAAAAAACTAACAACAAAAATTTAAGCCTTTAGAATACTTCAAGTTTGTACTAGGAAATTACGATTAAATTTTCAATTACTCTTAACGATGAACTAACATTTCTAAACATATTTTAATATAACTACCATAGCATAATTAAAATCACTTACAGGAAATTATGAGAGCTCTTAGTAGAAATATAAAAATATTTTCTCTATTAACCCTTTTAATATTATCTGGCTTGAGCAAGTTAATACTTGACTGCGTTTGTATAGCATGTATACCTTGCATATGTAATATGTATGCATTAATATAAAAACCCTATGCAATTGACGGGTGAGTGAGTAACTTTACAAGTTTTTATGTAGAGAATCTATGATGTATTTAAATGTAAAACGTTTTTTAATACTTCGAGTTTTTTTTAACTTTCCGTGAGGGCCTTTAATACGTTCAAAATTCGTTGTATTTAACTACATAGCGTTCAAAAGTAATATATATATATTAATACGTGAAGCAAAAACTTTTTACTCATTTTACGCAAATTGCGAGAACGGAGACGTATAAAATTTCGCGCACTTATAGTATACAAAGAGGAGTGCAACATACTAATATATTTTTTTTAATTATACATAAAACATAGTAAGTAAAGTAACAGCCTGTAAGTGTTCCACTGCTGGGTAAAGGGCTCCTCTCCTATTAAGGAAAAGGCAGACAGCTCAATCCACCACGCTGCTCCACTGCGAGTTGATATACTGGTCCTGGATATACATGGGTCAGAATTTCTCCCGGCACATGCAGGTTTCCTCACGATGTTTTCCTTCACCGCCAAGCTCAAAAGGAATTTAAACACAAAATTTAGCACTTGAAAAGTCAGCAGAGCTAGCTGGGGTTTGAACTCGCGTATTTAAAATTGGCGTTATTCGCAAGCAAAGCTCGCCCACATTTTTATTTTATATATAGTTACAAGTATTATTATTTGTACATTTTGTCAATCAATTCACGTCGTCATGACAGTAGACCGACCTGTTACGCCGGACGACCGTCTGAAAGCCATTTCGTCTCTTGGGAACAGTATTTTTTCTGGATGAAACGATGAAATGATGAAAAATTTTTTGTACCATTTACAACGTGTATGCTTCATAACGATCGGATGAGGCGTGAAGGCGTAACAAAAAATATATGCGGATTTTAAGTTTTTTTTTTATTTATTTAAAATTACTCGCTCTCCGCGACTTCGTCTGCGTAGTGTATTTATTTTGAAAGAGTATGTATCATAATCTGTACAACTTTACATTCCTTATTTCACTTTCTCAAAATTATTTCAAAATAAAAATTAGTATGTATGTCCTTTCAAGATGCTATATGTATTTATAAAAAAATATGACTAATATTATTTAGTTGGCATAGATAATAATAAAAACCATATGATATTTATTTTACAAAAATCAAGTACCAAAATTACACATATTCACTATAATGCTAATTAGCTTTCAAACCGTTCTACTTACGGAATAACTTGAAAACTAAAACTCTTACATTCGAACATACTTAGATACTTTGATATACATATATGATATCTTACTTACCGACAGCTTAAATAGGTCAACAGATTTACACAAATGAGGCTTTAACGGATTAATATTAGTCAGGAAGGTAAGCTGTGCTTATGACGTCACAACATGGCGGGCGTTATACAGTTTGCTGAAATAATAGCTGATCAAAATGATACTCTTTTAAATTGTATTTATAAATGTTTTTATAAATACACACATTACGACGATGTGACACTGCATCGTGATTGTTTGATTTTAATTTAAAATCAATCATTTTTTTAATTATTAATTATTTAACATAAAATCCAATATCTAAATATAAAAATATGAACTTAAAAGTAATTTATAAAACTATGTACATAAAAATCTGTCGATGTCACTGCAGTGAGGCAAAGTGCCCAAAACACTGGCGGCATTGCCTCTTTGAATGGCCAAACTGATATGTTGGCCAAGGTAGGCGCCAGCTCTCCGGTCACTTGTAGACTCGACGAGACGGGAAGATAATTCTTGGTAGAATCTTTTGGCTTCCTCGCCCCAGAACCCCATGGTTTCAACGGCAAAGGGCACAAATATGAAACTCCTTTGAATGTTTTCATATTTGCGCCGTTTGACATTTTCAGCGGTAGTAGCCGCCGCTCCCGCTGTTGCAGAAGTCCCTTGCATATGTGATGCGGCCAATGTGTCAACGCAGGTAGCATCCCATACAAGGGACTTTCCCAACTTCCATGGAACGAGCGTCATTCCATCCGGTCTCTTGCCATCACTGCGAACTAGACCATTAGGTTCTAGGGCTGATGGAATTTTAGCGGTAACAAGAGACCGATGAATGATACCGTTCAGGGAAGCATGACGGGAGAACCGGCCAGCGCTTTTGGCGCACGATAAGCCATGGTGTCCATATTCGTCCACTGCCTCGCCACAGTGACATCGATGTGGATGATAGATTTTGGCGCCCAATCGAAGACCAACTGAGACAGTTTTATTATTTATTTTTTTATTTATCATTTTTTTTAGTTTATTTTTCTTACACAAAAATGTTTAGATTTTTTGAAATATTTTTTTATGTTTGATTATACTGAATGTTGTTGTATTTATTTTCATATTTAATGAAATTATTGTATTATTTTATCCACTTTTCGTTGCCCTAAATAAATAAATAAATAATATAATCGTACTTTTAACTATTTAATTATTAATAGCTGATATATATACGGTTTTGAAATTTTTTTTTCGTCAATTTATATTTTCATATTGCTCCCATATAATTTTTATTAAAATCGGTTAATACATACTACATTTTATTCAACTAAATTATATTAACCATGCACGATAACAATTTCGTAATATAAAACCTGCTTTATGTAAATCAGCGAATACAACATGTACAAAATTTTACTAATCTCAAACATTTGGCAATATATACACTTATGTTAATGCTAAGTTTGTGTTTAAATTCGTCTCGACCTCTAAAAGGAAAACACCGTAAGGAAACCTACATGTGCCGGGAAACATTTATATCCACCAACCCGCAGTGAAGCACCTTGGTGGATTAAGCTCTAAAACCTTTATAGGAGTAGGAGTCTTTGCCCAGCAGTGGGATATTTATAGGCTGTTACTTTACTCCTTTTTTATATAACAAAGTAAGAAAGTGACGATAAATTTTTGAACACATTTTGCGCTGAAATCGACAGTCTCTCCCGCGAGATCAGCCATCGACAGCTTTAACGGACTAAATTGATTTATCTGTGACAGACCCCGGTAGAGTCTAGTTCGATTCTGTATAACAAAAACCGGTTCACAAAATTATTTTCTATTATACAAGCATTTCTACGACTTCGTACGCGTTGAATTCGGTTATATCGCGCTCAGAGACTGTTAATTATTTAGGGCTAAAAGTAGCCAATATATTTACAAAGATAACTAATGGTAGTAATACTTTTTTATTGCCTGACGTTTCGACGAAGTTGCATCCGTCGTGGTCACGAGCTGACTGGTGTACCGCGCGCCCTCCGGCAGCGAGTGCGCGAGTTTTCTTCGTCTACCCTTACAGTATTAACAATTTCTTTACCGTTATTAGAATGCTGGGGGCACACTACACTAACACGCGCGAACCGAGTTTGTATATAAAATATGAATAGTATAAATCGCGAAAGTTTAAAATACATAAAATTTTCAAACTATATGATACATCCATGTAAAATTTTGTCGCGATGAGTCGAGTAGATTTTGAGTTTAAACGTTACAAACACAAAATGCAAATCTTTTCACCTTATAATAATAGTATAGAGTCCATTACAATAGTTATTTATTTTTTTATTGATTTTCATTTACTATCGCCATTGTCGAACACTCTGGTATAGTGGTAGTGTAATGTGTCTCTAACGCCGTCAGTTGCGAGTTCGATCTCTAGTTCCTAGATCTGGGTGTTTGTCCTTATTTGTTTTACCTAGGGATAGTCTTCTGAGAGCACGTAAAGCTGTCGATCTCGGATGTTATCACAATCACCTGATAATGATCGTTACTCTTAGTAGGGAGATTATTCTAGTCTAAATGGTTACTGGATTGCTCTCAGGGGTTGCGGAGGTCAGATAGCAGTCGCTCTTTGTAAACATCTGTAACTTGTCAATATAACTAGAACAATATGCAGACACTGGAACCGGAAAAAATTCTAGGTAGATGATGATGAACTACTATGTCCACATCGCATTTATTATAGTATATTAATGACTTGTACTTGAATAGATTTCAAATCGAAAAAGTTTTCACTTTAGCGTGCATGGAGAATTTAGCATATCAAGAGAAAATCTTGAAATCCGCCATAACGGCGAAATTTTGTCCAAAAACATTTCCGACTATACAAAAAATCCTAAACAAAATTAAATTTTAACTAACTTTAAGTGTATTCATCAGTATTTGCATAATGAAAGCAGTCTAAAAATCTTTCAACGTTATTAGCTACACTCAAACGTGTTTCTGTATTCATAGAAATATTTCAACAAGTATTCTAATAGCATCAATATGAAAGAGCCAGTTTTTCCATACATTTGAAATGTTCAACTTTATCCTTAACCTAATGAAAGGAGCTAGTTTATATACATTTTATGCTTACAGCTTGATGCTTAGAAGGGTTTTTTAACTATGGGTATTTTAATTAATATCTTATTTTGATGTTATTTTATTATTTATCTATAATCATAATCCATCCATAAAGTAGAAAAAATATCTATACTAATATCATAAAGAGGTAAAATTTGATTGTACGTACGAAATGAAATTTCGCACATAAAAAAATCAATAAAATAAACCATTACGTACACTACCGTGTATTTTACACACACACACGCGCGCACACACACACACATACACACGCATATACATATACTCTTTTGTTTATGTTCAAACTTGTAATTTAAATTATTTATTGTCAAATTTCGACCACTGGACAATTACTAGTTCAAATAAAACACTAATATATTCATCTTAATATTGTGAAAGGACGAACAATCGCCATGCCACTATATTGCAACGTTTATGTCAAGTTGAATGCGCTTCGTGTGTCTATTTGGACACATTGATTGACAGAAAGACGTCTCACTTCGGCATTTGTAACACTCAATTATAATTGGCAGATCGATTTCACAATTTCCTACACGATATCGTGCCCATCACAATACGATAAAGCATTTAAAATTATTGAAGTTTCTTAAGAGTCTTCCATATATAAGTTAAATTGGGTATAAGTATTCACGGTCGAATGCATCTCAGCGATCCCGCGACGCTCCAAGGGAGGCGTGGTAAGGATGTTGGTTTTTAGTGGGTAGTCCGGTTCAACGTCTGCAATGCGTGAATGTTTTGCAAAATGTTCTGCGGTAGCTTGCTCTAAGAAGGAAACATTTACTTAGCGAGGATATTAATGACACCATTTCAAACAAAAAAAAATCAAATCGGTCAAGCCATTTTTAAGTAATTGCGGAAAATACATGAAGAGTACCTGATGACGACTTATGACAAATAAAAACTCGAATAAAAACAATTTCGAAATTTAAGTTTTTCTTATAAGAATTTTCTATACGCTTTCATCTAGTTCGGTTTTGATTTCGCGTTATCTTTCAGAGTCGTAATTTTATTGCGAGTCACTGCGGTTACTCAGGGAACTTAATTAATGCAGCATCCGGGCGGTACCCGAGGGATACAGGTTTAAATCCTGCTGTAGCAGAAATTTTGATGCGTATTTTATAATTTAAATATTGTTCATTTCTAACTGACTTCAAAAAAATAGGTTCGCGATTTTCTCAAAAAGAACCTCTACGCTTAGTAAGGTGTTCGCTATTCATTTACAAACTTTTCAAGGAAGGTTTTAGTATTTATGTTAGGGTGTGATGAATATCCGTTGGGATCCGTTGGGAGTGACATGGTGAAAAGCACCTTAGCGATCCCGTGGTATTTCAGAAGCAGCGTAGCAGGGATGTTGGTTTTAGTGGATAGCACGATTCGAGCCTAGGAGTCCCATATACCCGCCTAAAGGTATGCATAAATGTATTTTCCAACAATAAAAAAAGGATGTGATGAATATCTTCGGAGTTAAAACTCTTTAGCTACTATTGGCAAATGGCCCATGATTGGAACGATCGTATGTTCACATATAGGTACCATAAGAGTTCTGTTTGCTGTCGGTTATATACGAAAACAATTATTAAAAACCACAAGCTTCAGATGAAAACAAAATCGATAGTGCGTCTTCAGAAACATTTTTTGGTAAACGATAAATCGTATCTTTTCTAAATTATCTTAAACCACTTCGTTACTGCGGTAGCTTAGATTACTAAGAATCTGGCTACAGCCCACTGACTACCGTTCCTATGGGTTGGCTCAACCGGTTTAGTATCTGGCTCTTACAGAAAATTAGCATGAAGCGGCTAATATAGCTACATTTCGTACGGTGAGTGAGAGACGGAATCCTAACCCTCTTGCCCATTTCTTACTTACTACATGCTTTAATTTCTGATTCCTTTTTACGTTGGCAATGCATTTGATGCTTCTCTATTACTAAATATGTCTATGGTGTGTGGTAATAACTTCAAGTCGGAAGTCCCGCCTGCCCGTTATAAAAAAAGACTAGCTGGTAGAGATTGCTGCTTGGTGATAAGGCCGTCAATTGTACGTGCAATATTATTGTTTGTGTCCTTAATATACATTAGTATACTTTCTTCTTTTCTGCTCTGTTTTATTAGATTTTTAGAGTGAAAACGGTTTTTGTATAAATACTCTACTAGATCAAAATATCTTTTGAACTAGAGAATATTTCGAAATAGCCCCATCAAGAAGTTATTTTTAGTTGTAATCGTAAATATAATTTAGTATTCAAATAAGAATTTAAACGCCTTTACAATCAAAGAGACGAATTCCAGAGCATTCTATTGATGTCTAAGAATTTATATCATTCATCGTCCTTGGGAATTAAGACGAAAGTAAACATATATAGAGCCTATACATAAGATCGTAAATGGGTCGGCTTTTGAAGTTATGTGCCCATTCCTTAGATTTAATTGAAATGTAAAAGGGAATGATCGAACATAGTAGGCGACCAAGCGAAGCGTAGGCGACCGCAATGCGGTATCACCTGGTTACGGTACGCCAGTGCGATACGAGTAACCATTTTGCTGGGTTTTATTTTACTTGTTTATTTTCTAATATTGTTTGATACTTAAAAAAACAAGCAAACGGTGGGTGACTTGATGTTACGTGATCACCGTCGCCTATGAACACTTGCAGTACCAGAGCTGACAAATGTGTTGGTGACTTAAAAGAGACAAAGGCAAGGGAAGGGAAGGTAGAGAAAAAAATGGGAGAGTCAGTGACGATGGGGGAGATCTGTTGAGCTATCCCGAGTTTGATAATGGAGTTGGAAAGTGGTCAAGCAACTGCTAGAATGGTTAGACTTGATTCAAAATAGATAACAATAGCACAATATACGCCAAAATAATAATTCAGCCGAAATAAGGAGGGATTTTCTCTTTCCTAGTCTTTTCACATGTTGACATTTTCCTTATAAAGATAAAAACAATATTAATTTAAAATGAACTAATACAAATATAATATACTAATGAATATATAATAATACTACTAGTGAACATATATAATGCTTTTTTTTATTTAAGTAGAGGGAAAACGAGCAAGGGTCACATGATGTTAAGTGATCACCGCAGCCCATCGACATTTGCAACACCAGAAGAGGTCCAAATGCGTTGGTAATTACGAAAAAAGGAGTGATTGATGAAAATGAATTACAAGTAAGGAAATGAATGGGGTAGTGGATAAGGCTTTATAATAATATTTTTTGTCAGATTATTATGTTAAAAACCTAATTATTACGACTATTTGATAATTTTATGACGATTTGAAATAAAATCAATTTTTGTCCTCAGGTGAAAACCCAGCGGCCATGCAGTCCTCATCACCCAGCTACATCCAGCTGAACATAAGAAGATTACTGTACGCCCTGACTCTCCTCAACCTAATTATACGGTGACAATTACAATAAGACCTAATTAACCTAAATTATACCCTATTACGTAGATAATATTAACGGTTGTCGCGCGAAATAAAATTTGACCCATTACACTGTTTATTATGTTTATTATCATTATATTTTTGATAAATCATAATTTTTTTTGATGATCCAATATAATGACAATGATTGTATAAGTTATTTTCTTGTATTTTAAGTTACAAAGGCGTATGCTGCTGGCTGCGTAGATTTCACTAAAAATAAAGTGTACTTTAAATGAGTATAAAAATTGAAAAGTTTCAAGATTTACTTAACCATTTCTCAATCTTATAGGGTTTTATTTTTTTAAATGTACTATTTTTTTCTGAGGATTCGAACAAATTTTATTTTAACTCAAATTGAGTAAATTTAGTTATAAAAACGGGAAACATTTGCATATTATTACGGACTTCGGCAATATAAATATTAACTTCACGAGTATCAGTATTCGTTATCCAATATATTTAATGTTTTTATTGATGAATCGAGGTATCAATTATATTTTATAGCGAATACATGAAAACTTTTCATTGTTAAAAATCGCTATGAAAGAAAAATGTACATGTATTCAGTATCTCTGTATGAAACTATTTTTTAGGTTATAGAAAATAAAAAAAGAAACATCCATATTCTTTTAAAACAATAAACTTTTATTTTTAATAAAGTTTCACGTAAATGTTATTTTATCTAATTCATAAACTCATAAAATTTTGCTAGCTACGTAAATTAATTGTATATATGAATGTTATTGTTAAATATTTAATTAACTGTTTTAGAAGTTTAAAGTAATATTTTAATACTTTGAAATAACACTTGGCTCCTTTTCAGTGGTCTGTATTCCAATAAGAACACATAAGCCGTAGCCACGCCATACAATAAACTCGGTTTATGTATACATTTGATATTCATATGTATATCTATTGTTTACTTTATCCGAATATCATATGTACCAATACTTCTTTCTTAAACTTTTTTAACAAAGAGTATATGAATTTCACAAAGTTTCGAGTCACGTATTGGCTATGACATATAACGTTAGTGGACATCGAGTGACGTCATGACGTGCAAGAATGGTCACGTTCGTTGAAAGACGTTCCCTGAACTCAGTAGAGTCATATCTCAGTTGAAAATGTCATATGACATCAGGTAGGTAAAAGTCTTGTCGTCTCGCCTGCGAAAATAATAGAGCAATAACATGATCTCACGTTTTATTTAAGTTATGCGCAGTAAAATTACTTAATGCCTCTTAATTTTAAGTGGCCTTTAAGTCTCATACTGTTAAGCTTAAACAGAAAATAATGAATAGAGAGTGCGTGCAATTCAATGATAGTTTAAAATTATTTTTTGCTTCGTTTGGTAGCTAATTCAATTTTTTTAGAAATTAACTCTGTCTTTTGCGATTAATTATTTATTGTCAGCTGTTTCACTCTTAGTTGTTTTAACATCTCTAACAATTTTATTTTATTTCTACATACTAAAATGTTGTACATATATTCAGTATCTCTGAATGAAACTATTTTTTAGGTTATAGAAATCATCATCTTTTTTTTTCTTTTAAAATGTAAATAGAAAAAATCTTTCACTTAATCAGTTACTGGCTGGAAATTTAACTTGAGTCGAAGCCTAAAATCATTTTATCGCGTATAACATATATTTGTTTAAATATATAAAATTTAAATACTTTTTTGTGTATTCAATCGCAGTCATATTGATTTCTAGTGATTCCGTTCGCGTAGATATAAATAACGTAACATGGCTTGATCGCTATTTCTAGAAACGGTTTTGTTTCCCAGAATATAAGATTGCAATATTGTACTACCTGAATGAGTTTCACTAACTATATAAGCGCATATTTCCAAAAATTAGTTTTATTTACGTTCGTACGTTCCGAGTAACAGTTTGCTACGAATTTTTTGATCGATGGAATCGACAAAAATACTTTTATACAAGTAAAAAACTTTAAAAAGAAAATCTAACATAATAAATGACAAGAAACGGCGCTTAAATAAATAGGTACTTACTTGTACATACATACATTTGTTACTTTACTATACATCAATGTATTTAAGTTTATTTGTAGTTCAATAGTTTACAGTATTAAAAATTTATTTACCACATAATGTAACAATAATTAATAACTTTATTTTCATATATATAATATTATTTTTATTTATTTATATAAATGAAAAAAGAATTAGCCACTAACGCCTGTTTTCTAATTTTATTTTTATAATTTATTTTCTATTGACTTTAAAAATTTGTAAGGCCATATACACGTGGAACACGATGTAGTCCGTGGTCTACCCGCAATTGCTAAGTTTTGTTTGTTATTCTATATGGGGCATACAGATCAGTTGCGATGCGGTACGTTGGCCATGCTTGACTATTTATAGTGTACATGTATACATAAACGTGCACATCGCACGCGATTCAACGCAGCGCGACTTATCCGGGGTCGTATGTAAGGGAACGAGATGCGGTACGGTAGGGTGCGGCGCGGCGCGAAATGTAGAGAACACGATCAGTTAGTTGACTTGATATTTTCACGTGCCGTCGTATTGTATTGACGCACGCACATAGGATAACCCGTGCTATTTTGCACGTTGTGCCGAATTCGCTGTATCGAAGTACACCGCATCGCACCGTATTGATTCGTTTACACCGCATCGAACCGCGTGAAGCACCGCAGTCTATTATTTGGTCTAATAACTTTTATTATAGAATCATGTTCAAATTTTATATCGCGCAAAAAATCATAATCCACTTAAAGGAATTTTTGGTAAGATGTCTTTTTTATTTAATATCATTATAAATACCGTTAAAATTGTAAAATTTAAACATTTAGGATCTCAATGTGAATATATATTTAGAAAAAAAATAGTTATAAGCGCACATGAAAGCACAAAATTCATATATGTATAATTTTGTTTATATATGTTTATGAATTCATTAATGATATTATTCTAGTGTTTAATTTAATGTAATGAATTTTTTTTATAATCTATAAGAGACACATAATTTATAATACACATATTATTTGTAAATAATTTATTTGCACGAAAATATGATACTGAAAAAAAAAGTTTTATGTAAAAGTTATTTTAATGGATTTGCTACACTATTAAAATTTTATATGGAAATAATAAAAAATATGTAAAACAAGTCGATATAATAAAGAGCACATTGACCATTTAAAGTAATATAAATAATAAAAACCTTTTGTGGCATAAATTAATTCAAAATTAATAATCAAATTAATTAATGAATTTTAGAATGAATATATATATATTTTTTATGTAAGGCATGGATTCGACCAAACATAGTCAAGAAATAATGCGTGAATAATGAACTTCCTTAATAATTAAAATCTAAATACTCCTCTCTTAATAAGGATAAGTATAAAGAACTTAATCCACCACGCTGCTCCACTGTGGGTTGGCGGATATACAAGTGTCAGAATTTCTCCTTGCACAATCAGGTTATCTCCCGATGTTTTAACTAGAAAACTCAGTGGTGTTATCCGTGGTTTGAACCCGCTACCATCGGTTGAGTACTAACCACTAGGCCAACTCGGCTCAAGTATCGTGCATAAGAATACATTTTGTTACGTAAAAAGTGTACATATCTGTACTTGTTACAGTCCCTGAGTTAATTGTTTAGTTCAAATAACATTGTCGTAATATCAATAGTATCGCTAACGTTATTGCGTACATATGCCCAAAGAGCCTGGCACGGAATGCAGGAAGGTAAAAATGCACCGTACATGTGCCCAGAGTACCTGGCGCGGAATGCAGAAAGGTGCTAATGCACCGTACACGTACCCAAAGCGCCTGGCGCGGAATACAGGAAGCTGCTCCTGCACCGTACACGTGTCCAAAGTAATTGGCACGGAATGCAAGAAGGGACTGCACCGTACACTTGGCCAGAGCACCTGGCACGGAAAGCAAGAGCGGTTTCAATTACTTCCCCAAGTGTGGTTCAGAGGAAATAATAAACAAACATCAAGTTTTACAATGAATACATTAATTCTATGTGTAAAATTTGATGTTTACATGTAAATTATTGGACAAAATTAATTTAATCTAATTTCGTAATATGAAATAGACTTTATATATAAATAAATATATGCAGTAATTTTATTCGCGTGATAAGATTTTGGTCGAGTCTGCCCTAAAAGTGATAACTAACAAACATTATTTTATAATTATTACCTGTGTTGTTTTAGGTTCAGGGCTTACAATGAAAACCTATTTATTTTGTCTTCAAAATTTAATTGAGGTTTGAATCTCGACCGTGCCGATCAATCTCCTTTGTGTCTTTACTTTACACGTGACATTGACATAAAAGGGTAAAATAATATGTGCCCAATTGACACAATTCAAATACTTTGCACAAAGGAAATAGGATGAGTCTAATTGGCATAACTAAAACTAAAAGTTCCAAATCGATTGGATTTAATTGCAATTTTATTTTGTAACTATAGATATTTGACTTTTAGACTATTCGACGTTAAAAATCTATGGTAATTTTCAATTTTGACAAGCTCGTCACTTGATTTATTGGCCTAAAGATATTCTCGTCTGTCATACTTACCTGCAAGCTGGTTGCTAAGCAACGTCGTCCAAAATGGTCGGCTTTCTGACTGCCAAAAGCTTACAACATATCTATAATATCATTGGGCAGCAGAATCCAAAGAAATCAAATAAAATAACAATAAATTAAATTACAATTTTCACATGGTCGGGATCTTGATATTATGTTATAATAATGTAAAATAGATATTTGATGTCAATCGCATTAGTAATATTTGCGTAAATATAAAAAATCTAACGAACAAATAGAATAATAATATAATTTATGATATTCATTTAATATTTACACTGATAGTATTTCATTTCTTCAAAAATTTAAATTCATTGCGTTTTATAGTTAACAGGGGTTGTATGTTATTGATATGAAAAACCTCATTATTTCGATAGATATTTGCATTTAAAAATCGCATTATTATTTTCAAAATAATTTACCATAAGTAAGTATCAGAAGGGATAAATAATTAAATTTATTTGTGTGTGGTTATAATAAAGTGTAAGACTTTTGACCTCATCAATATAATAAAAGGCAAGATGGCTGCCTTTTAACCACGTGACATCTAAGACACAATAAGTCACACATCTTTTCTTATTTCTTGTCTAAAATTAAAAGCTACAAGCGTTGAAATAAAACTATTTTAAACAAATGATAAATTAATAACTATTTCCAATTATCAGTAACCGTTCCTAAGTTGGTAACACCGACTTTGACGTCGTCAACGAATCGTTATCAACTAAAATCACTATTATGAGGACCCGACATCATAGTTAATAAAATAGTAAAAATTTACTAATGCAACTCGTTTTTAGTAGGACGCCAAGATCGGTAGTTAAATAAAGCCATCTTCATATTGTACTAAAAACTGTACGTAAAACGTTTTGAATACGTTCCATTTCGTCGAAAATAGCCTTATTTTACGCATCCTTTAACAAAACAAACGAATAAATTGCCTTGAAAATCGACAAAGTAAACGATACTAATGATCAATTATATTTAATATTGAACAAATGAAATATTACCTGTTCAAATCAACTGTCTATTGCGAATAAAGAACTCTAAATCTGACTGACAGAGACATAATCTGACTCTAAATATGATGAAATAGTTACGATAAATATAATACAATTGCAAAGATAAATAATATATGATTTAACATTAAGAAAAGTTGTTTTGCATTTATAAGGTTCTGTAGTGAGGAACCATTATATTTTGATAATATTATGACGGACAAGGTGTCCGTCTGTTCGCAGCTTGGGTTAGAGACTCAGTACTAAGTACCAGAAAATTATTTTTAGGCACACATGTACACATATTAATTACGTCATAAAAAGTAATAAATCTTGAAAAATATTTTTTATGTGTGTCACTGGTTAAATCGTTAATAATATTGTGAGTGAAAACAATTTTTTGCGTTTGAAAAATTGGCCATTTTTATTATTTTCTAATACAAAAATACATATGTGATGTAATCAAAAATATTTTTATTCTGGACTAGCAAACTTTGATTGGCATAATCCGCGCGTTTAAAATGGCAGTGTGATAATGGCATAACAGTTGACTTATATAATTTCAGGCTTTCTAAGTCACGAAATATAATTCAGTAAATATAATATATACTTCTTTCTATTTGATTTAAATATGTATATAAAAATCTTTTCCTTAACATCAATAAGGTATGAAAAGGACTCATAACAAATATTTTGTATTAAAAATTATAAAAATGTATTACCAAGTCTAAATTAAATGTCGATTCCGATTTTTGTTTGTTGAATAATATTTCTTATTGACGTCAACAGAATTTGTGATTGACGTGTTTTTTTCATCTAAAATATCCAATATTCGTCAGTTAGCGACCATTCGTTTTACGACTGTCGTACGGACTGTAGATTTTGTATGCGTTACTCCCATGACGTTGACGTTACATCACTATGCGACTTTAAATTCGAACTAATTGAATAAAATTCTTAAAATTCTGCATGAGTTATTGTCGATAAACGTGTATGTCTATTTTTAATACGAAAACATTTAGCGATTGTAACGTGACTGGCTTATTTTTACTAGGCGGAACTTGTCTGAAAACTAAAACAACATAGGAATACAATTTGTAAAGGTAACCAAAATATACTAAACTAAAAACAGATAAAAAATGTAAAAACGTGCTCAAAATAAATAACCTCGACGTCTTGTAATGGCATGTGACATATAGTGTCATAAAATGATCAGATGTCGCGTCGTGAAATATAAAATCTTACTCCTCAGGTTCAAAATAAACAAATATGACGCGACATCACGTCGTGGCATATTACGGCGTCGTAAAATGATGTGATGTCGCATCGTGAAACGTAAAATCTTGCGGCTTAGGTTCATAATAAACAACCACAATGCGACGTCGCGTGCCACTACGGCGTCTTAAAATGATGCGACGTCGTGTAATGAAAATCTACGACGTGCACCGTAAAAAATCGTAACGCGTTATCGCATCGTGGTTTGGTGGATTTTTAAAATCACTATGCAATGTCACGTCTTGATTCTTCACGACGCGACGTTGTAACGTGTATAAATGTTTTAGCCATTAGAGATTTCAGTGGAGCTAAGTTTTTTTTAATGGTTTACTCCTAAATATTGTACGTTACTATTCTATACGCTTAATATATTTATTGTAATGTTTTCACGTTTAACTGTATCACTGCACTGTAAATAAACATGGCGTTATTGTGATATACGGACAAGCTCATGAAATTGTTAATATATGTAAATAATTGATTGGTATAAGATCATATAATATAATAAAACTAATTGTTCATTTTCACCGGTGTTTTATTTTATCTGTCCCCGTTAAAACAAAACAGTATATTTCTATAAAAAAAGTAACAAAATATTTAATATAAATTATTATTAATTATTAATTTCTATATCGGATTGTCAGTAAACGAAATAAATAAATATATGTAACTATTAGTATAGAAGTTTAGATATATATATTTTTATAATATATGTTTATTTTTAAATTTGTATTACGTATGTTCTCTATAAATAATAAATAATATATAACGCATCACACTCAACGGCCCCCATTAAGATCTCATGACCTTGTGTCGGGGGTCCGGAAACACTCACTACACTAACACAAACACCCAGACCACGACAAACATCTGAATGGCCAATACACACGTTTGCCGTGAGCGGGTATCGAACCCGCGACCGTTAGCGCTTTAGTCCGTTACAGTGACCGTTGCGCCAACGCGTCTGTCAATCTATGAACTTTAATTCAGTTAGATCGATATTAATGAAATTTTAAGGTTATATTCTGATTACCTTAGTAATGATCCTATGAAAGGTAGGAAACAGATTTTTTAGGGTTTTTGGTAAGAAGGTCATTATTGTTATATAATAAATAAGGTAGACCATGAGCTAGATATAATAATTTTATATAACAAACAGATATGTAGGTACTGTTAATATTATGACTTTATGTACAAAAATCATTCTTTAATAAATAAGTTGTGGATGAGACTAATTCATTATGCGTATATAATCTATGTATATAATGTTCCTACTTTGGCGCGCTTCGCGGTTGTCCTGTACCTTCCTAGTGTTTATATAGAATAAACACAATATCGTCGAATTAAAATATTTCGTTTTTTTTTTAAGCCATAATCCAATAGTACAAAAACGAACTAAATATACATATCATTCATATTACATATTATTAATAGAAAAAAAAACTCAGTCCATTCGTGTCTCGTATTTACGAAAATAAATATTTAATACAGCGTCTATCAGGATAAAACCAAGTTTATATCTTCGGTGCGTGTTGCTGGCATAAGTTTTTGATAAGATTCTATCCTAATATAAGTAACTTTATTTTTGGAGAAATAAAAATAAAAGCAACACATTTATTTACGCCAACAATTTAGATGAAGACGTTACAAAAAAAGAGAAAGAAAGTCAACCGACTTATGTAATTGCATTTACCTTTTTCCATTACATCAAAATCACCGGAATTTATATGAAAAGAAAACTAAATAAAAAAAACAAGCTAACGAAGTCAACTCGTTGTAAAGCCGCTTGTTCCCAAGATTATCCCAAGCAAGGTTCTCTTATTGCTTACAATTTCATATAATCCAGCAATAACCGTACCTTCAACCTACATTATGCCCTTAAGGGAACGTTAGGGCAAAGCTCAGAACAAACTCAACATCTCGGTATAAGTAGAAAGGGCCCAAGGGTTATCCAATAACGTACATTATATTTAACGGCAACAAGCTGGAATTCACTTCCGTTACGAACCTGACGGTGAGTTTAGAATAAGTTTATTTAAATTTATTGTTTACTAGCTGTGCCCGCGACTTCTTTTGCGTGAACTGCAGGATGTCATGTGTTGTATAAAGCAAGGCAAAAAGCATTTTACGCGAATTAATAGCATTTTGTAAAAATTGTCTTTTCCTTTAGTGTGCCGAATACTACTACTTCCCAGAAGTTGATCCTTATACGTGACACTATTACATGGTGCAATAAAAATACTTCTTATAATATAAGGTTTCTGCTTATGAAAGTCTCGTCAAAATCGGTCCAGCCGTTCCAGATTTTAGGCCGATCAAACAGACAGAGAGAGAGAGACAAATATTGTGTTTTTGTTGTAAGTACCGTATATATTTTTATATGCATTTAGTGATAAGCTGTTTATTCAATTTCATTTATACGTATAGATATATCATCAATAATCTAAGGCAAGAATTACACTAATAAATTTTGCTCTCTGACTTTCATAAAGATTTACATAAGTTGTTCTTCATTACTTGGCACCTGAAAGGATTTATTGAAAGTGCCTTGGTTTTTACAGCCATAAGTTTTGTAATGTTACCTAGATGAATATTACCAGATTACAGCATTGTTTTAAGCTAATTACGAGAGTAAAACTTACAAATGTATTCTTGCGTAAGAAAATATTTTCTGCATTACTACAAAAGATTTAATAAAACCATATTCAACTTGTTTAAACAGTGTTAATAATTTAAACATTTTTTCAAACGCTGTCTCCATTATACAGCGAGTAAAATTATAAAAAAAAATCACTTAAAAAATATCACACGTTATATTTCACAGCTAAAATAGATTTAAAGCATCTATTAAAAACACCTAAGCATATATTGAAACATAATTAAACTATGTCTAAACCCTGTTTAATTCAACGCTATCTTTCAACGCGGATTTGTAGTACAGGATTATATAGACAATCGTTTGATCTTTGTTCTATTTTTTTGTAGTCAAACAATTATTGTATAAAGTCACAAAACACACTGAAACATAAATTGTTGTTATACAAATTGTTGTTCCGTAATTCCAGTGAAGTTGTTCGCAAGGAATTAATTAAAGCGTTGTTGATTAAGCAAAAGCGGTTTATTCAGCGTTAATGTTTTGTTGTGCGTTAATGCAACAAATTGATAAGTTATAAACCAGTATTAGGAATATTTCTATTCATCCTCGCTGCCGATAATATTAGTTTCGGGTAGTTCAAAATATTTACTACTTTTAATCTAACTAGTGGACGCGTAGTGGTCGGAATTTGACCGTAGTTCGTTAAATTGTCATATAAACAAATATTGAATTTTATGTATACAGATATATATAAAATTCAATATTTGTTTTTTTTTTGGTCTAAAGGCTGGATCGACGTTTGTATACTTGGCATTCCCTCACAATCACAGAAGATCGGTATGAAATAGCTAACAAAGTTATAACATCATGGGAATCTTTTAAATTTATATACACCAAAATATTAATAAAGAAATTTAAAAGCCCCATTCCCTAAAATTCATCACTTTTAGTTGCATAGATATTCTTGAAGAGCAGCGATACGTTAAAAACGAATTTGTAATACAGGGTTTTATAGACACGCGTTTAATGTATGTTTAAATGTTTTGTAGAGTATTGCAGATAGAGTTTTAGGTTCTAAGGTTGTTAAAATTTGACTATTTTTTTATAAAAGCTTAATGTAAAGCTGCTTAATATTAAGAATGTATAAGTAGTAGCTTAAAAAAATCTATAACCAATGGACCTGTAACTTGACGATTCGAAAGCGCTTTAAAAAGCATATTTGAATAAAGTATATTCTTAATTTAAATAAAAATACATACACCATATATTTAATTAATTAATTAAAAACACGATATTACGAAATGAGAAAAAAATTGGAGAAAACAATAATATTGAAGAAAATAATAATTTCAATATACGTCATAAACGAGCACACGATGAATGCACCCATTTTTTTCCGCCATTTTTTTCACTACTTCACCAAGGTCACGAGACACTTAAACCTTCTAGGCACAGACCTTTCAAGAGTATAATGTACCCGAGGAATAAAAAATTACTTTTAGTACAAGCGAATCCTTAGAAAAAATCTTGTATGTACATTAATATTCAAAATAATACAGTGAGAAAAACGTAGATTAATAATCTATACATATAAAATCACTTGTCCTGACTGACTATTCAACGCAGAGCCTAAACCGCTGGGGCAAACTTGAAATTTTGACAGTAGGTGGCTTTTAGGTTTCAGGCATCCACTAAGAAAGGGTTTTTTGATTATTCACCCCTAAAAGGGTTAAAAAGGGGTAAAAACGTTTGTATGTAAAATCTTATTCCGTGGTCGAATTAACTTAAAACCTAATACACATACTTCTGGGTAAAAGTAATGAAATGTAAAATAGAAAATGGGGTACTATTATTTCACACTGGGGTGTTAAGGGGTAGTAAAGTTTGTATGGAGAAAATGTATTTTTTGACCGATTATCCATAAATTCAGCACAAACGTTACTTAGGGAGAATAACAAAATGTACGTATCCCAGAATTTCAAAACCATCCCTTATAGTGACGCTAGGGGGTATTAAATCCTGGACCGGTAACAATTTCGCTGGTAGATTTATTTAGCTGAAATTCTAAAATATACGCGGGCGAAGCCGCGAGCAACTGCTAGCAACATATATAAATACACTCAGTTTAATTCAAATAGAGTTTAAAAATAAAAATAAGTGAGAAAAATAAAGGAAGTTATGAGAAATTGAATAAAAGTATTGGAAAATTCACATTCACATTCAGGAAAAGATCAGTTAATTGGTTTTAATGCAATTAAATGTTCGTGAGGTAAGTAATGGATACATTTTTTATAGTTAACGGAGTTAACGGATATTTTTATCTTTGTTTGTAAACGGATTAAAAGTTAGATAAAGTTTGAATATGTGTGCATCATTTGTGTTTGATTGATACGTTTGTGTGTAAGTTTATTGTGTTATGACTTGGATGTTTTACTCAGAATTTACTTAAAAACATTTTCATAAACACAAATCGATTGCTAATAGCTAATCGGTTTCTAATACTAGAAACTCAGCGGGCCTTTTTTACCCGATTGCGCGACGCATACGAGGGTAATGTGCTTATCAGCTTATGTATGTATGTATGTATGTATGTATGTACATATGTACATATGTATGTATGTATGTATGTGGGTTTGTGTCTTTGTGACACCATTTACGCCAATCGCATTGGCCGATTTTAAATCTAAGGAAATGTGTCAAATGGGGTATCATTGAATAGGTATTTAAAAATCATTTATAGGATTTTCGTATCGTTTTTAATCAGAATGACCGTTAAGGATCTATTAGGATTTAAAGTTAATTCGTAACGAGAATAGTTACGAAGCAGACGATCTTATAACGCGGTCGGGTAGTTGATTTTTTTATTTTAATTACTTGTTTTCTCTGATGATTTTTTTTAACGACGTCAATTTTTTACAAAATATAAAATTCATTGAGATAGCCTGGAAGCGATCACTTTATTCCCATAGTATTACTGAATAATGTACCCACAGTGAGAATAGGACTTCAACACTGTCCCTTTTCTTAAGATTAACCAATTTAATGGGTTCAGGAACTTCGATGTTTTCTTCGTTAAGTAAATGAAGGTTTATAATGAATACTTAAAATATATTTCATTGACTTTCAGCGTTTAAATGACCTCTCGAGATTGTTTCTCTGTATAATAAGTATTGGATTATGTCTTTGAGTAGAATAATAAGTAATTTCCTTTATGGTATGAACTAGCTGGTGCTCGCGACTTTGTCTGCGATGTCTGATGCCTACGTCATAGTATCTTTATGCATTCAAAGTCTTAGCCCAATCGGTTTAAAATTGACAAAGTTTTATACAAACTTTCATCCCCTATTTTATCTCCTTCTCGGTAGAATGTAGGTAATCAAAAACCTTTTTTAGCGGATGCCTACGTCATAACATCAACCTGCATGCCAAATTTCAGGCCGATCCGTCCAGTGGTTCGGGCTGTGCGTTGATAGATCACTATGTCAGTCAGTCACTTTTGAGTTATATATTTAGATAAATAAATAAAATGGAAGTGTATCTTTGTAATTTTAAATTAACCCATTAAGCGCCATTATGACTCTAGCAGCATTTTAAACCCAAATATTTTTTTTAATTATTAGTGACATATTTAAATACAAAAGGAAAAGTGTTTTCCTATTATGGATAGTTTTAGAAGGGTGTACTCGCACGACTACAGCGGTCACAAGCATATTGAATCGTCCGTATGTAAAAGCTAAGTTGCAAAACTAACTGTACTCAAACGAATACGACGGCGTTTAATGGGTTAACAGCTTTATATAAACAGTAGGTACTTACATTAAAAACACAATTTTTAACATTTTTGTCCGTCTGTCTGTCCGTTCGTCGGTTTGTTTGTTCCAGCTTATATAATCTGTGGTCAAATTGAGAATATATTATCTGTGGTCAATTTTGAAATCGGTTGAATTTAATGAACTATGGTCAAATTTCGACCGATAGGAGACAACAGTTACATTTATTAAAAGCACTAAATATAAACGCGAGTGAAGCCGCGAGGACAGCTAGTACATTTTTTAATTAAAAAACGTAAAAGTAAAGTAACAGCCTGTAAATATCTCACTGGTGGGCAATGGCCTCCTCTCATATTAAGGAGAAGGTTTTAGAACTTAATCCACCACGCTGCTCCACTGCGGGTTGGCGGATATACATGTGTCAGAAGTCCTCCCGGCACATGCAGGTTTCCTCACGATGTTTTCCTTCACCGCTGAGAACAAGATGAACTTAAACACAAATTTAGCTATACCTACATAAAACAGCGGCACAAATATTACAAGACTTCGTTAAAAGATAACTCATAGGATATGACACCCCTGCGTACCCTCCCTTTCGAAAAAAAATTATGCATTGTCTCAAATATTTTGTGATTCTGACCTGAAAAGCGATTGTTTGCATTTTTTAAATCATTTTTAATTATTTTCGGGCTCCTACAATACAAAATATTGAAAACATTACTGTTTGGAATTACAATAATTAATTAATGTACCTGACTCAAGCAATATTCCTTTTAGGTTTAATTATTTCATAATTACTACTTCAATTATGATGTTTATATTAACTTTATACTATATAACATAGTCTAGACATGTTAACATTGAACGGTTCGTATGATTCTTAAAATTAATTTTAAATTGAAACGTAAATTTTGTTTTATAATTTTTAGCATTAATTTGTTAGTTAAGTTTTGCTCTTAGACTTTCATAAAGATTTACATAAGTCGTTAACCATTTCTTCCACGCAATTCTTTGGTTCGTGGCGTTGTGCCATTTCTTTACGCCTGAAAGAATACTGTCAGTGCTCTATTTGTGACAACCATAGCTTCGCATGGTTTTTTATCAATTACAAGAGTAAAACCTACAAATGTAATTCTCGCCTTAGACTTTTTATTATGAAAAGTATTTTTTTTTAATAGGATCTTATATTGTACTTAAGTATAGATTTTAAATTGTTTTTAATTATAAGAGCCTTGTAACGTGTTCGTGTGTATTAAATGAAGATTATAATTTAATATTTTGAGGAAGATATTTCTTACAGCTCAAAAACCCAGAAGAGCGAAACTTCTGAGAAACAATATATGAGAAATTCAGTATTCTTGCATACCATTACTACCTAGCATTATAAAAACCTAAAACAATTGAATTGTAGCTTGACGTTTTGAAAGTGGTTTAATAAGCCTATATGAATAAAGTATATCTAAATATATATAACTCAATGGTGACTGACTGACTGACTGACATAGACATCAACGCACTGCCCAAACCACTGGACGGATAGGGCTGAAATTGGGCTAGTGGTAGATGTTATGACGTAGGCATCCGCTAAGAAAGGATTTTGATTAATTCTACCCCCAAGCGGATAAAATTGTGGATGGAAGTTTGTATGAAACTTTGTCAATTTTAAATTCCTGCCAATCCTGCGCAGACGAAGTCGCGAGCACCAATTTAATTGAATTTGTTAATATGTTCAACGAAGGCATGCATAGGGCATCGTCCTAACCACTAGAGTATCTATTTTATACATGATATTTTACCTATTATGTTACTTTTTATAAGCAACCAGGCAAATTGAAGGGAACAGGCAAAGGACAGAGAATGTCCCTACTAATGTATTTATAAGGACATTTCTTTAAAATTTCAGCGGCCAAATTTGTTTGTTTGTATTGTTATTATATCTGAGTAATTTTTGTCACTTAATTTATAATTGGATGCTGATAAGGCATAATGTGTCAACCCACAAAAAATCAAATTCGGAGATATTGATGTATTTTGATACTGCATCACCTGTTTGACATCATTGAAAAAAAATTAAGTCATATAAACTAAATAAGTACGGAAAAAAATTCTTGATTAATTGTTTCGATTTCCAAGTGCGTTCAATTTTTTGCAATTTATACAATAATCTCAAATATTTAGAAAACTTTTTAGTGGATAACATAATAAATATATCAATCTACTTTTAATTTATTATACCTTTTATAGAAAAAGAAAACAAAAGGCGGATATATACTTACAAACATATTTATTAAGAATAAGTTTTGACAACTATAAACGCCATTTTCTCAAAATGAAGTCCGTGTTGCTTGACAAAGTATTGCTTATCAGCATCTAATTTACAATAATGTAAAAGTTTCATATTCCATTTATAAAAATTATATATATAATAGTATTTGGATATATCCCGGAAAAAAAAAAACAAAACTTTTCCCTAAACATTAGTATGATTTCCATGTACATACAAAGTCGCGCGCAATACATCATAAGCAAGACATGATTAAGAGTGCTAACGTAATAATATATTAACAAAGAAACAATAATATTCCAGCCAACGTTTTCCTTAATCAGTAGAATTACAAGAGATAATATATTGCGTAATCGAAATACAACCACGTTGCGATTTCTTGATCCGACGCCGTAAAAGGTTTCGGCGGCGTCGCATCGTGAAAATTTACGACGTACATCGTAAATAATTAAGATAAAAAAATTAACCGACTTCAAAAGCAAAATACGTAATTTCGTTTACTTGGATGACATATTTATTCCAAATATTTTGATTTTAAAACCAGAGTACTAAGGTGGTATTGATAAACGTTATGAAACTAACCTGGAAATTCACATTACCAGCTTAATGAGGGAGGCTCGACCAGGGCAGTACCTCACTCTACAGAAAATCGAGAGAGAGCGAGATTGAGAGAACCAGCAGCCTAAGCCCTCCCCCAATTCCTTTTCTGACATCCTATTCCCTTTATTCCCTTATTATTTTTTTAGCTTTTTGTCCATGGGCGGAGGTCAATATTTAACATCAGGGGTCCTGCCTGCTCGTTTACCAGCTATTTTCAGTGGAACAAAACATACTCAAAGGTTCAAAAGGGAGGGCTAGGAGCGCAGTATACAAGCACGTATTGGCATTACGTGCCACATATATACAACTAAACTAATATTATAAAGCTGAAGAGTTTGTTTGTTTGTTTGAGCGCACTAATCTCAGGAATCATTGGTTCGAATTGAAGAATTATTTTTGTGTTAGATTGTTTATTGGCTATAGGCTATATTACATAACGCTACGACTTATTTGAGCGAAGAACTACGTCTAAAGCATATTTAACTCAAATCGTTCTTAAACGCAAAATTTGTAGCACGGACTTTTATAAACACGCGTTTAACGTATGTTTAAAATCAAAATATACTTTATTTACGTAGACTCTCACGAGCACTTTCGAATCATCAATCCTCAAACAAAAAAATTCTATTACATTAATAAGAAAACTACCACCAGAAAGTAGATTCTACCGAGAAGAACCGGCAAGACACTCGATAGTTACTCTTTTAAAATGATGTCAATACAATTTTTTATCACTAAGAAATTCATTACATCCACGCAACTTTACCCTTAACGTAATTTTGAATAGAATAATATGTTTTAGGATTTTCAAAAATGATTTAAATCTATGCACTGGAAACAGCAAATATTTCTGGGGGATTTTATTTTACAAACAGAAAGGAAACATTTACTTTAAGAACTCGAAAACTAGGTGTTATAAGTTTATCTTTCTTTCTTGTAGTAAAGTAAAGTAACAGCCTGTAAATATCCCATTGCTGGGCAAAGGCCTCCTCTCCTATTAAGGAGAAGGTTTAGAGCTTAATCCACCACGCTGCTCTACTGTGGCTTGGCGGATATACATGTGACAGAATGTCTCCCGGCACATGCAGGTTTCATCACGATGTTTTCCTTCACCGCCGAGCTCGAGATGAATTAAAACACAAATTTAGCACTTAAAAATCTGCGATGCTAGCCGGGGTTTGAACCCCACAATCATCGGTAAAGATCGACATGTTATAACCACTAGGCCATCTCGGCTCTTCTTTCTTGTAAATATCTAAATCTTAAATCTTTTGTATTAAAGCAGCAAGTGTTTGTATAAATCTTGCACCTTAATTACTATGGTAATAATGAAATTTTGCATATACGTTATCAAGACGTTCGCGTTTTATAGTATTCATATTTTATATAACGGGTCTTATCACGATAACTAATGGTAGTAATGCCTTTTTACTGCCCGACGTTTCGTCAGTCAATCAGCTGGTGACCACGACGGATACAACTACGTCGAAACGTCGGACAACATAAAGTTATTACTAGCATTAGCTATCGCGATAAGACTCGTTATATAAAATATGAACACATTAAAAGATTAGATAAATACGTAAGGTAATTTTTAATCAGAAAAACTATTATCGAGGGTTAAAAGAATGAAATGTAATTCTTAAAAGACAATATAAAACAACAGTAAAAACGTACATAAAAACCTAATATAGCATTTAGATTCTAAGTTGTAACATACAACAAGTTAACATAGCTATATTTACATTTTAAATACTCTCAGTAAATATTTTAACTGTGCAATTCAATTCTATAGAAGCTGCACCATCTTGCTGCACTCAAGATGAAAGATCTTAAATGATTCCTTAGAATGAAATGTTAGAAATGGCATCAATGTATTTTTATATACGTATTGCAGAGCCTTACTACAAGGTCATTGACTACAGCTTGTATTTGGGTTTAACCGGGGCAATACCACATTCTCACAAGAACTCGGCGTAAAGTCGCTAATAAAGCCGCATTTTGTACGATGAGTGAGAGAGCCGGAAGCCTAATCCTTTCCCCCATTCTAAACTCAGCCCAGGCGCGTAAGGGGGGAAGGGGACAAAAGGGGCAATTGCCCGCAATAAAATCTAAAAGCTTATTTTTTTCATTCTTGATTTACATAACCTGTTAGTTAAGCCAGTTATAAACCTAATTAATATGTATATTTTTAGGCAAATATATATGTATAAAAAATCAAGTAACTTACCATAAATAAGACTAAAACAAAGCTTAAGTAATAACTTAAAAAGCCAACTATATAAATAAAATAACACATTAAAATGCCAGCAAGACGAATCAAAAGACAAAGCCATTGAGTAATTACAAACGGACATTGCAACAGACAATGTGGGTTTTTCTTTTGACATATGTACATAGATGTAAAAAGCAAAACCCACATTTATGGTAAATCTAATTGTGTAATGAGTTACCAATAGCATACAGACAAACATACACCACATTTTATGCCATTTCTGTTAAACTTCCTGTTCTTTGTTCTTGTTACACTTATCCGCATCTTGTTAACGTTGTCTTTTGATGTTCGCTCTAGAAAATTACGTGCGGAGTGTTGTTTAATATAAACCCGTGTTTACATTTAACTGAGTTTAATGAGATAGTTTTAACTGTAACACTTTATAACATTAATAAAAGTTAGCTCGGCGTGAAGTAGCTAAAAGGCAGCGTTTTGATCGGTGAGTAAGAGAACCAGAAGCCTAATCTTTTTTTTTAATAAATAAACGCATCACACTCAACGGCCTCCATTAAGATCTCATGACCTTGTGATCCGGAAACAATCACAACACTAACACAAACACCCAGACCATGACAAACATATGTATGGCCAATACAACGTTTGCCGTTTTCGGGGATCGAACCCGAGACCGTTAGCGCTTTAGTCAGTTGCAGTGACCGTTGCGCCAACGTGTCTGTCAAAACCTTTATTTTATTGTTGGTAAACACACGTTGATTTGCCGGAATCAACGTTTAATGTATGCACGTATCTAGGACACGGGAAAGCCTCGAACTGCCGTACGCACCAGCGAGGGGTGCGTGGAGGGCAGGACCAGACTTTGCCCTTCTGCGATGAGCTTCGTTAGCCACGAGCGTAGCATGGGAGGGGCAGCGGATGCGCATGCGCAAGCGATCCCATGGCCTTTCGATTTCCGTGCTGAGAGAGACCATCGCAGGGGTTTTCGTGGGTATAAATCTCCACGTAACCCGATCTTCCATCCCAGGAATCGGGTATCTAAGACTGCATCTATTTGGGAAGGAATAAGCATTCGGCTCTCTCACTCACCATACGAATCGCAGCTACATGAGCTTCTTCACCGATTGTCTGTAAGAGTGACGTATCCGGTCGAGCCAGGCCGAATACGAGCCCGGTGTCATTAGGCTACAGCTAGACTATGATGCTAATTAATATTTGTATTTTGAATTATGAATTACAAGCATACTGTAATAAATACATAAATAAATATATATTTTCGACTTCACAAAGTAAATGTTTCATTTCTGGGGCAAGATATTCGTTTTTTTAATAAAACCCTACAGAAATGTTTGCAATTTTCGATGAATAGATTTAAATCATATGTTAAAAAGTCTCTAATAGCTAAAGCATATTACTCTATACAAGATTACGTTGACGATAAAGATGCGTGGGCTTAGTATATGCTGAATTTCGTGCAGGATAAATAATCATCCATATATCTTTCGTCTTTTTGTTGTTTGTTAATAAAATAAGACTTTGTTTAAAAAGGGGAAATGACTTTAAAGCAAAATACGTAATTTAGTGTCCTTGAATTACATACTTATTTTAGTTATTTTAAAACCTACTACTGAACCGATTTTGATGAAAATTGTAAGGCCTTATCTGTAAGTATAGTCTTTCAAATAAAAAAAAGAATTACTTAGTTAAATCGATCCAGCCGTTTTTCGGCACATATATAAAAAAAAAACGACGAACTCTCGACGAATTGAGAACGTTATCCTGTTTTGGAAATTAAAAATATAAGGCAACCATATAATATAACCACCTTCTTTTTTAAGTCGATTAAAAATAATACAAATATTTTCATTATGAAGTACAGAATTAACAAAGCCGATAGGGTATGAGACGCGGGGATAAAGTTAAAAAACGTAAACGCGGACATTTTAATTCCGGCCGCTGTTATTAATACGGTGAAAAGGGGGACAAAAAATTTTAATGAAAAACCCATTGTGTGCCCACTTTGAAGAGAATTTAAGAGACAAGCTTTGTGGGTCAAATATCGGTTTTGTCTTTTTGGGAATACAAAGGTTATAGTCACGTGTGGACGAAATTGCTATAATATGGACGTGATGGTATTTTTTATCCGACAGCGTAACGCAAGGGAGGGTAATGTATTTATCAGTGTATGTATATATGTAGGTTTGTACCTTTGTGGTACTATTTAGACCGAACGCGTAAGCCGATTTTGATAAATGACACGTTGTGTGATTTTTCATAACGAATGTGATAGACAGTATAAGAATTTTAAAAAATCAAAATGGCTGAATTTAGATGCCATAAAGTAAAAAAAAAATGAATATCGATGAACTATATCAAATAGAGTATCGTTAATTAGGTATTTAAAAAATTATTTTTAGGATTCTTGTATGATTCTATCAAAATTCGTTTAGAATCTATAATGATTTAAAGTTGGTTAGTAATTATCACTTATAGGCTTTTAGACGGAACTGCAGATGGTCTGCTTACGCAGGTGGGTTTTTGATTTCTTAAGTTAATTACTTGTTGAATATTAAGTTATATACATAAGTATAGTTATGGTACTAGTATTAGATTTTTATGATCGAAAAGTTTATTATCATTGTGTTTATATCATTGTTATTATCATTATCATATATGTATATATGATAATGACACACGTATTCCAGTTATTATGGGTGTGAAACCAAAGTGCTGAATCACTTAGGTAGTATATTTATCATATTGCTCAAAAGATGAAGGGCATTATGAATAATGACCAATTAATGACTTTGTCTATAAAAAAATAATAAATTTTATGTTAGTTATTAAGAGTTTAATTATTATTTGTACAGGAAAATATTCATTAGATCTTAATATGGTGCATATTCTTCCGTGAAAATGTACATTTAAATATCGATAACTCCATCCAAATCGGATCAATATTTATTGAGGAAATTACTGATACGTATGTATTTCTATGTATTTTTTATCTTTTAAGAGGCTTTTAAAACAAAAACTGTACACAGTTTTTGTTTTATAACGTTACCTATTGTTGATCCAAAAGACAAAACAAAAAACCGCATCAAAATACATATGTAGGTCCATTCGTTAGGCAACTTGATGGCATAGATAAGCATACAGATACACAGACATACAGAAGCACGCGTAAAACCTTATAACACACTTATTTTTTGGTCGAGGTTTAAAGAACACAGTCCTCTAAGTTTCGCGATAAGCTTTAGTAAGATAGATTTAGGAAAGTTTTTCAATCGATCGATCTCAAGAAGTTCTACAGAAAATACCGATAACATCTTTATCTATCTTTTTCAGAGAAGTGACAGTAATTGAGTTTAAAATAAGGTCAAGTTCAGGTCGAGGCGTTCAGTGGTTCCGTTAAATACAGCTGTTGAGAAATTTATTTTTATTTTTACTTCATTTTAAATATAAAATACGAAACAAATTATACTATGCAGCATTTACACTATATAATTGTATCATATAAACGACCAGTATAAATGGAACTGTGCAAAAATTTAAATTTATTAGAAAGAACGGTCAGTTTTTACTGGTATTGTTTATTATGACGTAGAATTAAAAATGAAAACCTTTTTTTTTTCTTTAGCAATGAAACATTCCTTCGTCCTAAAAATGTGATTTTGGAGTTATAGTTTACAACTGACTGTTCTAAAGGCAACATATCCTGAGGATATTCCGGGATTGTAGTGAAACGTGCATAGGGTATCTGTGTGGTGTCTTGTGGTTTCGACCCTTGCCTACTTATGTGTGGGTGCATATGTACTGCTTGCACATGCATTGATGCATTTGCGTGTGCATATATGAGATGGCGGGCGTTTCTTGTGCTGCATGATACCAGATGGCTGTATTTAATTTCGCGTATCATAATAAAATAATTTAGTGATTATTTATTTTATTGATTTATCAGTAATATATTTACAATACACGCTATATTTTTTTTCTCTTCTTTACAAGACATATGGCTTTATAATCCGTATAAATAGCTTTAAATGATTTCGTATAGGGTTTTGACGGAAAGACAGACAAGTTTTTTTACGGTACTCTAAAAATGAGAATAAATTAACGATACCTGAAGTTATACTGAATTAAAATATAAAATGAAATCTTATCAAAATTAACGTTACAGTAGATGTCGTCTGGATGGAAATTGGCATTAATTAAGTTTTATAATTAACATAGTTTCAGAGAATCAAACGTCAATGTATTTGAGATTCTTTCAGAGTTTACTCAGAAAAAATATTTAATACTAGCTGAAAAGAAAATTTGAAACTCAGAACCTTAAACCTACATAATTTTTTTTTAAGGTTCGATGCCTCACGCGGTTTCACTCGCGTTTATGATTACTCTTTCACTCCTGTGAGTCGTAACGTTATGTAATATAGCCTATAATCTTTATCAGTAAACGGGTTATCCAACGCAAAAATATTATTAGTAGTACAAAATTTTTTTTCCTCTCTATTATAGTATAGAAATAATAACAACAAAATGGTACATTTTTAAATGAAATTCTGTTTGGAATAGATTTCGGTTGATATTCCATACAATATGCACCGTTTGCCGATTTTAATTGGAATTTAGATTAAAGCTTGAATTTTAGCACACATATCCATATTAGGGTAAGTGCATATGAGACAAGTATTACACTTGTATTACAGAAAAGGATTCAGAACGAACGTTGTTATAAAACAGGTAAATAACCTGAAGTACTCGCTCAAAATTGGCGGGTCATTCGCACTGATGAAACTCACGCAGTTTTTTAACGTTTTTGACAGGCACGTTGGCGCAGTGGTAACTGAAACTAACTGAAGCGCTAACGGTCGCGGGTTCGATCCCCGCTCACGGCAAACGTCTGTATTGGCCATACGGATGTTTGTCGTGGTCTGGGTGGTTGTGTTAGTGTTGTGTGTGTTTCCGGACCCCCGACACAAGACCACGAGGTCTTAATGGGGGCCGTTGAGTGTGATGCGTTTATTTATTTATTTATAACGAGTACCTTGAGCGAATATACCAAACTGTTATTCGAATAAAAACCTACATAACCTTTTGTTCTGAAAAATAAAGGAGTTGACTGTAAACTATTTTAGGTGTAAAGCAATAAGATACAACATATCTTAATCTTAATGATAGTTTGAAAGCAAAACTTATAAGTGTATTTATTGGCCTATAGATATATGCAGAATGTTTCGAAAGTAAATTATTAACTTTAAGAAGATTATAGTCTAGATCATAAGTAGTGAAATGACAAAAAATTCTTTTAGTAAAAGTCCCTTGGTTATAGGAGATAGGGGTACTTTTGTGACAATTATGAAAAATCAGTCATTGACTCAATTTTTTGTATGTTGTAGCTACAAATTTTTATGTTACATATGGATGCTGATAAGCAATAATGTGTCAACCCACAAAAAGTCAAATTTTAAGATATTGATGTATTCTAATACTACGTCACCTATTTAACATTATCCAAACAAATTTCAAGTCCTCTAAACTAAATAAGTATGGAAAAAAGTTTCTTAACTCAATGTTTCGAATTTCAGGTTCGTTCCATATTTTGCAATTTATAAAATAATCTCAAATATTCAAAAACTTATTATTATATAACATATTAAATAAATCTATCTGCTTTTGATTCAATATACATTTTATCAAAATAGAAAAAAAAAGATGAATATACACGTCTTCAAACTAATTTATTAAGAATAGGTTTGACATCTTTAGACGCCATTTTCTCAAAACGAAGTCCGTGTGGCTTGACACAGTATTGCTTATCAGCGTCCATATATTAGTGTAGCACTATACATAACATTACATTTTTAAGTAAACAAAAAATATAGCATTGTTTATTTATTTTACTTTCACAATTCTATTGTTTTCTTTTAGTCTATTTTTCTTTACTTGACTTATTTTGGTAATATTATCCGGAACGAAAATCACAAATTTTACAATATTATTTTTAATTAATATTTTTATTATAAACTCAAACTTAAACTCAATATATACGTTATTCAAATGGGCTTTTAAAGCACTTTCGAATCGTCAAGTTACATGTCATATTTTAACTTTAGATTTTTATAAAACTACCACCGGTTCGGAATGTAGTCTCTACCGAGAAGAACCGGCAAGAAGATCGATGGTAACTCTTTTAAAATCATTTATACATAATGTATTTTTATTACATTTTAATTATGTTATCCGGATAGAAAATCAACGCTTGTCAAATCCACGCCTCTTTGTCGTTAAAATATTCTTGTATGGTATAATATGCTTTATTTATTAAAGATTTTTTAACGTAGGCCCTAAACTTATTAATTGGCAAATGTAAAACTTTAGTATAGATGCGAATACCAAACGCCAGAAACGATGAACTGACTTTATGAAGTTTGGTATGAAATGTTTATTTTTGCTTCTAGTGTTTACACAATGCCTGTCAGTGTTCTTGGGAAAGCCATCACTATTTTGATGGTATAAAAAATTATTCAGTTTAATCAAATCATTGAATCGATAATTTCTCACCTCTTATGAGTGGTTAGAAAAAACGTCATATTGGTTTGCTAAATAGGACAAGAAAAGAAATGTAGACTATACATTCCATCACAATTTCCCTCTGATCTTGAATAGTCTCTTGAATTCTGCTAAGAAAAGGTTTGTGGACAAAATTCTATCAACTGATTAAAAATGTTTCCATCTGCGCTTTACGTTAGACCTACCTACGTTTTAGTACACACATACACGTACATATATTCCTAGTGTACACTGGGAACTAGTCTGCTTACGCTGTTTATAATAGTACCGGTTAAACCTAACATAGATTAAAATGGAGATATGTCAAATGTTTTATACTTTAATTTAGATATAACTATTACCATGAACATATTAAAGGGGGGGGCGGGGTTAGGGCTTCCGGACCATTCCTAAAGTTCACTTTCTTATACTCAGTACATTGTATGAATGACAATAATAGTGGTGTATATAATTTCTAAATAAATGAGATTAATATGTAGAATCATACTATCTGACTAATGACGTAATGCCTTAAAAGTGTCTTAATTTAATGCTTAGAATATTGAAGTGTTTTCTATATTTGGTGATATGCAAGAGTCTCATATATCTGAAAAACTTATTATGTAAAACTTTTTATCACACCAATCTGCTTTTAATTCGTTCAACTTCTTCAAACTAATTTATTAAACTAAAGGTTTGACATCTTTAGATGCCATTTTCTCAAAATGAAGTCCACGTGGCTTGACGTAGCATTGCTTATCAGTACCCATTGAGGCTATTAAGTGTCAAAACACGATAAAGAATTTGTAAACAGCCAGTATCATCTGGCTTATGTTGATCTGTGTTACCTGTCGCCATATATTTGATGAGCAAGCTTCAAACTTCGGAAACTATTAAGCGTTTTGCCGGGATACGGGCTACAAAGTAGACAAAACTACATTTTAAACTAAAAGCGATATCCTCACACAATTTCATCGCACCTTATATCATTGTGAAGTTCTAACAATGTTGTAACTGATGGTGTAAATTATTATTTTGAAGCGGAAAAGTATGTTTACGATGATTATTTCTGGAGTAATTCAAGTTGGTAAGCAAATATTTGTAGGTACCTTTGTAAAGATTTGATCCTCTGAATGTATTTATATGTGACCTGTTTATCCATCAAAATCGGTCTATTCGTTACCTTAAACTCAACACAAACTCAAAATATACTTTATTCAAATAGGCCTTTACACGCTCTTTCGAATCGTCAATTTACAAGTTTGTAATGTCAGTTCCACGTAAAGCTACCATCGGCTCGCAATGTGGAAGCCGGCGAGAAACTCAATAGTTACTCGTTTATAAAATATTTTCGTACAATATTATTTGATTAGCTATAGTTATCCTCTTAGAAGTCGACGCACTATTATACTGATTGATTGATATGATATGATTTTTTGAGAATTTTGATTTATTTGAGAACTACGATGTCATAGACAGACATATAGATACACGCGTCAAATTTATAACACCCTGTTTTTGATAGGTGGTTAAAAATAAACTAATAATTTAATATTAAATTTTAGCAATAAAAATATTATGTTTAGTAGTAAAGTAAACCACATATGGGAAACGGGTATATGTTATCTTATATCGCACTAACTTTTGCTCGAAGATTCGCTTATGTTAATATAGATCTTGTCATGCCGGTCCAAAACGTATTTCTCAGCATGTCACACGCATCACTGGAAGTTAATTGCACTATGCTTATAACCTTCTCGCAAGTGCAAACAATGAGTTTACAAAGTTTTATCATAATCGGATGAAAACTATCAAAATGGCACTATGGTAGAACCGTTGGATACCAAGAAAACAACATTGACTTTATTTAGCTTATTCTTTATTCGGTCACTTTAAGAAGTATATACCGCACGCTATATACTTCTTAAAGTGACCGAATTCAAAATCTGTGTGAAATTAGCTAAGACATTAAGTAAAATTTAGTTCCATATGGTTGTAGTCTATAATTTTGAATAAAGTAACTACTGTATCAACATTTTGTGACATTTAAATCTAAATATTATATATTAAAAGATATTACTACCATTAGTTATCGCGATAAGACCCGTTATTAAATAAGAATAGTATAAATCGCGAAAGTTTAAAATATATAGTCTAAATAAACGCCTGAATTTCCTAGTGTGTGTGTGAATTCGGTCGCACATTTACAAAAATGGCTACCAGAGTTAAACCTCGTTAAAAAACTTTACCCATGTGAAATTTGACTAATTTGTTTCCAACTAGCTACAATGTAATTTTTGTTCCTGGAATCTTAGTTCACTGTATATTATATGGGAACATGACCGAGTAATTTTATGTAAAGAAGAAAAGGACGTGCTAACGTTATATTGTAAATTTCGCACATCATTATGTGACACAAATATTTAATGCTAAATTTCTAACATTATTAACGTGAACCACGCCTATTTAACCTACTTTAAAAATGAGGCTTTTGAAACGTATGAAATCAAAAAGTACAGATTCGATTTAAACGTGTGCGTTATTTAAATTCATATTTTTCAAGGAAGGTTCAAGAATATAATATAATAAAATCTGATAAAGATATTCGGAGATAGATAGAGAAATTCTTCAATAACTAACAGCAAATGACAAAAATAATTCTTCAACAGAATATATTAGTATTGACAAAAATAATTCTTTAACAGATTAAATTAGTCAGTTATATTTTTTTTACGATAATAATTATAATATTTACTGACACTTTCGGATGTATTAAACTAGACAAGTTAATGATTTTTATATGAAACGATTGCCATCTGATCGCTAACCAATTGTATGTAATACACACTCGTATAATTACCAAGTCTAACGATCAATAATAAGTGATAATAACAAGCGGGACCTGCCTAGAAACTAACATGTATATTCATACAGATTTCTGCTCCAAACTAGATACTTTGCCAGTGTACTTTGTACTTGATAATAACGAGAACTACTACAAGATGCTTATAATTATAAACAGTACTTTATTAAAGTACCAAAGTAAGATTTAAGTGCAATTAGGTACGCATCCAGGATTTTGCTGAAGGCAATTTGTCCGTGATGTTGCCATGAAATATTTATCTAATAACGGAATGCAATTCTCGTTGAGAGACATTTTAAGAGATTGGAGTTGGTTATATTTTTGTATGAAAATAGTATTATTTCAAAACACAAGTCATGAAAGAGCCAGAGCTAACCTCTTACCTTCCTCTTACCTCCGATTCTTATTCCTTTTTAAACCGACAAAGCAATTCTAGCTTTACACATTACTACATTGTACAGATTATATATAGTCTATACGACTACGTGGTTGTATAACATATATAATTACGAAAAAAAATCGTGTCATCGTACTTGACTTTGAAAAAAAAATGTAAATCCTAAAATACAGCAATTTATTTTAATCATATCATCAAAACATAAGCGGACCTTTTAGAAATATTCTCGCAAAATAAGATGACACCGAAGCTAAAACGAAAAAAAAACAGAATTCAATTCAAAACAAGGACAATCATTAAGCCTAACCCTGCCATTTATTTCATACCCAAAAAACCTGAAACTCAAACGGTAAAATCGGCACCGAAAAAATGTCTTAGGAGGACTTTAAATGATTTTCCTCGGAATGAATATCTTTATAATCAGCGTAATTTATAAACAGTAGCGGAAAATTGGATTTATTTTTAGCATACGTGAAAGGAATAAACCAAATTTCATGATTTGGTTGAAATTAGATTACATTTATCGATTATCTGATTAAATATATACATCAAAAAATTGTATGATTAGCCAATCATTTTTCGAATGATGTTTTCTGTGAATATCTTTAAACAAGTACAATCAAATCTGAATAATAATTCAGCAAGTTATAGGCGAGGATTACACTTATAAGTTTTGCACTCAGACTTTCATAAAGATTTACATACGTTATTTCTCATTGCTTTACATCTAAAAGAATTTACTGTCAGTGTCTTATTTTTCATATTTGAGCTTTCGTAATTACTTACGACGTATCTGTTACTAGGTTACTGAGTTGTTTTATATCGCTCTCAAAAGTGAAACTTACATGGAATTTTTGCCTAAAGTAGCGCTACTTAAGCAGTACAAAATTTACTTTACATTTTTTGATCGAAATTGTCATTTCATTATTTTACCTTACTCACTATCCTCATTTAACTTTGATGACGTATTTAACTTCTCTACTAGCGTATTTTAATTCCATATGACTAAAAATGTACTAGTATCTAACAAGTATAATTATTTAATTTCATCTTTGTATCTCAGTATTACATTACCAGATACAATTAAAAAAAAAGTGTGCAAATTTTTCATTTTTTTTTCCTGATGTTATGTCATCACCGTCAACCATAAAATTTTGCAGCATTAAGACCCAAACGCGTTGCCGGCTTTAAAAGAGAAGTCAGATGAAGAAGAATTGAAAGCAAAAAACGGGGTTAGATTAGATCGTATTTAAGTTTACCTTAAAAATTCGCACATGGGATGTCGTTGGAGAAAAACGCTGTCAACTTAACCTATGACCCCGCAAGATGGAATGATAGCGATGTCCCCAAGAGGCACCGCTTACCTGAAACCCAAGCGACCCGACTTGTAATGTTTGCCCGTAAATAGGATTATGCTGACTATCCCACGGTCACGTAGTTCGATCATGTTTCTCTCTCTATTAAATTCCTTACTCAGAAAAGAGATGGCATACGTATTTTACACGGATCACCTATATCAATAGATTTTGACAACTGATTGTGTTTTAAGTTTCCTCAGATATATTTGCTAGACTATAGTTATATATTCAAAAAGGAGAACATTCTGGTATGATTTTCTTTTGTGTGTTAAGCGACGTAATCGACAATTAAAAAAATAAATATTCCTTCAGTAAGAACAGATAATATAATATAGTTAGATTAACTTTAGAATGGTCTCATATGACTAGCGGCTTGCGATTTCACACGCGCTTAACATAAGACTTTCATACAAACTTCCAACCCAAATTTTACCTCCATAGAGATCGAATTTCGCAAAATTCTGTCTAAGTGAGCACCTACACCCTAAAAAGAATTCAAATAAAATTTTTGAAACCCCTAGAACTGGTAGTCTAACTTCGTAATGAGTAAGTGAGTGACCTTTATATGTATAAATTAAGTTTCTATGGTATCCATACAAGTTGTGACTTATATATTGAAGCAAAAAGGTAAAGAAGACCACTAAACGGTTTGAATAAAATTGATACTTTCCTAATAAAAGCACAATTTCCTTTTTAATGGACAAAATGACCAATAAAAAGGTACATTATGGAATCTTATCGGCAACCGATCCATTGTCATTACGGCTTCAAAGGGTTTGAAGCCTCAAGGGCTTCAAAACGTAGTTCTACGTGTTTTATGTATTTTATCAACTTCAAAGGTGTATTAGTTGTAATCGCTTACTGCTCTTTAACCTAGATGCTGGAAATCATATTTGGAGCATACATAATTAATTGAACTAGTTTTGAAGTAGTGTAATTTACTTTTTAATTTTACATCACGATTGTTGAAAATATTCACTAAAAATATTTGTATGGTAGAAATATTTTATGGACTCTCGTCTATATTAAGACTGCATGTTACTCTATACTAATATTATAAAGCTGAAATGTTCATTTTAACGTACTAATTTCAGAAACTACTGGTTGGAATTGAAAAAAAAATTGTGTGAGATAGTTTATTTATTGAGCAGGCTATAGGCTATATTACATCACGCTACTATTACTCATAAGAGCGAAGCAGTAACCATAAACGCAAGTGAAACCACAAGGGACAACTAGTGTTATATATAAGTATATTATTGCTGTTATAAAAAATACTTAATACAAGACTTAAAACAAAAAGTATTGACTTCAAGATCGTTATTCCGTTTACTTGGATAACATAATAATTCCAGCTATTTCGATTTTAAAACCGAAATTTTTAATCGAATTGAGAGGGACAACTTTTGCTACTGTATTTATTAATCTCTTTCGCACTTTCTTGAGATGTTTACTATCTTTTTGTACGCGTAATTTGACCAATAAAAAGTTTTAAGGATAGTCTTGATCGAGAAATTTCTCGTATATAGAATATATACGAGATTACTACGAGACTAATGGCGAAGATCAGACAGCCAGCGACAATTGTTTACACTTTAGAACTAGAATAAAAAGAATACTCTGGAAGAACAGTAATGAAAAATGCTTAAAAGAAAAATAATAATTTAGTTAATACCTCATCTTTCTTTATCGAAGGCGAGAAATGCATTCGTTAGTTGTAACCTCGAGAGCGATATAAAAAACTGTAATCTACTAACAGATATTTCGTAAGTAGTTACGAAAGCTGTGCATGTCAAAAATAAGGCACTCACAGTAAATTCTATTGTAAAGCAATGACGAACAGCTTGAATAATTTTTTATAAAAGTCTCAGAGCAAAACTTATAAGCATAATTTGACAGACACGTTGGCGCAGTGGTAACTGCAACTGACTCAACTCGCTAACGGTCGCGGGTTCGATCCCCGCTCACGGCAAACGTCTGTATTGGCCATATCGTGGTCTGGGTGTATGTGTTAGTGTTGTGAGTGTTTCCGGACCCCCGACACAAGGTCACGTGATCTTAATGGGGGCCGTTGAGTGTGTTGCGATTATTTAGTTTATTTATTTATAATTCTCGTCTCAGTAACAGAAAGTTAATGTAACAGATCTAGAAACCGATTAACAAGTTATCAAACTCAAACCAATGTAAAATTCATACAAGAGTTTGAAGAGAAAAGAAATTAAAAATACAGCGAGCGGCGTGAAAAAATATTTCGACCCTTTTTTCATTACCCTATAAAAATGATTAACTTCTTTTTAAAAATTGTTTTAATTAAAATGACAATTAAAAATATTTTTTTTTTATCTTTGGTCGTTTAGGCGTTAGGGGATTTTGGTACTTTAATTGAGGAAAATGAAATAAAAAGTCGATGATATCGTGTTGAAATTATCGTAACGGTATTAAACTTATATATTATTTTATCTTTTTTATAACCTAAAAGTGTGAATGTTTTTTTTTTTTTTTTAATAACTAAAGACCAGATATTTGCAGTATCAGATGAGCCACAAATACATTCCTGGATTTTAAAGTAATGCTGAATGAAAGAAAAAAGAAAGTTGAGAAAGAAATAGGAAAAGGGGCTTCCGGCTCTCTTACTCTTCGTAAAAACTGCAAGACAAACAAAACAGCCATAGTTACTGCACGCCGATATTCTTTGAGAGGTACCGTCTCAGTCGAGTCAAGTTGAATTGAATGTGGTGATTTGAGTACAGCTAAGCACTACCGTTTAATTTATTTAAGTGTCTCAATATAACGTATATCAAAATTGTAGGCAGAAGTGACTGCTGGTATTATTAAGTTGCACTTAGATTAAAATAATAAAAAAAAAATTGTAACATCGCCTGTTTCTTGCTTGCATCATTAAATTGTAGGTAGACTATCTACACATCATACTCTTAGGACTAACAACAAGAAAACGCAAAATTCTTAGGACTTCGGGCGATTAATTAGACTTTAACCTCTCAAAATGTTGACATAACAGTTTTATTATTCGGTCACTTTAACAGAGAGAGAGAGAGAGAGAGAGAGAGAAATTTACAAGTATAACTTAACCCTAAGCAAAATTTAATGTACAAATAGGCGGCCTTATTGCTACGTACCGATATCTACCTGACAACCTTTAATTTAGGGAGAATGTAATGTTAATAAACATATAAATATAAAAACGTTACTTACTATAATAAGATATACATAAAGATTTTTAGGTAAAATAATTCTATTTCAAGACATTCAAATCTAATTTAATCTAAGTATAAAATGTCATATAAAACAAATTTCATAGTCGAAATGGATATTATATTTACAGTGGGTAAACCTTTGAAGTATCACTTTGGGGGCGGTCTGTTTGCCCTTTACTCTTCACTTTAGGCGATGTTGACAGTTGTCGCCTTTGAAACAGAATTGATGTGATATAAATCCGTTAGGATAGTTCGATAAATATCCTTTTCACTTGGCCCCTACGATATATATTTTAGATTTTTTGATTTAAATCGGTGCTTAGATTAATTGATTCTGAATGCGTAAAGTTATATGAACTGAAGTACAAAATTTAATTCATATTAATGTCAATTTGTTTTATGTATTCGAATTAGTCAAAGAAAACAACTATATATAAAAAATAATCATATTTATTTTACATTCAAAACACAGCATAGGTTTATACATATAGAATTTTTTTATAAGATTTCCACAATATTTCAAAATGTGTGCAAAGTATGGTTTAAATAAAATCGTTAATAGATTTTTTTTGCCGTCTTCCAATTAGCAATCAGTATTTTACTTTTATCAGGTGTGTTAAGATTTTTGAAAAGGGCAGGAGGAGCGTGACTCCATTGAATAATCTACTCCATAATTCCTATAATTAATTAGACTGTAGGATGTCCTTTCTTTTTAGCCTTTTCTTATAGCTTGTTCTAAGGTCGTTAATAGATATACCTAATTGTTGTTTATTGTAGTCCATGTACACTAGCGAAACTAGTGGCTCCCCCCTCCAAAGTCATCTGGCTGCAGCCCTAAAAACCTCAAATTATCCACGATATTTACTGTAGGTATAACTTGCCATTACAGTTGAATTTTAAAAGAAATTGTTATCAAATATTTTTTAAGTGTATAGTCTGGTTCCTCATTTTGTCAATGAATAGATATAGAAATTTCAAATTGTAAAACATTGGATCCATATTAATAGATGTCATGACCAGTAAGTCAAGTCCCCCTTAATGAAAAATCTTGGGTTCGCCATTATCACGCCATACGCCATATTCGCCACGTCAATGGTGTTATATCTGAAACTATAACAGCTAGAGTTTGTTGAACCATTGTCACCGATTTTGAAACTAATAAAAAGTGAATTCAAAGGTTTACAAAACTCTACACAACTCGGGTTGGTCCTATTTTGTTATTTCTTATTACAGAAGTTAATATAGTAGATTATGAGGAATAATTGTTTAAATCATTCTGTATATATTTGTATTTACTTAAAACTAACAACATAAAAGAGGATAATTTGCTAGAACTCAATTCGTGAGATTGATAATTCGCTAATATTTATTTACTCTCAATTTCAGTAGCAAAAATGCACATCGATACGACGAGACGGGATCGGAGGGGAGCAGTGGAGCATGTGATTGGATCGTTTAGTACCTAATATCCATAATATGTACCAGGATTTTATGTGTTGAGACCTTTGAATTAATGTTCGTAGTGTTGTAAATATAGGATAATAAAAAAAAAAATGTCTATGTCTGTGGGATTATGATGGTATCACTTAATTTATAAATTGAAGTGATAAATGCGATCTAATCTATGAAATGATATCTAATGAGGATTTTTTTTTAATAAAAAAGTCCAAAATAATGACAATTCTTCAATATGGAAAATCGGTCGGATAACTCTTTTGAATCCTAAAACCAGGAATACTAAATATAAACTATATAATACAATGATATTATATAGCCATATGTATATTTTATTTTTCTTAAATGTCTCATTTGGTAATAATACCCGGGACGATAATCACGGATTTTCGAATATTATTTTTCATGATAATTTATCTTCTTGTGGTTAGAAGTACGTATATTTGTACATATGCTAAATAAGACACGTAAAGAAAATAAAACTATATATGTTACAACATAATTTGAGCATACATAATGCCGACGACGTTGCCTACCTATTGTAGATTATCTGTGGGCCAATAAATCAACTAAAATTTCAAAATTGAAAATGGGTACAGATTTTTTACGTCAAATTGCATGAACTTAAAATATCTATAGTTATAAAACATCCCATATTATATTGAATAAAGTATTCAGTAACTTTTACATTGTAAAACCTTCTCCTCCATTCCCGTCACTTAACATCATATAAGAAAATTTACATTCTATATAATATCTTTATTGGTTCAAAGTGGATACTTGAAATTTAAACCAACCTTAAGAATTCAGTGAAAAAATTGTACAAAACAGAAAGGCGTATTCATTGTCTATCTAAAAATCCAATCACATTTCACTCACAGATTATAAAGAGCTTCCGTAGCTTTATTTCGTGCCATAGACATATGGAATCATTTTCATAACCGTATATACTCATACTAACCGTTCCTTGCCGTTTCACTTGTGTTTACTGCTTCGCTCCTATAAGTCGTAGCGTGATGTAATATAGCCTATAGCCCTCCTCAATAAATAAACTATCTAACACAAAAAAAATTTTTCAATTCGAACCAGTAGTTCCTAAGATTAGCGCGTTCAAAAAACAAACTCTTCAGCTTTATAATATCAGTATTTTTTTTTTATTTGGCGTAGTAACTATAAGTCTATGGAACCAATATATTATGCCCTTTCAAACAAAAATATTTTTATTGATACGCCAATCAATAGAATAATTTATCACCGAATATCAATACACAAAACCCGAACGATTCGTTATCAGGTTGAATGGTTCTATTTAAACAGCACCAGAAAATGATGGCCGTACAGGCCGTGGCACGTTCCTAAATACGCCATTCTCTCTCATTTGTGCTGGGGCATGGACGGTAAAACAGTACGACAGTGTTGCCGTTTAAAGGAAATTGTACTTTATAGTTTCGGGGATAAGGTTCATAATAATTTTTACCCATCTCTATTGTAAATGAGAATTAACCGTTGCTTTTTAGTATATTGTGTTGTGGAAGTGATTCTACTATTGTGGTTGAAAAATTGAATTGTTTTATCTATGTATTTGTTTTTTTTTGGGTTCCGTAGCCAAAGGGTGCGAATGGGATTGTATTAGTGAGTCTATGTTGTTTGTTTGTCCGATCTTTAAATGACTTTAGCTTTTTAACTGCAAATAATAACTATTTGGAATTTGTACAGAATATGTGTTATTACGCCGAAAACCTTAGTCAATAATAAAAACTTACTAAGTCTGTTTTCTGTGGTACGGAACTCTCGCACCATTCTGACTCGTATTTTGTTTGTTTTTCTCTCTTAAAAATATATATACTTTTAAAAACCGGGATCGTACATTGTCACCAAAGCTACTAGAAAGCTTATCTGTGCTATAGTTAAATAAACACTTAAAGGGAAATAAAATGTATTTACTACTTATAAATAAGTTTTTCCTAGATCTTACATCCAATATCAAATAATCACCTATACCAATTTAAAATATTTAGTTCACTGGTCTATACTAATATTATATAAAAGGTAAAGTTTGTATGAAGAGGGTAGTCTGAAACTAATGATATGATTTTAAAAAAAATCTTTCCGTGTTAGATAGTCCATTTAATAGGAAAGGTTATAGGCTACATTACATCATACTCAGACTTATAGGAGCGAAGCAATAACACTAAGCGCAAGTGAAACCCCGAAGGGCAGTTGGTAGTATATAAAATTAGACTAAGACTAACTAATAAATAAACTAATAATGTCAACAAATGTGGCAAGTACCCAAAACTGAGAGTAAACCCACGTGAAAAAGGTTGTAGTTTAATAAACCCGAAACACGGTCTTATAATCTTATCGCTTAAGCAATCTCTTATAGAATAGAACTTTTGGCGTAGGAATTTGTAACTAGTTGTATAATAGTGCCCAGTACACAGAAAACTTTGGTGGAACATTTCTGAGGTAATGTTTTTAACATTCAGAATGTTCCGCGTCAGTGACTCTTAACCTAGAGATAACAACAATTAGACAAAGTGTTTATTCATGGTAACTAACTAAAGTGCTGGCGCAGTTTCTGTATTTTTAAAATTCCTTTCTTAAAGACAAATTTCACAGAATATTAACTACCCGCAAGTTATATTTAAGCTATATTGCTGTAAAGATTCTTTTAAATTTGTTCGGTTGGTTTTGCGTGAGACTTACAAACATCCATCCTTTATAAAAGTAGTATCAATATAGTAGACTTCCTAAAGCGAGAATTACATTTGTCAGTTTTGCTCTTGTAATTAACATAAAACGATTTCGTTGCCTGGTAACCTTACAAAAGGTATTGTTGTTAAAAATAAAGGCACTATCAGTAATTTTTTTCAGGCGTAAAGCAATAAGAAATAACTTAATAAATCTTTATGAAAGTCTGAGAATAAAACTTATAAGTCTAATTCTCGCCTAACAAGTAAAAAACGAGTAAGTTGAAAGGTCCGTGTAGAGACAAAAACTTGTCCTAAAGTTCCCACGCGGAATAAAATAAAACATGTTTGAAAAAGAAAAACTGCAGTTTTGTACGGAACCTATGCTGTGCGATATCGCACTTGGCTTAAAACATTTTATGTAAAGTAAATACATGAGAAAAGTACAGGTGGGACGGAATAAGAAATGTCAACTATTATAGAAACCACCGTCTGCCGAAAAAAGACAAACTGTATGAACGTGAAAAAGCTTTTGGGTGTAGCTAAATTTGGCGAAGATAAAATTTTACGTTTTTGCGGTGTAACTCGTTACAATCGTCAAGAAACTTATCAAGAATTTTCTTCTTTTAGGTCCAATTGGAAAATTCGATTACGATAAAATTCTTTCGATATTTACGATTTTAAATCTTAGTATTTCTAAATTATATGTATACGCCATTAATGGAACTGTGCATTTTACTTTGAAGGCACTATTTTATTTAATATATAACATGGGGTATCAACATTCAAGGAATCAGACTTTGGGACAAAACAATTAATAATCAATTCAATTCAATTATTTAGTTAATGGCTTTTAGTGTTGCAAATTCGCTAATGTCGCGTGGAATGGAGAAAACACGATTACGCAAAATTTTTAAAACACCCTAAATAGTGTGAACAATTAATATTTATAGAAGAAAATATTTTTATCCCAATATTTTTAAGAGTAACCACTTTTTTAACGTTTTGAAATAACATAAATACCTACGTTACTGAGAGCCGAGATGGACTAGTGGTTAGAACACGTCGATCTTGACCGATGATCGCGGGTTCAAACCCCGGCTAGCACCGCTGATTTTTCAAGTGCTAAATTTATGTTTGTAAATATTATCTCATGCTCGGCGGTAAAGGAAAACATCGCGAGGAAACCTGCATGTGCCGGAGAGAAATTCTGATACATGTATATCCACCAATGCGCAGTGGAGCAGCGTGGTGGATTAAGCTCTACACCTTCTCCTTATTAGGAGAGGAGGCCTTTGCCCAGCAGTGGGATATTTACAAGCTGTTACTTTACTTTACTTTACCTACTTTACAATATCTTCAAAAGAATTGATTAAAATCATGATGAAACGCGGTTAAAAAAATGATACATTACAATAAAAATCCATATCGCCCCCATTTTTGTTTAATGCGGTATAAGTTCTGGTCTTGGGCGAAGACGTGTGGCAGTTACTAGTTGTAAGTGGCTATTACTCATAACTACGGCCGCTATAATTCTTCGAAACTTTAAATTGATTATTGATTTCATTCAAGAACCCGAAGAATAGTCGTACTTGAGGTATTAAGAAGTTTTAATGCATTCAAGACGTAGTTTTTAAAATATGGTATTTGCACAAATCCATACGATTAAAAGTCCAGCTTCAGAATATGAAAATGCTTTATTTGAATAACATATTAAGTCTATAATCACTTTTTGAGATACAAACGATACAAATATACCAAATCGATCACCCCATAACTTAAATCGTTCAGTCTAAGGCCAAAATTTCACTCGTAAATTTACGGCGAGAATTACGTTTGTAAGTTTTATTCTCGAAATTGACATAAACACCCTTGTAACCTTGTAATGGTCACATAAAAAGCCTTACGAAAGCTATCTCTGTCAAAAATAAGCGCACTGAAAATAAATTCTTTCAGGTGTAAAACAATGACAAACCAATTCGTAAACCTTTTTGAAAGCGTTTTTAACGCTAACCTAGGTAACCTTACGAAAACAATGAGTGTGTGATAAGTCACTGACAATAAATTATTTAATTAGTAAAAGCAGTGATAAAAATTTCCATTAACCTAAAGAATTGATAAACAATTCATGTAAATGTTATGAAAATCTATGAATAAAATTCACGAAAGTAATTCTCGCCTAATTCAAATTCACTGTTCACTGTTCTTGATAACCGACACTCTTATTGACTCTAATTATTTTCCCCTGCATTTCCCTTGGTATCCCATGGCGTTCGGTCATGTGTCGCCTAACTGTCGCCGTCTTAGCGTAAGTCGCGCCACACTTATTACACAAATAAACATACATCCTATCATGTATATTATTGGTATGAGCCAACATTTCGCTTCTCCGGAAGAATTTTCGTGGACAATGTGGGCACTGAATCTTCTTCTCTGTGTGATAAATCAAATGCTTCCTCCATATTCCTCGTCTCCGGAATGTTAGACCACACTTTTCACATGTGTAAGGTCTTTCCCCGGAGTGTAATCTCTCGTGTTCGATCAAATCGAATTTTCTAGGCGCTTTGAAGGGGCAGTGAGAGCATTGAAGGTATGGTCCTGTACCGTGGCGGGATACTTGATGAATACTGAGTTCGGTTCGAACTGGGAATCCCTTGCCGCAGTGTTCACAGATGTATCTAAAACAAAAGTTGGTTTAAATTCGTTGAACTTTTCGAACACCACAAGGATGCACGAGTCATACAGATGTATTTGATACCCCCCAAGTAAGAATGAGCTATGCTCAAAACTTAATTTTATATAATTTGGCCCACACTACTATAACGACGTCTTTAATACATAAAGTGTATTCAAAAAAGCAATAATAAATAAAAATAAATATTAGATTAACACACGATTGGCCAATCACACACACACACACACACACACACAGACAGACAGACACACTGACACACAGACAGACAGACACACTGACACACAGACACACACACACACACACACACACAAATACACAAACACACACACACACACACAAACACGCGCGCGCGCGTCTTCATACACACTCCCACGCAAACTCAAAAATAATTTATACAATCTAAATAGATCAGTGCCTATTTCTCAAATTTTGTTGTTATCATTTGTTAAAAATAATAATAATTTTTGTAACTGTTTTTCAAATTTAAGTTGTAACAGTGTAATCCTATTTTGGTCATAAATATTATACTTAACTTTTTTTTAAGTCTTTAAATTTAAATATTAAAAAGGTAATAAGAAAACAACACTTTATTAATACCAGTATCTGTGAACACTTTTTTAATCTTCAAATGACTTTTTTGTCCAATAAAAATTTAATATTAAAATGTCAAGTAAAACAAGAATTACTGGTAATTGAAATTAAAAATGTATTGCAACATACTTCTGTTCACATATAAATATTGTATGTACATTCCTCGAAGAATAGAAAATTGAAGAGCCGGCTTTATGATTATAGTTTACTCGGAATCTATAATAAATTCTAAGAAAGACTGAGACTATGAGTCAATTTCTCAGTATTAAACTTTATTGATGTAGTGAAAAACAGAAATTGCCACAAATAATGAAAATTAAGGACATTGATTAATGACTTTTTCATATTTGGACGCTGATATGCAATACTGTGTCAAGCCACACGGACTTCATTTTGAGAAAATGCCGTCTAAAGATGTCAAACCTATTCTTAACAATGAATGTTTGAAGAAGTATACATCCACCTTTCCTTTTCTTTTTTGATAAAAGGTATAATAAATTAAAAGCAGACTGATATAATTATTATATTATCTAATTTAATAAATTATTAAAAAGCTTTTCAAATATATAAGATTATTGTATAAATTTCAAAATATGGAACGCACTTGGAAATCGATACAAGTTATTAAGAAACTTTTTTCCGTACTTACTTAACTTATACGACTTCAGTTTTTTTTTAATAATGTGAAATAGGTGATGCAGTATCAAAATACATCAATATCTCCGAATTTGACTTTTTGTGGGTTGACACATTATTGCTTATCAGCATCCTTTTATTGTATAAGGAATGATACTATCAAAAATAATACCATTTTATATGCAATTAGTATTAAATTTTTGAGGACTAATTTTTCTAATTATGTATGTATAATCTAGATCCTTAATCTATATCATTATTTTAAAAAGTTATGAACCAAATGGAGGGCTGATAAGCAATACTGTGTCAAGCCACACAATTTACTTCATTTTGAGAAAATGGTGTTTAAAGATGTCAAACCTTTTAACAAATCTGTTTTCTTTTTCCATACTTAGTTTAGATGACTTTATCTTTTTTAATAGAGATAATTGATAACATATTATATTATTAGAACACATTATTAACTTTGAATTCGACTTTTTGTGGGTTAACTCATAATTGCTTATTAGCATCTAAATATTGGCTTGGTATGGATAATCAGTTACGTAAGAAAATATATTTTGATTCAGATATAAAGAATCATTTATAGAAATAGGATTTTTCAAGTAATTTAGTCATTATTTTCAATTTTAAAATCAACCTTTTAATTTAAATACTGATGGTACTTTTCTAGGATTGTAGTCCATTGCTGCGAAGAAATTGTATTTTTTTTCTAACTAACGCTTTAAAACTGATTTTTCTATCGATAAAAAATTTACACTTGTATTGTATTGGTATGTAATAAAGTAACTTTATTTTTTATACTTATTATTAAAATTGTCTACTTCATATTTTAAAAACTATTATTAAAATTTATTATTACTGATAGATTTTATATTACAATTTAAAGATAAGCCGTCAGCTACATAAATAAATAAATTCCAACAAAATATTACAATACCTGCAACCGTTATGTCTTTGCATGTGATTGTCATATGTGTGTTGATTAGCGAGAATTTTGTTACATATATTACAAACTAATTTCATATCCTTTCTTTGTTCTATTGCTTTTTTATGCGCTAACATCTTTTGTCTTACAACTTTTCTTTTTAATTTCAAATGCTTTCTTTTATACAGTTTGATTATTTTTATTGAATTATTACAACTATTTGAGCTATTTTTATCTATTAGCCTTTCCATTTCGGCTAATAATTCGTCTTTTTCTGTATTTTCATCAACAACTTTTTCTACTTTATCCGAAAAATCGTTGTCTCGCTGTGTATCTTGTTCTGTATCAGAATGATTATCGAAAGAGTCCGCGGAAAATTGTTCGTTGGTTATCTTTTCTGACAGAACAATATTTTCCTTTGACATAGATTTAACACTATTTTGTTTTCGTCTTTTCTTTTTTATGTTTTTATTTGTAATATTTAGCTGTTCATTGGGAAAATAAAATCTTAACATCGTGTATTCTACGATTTTTTCTTTCATTTTTTCAATATTATCTCCGACAATATTAACGAAGTTTCTTAAACATTTTTCACTTGATTCGCATATCGTTTTAAAGTAAATCGCTTGTTTTAATAAGTATAAACATTTTTCACACATAACCGATGGTAGATTGTCTAGTTTTTCAATAGAAATGTTCGCATAACTTAGAACGGCTTTGCCGTAAAAACTTATGCCGTCTTTTGTACTATTATCAATTAAAGACACCATGTTATTTTTGTTTCCATAATTTAGACATATGCGGCAAATCGATTCATATGTTTCTTCATAATTTTCCATCGTAAAGAAACTTTTAGAAAACAACAAACAATAACATTCTGTTTTTATTTTCACACTGTCAACTAGCGCTTGTCGTCATTTGACATTAGCAAATACGTTTTGTTCCTGCATAATATCAAAATGTGAACTACTTCAGTTTATATAATTATAAAATATAAACTGTAGGTAAAGGTAAAAAGTAGAATATAGAAAAAATTAAATAAATATAATAGTAGACTCTTTTTTTTAAAAGTTAATAACCAAAATTCCCTTTTTATGACGGCCACATATGTTACAAAATACTTGCGCAAGTATTCACAGCTACGTAAAAACCCTTTGCTCATGTCTACATAAATGTCTTTTTCGTAAGTCATACTTGCGATAAGTTTAAAGAAAAAAAATAACATGTACTCCTTACGTTATACTTATACAAATTTGGTAGAAGATAAACTTGCACAAGTTTAAGAAACATTTGCCATATAGGACATTATTTTGTACTTTCTTTATAATAATGAAGAAGAGTTGACAAATATGCGAAGAAACGATTTATATATTATAATTACTGAAACTAATGATATAAATCAATATTAAACACTAACCATTACTAGTTCCAGACAATAGGTTCAGCTTAGACCTTACAGAAATTAATCATAATTCTACAGTCTAATCTACCAGCTATCATGCGAATGCAACGAAGAACGCGAACAAAGTAGGGCAACCCCATCCGTATCTTAAATGATTATGAAAAAGATGCTAATTAAAAATACCTTAAATAAGTTATATCTAATGATATTGATTTTGAACATCAATTATTTGAAGACACAGATATTATATGACGGTGGAAATATGATTTCTTATTTATTATTTTAAAATTATTTATTTATTAGATGTATAGTATGTTATTTGTTACATTGTAGTATGATAACAATAGAAGGACGAAAGTCGGATTAGCCTCAAACTGCTGGACGCACTAAATATGCTGATAGTGTAGGGAACCTAGCCGCCATTTCTAATCCTCTTCTTTAGCTGCATTCTTTAGATGATACTTGTTAAGTTATCTCTGGGGTTCATGTCACTAGTTTACTTGTAATTATGTATATATTTATGAGAGTGAAGACAAGCGATCTATCCTAGAGAGAGAGAGTGTGCATGCTGACAATATATATTGTTACTAACTAATCAAAGAGTTTTCATAGACAAAATACGGTCTATATTTATTAATGATATATTCCTAACAGTACTATACAATACTCTCACAGAAAATTTACGTGAAGAAGCAAATGTGTCTGCGTTTCGTGCAGTGAGTGAGAATAATGTGGTTGTGTGTGGCATTGTGAGTGATTTTTAAGCCGGCAACGAATTTATGGCTCATCTGTTGCTACAGATAAAAACCATCGATTTCAAGACTTATTTCACTAATGTAAATTACATTATAGCTATGTTTATTATGTACATTATTATGTATATTGTACATAATATTTGTAATACGTACTTGTTTAGGCAGTCTAATTTTTATAAATTTACATTACTAACTCACGCCTTCGCTATCGCAAAGATGGTATATGTAGATTCTAAACTTATAATTTTCTCTTTTCTAGTGTATGGGTTATCAGTCAGAAAATATTAATAAGATTATCGAAGTTTTATAATTCTGAACATTAAAAATCAGCCACCATCACATACCCAAATACATATTTTATACCTTTTAGCTTAACGGTTTTTTTATTCAAACTTTCTTTCACTTTTACTGATTTCGTGGAGACTCTTAAAAGTTTTTTGAAAGGCAAATAATTAAAGTATTTTATTAAAATATCCCGTCCAAGGAAAAGTTTTCTCCCTTGGAATTGCGGTAAGTCATTTTAAATGTCGCTTTCATGGCTCAATAAGCAGTATTTTGGTCGAATGGCCGATTGTACAGTTTAAGGGAAAATTCTAAGGAAAATCGTTAAACTTTTTCTGTATTGGATTTTATCTTTTAATGTTTTAAGTAATCAACGATTTTGAATTAGGGTAAGTAAATACTTGTAAGTTAATTAAATATATATATAAAAAATTTCCATTGTGTATCTCCTGTATTGGGGTAAAATCGTTGAGAATAACTGGTATTTTATCATTTGCGTCATAATTATTAATTAAGAAAAATCGAAATCTGTTTTAATTCATCAGTGTTTTTCCAGGACATATTCTAGCCAATAGTTTTTGGCGAGAATTACATTTTATAATACGTTTTAATTTCAGACTTTTTTTAAGATTTACATAAGTTTTTTGTCATTGGTTGGCATCTGAAATAATTTATTGTCAATGCCTTATTTTTGAAACTTAAAGTTTTCGTAAGGTTACCAAGGTAAATGTTAACAGGCTACAGACTTGTTTTATGACAATATTGCTTTCGGATATGTATGATCACGCTGGTCAGTCATAATGATATAGAAGTAGAAAAATATCAATTCGATATGTCATGTGCTATGGCCAGGCCAGATTGTATTTCGGAATACACCTTTATATTTTTTCTCTGAAAGCAGATTTTTTGCATTGTTCATTTTTGATCAAAAATGTCGGACTGAATGTATTTTATCTATTTATATTTTACATTGTCACTTCGTGGTCACAAGCGTGACAACTAAATAGCAGCAGATGTTCTTAAAACTTCACAACACACAAGAGTTATTTCTTATTATTTTTTATTGTTTTTATTGTACTTATACTACTAAATAATAACAGATTGAACAGTTTATTTAATACGACAGATGGAAAAGGAATGACAATACAATAAATATCAAATATAGAACAACGGCACAAAGGAGGTTTGAACACATTAATATAGCCAGTAGTTCATGTACTAAATAATTATGTTTACTTTCTTTCAACGGTTTTTAATCTTTGTTTTACTATATTTCTTTCTTGTATCCTTTTGTTAATATTCATTTCAAAAGAGGATGTATGTTTTTCTTTAATATTCTTACCATAGAACTCGGATTAGGAGGTAGGATTTTAAATCAAAACTACAATGCGTATTTTGCTTTTGGTATTGGTTGTTTAAGGTGTTACTTATTTTTTTATGTAGTATGTGTGTTTGTTTTATTTTATTTCTAATCAAGAATTTACTAAAAATGTACAAATTTATATAACATATACTGAACCAATTTTATTTTTATACGTGTTAGCCAAATGTCGTAAGTCAATACTTGGTCAACATAATTTACGTTTCACGGAACTATAATAGAGTCTGAACGAGATGAAACTCAACCGACGAGTCTTGTTCAATCTCTAGTGTTGTGAAAATAATAGATAACCATTCAGCTACAAGACGATCATCGACTTATTTATCTTCGTTTATACCTCTCAGAATCTATCTATCACTTTTTTGGTATCGATAAGGAAATGATTGAAGGATATCCGGCTTTTTAAGAGGGAAATCTTCGAAAGATGTCTCCTTGAGAATGAATTCAGGGTTGATAAAATTAAAATATACTAAATGCTTTTTTTCGTCATCTTTTTTTATATATTTCTTTTGTCCGTGAGTATGTATGTCAAAGAAGTTCTCTAAACGGCTGGACTGATTAAGGTGAATTTTTTGTGTATGTGAGTAGGTTCTTTAGGAGGTATTGTATTTAGGTTTACGATTTAATCAGATATGTGGCGCTACTGTCGGTCGGAACTAGTTTACTTATCAAACCTAACCTAACCAACCTAACGTGGAATAAAGATACTGTCGAAAAAAATTACTCCAGTAATAACCTTTCCGGACCTTCCTCAGTAAAATATTACTAACATAATAGGATCCGTCAGTCATGGACCCGCTGAAACAGTTCTGACCGCAGCCTTAATAGCTTTCGTCCCGTTCGCTTCCTATATTATATTTCGACGCATTGAATTTTACTAAATTGATTAATAATTAATCTCGCATCCTCTATCTTAAGTGGATTGTGTTCACATAGAATGAAATCTCTGATTTGCACTGTAATATTATAATATTTACAACCACAAAAGTTGATATTGAACCGAGTTGGCCTAATACTTAGAAAACATCGATCACTACTGAGCGTGGGATCTAATTTGACTAGCATCGCTGAGTTTTGAAGAGTTTTATGTTTAAATTCATCTCGTACTCAGAGGTGAAAGAAAACATCATGAGCATGCATGCATGTACCTGGACAAATTATGCAGCTGTGTGCGTGACGTGGTGTAATAAACTCCAAATATTTTCCTTAATACAAGAGATAAAAAAGAGACCATTGCCCAGTTGTGCAACATTAACAGGGAGATACGCTACAGTATAGTACACAACTGCAAAACTCTTCCTTCTATAATTATATTCCTTATCATCATTTTAGAACATGCAAAAAATCGGTAAAATACAGTCACATAAAGTTACACCCAAGAATACCGCATCTCCAAAAAATCTTCAGGTGATTTTTTACGTAATATTCCTCGACGTCTACAAACGGGGATCATGGTAAGAGTTATGAGAGATTATTGCTGTACTGTGCAAGTCGAATCGAGCAATTTCGGTGGCGCTACACGTGGGATGGACACGTTGAGAGCTGTTACTACCCGATAATTTAAAATTGTATAAAATTTTTATCAGCTCTTGTTACGTCCTATTTTTTCTTGCAGAGTACGTATTTACTTGACTTTAATTATATACACGAATAAATAAACGAGTGATTTTGTTAGAATTTCCGTTTCGAAAATAATAAATGTGTTAAGAATAAATGTAAAACTAGTGTAGGTTGGATGATATTTATACTTGTTTTAAATCAGAAAATGCTTTAAAAGGCATATTTGAATGAAGAATATTTTAAATTTGAATTAGAAAAATTTAGTGATATTAAAATCATAACTATACAAATTCTCGCAAAGTTAAATATTTAGCAAAAATGTTAAAATATGGAGCACATTATATGTATATTTAACTACAATATGAATCCACTTTAAAGAATTTATTGTCATTTTAAAGCCCACTTAATTTATTATAGTGAGAAAGTATCAACAACCAAATATAATAATGGCTAATTTTTTATATGATTAATGTAAGTACATATGTAGCGCTAGTCGATATATGAAAATCGACATTTTAAAATAAAACTCGCGAGGTCAGAGTGAATCGATTCAATATTAAAAATTGATCCCGGGAGATCCATTTTATTTTAATACTACCCAAGTTCACTATAAAGTATTCCATTTATCGGTTTCTGAGTCCAAAATTATTATGAACAATAGTTTGCTATTGTAAAATTTTCAATAAGATAATATTTATGCGAAAATGTATGAATAATAAAAATAATATTATTAAAAAGATCATAGAATCTAAGTCTTTAAACCTATATCTTATTAGTATATTTTAAATTAGTGTTAGAAGTAATCATTAAATAAATACTAAATGTACCACAACACCAGAATGATTATCAGTCATTACAACACATAACATAGTAATTATTCAAACTATATCTATATTGTACTATAATGTCGTGATATATCGTATCGGTTCGATTTCATACAATACCAATAGTCACGACACGTCACGATACGTCAAGGCACGCTAATATCTATATCTTCCTTTGTATTCAACGATATTTAATTATAATAGATATTTTACATTCATACTTCGACGTTAAAAATCTGTATCCATATCCTACTTTGACATATGGACTTTTAACTGATAGCTAGGCAATGACTATGTCCGGTCTTCCAAATTGGAACACATTGTGGGTTCAAATTCATGTTCCAATAATATATCCATAACAATTATATTATATAACTAGAAATATGTTATAAACTCTTTGGCACTTAGTATAGTATTTTGTCAACTTTGGACGACGTTGCCTAGCAACCAGCTAGCATCTACATCATCAATCTTTTTTTCAACACTCAAATGACGAGCTTATCAAGATTTTTAACGTCAAATAATACAAACGTACCACATATATATAGTTATACAATACAATTGCTTGTATTAAAACGTTTCTCTGTCATAACATCTCTATACAGCTCCCCAGAGGCGAGTAGCGTAAAGTCGTTGTCACTTGAAATAACGCCCGCGGTCGCTATCAGCCGCGGCGTTTTATTGGCTTATGTTGCTCACAGACTGAACGGTAGTTTGGGAGGAAAATATTGCGTGTATTATGAAAGAGTTTACGGTTGAATCATTTTAGTGTATGAAATAAGAAACTAGGTTAGACGTTTAAGGATACTGTTGCAATTATACTACTAAATAATAGGATATATAGTTTGAACAGTTTAATTTAATACGACAGATGGAAAAGGAGTGACAATACAATAAATATCAAATATAGAACAACGGCACAACGGAGGTTTGAATACATATAAAAATAGCCAGTGTATACAAGTGGATCATGTACTGAATAATTATGTTTAATTTCTTTAAACAGATACATTTAGTGATAATGTCAATGCAAAATAAAAGTTTTTTAATATTCTACTGCAGGCACAGACTAATTTCACTATTAAGCCGAAAACACGAAACATAATCGACATTTAATCGAACCACTTGCTTTAAAATCGATTAAACATATTCGATGTTGTGTTTACATAGCTAAAGATAAATAAACAATTTAATAGTGATTGTTATATTATTAATTCGCACCTATGATTCGTAGTGTAATATAATTGTTAATTATACTACTAAATAATAGGATATATAGTTTGAAGATTTTATTTAATACGACAGATGGAAAAGGAATGACAATACAATAAATATCAAATATAGAACAACGGTACAAAGGAGGTTTGAATACATATAAAAATAGCCAGTGTCACAAGTGGATCATGTACTAAATAATTATGTTTACTTTCTTTCAACAATAATATAACTTATAACCTTCCTACAAACATACAAATAAATTTTAACTCTTTATAATATTAGTATACTAGTACTTATATATTCCCGTTTAACTTTGTTGTTTTTTAAGGATATAGTTGTGTGAAAGCAATCGATCTTATAGCGATAAGACCGCCGTTGTGCATTTTTCTTTCACATGTATTTTTCCATCTCATTCATATTTAATTGGTGTACAATAAATAGTATTTGTTTTTGTTGTTGTTGTGTATATGAATATTGTCCTGTGGTTTCACTAGTATGTTCGGCTCTTATAATGCAGCCAAACCCCAGTCCACAGCACCTAAGCACTCGTATCGCCTGTTGTTCTGACGTCCAGAACTTTTCTTGGTCGACGTTAATGGCTACAGCTGTATTCAGATAAAGTGATGGTGTGTAGCGAACACGAAGGTTCACCTGCGCGGCCGCTGCGTGCCAGCGCCGCGTCGCTTCATCCAACCGCGGCTCGTGAGTGCGTGACGTCACGGAGGGCGGAGCCGAAGGCCCGAGGAGCGTAAGTCGACGACCGGCCACCGAAGGACCTCGCTAACCGCTTCCTACACCGGACCTATGCTAGTTTTTGCCGCGCTCGCTAATTTCGAATATCTCGTATTATATTGTAATCTTCCGCCTAGCTATTCTCGATAACATCCGCACACGCGAGTATTGTAAAGGTCTTACTTTTAGAAATTGTAATAAAAGTAATTATATAGCTTTCCGTATTTAATTTAACTCGCCTCATACAAGCTATAGATGTTTTATAAACTGACTAGCTGGTGCTGATGTCTGATGTCTTTGATGTCTACGTCATAGTAGCTATATGCATGCAAAGTCCCAGCTCGATCAGTTTAAAATTACAAAGTTTCGCACAAACTTTCATCTTCTATTTTATCCGCTTGGGGGTCCAATTAATCAAAATCTTTTCTTAGCGGATGCCTACATCGTAATACCTGCATTCCAAACTTCAGCCCGATTCGTTCAGTGTTTTAGGCTGTGCGTTGATAGATCACTACGTCAGTCATCTCCCGCTCTTGATATGTTGAAAAAATAAAATGTAACTAGTCTGTTATTCTAATGTATAAGCTATATTATTGTAAAGTTTTATCAAAATGTGTTCAGTTCGTTTGGCACGGAAGAAGAACAAACATATGTACATCCAGCGTCGCAAACTTTCGCATAATAGTAATTCGTAATAGTACTTTGTATGATTGGATACTGATAAGCAATAATGTGTCAACCCACAAAAAGTCTAATTCGGAGAAATTGATGTATTCTGATAAAGCGCCACCAGTAATAATATCATTTATTTGAAAAACTTATTATTATTACATTAAACTTTTCATTATACTAATCAATTTATTATTGATCCATAAAATTAAGTCTATGTGGCTTGACACAGTATTGCTCATCAGAGTCCAGTTAATAGGCTAAGTAATCGTAACAAAGTCAATTAGACTCATAAGTAACGAGGAGATGGCCAAGTAGTAACACTCAAATGATGATTGTACGTTTAAACCTCGGCTAACACCACTGAGTTTTCAAGTGCTAAATTTGTGTTTAAATTTATCTCTTGCTCAGCGGTAAAGGAAAACATTGCGAGGAAACCTGCATGTGACGGGATAAATTCTGGCACATGTATATCTACCAATCCGCAGTGAAGCAGCGTGGTGGATTTAGCTCTCAACCTTTTCCTTAATAGTAATTGCGATCTTTGCCCAGCTGTGGGACACTGGTCGCTACTTACTTACTTACGTACTTACTTACTTACGGTAAGTAAAACTTAAGTGGAGTTGTTCAAAATGCTGCCTTTCGTTCTTTATAATATCAATTTAGTAATAAAATTTATAAATTAGTTTGGCCATTCAAAGGGGCAATGCCGCCAGTGTTTTGAGCACTTTGCCTCACTGCAATGACATCGACAGATTTGTAGGTTTTATACAGTTTAATTTTTTTTTGTTTAATTCTTCTTTTAATATTTTTATTGTTTTTATTTTTTATTGAATATATTTTAATTGTAAATATTAACATAAATGTAATAAGTAAGTGAAGGATGTAATAAAATTAACCTATCAATTTAATCTAAATTACGCTGAAATTCATCAAAATAATGTCGTCGCCAAAATTTCAAGCACTAAAGCAATGTCTAAAACATCCTTAATTAAACGCGGAAAGACAAATTCCGTTAACATTATCAAAGTACCTGTTATTAATTACGATTTCGCCACTGAATTTAATTTACGAAAAATTAATTACACGTGCCCTGAATATAATTTTCATCTAATATTTTCATAAAGTGTAAAATAAAACTTGCGAGAGATTTTTCAATATTTTTTTTATTAACATTATTAGATGATTATTGTAACGATTAAAAAATTATGTGTTATAGAAGATGATATACTTCGATTCACGTAAGTGTTCCGGTCTGAACACGAGGCGATTTCGAACTCGCGCACGGTACAGTCGAATGAACAAGAATTAAAACTTTGAATGTATACGATATTGTTATAAAGTTATTGAATATTAAAAGACATTTATAATTTATTATATTTTGAATTTTTTAATAAATACACCCCAGCATGAAAATCACGAATTTTCGAATAATTACACTCATTCCGATTTTATGTTTTCAACTATTTGAGAAATACATCCGATATAAATTGCACTTAAAACTTCTGTTACTAAAAGATTTATATGTATGATATAAATCTTTTAGTAACAGGAGTTTTAAGTATATCATTATGTAAGACGTGTTTAATTATTACAATTAATTAAATGTTTAAACGACTGTCCATTTATATATATATATATATATATATATATATATATATATATATATATATATATATATATATATATATATATATATATATATATATATGAATGCGGATATGCAAAATATGCAACATTAAATTAAAAAGCTTTTTTCCGTACTTATTTAGTTTAGATTTTTGTTGAAAAATGTTCAAAACGTAAGACATTATCAAAATACACCAACATCTCCAAATTTGACTTTTTTTGGGTTGGCACATTATTGCTTATCAGCACCCAAATATGAGATGAATACAAACATTTCAGCTACTAAGAAGTAACTGTCGTTTCTTTTGATATTATCTTTGGCCTGAATTAAGTCACCGTTAATAAATTAACGTGGTAAGGATCTTCAGCTAACAATGTAATATTTTGTAAAGAAGGGGTTTTTATCTTCCATTTCTTAAAAATGTTTTTTAATGTTATCCTCATGAAGTAGTTAAACAAAATAGTGTAAATATTTTCTTTGTTATTAAATAATAAAAACAAGTTGAACATCCAAATGATAATTCTTCTCTTTCCCTAACTTCATACACCCTCTTATCCTTTTTATTTATTTTTTTAACTAACAATACATTCGTAGCTAGAGTGATGGAAATGTTCATGGTCAGCGAGCAATGATCGCTTAACATCTAAATAAGTAACAATGTCACAGCTGTTAATTTGTAAAAGTTTTTAACTAAATGCATACAAAAGTATACACAGTACTTACATCGAAAACTTACATCGAAAACAATTTTTAAAATTTATCTGTCTGTTTATTTGTTGCAGTTAATTTCTGAAACGGCTGAACCGATTTCGACGGGACTTTCGCGCACAAATAGCTAATGAGTAACTTAGGCTACTTACTCGTATTTTAATAAATAAATAAAATTGAAACCAATGAAACATTTAACAATATCCGATTTTTAATTAATAATAAGTATAATTAATTAATATTCAAAAGTTTTACCTACTAATAAGTTTTTTCAATATATGAGATATTTGTATATTAAATTGTAAAATATGGAACATACTTGAAATTCGAAACATAAAATTAAGAAACCTTTTTCCCGTACTTATTTAGTTTAGATGACTTGAATTTTATTAATAATGTTAAACAGATGACGCATTATTAAAATACATCAATATCTCCAAATTTGACCTTTTGTGGGTTGACATATTATTGCTTATCAGCCTCTATACATATATTTTGATTAAATAAAATAATTTTAAGTTATTAACAATCCCGATTGTTAATAACTTAAAATTAGAAGGTAGACAAAATTAAAACTAATCATTCTGTCGGCGGTGATTCTAAAATCAAAACAGAAGTACCCATATCCCAATATGGCGTCAACATCTTGGACCTTCCTTAGGTCAATTGCCTATTTCCTGCCTAACGACGCAATCATGATAACACCGCTGGGTCAGTTATAATAACCTCATAGAGTTCACTACATTAAATTATTTCAAAGTACCCATCATAACGATATATGAATATTATACATTTAAAAGTTATTTTACGATATTCGTTTATTATTTTTAACCCCTGACACAAGAAGAGAGGTGTTATAAGTTTGACCGCTGTGTCTGCCTGTGGCATCATAGCTCCTAAACGTGTGAACCAATTTAGATGCGGTATTGTTATTTGAAAGAGGGTTTTCTGGCGATGGTTCACTAAAATTGGATGGTTGACTAAAATTTATAAATTTTAAAAATCCCCGACAATCTATTCGTTAAGACCATTTTAATAAGCACCAACAAGATACCTCTGCTGTAAGTTGGAGAGGAGTTGTGTATCCTGCGGATCCTGGCTGCAGCATCAGGCAAAGAATTCTATAAATTTGCATAGCTATGTAGTATCGTAGCTATGCACGCAGGGGCGTAACTATAGGGTGGCAGGGCTAGCAAGTAGTTACGGACCCCTTACCCGAGAGGGCCCCGGCTTAAAAGAATTTTATTAATAAAAATGTTATTAAAAGTAAATCGTTATTTTATTATAAATATGTATAAACCTATGCGCTTGATAAATAATTTTATCACATTTCTTTTTTTCTACAATGCACACAATATTATTAATAGTTATGAGTAGCTACTTAAATGGTTAATTAAAATTAAGTTATAACGTGACGATTTTTACTGAGAGGCCCCATCCAAATAATTTGCCATGGGCCCCAGATGGTATAACTACGCCACTGGTTGCATGCAAAGGTGTTTATAATTTAGTTCACACATATTTTTGAAAGTAAATCAAATACTTATAGTGCATCTAAGATTCCTATCGCAGCTAAGAAGAAAAGAACTCATGATCTTAAAACAGCTAGACCAATTTAAGTAGAATGTGTCTAACAACACATATGTCAAAATCTGTTTACCCGCTTAGAAGCTACGTTGCCATAGACAGACATATTTATAACATCCCTGTTTTTGCGTCGGAGGTTAAAACAGAGAAATACAATGTATAACTCGAAATATTATTACAATATAAAAGAAATCCACAAATAAATCCCTTTTGTTAGTTGAAAATGTAAAAATAAGAAATAGTATTTTGCGTGATAAAAGAGCAGCTTAACCGAATATATTTGGCTTAAGTAATTGAGATCCTTCCAGGTAAACACGGTTATTGCCCTTATTCATATTAGCCGCTTGAAAAAAAATCCGTAACGATTTGACTTACGAAACGCTTTCCTTTGCGTTGGTGAAATTGGATTGGGGAAAATTCGCAAGTAATGTTCAACGTATACTTTACTAGGTACCGACTTCGTCTATACAGGATTATACATCCCTATGTATTATTATTAGTGATCGGCTAGTGGTCGGAATTTGACCGTAGTTTATTAAATTTTCAACCGTTTTCAAGATACTGATAATCTATTTTCAAAGACAATAAAAGACTTTAACAGTAATCAAAAGAGTAGATATGGATGTTGATAAGCAAAAATGTGTGAACCCACAAAAAGTCATATTCGGAGATATTCATGTATTCTGGTAATGTGTTTTGTATTTAATAATATTAAAAAGTTTTTAAAGTCGTCTTAACTAAATAAGTACGAAAATAAGTTCCTTACTTTAATGTTTCGAATTTTTAAGAGTGGTCCATATTTTGCAATATAAAAAACCTCTTGTATTAGAAAAACTTATTATTAGATAAAACTTTCCATTATACCAATAAGCTCCATTTCATTATAACTTTTATCAAAATAGTAAAGAAAAGATCTTCAAACAAATTTATCAAGAATGGGTTTAGCATCTTTAGATGGCATTTTCTCAAAATAAAGTTTGTGTGGCTTGACACAGTATTGCTTATCAGCGTCCATATGTGTGTATGTCAAATACATGGTAGTGTTTTTTTTATTATTGATTTAATGTATTTTTTCTGTATAATTAAAAAAAATATTAGCATTCCTCGCTCCTTTTCTATATAAGCTATAAGTGTAACATTTCATAATCCTCCGTCCACGCAATTTTCGTAAAAAGTGGTACAAAGTTTTTGATTTACGTATATACTAGCTTACGCCCGCGACTTTCCGCTGTGAAATCGTTACTCGCTAATAATGCATTATTTTAGAACAAATTTGGTCCGCGTAATAAAGGTTATAATGAGCTAACCTTAAAAGATAGACATATGCTGTAGCGGACTTTTTTTAGAACTTTTAAAGGGGAATATTTCTGTCATACATGATTCTTGCGAAAGTTTAACCCTTTACGCAGAGCACGTAGCGTAAGCTCTCTCAATATGAAAATATCCCTCGATTTTTAAACATTCTTCATTGTTGCTCTGCTCCTTTTGGTCTTAACGTGATAATATATAGCTTATAGCCTTCCACGATAAATGGGCTATCTAACACTGAAAGAATTTTTCAAATCCGACCAGTAGTTTCTGATATTAGCGTTCAAGCAATCAAACAAATAAACTCTTCAGCCTTATAATATTAATATAGACATGTGAGTAGATAAAGGACGAATGAAATAAATAAACGCATCATTCTCAACGCCCTCATTAGGATCACACGATCCTACATCGGGAGTCCGGAAACACAGCACAAACACAAACACAAACCACGACAAACATGGCCGCATTAAATAGTGCTTCAGTCAATTGCAGAGACCACTACGCCAACCTGCCGTTAAAGGATCATTGGTACTGTTATAACGGGATTACTCGTCGGCTTTTTAAAAAAAGATTTTAAATTTGAATTAATTTATTATTATAGAAAAACAGAAGAAATCTTTAGGCAGCCGAACCGAGTGAGATTTAGAACAGGACTGACTAATTAAAGGCTTCATTTAGATATTGAGTTTCTAATCTGCTGACGCTGCAGCTTCAGCTTTAGAGTTCAGCGTTATCCTAAGCAAAACCCTGGTATAACAGTATTCATTGCTGCTAGTTTGAAAAGTGTATTCCAGTGAATGTGTATCTGAGAACGCACCGACTGAAAACGGCTTTATATTAGGGACTAGATAAAATCGGATGTAGATATTACGTAGATAGGCGTGATTTGTATTTTGTTAAATAATAAAAATAATAGTTTAAAAAACTAAAAAATACGATTTAATGATTAAAGAAAATTAAAAGTGAGAAATATTTTGTTGTAAATAAGCGTGGGGCGCTTCTTAAGAACTGACATATATATATTTTATTCGTATTCCTGACAGCAAACCCTTCCATTTGATACCCATATCAAGAAGGTGCATTTCAAATAGCCTGTCCGCCATCTTGGACGCCCGCCATATTGGATTTGAGTCACGTGGATATTTTTTTCGTAATCCTAACAGCAAACCCATATGATGGAAGTGCATTTCAAACAGCTAGTTCGCCATCTTGGGGAGGCCGCCATTTTGGATTTGTAATGGCGTTTCTTGGCTAGTCATGTTTTGTCATCAGAACTCAGAGCGTGTGCAAAATTTCATCCTAATCAAAGACCGGGAAGTGCGTCAAATTAAGATTCCAAGATTTTCTTACATAGTTACAAGTGAAACTAATAAAAGTTTAACACAATTTTCACAAAAAGGGGAGCAAATAAGCAAATCGTACTACCTGATGTTTAGTGGTTACTATCGCCTATGGTCATATGCAACGTCAGAGACGTTAATTATTTTCTTACATTTTATCCTTAATTTAATAGTAAAGTAAAGTAACAGCCCGTAATGTCCCAATGCCGGGAAAAGGCCTCCTCTTATTAAGGAGAAGATTTAAAGCTTAATCCACCACGTTGCTTCACTGCGGGTTGATTATACATGTGTCAGAAGTTCTCCCGGCACATGCAGGTTTCCTCACGATGTTTTCCTAAACCACCGGGCTCGAGATGAATTAAAACACAAATTTAGCACTTGAAAAGTGAGCAGTAGGCCATCTAGGTTCTCTTAAATACTGTAATTTTTTTATTGTGTAAACTATTTACACTACATACTAAGGTATGTACGAACAGTCACCTGTAACGTCGTCTGTTTATTCACTATAAAAGTTAAAGCCTATTCAAAAAAATAAAAAAATACTTTATTCAAGTAGGCTCTCACGAACTCTTTTGAATCAATACATGAAAAAACCGGCAAGAAACTCGATAGTTACTCTTTTAAAACCTAGCCCCCGCAATTCCGTCCGCTTGGTAAGTTAAATCAAAATCTAAATCTAAATAAAAAAAAGTTACATCAAAATCTGTTGAGTAACGTTTGCGTGAAAGAGGAACAAACATTCTTCCATCTTTACTAATAATCGTATGTATGATAGTCGTTATGTGCATTTTTTGTATGCTTTCAAAGTGACTTCGAAATTCGTTCAGTAGTTTTTCCGTGAAAGAGTAAACATCCATGCATCCTTATAATATTTACATACATATATGTATTATATCTGTAAGAAGAGAGTATTATAATATAATATTGGCTTTTTTCAAAGTTTTTATTGTTTTATCTTTTCCAATAATGAGGAAGTCATAGAAATTTTCTCAATCTAATTTACTTCGCTCCTATAAGTCCTAGCGTGATATCGTCTATAACCTTTCTCGATAAACGGGTTATCCAACACAAAAATAATTCTACAGATAGATTTCTTACATAATTTCACAGGTAACCACATAAAACTAATGAAAAAATTTTATCTCTTTATAACATTAGTATAAAAAAATCTCTAATGTCTAATCAAATCAAATACCAAAATTCATTAAAATCGATTCAGCGGTGTAGGTATGAAAACGTAATAAACAATCAAAAAGACTGATAGACCAATGAAAAACTCTTTTTGCGTTGAATAGTCCGTTATTTAGGAAGGTAACAGGCTATATTACATCACGCAACACAACACAAGGTAGATACAGTTAGTTATAATATGACGGCTCCCGCTTCATATTTGGACGCTGATAAGCAATACTGTGTTAAGCCACACGAACGTCGTTTTGAGAAAATGACGTCTAAAGATGACAAACCTATTATTAACAAATATGTTCGAAGAAGTATATATCCATCTTTTCGTTTATTTTTTGATAAAAGGTATAATGAATAAAAATTAGATTGATATATTTAATATATTATCTAATAAAAAGTTTTTTAAATGTTTCAGATTATTGTATAAATTGCAAAATATGGAATGCACTTGAAATTCGAACCAATTAATTAAGAAACTTTTTTCCGTATTTATTTAGTTTATACGACTTCAATTTTTATTAATAATGTTAAATAGATGATGCAGTATCAATATACATCAATATCTCCAAATTTAACTTTTTGTGGGTTGACACATTATTGCTTATCCATTTATTACCCACCAAAAAATTTTAAATTTTAAATTTAATTTACCTCCACCGAATTATAATGCAAAAATTATTTCTCACAATCGTAACGCACGTAACAACAAGCTTTTACAATGTATATTTATCTCATCCTTTATAAATCCTGGTAGAGCGCTATTTGTCTTATACTATTTGCGATGCGATGTCCGTACCCGGCCTAAATGTCTTCAAAGGACATCTCGCTACGTGATCGGCGTGCTGATCCTAAATACCTTTATTTATTAACGTCGACTAAAACTTGACGTTCTAAATTATTGCGTTTCGTGTTTCCCGCAGATTTTTTCGACGTTGTTTTGGTTTTATGATGCTTATTTTTTTTTAAAGTTTTCGTGTATTTTTTGATGGATGTTAAGTTTTTTTTTTACTATTTTTAATTTTCATTTATGTTGGTTTACAGTTTAAGGATGCTACACGATGATATCCGCCTTCACACACGTAAAAGCGTATTTACCATATTTCACTCAATTCATACATTGTTTTCGCGATTCAAAACCTTTCTACAATATATATCGATGCTTTTCAAGAATATCGATGCAACTTAAAATGATATATTTTAGGGAATGGGGTTTTTAAAAATCTTTATTAATGTGTTGGTGCATAGCTGCAAAATTTTAACGATCCCTTGATGTTATGACTTTATTGATTTAAAGAAAATTCATCATCGCAACGGTTTTTATGATAAAACAACAAAGATTTATGGTTTTTTTGTCATACTTAGTTCAATTTTTAGAATTTTGAATTACTACGATATTCTTGTAAACCAGCGATATGTCCTTTTCTAAGGTAAAATTTATCTTTATACCAAATGAATTCAGCAGGTTCGACGTGACGGATACCAAATAGGCACACGGATAAGATTACTTTCACATAAATAAATACGAGTATTAATATGAATAAGTAGGATGACCTTTTAATATACAAATAGATAATGATATTGTTATTTGATCTAACTGGTTTGTATTGTTTGTGAGACTGCAAGGCGCATTATTACTTCAGATCATCACGAGTTTACCAATTACAGAGCAGCTATACGACGTGATATCGAACGAACCAATAAAAGAAAACCAATTACTACAGCGTCATACACAAGAATCCATGGTGACGCTTAATATTGTCTGAACGACATCAAATTTAAAAAAGGTTTTTTAAATTTATTAAAATATTGTGTAAAATACCAAAATAAAAAAATAAAAAACTTGTACCCAAATTCAAAACATTCTTATTAAACGTAAACTAGCTTTGGCCCTCGGTTACATCTGTGTTAATTAAGGAAGGAGGAAAGATTGTATTTATAACGTTTATTATTATTTTATTAACGTTTACCTTCTTTATTTAAATCGGATATTGTTCTCTATTTAATTGGTTTCAAATTGGTTTTCGTGTACCCGGTTTATATATTTATTAACTAAAATATATTTTTTTAATAAACGTAGCCTTAGTCCCGTCAAAATTGTTCCAGCCGATTCAGATTAGCTAGAACAAAACAAACAAACAAAAATTTTAATAAATGTGTTTTTGTACGTATATACTTTAATATGCATTTAGTTAAAAGTTAATTAAAAATCACAAACAGATACTTTAATTTTATTCATTTGTATAGATTTATGAAAATCACATCACAATTTAAAAACCTTTTTTAATCAGTCAATAACAAGACACATAATTAATTCAAGTCCTTCAATTTTATTGATTTTTATAAATGTACGAAAATCACATGAGATTTTTTTTTAATACAATCAACAGCAAGACTCAAATTTAATTTAAATCCTTCGAAACAACCAATATAAATAGGCTGTGTATGCGAATCCTCCAGCTGAACGGTTCACTACAAACTTTGTTTATTAATCAACTCGCTCCGTGAATTAGTTTCGCTAACAAAACATCGTGTTCAACGATCTATTTGTTACAACGAATCTATTACGTTTGAATATATATTTATCAGATATAAAGTATGGAAATATTCAACGTAAATACCAAGTTTTCGATGAGTTTAATTTAGTTAGAAATACAAATGGTGTTAGTTGTTTCTATCGTTATAAAGTTTGAGATAGATTAGGGGTTGGAAAATGTGGATATAAAATACGTTCGCGGGTTCAATTCTGAGTAAGTATTTTAAAAAAATATACGAAACTTTTATTCGTATTCATTCAGGAAATTCACTTTTTTGACGTTTAATATGAGAATGTAATTTGCTTTTTTGAATCAATTTTATCTTAATTTTTATTTTGATATCAGAGTATATCGATACCTCCCACGTAAGTTGTTGTAACCCCAAAATTACAATTTTACAGTAGAGCACTTTTAATCCGTTTTAGTTTGAAAGTTACAACAAAATACGCCTTTTTTCAGGCGTATTTTGTTGTAACTTTCCTTGAAAAAAAAAAAGATTTTTGGTATTTTTTCACTTTGAATGCATTAAGCAATGCAAATTCGTGTAGTATTCAGTAAAAACGCTAACGGCATTTTTGTGGCTTACAATAACTTACGTGGGAGGTATCGATATGTTGGTTTCGTACGATAAGTTAGAGACAAAAGCCTGGCTCACTTCATATCCCTTTCCATCTTCTTGTTCTCTCATTCCTCTTTGCTTTCATGCCGTGAATTCAACCAAGTTCCTAACAATTCAAAGATCTATATGACAATTATTTTTTTTTAGTTTTTAGGAACATTATATTTAAATTTGTTTAAAATAAAAAATGCCCTCAATAATCTTTCCAAGTACCTAATTTTTTGTTTAAAATTCACCACGCCTATCGATAAAGTGAAATTGTGAAAGCCTGTATGATATTTTGAAATGTGTATTAGCCATTTCCGCCAGCGAGCAGAGTAATGGATTAATTTCTGTACCTTTCTCCTTAACAGGAAAAAAGGCATTTTCCTGCAGCGCCCCATTAGAGAGCTGTTAAACATGCTATGAGTTACTTTTATATTGAAAAAATCGTGTTTTTTCTTTGTTTTGAAGGGTTTCTGATTGTGTAGTAAAAATTCATTCGTCACGGTAACGGATAAAGATTCAATTTCTACACAAAAGCCTTATTTTTAACCGACCCCAGAAAAGGGAGGTTCTGTATTTGACGCGTATAAATATATGTATGATATGTGTATGTGTGTATGGCGGCGATTTAATCGAAAAAGAACTGATCTTATTTAGATATGTATATTTATAAACATCTTTTTAGTGTATGACCTAAAAATATAAGGATCCAGTTAATATCTTCGGATTACAAGAGGTAGGATAAACAAAGAAACTCTTCAATATCATGTGTATATGCATGCGAAGAAAAAATATTATCGGGTGCATAACTTTATTAGGCACAATGCAATTGCATGCATTCTACCGAGAAAAACTCTCTTTTAAAATTTTGATATTAAGTATATACATTTAAGAATTACAAATATATGTATTAAACATTCTGTATGAAATCCAGCTATACTAAATCCACGCATTATTGTCATCTATAAAATACTTTTGGACTCATATAAAAAAATTGCGTAAAAAGAGTAATTCATACCCTTCTACTATGATTTTGGGCAACCAAACAGCGAGCAATAAGCGCGATATATTAGAATTATTCGCAATTCATTTTTCATCGGTATATGAACGTGATAACAGTTCTCCAAGTTATTGTCCACCTGATCCAAATTCTTATGTTGGGAACATTTTCCTCACACAAGGTGATATAGAAAAAAAACTAAAGAGACTTGACACCTCTAAAAGTGCTGGTCCCGACAATATTCATCCCTTTTTCATTTCTAACTGTGCCATGGAATTATCCTTTCCCTTGTATTTAATTTATAATGCATCTCTGCGTACGGGCATATATCCGGCTAAATGGAAAGAAGCAAGGATAGTTCCGGTACTCAAGGGTGATAATCCTGAGTCAGTAGAAAATTATCGTCCAATTTCGATATTATCATCTATGTCAAAGGTTTTTGAGAGAATTGTTCACCAACATTTGTTTGAGCAAATTAAATCCAATATAAGTGTTAATCAGCATGGTTTTATGGCGGGAAGATCAACAAACACTAATCTCATCACCTACATTACTGAGTTAATAAAAGGTATTGATGACGGTGAACAAATAGATGTAATTTACACTGACTTCTCAAAGGCCTTTGACAAGGTTAACCACTCGATTTTAATTCAACAATTAATGTCATTTGGTGTATCCGACGGTTTGTTACACTGGTGTGAATCCTATCTACGATTAAGACCATCCACTGTAGTTATTGATGGTGAACAATCTAGTCCGTTTATTGCGCATTCTGGAGTTCCACAAGGTTCTATTCTTGGCCCAATATTTTTTAATATTTTTATAAATAGCGTATTGTCCATTTTCAAATATTCTAAAGTTTTTATGTATGCGGATGACCTAAAATTGTTACGTAAAGTAAAAACAAATACCGACATATTGTATCTTCAAAAAGACCTTGATCAGCTTAGTGATTGGTGTAATGCTCATAAAATGTGCTTGAATGTAAAAAAATGCCATCATATTCAGTTCACTCGTAAAAAGATTAAGATAAATAGCATATACAAAATTTTTGATGTATCCATCACCAAAGTTGATACCGTTCGTGACTTAGGTATCTTATTAGATTCAAAATTACAGTTTAGAGCTCATATTGAACACATTATTAAATCTGGTTTACGATCTTTAGGTTTCGTGCTAAGAAATGTTAAGGAATTTAATAAACTGCCAACAGTTTTAATACTTTTTAATTGTTTCGTTAGAAGCAAATTGGAATATTGTTCTGTTATTTGGGCACCTCATTACAATGTACACATTGAAAGAATTGAACAAATACAAAAAAAATTTATAAAATTTCTGACGTATCGCTTTAGGATTCCACAGACATACTCTGGTTATCACAAAAAGCTAAAATATATTAATTTGCTATCTCTGCACTCGCGGCGTAAAGTTTTAGATATGTCATTTTTATATAAGGTACTTAATAATACAATTGACTGTTCTCTTCTACTTTCTCTAATAAACTTTAACATACCTACTAGGTTACCTAGAAAACAAATTCCTCTCTTCTACATTTCTAAACATAGGACTAATCTTGGGAAAAATGCGCCATTGAATAGATTGGCCAGAACTTATCACGACCTGTCATCTAGGATAAATGATTTAGACATCTTGCATGATAGCCATTTTAGTTTTAATTTTAAAATAAATAAATATCTGAAAGGTAATTAATTTTATTCAATATATATTTCTTATATATTTCTATCATATAAATCTTCAATAACTATCGTTGTTTTTGTTTTTTATTTTGTTATATCAACACTAACTAATTTTTAATTTTCTTCTCATGACTTTAATTATTATTTTTTTTGTTGTTATTATGTAAACTTTGTCTTTTGTTGTTTTTTTTTTTTTTTTTTTTTTGTAACATGTTGTAAATATCTATAATTAGAGGTTCAATTAATTTTCTTTATATGTTATTAAGATAAGATACATTGTCCGCATTTATTATTGTTGCCTCTGTTGATATTTCTAAATAAATAAATAAATAAATAAATAAATCAATTAATCTTGTACAGAATAATATGTTTTAGCTATTGAAGACTTTTTAATAAATAATTTAAACATATTCAGTTAATGGTATTTTGTTATAAAACCAGACACCTTGCCCCAGAAAGAAAACATTTACTTTGCGAAGTCGAAAGCTTGGTGTTATGAGTTTATCCTTTCTTTTTGTGTTAATACAATGCGAGTCACTATTTTTCTCAAAAAAATCAATAATATTATGAATATGTATAATTTTTTTATAAATATACTGTGACGCAACCGTTAGTATACCTATTTTACTAAAAGCATCTCGAAGGGATTCCCGAACTCATAAATTATAAATACCATGAATAGCTCTTTTTGCAAAATAAAAACTGTATTAATATCCAAAGCGCTACCCCATAGCATCAAGCCATAGGATATGATACTATAATAATAACCAAAATATACTAATCGAGCTGTATCAACGTCGGTTACTTGACGAACTTTCTTAACCGCGTATGCTGGGGAGCTGAGTCTTCCCGTAAGAGATGACAAAAGGGAATTCCACTGAAGCTTCGTTTCCAAAGTTATTCCCAGGAATACTATTGTGTCACTTACATTAAGGACCTCATTATTGTATTTTTAACTCATAAATGTATGTAATTATTGTAAAACGTTTTAAAAGAGTAACTATCCAGTTTCTTGCCGGTTCTTCTCGGTAGAATCTACATTCTGAACCGGTGGATATATTAATTAATTAATTAGTTTTTTTTTCTTTTTTGTTTCTGTGTTGACGTTTAAAAAGTACTTTTAAAAGCCAACTTGAATAAAGCATATTTTGATTTTGATTTTTTGATAATATTCAATTCTTTGTGGTGCGTGTTCTATCTCAACATCTAAAGACTTTGTGATATTTCAACACCTTTATGACGGACAACCTTGCACCACGCGCAACAATACATTATGAATGTGATAATGATAATTTTAAGTCACCTATTAGTATGTAATTTTATATCTATGGTCTCCTTATATCCAGATTATTACATAAAGTCCACTCATAAAACTTCGCAAACGATCTAAAAGCCTCTTTCATTTTCGAAATCACTTAAAAAAACCCTCTTAAAACTCTTGTAAAACTACCCACATTCCATGTAATTAGCCGCATACCTCCGAGTTCCGTTCGAATGCTAAGTTGAAGTGCATCGATTACCGCGTTGATCTGTTAAAGGTTTAAGTTCGGAAAGTTCTAGAAACTTGTATAACGAGGAATCCGAACCGAAAACGCTTGCTCGAATTCTCTTGTTCATGTGGAATGCTATGTCATCTGCTAGGATTTTGGAAGTTACCAGTCGAAGTTATAGAGAAATGACAGTTGATGATTAATTTGACAGATTCAAAGCGGAAACGCTTCTAGCAATTTTGCAACTTCCGCGCGGATATGATTCCTTCAGTAATTAATATGATTTATAAATATTTGAATTTCTCTTTTTTATATGTATTATACAAACAGCCCCTCGCGGATTCACTCGCGCTTAATATAGGACTTTCATACTAACTTTCAACGCCCGTTTTACCCCTTTTGGGGTCAAATTTCCGCCCGTAAAAATCCCGCCTTAGTTAGCACTTCAGTCCTAAAAAGAACCCATGCAAAATTGGATGCTGATAAGCAATAATGTGTCAACCCACAAATAGTCAAATTTTAAGATATTGATGTATTTTGATACTACGTCACCTATTTAACATTATCTAAACAAATTTCAAGTCATCTAAACTAAATAAGTATGGAAAAAAGTTTCCTAACTCAATGTTTCGTATTTCAGGGGCGTTCCATATTTTGCAATTTATTAAATAATCTCAAATATTTAAAAACTTATTATTATATAACATATTAAATAAATCTATCTGCTTTTGATTCATTATACATTTCATCAAAATAGAAAAAAAAGATGAATATATACGTCTTCAAACTAATTTATTAAGAATAGGTTTGACATTTTTAGACGCCATTTTCTCAAAGCGAAGTCCGTGTGGCTTGACACAGTATTGCTTATCAGCATCCAATTTGTAACTTCCTAGCACTTGTAGTTTCTGGGATTTGGATGACATTTGACGAGTTAGTGAAGTGATCTTTCAATGTTATTTACATATGCTTATGTTCCCAAGGAATTTGTGCCTGAGCGTTTACTTACTTACTACGATGGCTCAGAGTGTTTCAGTGTTCAGCCCAAAGATTGTCTTGATCTGAGAGTGTCTTGGTTTAAAATTTGTCACTTTTATTGTATTACACATAATATCATTCATAATAATTTATATTTTCAATACACATTAACCATGATCTGCCTTATTATGTTTTTATTAAGTCAAATAATAATAAATACATTTAAAGTTTGTTAATCTAAATCTAATTCGTTTTATTTCAATATAACAATTTTATTTACATTACAAAATTAAAATTATACCAGCATTACATTTTATGTGTTCGAATTTGTTGCCAAGCGTTAACACGTAGATCACGTAGCCGCGTAGACATGACCGTAGCAATCGTAATAATCCGCGTAGCTGTGTGCTACAACGCTTCTCGATAAAAGTCGGCCGAGTCATTCGTTCGGAGCGTTCGTTGTTAATCGTACATCGGCGTAGCTTATGACGCGTGTTTGCTACGCTCTAGTGAGCGTACTATGAGAACCATTATGTATTGTACTGAAAGGTGTAGTAATAAATTTAATACCTGAAACTTCACACACACATGCACACGTGCACCTGAAAATTAGTTTAAAGAATGTAAGTGAAATATGAAGGAGGAGGTTTTCGATGTTTTTTTTTTAATGTTTTATTCCTCAAAACTGTGTTTTTTCTTAACCGATTTTGAAAATTCTTTTTTATAAAAATATGTATGTATTTATGTAACTATTTTTTTACGAAGTACTTACGAAGTATTATTCTAAAGAAATGTATGATGATTTAAGAATTGCGAGTATCTCATCTTATTAATTAATCTAAAGGACAATTGTATTTACAAGATGATATTTAAGTGGAGTTAGAGACTAGTCTAACTATTTGCGTAATTAATCGGGCGATCGGTTGAACGACTAGTTGGACTTTATTGCAGTACATAATGAATATCTATATGAGATACTGGTGGTCGCCCAGTGATCGAAATTCGAATATAATTTATTTAAATGACAAGTTTGAATATTATTATGATTTTATTGATAATTTATTTGACCAGACTGTAACAATAAACAAAATAGTATATATACGTATGTACGTGTGTCAAATACATGGTAGTGTGTGTAATGTTTTCTTTAATCGATTTTTTATATTATGTTATGCATAATTTTCAAAAGAATATAAGCATTCTGCACGTCTTATATATATAAGCTACAAGTGTACGAAATCTTATACTCCTTCGTCCGCGCAATTCGTAAAAATAGATACAAAGTTTTTTCTTCACGTATTAATATATAGGTATATATATTAGATCACGAACTAAAAACCGATCTCAAGTAACACTGTTACCTTTTCAGGTGCTAAAGTTTTTACGATTCATCTCGAGCTGGTTAAAGAAAATATCGTAAAAAAATATTGATATATGCCTAGCTATGTATATGCAACACATGACGTAAAAGACTAGCAACAGTAAAAAATATCTGCTAAAAGTTCTTTCAAGATAGCGAATAAGTTCAGTTGCATATTGTAATTTCTATTTGAAGAATTTCTATATTGACTAAATATGCGACGAACTGTACAAAATAAATTAACAGATCCTTTCGGTACAGTATGCTAACCTAAAATACAATACAAAATACAGTAAAGGACATTGTGCAATAAAAAATAATGTAAAAGAACGTTGTTCAATTGTTGTGGTACTGTGCCCAGGAGGGTCGTAATTTTAAAACAATTTATATACCTCAAGAGTCAAACACTTGTACGCCTCGCGCGTGTATTACAACGCGATGGATAAATTGTACGAAAAATTGAATATTAAAACAAACATTGACTACTCATTGAGACTATTTCAACGATCCCCAAAACGATACTTCTGCTGTATGTTGGTGAGGAGGAGTATTCTGTTGATGCAACGGCAACAGGTTAAAATTGAAAATCAAAATCAAAAAATACTTTATTCAAGTAGGCTCTCACGAACACTTTTGAATCGTCAATACATGAAAAAACATAAAAAAATTACATCAATAATGAAGCTACCACCGCACCGGTTCGGAACATAGATTATACCGAGAAGAACCGTCAAGAAACTCGATAGTTAAAGTCACACAGCTATGTAATTTTGATGTAATTTACAGATTGTAAATTTTTACTCGATTAAGCCAGTAGAATTTATTTAGATCTTTTTAACAACTAGAAAATAGTTGATAATTTTCACACGTCTGAATAGATCTTTCAATTACATAACCTTTCAAACAGAAATATCACATCAAAATTAGGCCATTCGTTATGGAACTACAAAGCCATACATACACAAAAACATACTATAATGTAGAATAATAATAATTATTTACAGACGTCAAAATTATAACACCTCCCGTTTTGGGTCGGGGAATAAAAATATAAGCCTATGTAACTCAGCAGCGCCTGTATGGTTTTCAAATTCAAATTCAAAATATACTAATAGACTTTTAAATCGTCAAGTTACAGATCAATTGGTTTTAGTTTTTTTAAGCGACCGCCGGTTTCGAATGTAGACTACATTCGAAACCGGCGGAAGAACCAGCAAGAAACTCGATAGGTACTCTTGTAAATTCATTTATACAGAATGGATTCTTATTAAAATTTATTTTTGACATTATGTTAGTAAATTAGTGCACATTTAATCCGCGACTCTTTGTTGTCAAATTATTCTTGTACAGTATAGTGTGCTTTATCTATTAATGATTTTTTCTTTCGCGGCTATAAAAGGATAAGACTTTAAAAAAAGAAGGAGGTTCTAATATTGTGGTGTATTTTTAAAAATGTTTTTTACTCTACAACTTCGTCATTTAGTGACAGATTTTGAAAATTCTTGTTTATTTGAAAGGATATGCTTTCATATTGATCCTACAGAAATTTACTCGAAATCGAAACAGTGATTTCAAAATAACTGGTACAAGCATGTTACTTTTCAAGTCGATTTATTTTTTTAAGTCTTAGTCACTAAAGCTGAAATGGTAAATTTTATTTTATAAAATAAATCATTCTAAATAAAAGTTATTCTTGAATCATTTGAATATTTTGAATAAATTAACGCTTAATTGAAACGAAATGTTATTTTAAATGTAATATAATGTTAAGTCTTAATGTCGTCACGACCTTAATGACATTGAAAGGCTGAAAGGACGCAATTTAGGCAGGTGTCAATATTAAATGACCTTGTCTCTAAATGTAAGTTTATAAATTGTTGGCGTGACGGTCAGGGTTGGATATTATTAATCCACAACCTAAAAAAAAGAGGAGTGTTATAATTTTGACGTTTGTATCTGTGTATTTGTGTGTCTGTGTGGCATCGTAGTTCCCTAACGAATGGTCTGATTTAGATTTGCGTTTTTTTTTTAAAGCTGTTGCAATGGATACCTAAACATGATATAGAAAATAACCTATTTTATCGTGATTTCAATGATACTAAAATAACATTATTACGTAACCTTGACCTGATGCTTCTGCATCATCTGATGATGTTGGATACGTCGTTTATTAAATAAGGTTATAAGCTATATAACATCACTCTATGACTCATAGGAAAACAGTTACCGCGAGGAGTAGTCTTATATACACTATGCGAGTGTATTTGATTTTATATTTGACTTGTGACCTTAAAGTTTCAATAAACTTATATTTGGGATAAACGCCTAAGTGTTAAGTTTACTCTAAAATATTAAATACTCTAAGTAAGGAAGTTTGAAATCATGTCAAAAGTGCCTATAAATAAATTTGCGGCAAATTTTAATTGCTATACTTTGCTAGGCAAACGGTACAGGCGCTTATAAAAATTGTGAGAAATTTTAAGCTCAGACCCTTACAATCGACTTCAAAAAGTAAGAGATTCTCGTTTTGTAGTGTATTTTTTTCTCATAATGTCATATTTTAACCGATATAAAAAATATATTTTTTTTTTATATTGAAATGAAATTGAAAGATAATTTCAAATGATGAAATATAATTCTTATGATAATCTCTTTATTAGTTTGGTTTTAAATCAAAATAACTGAATTAATAAATTGTGTATTTTGATTTTACAGTCGGTTCCTTAAAAAAAAGTTATTTAGATTTTTATAACAAAAAGTTTCTACATTTTATTGAATTACATCTTAACATCTTTATGAGCTGTCAACTAACAAAACGATATTTCAAAATGGCGGATGTTAATCGTTCAGCGGTTATTATTTGGTTCTGTTAGTGACGTTGCAATTTTGATATGAATTAGCGGTCTGTAAAATAAGTAATCGTATATTCAAAAACCGTTCGTAAATTACGTCATACACTAGGGATGCTGGATGTAAAATTAGAACGAGTTCTAATAAGACGAAATGTATGATGTCATATAATTGGCTTGATTTATTTTTAGACATTATTAGTAGTATTTTGAACTATGCTAATTGAAATTGGGAAAATAAAATTTAACCTATTTATTTTTTTTCATATTCTTTTTATTTCCGTAATAAAAACGTAATATTTCACAAATAAATTTGACAAATTGATATACTAGTATTTATTATCCTTAAAAAAATATTTTAAAATCTCAAATACATTAATTTGATGCTGATAAGTAATAATGACGCATTATTACAACCCACAACAATCGAATTCAAAGATATTGATTTATTCACTTAAGATTATTCAATCATTTTTCCATATTTTGCAATATATAATAATCTAATTTATTTAAAAACTTATTAATGTATAACTCATTTAAACATTTTGTTAGACAAATCTTCTTTTAATTCATTATAATTCAAATCCTCTATTAAAAATATAAAGAATACATGGATATATACTTTTTCAAACAAATTTATTAGGAATAGATTTGACATCTTTAGACGCCATTTTCTCAAAACGAAGCACTATGGCGTGTGTGTAATATGTTACGGAAATAAATCTCTTAATAACTAAAATATAAAACTTAAAATAGTAATAAATAAAAATTAAACTATCGGTACGCGATCCCCTTTCAAAGGGCAGATTTATCATGAGACTAGTTCATAACTTAGTCTCAGAGCAATTTCGCATAATTTATAGCAAAGATCCAACTCGTCTTAACCATCTGGATGTGAGCTCTTAGCTTTTTGTTCAAATGAATTATATAAACGGGTGACTAATTATTTTCCGACTTGATTTTCATTCATACTAAAGTATAATTGGACACTGATAAGCAATACTATGTCAACCCGCACAATTTTCATTTTGAGAAAATAGCGTCTAAAGATGTCAAACTTATTTGTAAAATAATAAATATATTTCAATAAATAAATTTGTTTCCTTTTTTCATATTTAGTTTTATTACTTGATTTTTAATAGTGATAATAGACGACATATCACATTATGAGAACACATCAATAACTTCTAATTCGACTTTTTGTGGGTTGACACAAAATGTGTTTGAAGACGTATATATCCACCTTACCACGTGTCCTCGCACCTAAACTTCCAAATAACAGTGTATAAAAAAATTGCAAAAAAATATCCACCTTTTCTTTTCTTTTTTGATAAAAAATATAAATAATTGAAGCAGATTGGTATAATAAAAGTTTTGTTTAAAAATAAGTTTTTCAAACATATGAAATCTAATAATGAGATTACTGTATAAATTGCAAAATATGTAACGCAATCGAGCATTAAATTAAGAAATATTTTTTATACTTATATAGTTTAGATGCCTTGAATTTTTTTTGAATAATGTTAAATAGGTAATCAATTATCAAAATACATCAATATCTCCGAATTTAACTTTGTGTGGGTTGACACATTATTGCTTATCAGCATCCGATTATCGTATAAGTAACTATAAATTATCGTATTGCGTAAAAACTATTATAAATAATACGAATTATAATAAGTCATACTAAGACGAGAACTTATAAGTTTTGCTGTCACTTTCATAAGTATTTACATAAGTTATTTCTCATTGCGTTACACTTGAATGAATTTACTGTCTGTGCCTTATGATTAATACCACACGGCTTTCGTAAGATCACCTTAGTAAGTGTAACAAATGTAATTCTCGCCTTACAATTAGCATATATGGTAAAACCTATCTACATGGTTATATGGTATTATTTTACAAAAGTTTTGTCTGTTTGAAATATATTATTATTATTAATACTGATTAAAAAGTAATGTTCAATACGCCATTTTCTCCTCGGGGTTATTTTAATTATTTTTTAAAAAATATCACGACTGACGCGACACGTCATCCACAACTTTCAACAGTTCGGTTCAGCTTTCATTCAGCTGATCTAAACATCAATTGTGGAAGAATTTGAGTGCTTGGTTCGCAGTTTTGCTAGTGATGTTTTCATGTAAACACTAAAAACGGGCTTTCCTTTCCGCTATAAGATCAAGAAAGAATACTCCTATTATTAGCTAACAAAGACCCAACTCCTGCTTCATTCCTTTTCTTTCGTTCTATTCCCTTACATCCTAAGGAATAAGTAAGTTAAGTAAAGTAAAGAAGGATAAGCAATAAGTAATTTACTTTATATGTTTGTAATACATTTATGGCTATTCTGGTGCTATAAATGTCGTATCGAGTGTTCTTTTGCCAGCCAAAAATAAATACAACTTTAAAAACATTGTACATACGGTTTCTACGCGTTCAATAGAATGTCAAAACACACTGTCATTATTGTGTTTGTGAAAACATTGCGTGCACGCTGCGTGAACGTGCTATTTCCTACACACACTGAATTTAAACATCAACCATTTTGGTCAGTACCGGTTGAAACAACGCCTCACGGCTAAAATCAGTAGAAGCATTACTACTTATGACATTTAGTAACATTTAGCAGAACGTAGCAGAGATCCTTCAATAAAGACACAAGAAACAACTGATATTAGGTGAAATACAACATTAGGCTTAATTAGGTTATCTATCTAGATGAGGGTTAACGATTATTATCATGTGTCGTTATAACAAGGTTTAATATGCAAACCGCAAGCAAGTTCGACACTTAGGACGTCAGATATATCTTTCATACTACTAACGTCTTTGCGTAGGTCGAATGAATGTTGGATGCTGATATGCAATAATGTGTTAACCCACAAAAAGTCAAATTCAGAGATATTGATGTATTTTGATAACGCGTCTGGTATTTAAGATTAATCCATAAAATTTAAGACATCTTAACTAAATAAGTAGGATTTTTTTTTTGCATGTATCGCATATCGAAGTGTTACCTATTTTGTAATATACAATAATGTAACGTATTTGAAAAAGGTATAATTAGATAAAAAATGTTATCATACCAATCTGCTTTTAATTAAAATATAATAAAGAAAAGATGGATATATACTACTTCAAACAAATTTGTTACGAATATGTTTAACATCTTTAGATGCCATTTTCTCAAAATGAAGTCCTTGTAGCTTTGCATAGTATTGCTTATCAGCGTCTTGTTCTGGTTAAGACTTTTCTTTATTTCCTCTAAATATTAAGGCTCTGCGATGGAGACACTTTTGTGTGTATCGGATACAAGGCACCAGTTAATATTTGATTTTAATTTAGTAAATGTGAAATCAATCACTTCCTGCCCAGACGACGTAGCCGAATTTCTGTCTAGTTGCTTCCACTTGATACAAAGAATTGCCGATCAAAAAGTGTTCAATATAGACAACTGAAAATGAAAATTATCTATATTTCTGCAGCGCCCCATATGGTCCCACATTTAAGATAGATAGAAATTTAAGATCTGTCTTTCCATCTATCTATCAAAATATGTGGGATACGAGTTATTTAAGATAGTAATAAAAATTTAGTTTTATAGTTTTTTTTTTAATTTTTGTATCAATATTTTGTGACATTTTTTTGGGTTTTGTGGCCAAATATATGAATTTTTGAAATACATATCTCTCCCTTACAATTTTGATATACATATATTAATTGCTAATTTGTATAATAATTATGTGCTTGTTTATTTGTTAGTATTGTTAGTATTTGTGCTTAATCTAAAGTTAATATTATTAAGTGTAAGGGCCGCTTTTTGCGGTAAAAGCCTCCTCCAAACTGTTCCAGGTGTTTCTATCTTTTGCCAGTCTAGTCCACAGATTTCCAGCTATTCCTACTATATCGTCGCTCCATCTCTTAGGTGGTCTTCCTTTCCTCCTTTTTTTATCAATAGGGTACCAATTTGTTACTGTTTTTGACCACCTGTCGTCTGACGCTCTTTGAATGTGACCTGCCCATTTCCATTTCAGCGCTAACACCCGTTTTACCGCGTCTTTAGCTTTTGTTTTTTCTCTAATAAGCGAACTCTTCACTCTATCTTTTAGTTTAATGTTCATATAGCTACGTTCTATTCCTCTTTGGCAACTTCTTATTTTATTTAGGAGAGGTTTTCTGAGTGCCCAGGTCAGACAGGCGTAAGTGAGGACAGGTGTTAGACATATATCCATAGCTTTCGTTTTAAATTGAGTTGGTATAGGTCCTTTGAAGATTTCTTTCATACTCCAGTATTTATTCCATGTACTTCTTCTCTGCGTTCGATTTCTTTCTCTGTACAGGAGTTAATTGAAATTAGATGTCCGAGATAGATGTATTCTGTGACATAATCTATATTTATTGATTGTGTAGATATAGGAATAGGTTCGTAGTTGGTTTTGGAATTTTTGAAATAGGTCACTTTAATACTAAGCCTGCAAAATATGGTAGAGTATAGTTGTATACATTTTTTTTTAATTGTTACGGATTTCTGTCGTAAAGGGTTAGTCGCCAGAATATGTCATATTTTAATATCGATGGTGTTCGATATTTTTATCGCTATTTTCATTATCTCATATATTCCAGGATCTATTTATTTTAGTTTATATCTAACTAATACTAAATGTCAAACAAGACGATTACCTTTTGACTATTTCAATCATTAAGGGTGGGTATGTCTCATAAACTTGAACAATTTCTCTACTAGGAGTAACGATTATTATGTTTATGATAACAGCTAGCATCGACAGCGTCTCCGAAAGACGGCCGGAAGGCCCATAAGGACAAACACCAAGACAGACACTAGCGATAATATATCTTATAACCATCAATGTTTAATGATTACAACGAAACAAATGATTAATAAAGCTACACTGACTAAAATCTATATATAAAGCGAAATTCCACTCACTGATTAATTACAAAACCTCAGAAACTATGACACCTAAAACTTCAAATTTGGCAGGTTCTTTATAAGGTGTAGATATTCGATGAGAATGATTATACGATACTCCACACATATGGCGGAAAAACGGAGGTTGAAAGTTTGTATAAAGGTTCTAAGTTTTTAAAGCAAGAGATTTGAAATTTAAAATGTATGCTCTATAGATAGTGTCAAAGTGTACTTACAGTGCATCTTTTGAAATCAACTCCCTTTTGTTGTAACGCGATGTCGTAAAAATCAATCCGACCATGCGAAGCCGAGGCGAGTCGCTAGTAACTAAATAAATGATATCGTTTGAAAAATGACTAAATAACTGCCAAGGCATGTCACAGAATCTGAATAAATTTCAATTAAAACAGAAGAACCATCAATCACTTTCAATCTAAACACACAAAATAAAATATATTACCGTAAATTGACACCTAATTGAAGTAGCGTCGGAAAATAATTAAGTAACATTTTCATTTCATTCCAATATGGTTTCAAAAGAAGCTATTAATTTCAAAACAAAAGGATTAACAGTATACAAATCAAACAATCGTTATTATAAGTATTAATCTCGAAGGCAGAACAATGAAGAAGTGGAGCAAGATTGAAGACGGTAAACGCGTAAATTCCGTTTTATTAACTCAGACAAATCAAAGTTTCGCTTCAAACATTTAATAGTACGTCCCGAGAGATTGCGGCCACAGATTCGTGTTGAAATCGTAGACATGACAAAGTTTTGATGGATTAATACCTACACGCATTTACCATAATTTATTAATAATTTTATTCCAAAATAGTTATGAGTCAAAATTACTAGACAATAGACTAATGTATAAGAAATATGATAAGTCCATTGACTCCTTGTATTATCGCCTCGAATATGCTCGTAATAAGAACAAGCTACGATCTCAACCGCCCTTTTTAGTTACTCTTTCGCCCTTATCTATTATAAGTTGATTTTAGATCGCCTATTAACTACATAGTCTAATAAATGGTTTTTCGAATGCAACTAGTAGATCATGATATCAACGCGTTTAAATCTTTCCAGCTTTATTTATTAAATAAAGACTAATATTTTAGCACATCTGCGGATATAATCTATGGTCCACGACAATAGTGCCTCATTAATTTCGCCGGACGGCACCACCATTCATTGATTAACAGCTGGTTGTGGTAGGGAATGTGATTTATATCAAAATATGCTTTACTCTCAGCCTACCATAATAATCGGTGAATTTTAATGAAGTATCATCGGTTAAGTAACTTCGTGGGTAATTACCTCGGGGACGTGACCAAATTAAACTTATTTTTGACATGTCTATATTAACTGCTGAGTAAATAAGGGGATAATGTATTTGTCTTCTTTGTTTGTATGTTTTTATTTACGGTCCACACAATTACTGTAATTTGTATTGTCCTAAAATAATCTTCTACTGGAATTAATAATGGTAATGTTTTTCAATGAAGTTTTTTATGAACTTTCTTATCGGTTTTAAATTTAAAGGTAGAATTCCCACTGAAATGATGAGTTTTATAATTTACATATGACTGAGGGAATGCCTTGGAAGTATTTTTAAAATGTGTGACATCAGCATTTCTGGCGTAACAATTGATGTCTTCAAGATGATCACTTATATTTGGATCTTCCAAAATAAAATTCCTGAATTATTTTGTAAATCTCTTATATTCAGCGTAACGACTTATTTGAGAGGTTTGCACTGTACGAACGTTCGAACACGAATGACCAATCGCCGACAGTGCAGCCGAATTTATAGTCAGCGCACAAACATGTCTTTACAAATATCTAAGTTAATTATTTAAATAATAAGAATGATACGTTGTTAAACGTTGACTCTACATTACAATTCACCCAAAATGATGAATTGACGTTTTGTAAACTTATTTAAGATTACCAATCAGCTTAATAATTAAGTAATATCTTGTATTTGCGCCGATATATAGATTAAAGTTGATAAAACTTTTATTTTAAAGATTAGAAGATTCTTATACATAAATCTTACAAGTCACCTTTGAACTAAGTGTACCTATAATCCTAATTTTATTCATGCGAACAATTACGTAACGAAACATTACGTATTAAAACGCAAATGTTAAGTTAAACAATTTTTAATTCTAATTGCTACTAAATTTCACAGAACCACACACTCGCTAGGCTAACAAGAATATTGTCTAAAAAAATCCGCTTTGTATTCCATAGATATATACATACATAGACACATCAATCTTCATATAAAATCAAAAATCAAAATCAAAATATGCTTCTTTCAAGTAGGCTTCTACAAGCACTTTTGAATCATCAATACAAAAACAAAAGAAAACAAAACACTAATTAATTAATTAATTTACCGCCGGCTCGGAATTTAGATTCTACCGAGAAGAACCGGCAAGAAACTCGATAGTTACTCTTTTTAAAAGTTTTACAATGGGTGCATACATTTATGAGTTACAAATATATTAAATATCCTGTGTGAATAAACCTATACATATACCAAAATATAGATATATATTTCCACGTTAACAGTCAAAACGATTCCTTTCAAAGGAAAAAATCCTGTACATTTTTTCTCGTGATAAACCATAACGCGGATAGTAAATTATCCAAATGGCTGGTGGACAATTCTCTCCTCCGCCAGCCCTGATTTATAACATTAATCACTTCCTTTCGTTTATTGGTTAATTTCATTCGCATTCAGCGGGAATTAATGTGTATTTTGTTTACCTTTTTCGATAAAAAATCGATATTACACACCTAGGTAGAGCTAATAATTTACCTCAGTATAAATATAAAATTAAAAAGAAATTTAGATCACACCTTTTTAAGAGCTAGAAAAGAGCTTATAATCTTTCAGCATTTGACCCTGTCTTCATGATTAAGAATCATCTTGACAGTAGCTTTCAAACATAAAAAATGCATTAAAATTAGTGCATACTTTATGGAGCTACGATGTACTCGTATAAACTGACTTACAGATACAAAACGAACTAATAATACCTCTCCTTTGATCCGACTTCCAAAAAAGAAGGAGATTCTCTATTCGTTGGGGACTTTTTTGTAGATGTTCACTGATTATTCCGTCAATTGTAGACCGATTTTGTTTGAAAGGGTATAATGGAAGTAAACAACAAGTGAAAAGATTCACTTGCCACCGACTTAAATGTTTTAATTGGCACCGACTTCAAAATGTTTTTGAAAATATTTCTTTTTTGCCTTTTAATTTGTTTGTACTTATTAGATTCGTTTCTGAAATCGGTTAATTTTTTATTACAAAAAACAGATTGCGTCAGGGGTTAATATAGAAATACCTATTGCCTAGTGGATAAATATCGTCGATGAGATGATGGTTGCAGCTTCAAATCCCTACTTATACAACAGGGGATAAGCATCTCATGCCCCTCTCTTCCCCTACATCTCTGAAATTACTGATTCAATTTGAAAAAATCTATTGTGTTATATAGCCCGTTTATTGAGAAAGATTAAAGGCTATATTAAGTCACACTACGACTCATAGAAGCGAGGCGGTAACCATGAACGCCAGTGTAATGGCAAGGAAGTGCTAGTTTATAAAGAAAAAATATAAAACATCGAGCGGTATAAATACACGGTAGATGCACGCCTCGCAAATTGTTTATGTCAGATTGTTAGCGGAACGTAAACGGGCATAATAATACGGGGATTTAATCCAGGAAATTAAACACTCATGCCAATGCATAGAGTTATTATACTCCCGTTAAAACCTATGAAGTAACATCATATATTGATCAGTGATATTATATATATATCATCATAAATGTCAACGAAGTTAAGATAGCTATTAAAAACAATCAGAAAACATTACAAGGATGAGGGGACATTATAATAATAAAATGTTTTATTTTTTTATTATGCATGCAAATAGATTTTTTTAACAAAAATTAAGCAAGTTTCTTTGACTTTAGTAAACAAGTCAATGCTATCTTTTAAACTATAATTTTTTATATCAGATGGCTCAACGTAAACAGGTATAATACGAGGTAAATAACGAGGCCTTAATCCTAGGAAACTAAACGATTACCTGTCGCAAAATATAACTGAAAAAAGCGGTGTGCAGGGAAACATCATTTTATTGATCGCGGCATACAAGAGGTTAGTACTTATGGATGCTGATAAGCACTAATGTGTTAACCCACAAAAAGTCAAATTCGGAGATATTGATGTATTTTGATAATGCGTAAAGTATTTAAACTAAATAAGTACGGAATAAAGTTTCTTAAGTGAATGTTTTGAATTTCTATTGCGTTCCATATTTTTTCCATTTATACAATAATCTCTTATATTTGAAAAACTTATTATTAGATAGAAGTTTTACTGTACCAATCTATTTTAAATTTACTTTACCTATTATCAAAATAGAAAAGAAGAGATGTATATATACATCTTCAAAAAAAAATTATTAAGAATAGGTTTGACATCTTATGGTGTCTACCATTTACTTAAAACGAAGTCAATTTGGCTTGACGTAGTATTGCTCATCAGCGTCCATAATATATTATAGAAACAACTCTTTGAAGGTCAGACAGAGACAATTAGATGTATTAATTCACGTCCATACCATGCCAATTTTTTCATTGCCCATGCGAAACCCTAAAACAGAAAACATAGGAATTGTTACACATCAATGTAATAAAATAAATTAGGAAACGTAAAAGTTTTCAAGTTTATCTTCATCTACTTTAAATGTTACTTCGGTTAATTGAATGCCCTTCTATATTCTAGGAAACGGTAAATTTTAATTTAAACGGGGAAATCTCGAGTATGTAAACACTTGTAAAATATTGTGTATTAAAATAATCATTTTGTATTTCTATAAGGTATATAATTCTCGGAATGGTACGATCGTTCGCTCGTGTTTAGGTAAGTGGATCTAATATAATAAATAATATATTCCGAGAATTAAAAAAAAAATATTAATATAATCTGAATATTACTAACTTATAAAAAATACAAACATATAAAAATCTGACCAGCTGAGATATTCACTAACTAATCGATCAACGCAGAGCCTATACCGGTTCTAGAAACATGAAATTTTGCACGAACGTTCCTTAAATGTCGTAAGTGTGCACTAAGAAAGAATTTATGAAAATCTATCCCTATAAGGGGTTAAAAAGAGGGTTCAAAGTTTGTAAGGTATCAAATTTCTAAGTATACGCGGGCAAAGCGGTGTGAAAGTGCTGATAATCCATTACGTATTTATCATTATTCAATTTTTTTTTATTGTGAACTAAATAAGTACAGAAAAAAGATTCTTAATCTTATGTTTAGAATATTGAAGTGTGTTCCATATTTTGAAATATTCTATAACTTATATACTTGAAAAAAGTATTTAAGAGATTAGATAAAACTTTTTATCATACCAATTTGCATTATTCATTATATCTTTTATCAAAATAGTCAAGAAAAGGTTAATATTAACTTCTTCAAACAGATTTATTAAAAATACGTTCGACATCTTTAGACGCCATTTTCTCAAAATGAATTCCGTGTGGGTTGACACAGTATTGCTTATCAGCGTCTATATATAAATCAATACCTACGATTGTACTCGAATCGGTAGTTCCATGAATAATCTAATCCATTGGAATAGTTAGACGTGAACATGGACTTATTGAATAAATTATTCATCAAATGTATATAATGTAATTCTCGATTTAATATTCGACAAGCGATTGTAAATTCGTTTGCCCGCTTTCATGCAGCCGATCATCATGAAGTTTTTTCGAACACGTTGTCAGAGGTACCAAAAAATATAGTTACTATCTTTTAACCAGCAAAAAATAATGTTCTTGTGGGACAGAGAAGTACGAGTAATTTCAATACAAATTCAGCATTTGCTCCGCTTTCAGCACATTTCATTTATTAAGGGCTTTTTTTCTTAAAACCTTGGAATTTTCAAACAGTTCTGTACTCGTGTCATAATAATTAGCATATTACACTTAACCCTAACCCCGAAGGCTTAAGTGCAATCTATAGCAACTAAAACTCCTGTGATGTTCTTTTTCAACGTTAATGCGGAAGATTTGCAAGAACATTGTCGTAGCGCTATTCGATGGAGCTCGTAATACAATTCCAACCCACCTTCCCACCCCCCAAAATCTTACTAGTCCTTATGCCAGTGTGAGTCGATTTCGGCTGGCGTTCTTCTTTATTATGTTAAATGATCATAGAAGATATACTGTTTACATTTTAAACTTTACTTTTGAGAAAACGAAAATCAACGTTGCTGTTTTTTCTTATTCAAATTAGTTGTAGTATCAGAAGAGTCACAAAAAAGGAAAATAAATGAAAGGGAAAGGAATAGGGGACGGATTAGGCTTCCGACTCTCTCACTCACCGTACGAAACACAGCTAATGTGTAGTAAAATTAACAAAATTTGCACCATTTGCTATAGCATTTTCAAAAGAATCAGTCATCGCAAAATGCTGGTGACAAATTTTAAAGTTAGAACAATGTCAAAGTCATTACTTTCAAGTTACATCAAGTCCACTTTGGAACAGACAGCCACTAGGTATAATATTCACTGCTCGCAGAAACTTAGTTGCAAACTTAGCGTGAAGACTACATTATCTTTATATAAAATATCTCCTTATATATCATTTTAATAACTAAGTTATATTTTATACCTTACTAATATTATAAACAAATAATATAATTTGTAAGTTTCTTTGTTTCTATTTTACGCAAAACCTACCGAATGGATTTTAATGCAACTAGACAATATTATAGATTATACATTAGAATAACACATAATTGTTAAATAAATAATGTTGATTGTCTATTATATAACGAAAAGTGTCAAGTATGTAGGAACAAAATGTTACCAATTGCGAGCTATTTAGAGCTACACGTACATAAATATATGTGTGTAATGTAAATGTTTGTCTTGAAATGTTTATCTAAAAGTCTATGCAAGACAGTATGTATCTTCTATGTATAAGTTGTTATAAACTTTCAGATTTGTGATTATAGAAAGATTTGCAATCTCCTAACAGAAACCATGCGGATATCGTTACCTCCCTTGTGAACATGGTCGGATTATCCATCGGGATGGATAATCCGGCTCGTCTGTTGCTGCGTAATGGAAATGTAGGCCCAGGGGCCCTGCAAGGGCCTAGGAGCTCCATGGAGGAAGAAAATTTTAAAATGTTTCATCGAGTTAAAATTTAATTAAAATTTGTATCCCCAATGAAAATAATACTGTCTTGTATATGTATTTAACCGTGACGCACATTTAAATGTAATATCTGAATAACCAAGCTTTGCTCGCTATTTTTGTTTTCGAAAATCGTGTTTTTTTTTTTACCCAACTGCGCGATGCAAAGAAGGGTAACGTGTTTATCAACCTATGTATGAATGTATGTATGTAAGTTTGTACTTTTGTGGTACTATTTAGACCAAACGCATTGGTCGATTTTATTAAATGATACGTTCTTTGATTCGTCAAGACAGTGTAAATGTGCTAGAATACATAAAATTTTGGAAAAATCAAAATAGGCGATTTTGGACATCAAAATACGAAAAGATAAAGCAATAAAAATCGACGAACCTGATATGGTTATCATTAAATAGGTGTTTAAAAATCATTTATAGGTTTCACATACCGTTTTTCAATCAGAATTATCGTTTAGGATCTATGTATATTGATTTTAAGTTCGTCTTTGGGTTCGTAACGATTCTCAATGTCTTTTTAACGCAGTCCGGTTCTTGACTTTTGAAATTAATTAATTGTTGACATTTATATTTACTACTGAACAAAAAAAATAGCAGGTTATTTTGTTTAGTAGTAAATATATGAAAACACGGATAAAACAACTTTTCACGAAAATCGTTAATCGTTCCGGTGTACAGATTATACATATATACAGGAGTTGCTCGTTTTAACGTATTATATATAACAAAATAAATTATACAAAATCATTACCTCCCACGATCTCAATATTTTAATTAGAACGGAAACGTATTATTCCCAAGGTTGTATTGTCCTTTTGTAATTTTATCAATAATTTGGATACCATCAAAGGTTAAAATTGTTTGAACTTATCAATTGTCTTTTTATTTTACTTTTTTCATTGTTATCTATAGCCTTTTGTTAAATTATTTAATGAATATAATAATTAGTTCGAGCGATTGTTTTTTTAGTTATAATTAATTAAAAGTATGTTGCTGTAATTTTTAGATCTATTATTATGAAATAACTAGCTATTTCTTGTGGCTTCGTTTGCGTTAATGTTGACACGCGCGCCACCTACTGGAAGAAAAATGTATAAAGCCTTAAACCTTTCTTACTGTAAACTTTCTTTAAGTCCCCAAAACATAGATAGTTATAACACATAGCGGTTAGAATCAAAATAAAAATATATTTTATTCAAGTAAGATCCCAAGAACACTTTTGAATCGTCAATACAAAAAAAAAATTACATTAATAAGGAGCTGGAAGAATCGCCAAGAACCTCGATAGTTACTCTTTTAAAATTAGGTTACTAATTTTTTTTATGAATTACAAATTGATTTAAGACTTATATGAAATTTAACGTATATTAAATTTATCGTCAATGTAATCTTGTATAGAATAATATGGTTTAGCTTTTAGATACTTTTTAACATATGATTTAAATCTATTCAACGAAGACTGAAAACATTTATGGCGGATGTTATTATAAAAACGAATACCCTGTCCCAGAAAAGAAGCAATCGTTTTAGAATATTTCATATGTATCTGACATAGAGGTTATCTGTAGTCTACGTACTAGAGCTGGCTTGACCGGGTACTTCACTTGCACAGAAGATCAACGTGAAATAGCTAATATAGCTTTGTACGGTCAATGAGTGAGTGAGAAAGACTATCCTCCTATTCTTTTCCTTACCTCCTCCACCGCCCGTCAGTAGGTATCAAAAAAAGGGTACCATTGAATACCAGCATTATAAATTGCTGAATGGTATACCTATTTGGGACACGTATTTCGGACATTTGCTTTTGTATTGTTACTTTTTTTTTATTGTTAATTTTTATTTCTTTTTTTTTTGTGTAAATTATAAGTTATTAGTACTTAAGTTATTTTTTATTATTATTATTCTCTATTATTTATTTTTTTCCTTATTAATTACATTTTTAAATATATTTACAAATAAAATATAAAAACATTTAAAAATATAAAAAATAGAAATCCACTGGCAGCAGAGTAAGTCCCAGGCCACCAGCAGCTAGGGCTCCAGGCTGAGAAACCTCCTCACGATGCGTGCTGTTTCCAACAATACTGCCTTCTGTATCCGACCCTTGATCCAACTGCTTAGTGAGAGTTTCTTAAGGTGTTGATCGAAACTCTTCGCTAAGAGGCCATTGACCGATACGACAACAGGAACAATTATTGTTGAGTTCAGACTCCACATGGCGGTCATCTCGTGGGCAAGGTCTAAATATTTACTTAATTTTTCTTTTTCGGCCTTCACGAGATTATCATCATGTGGAATGGTGACATCAACAATAATTGCTTGGCACGCTGACCGGTCTACTATCACTATATCAGGTTTATTGGCTGTTATGTACCTGTCAGTGATAATTGATCGATCCCAGTAGAGCAGTGCATTACCATTTTCGAGAACCGCTGTAGGATTATACCTATAGTAAGGCACCTCGACATCCAAGAGACCGTATCGAAGAGCAAGTTGTTGATGAATTATCCTGGCTACTTGGTTATGTCTGTGCAAATACTCACCGTTAGCAAGATGACAACAACCGGAAATAATATGCCTAAGCGATTCACCAGGACGGTGACATGCACGGCACACATCTGGAGTTCTGTCTTTCATAATGTATTTCCGGTAGTTATTCGTCTTGATAACTTCGTCCATAATTGCACAGACAAAACCTTCAGTCTCCCCAAAGAGGTCCCCATATTGTAGCCAAGATATTGAGCTGGACAGATCTACATCTGAACTCATTAGGGCTCTGTAGAATCGTCCGTGTAGTTCCTTGCTCTTCCATACAGTCACGCGATCAAGTGTGTCTAATACTACAGGTTTACGCCAGTTCTCTTTGCCTAAGGATAACGGGGTAAAACCCTTGTCAATTGCCACAACATCCTTGTGCATACCCTCGTTAATACTGAGAAAGTACTCTCTGAGATTATACACCTCACGATTATGGAGACTCTTAGCATTTAAAAAGCCACGGCCACCACATTTTCGTGGAATGTATAATCTCATCACAGATGAACGAGGATGGTGCATTCGGTATGTTGTTAACAGTTTGCGAACTTGGCGATCAAGGTGGTCTAGATCAGTTTGAGTCCATCTCAGAATGCCGAAGGTGTAGGTAAGTAAGGGCATAACCCAACCGTTAAAGGCACGCACTTTGTTTCCGCCAGATAAAAAGCTATTAAGGACTTTTTTCAGGCGACCAAAGAAACGTTCCTTCACCAGTTGTTTTATGGACCCGTCGTCGGTACCTAATGCCTCCGCCATTCCAAGATACTTGTAGGTTTCACCCTCGTTGAGGGATCGAAGGGATAAAGTAGTTGTTAATTGTACATCCGTAGACGTAACAACTTTACCTCTTTCTACATGGAGGACAGCGCATTTGTCCACACCAAATTCCATACCAATGCAACTACTAAAAGATTCTGTGATCTTCAGTAGTTCCACTAGTTCTGGTTGTTTTGATGCAAACAGCTTAAGATCATCCATGTAGAGAAGATGAGATATTTTTTCGCTCCCTCTACGAAGGCGATAGCCCAACCCTGAATCCTCTAGTAAAGAGCTAAGAGGGTTAAGGGCAAGGCAAAACCACAAAGGGCTCAAACTGTCACCCTGAAAGATACCCCTCATTATCCTTATCGGCTCGGTCGACCCGAAAGTCTCATTACTCTCTGGATGACGAAGAAATGTAACCCATTGCCCCATACATGACCTAAGAAAAGAGCATAGAGTTGTATCTATTTTATACAACTCCATGATCCTTATAAGCCACGTATGTGGTATTGAATCATAAGCCTTTTTATAGTCAATCCAGGCAGTTACAAGGTTTTTTCGATTTCGACGTACCTGTCGGCATATGGTCATGTCTATGAGGAGAAGTTCTTTTGTACCGCGACTTCCACCCCTACATCCATTCTGAGCCGGAGCCAAAATATTGTTACTGATAATATGTTTGGTGATTTTTGAGGCTAGAATCGATGTAAGGAGCTTATAGATGGTTGGTAAGCATGTTATCGGGCGGTAGTTTTTAGGGTCTGCGGTACAACCGGATTTGTATAACAGGATTGTGACGCCAGTTGTCATAAATGTGGGTAACGAACCTGAAATGAGGGCATTTTGGAACCGTGATGCCAGGATAGAGTGTGAACTGCGGAACCATTTCAACCAAAAATTCTGCAATCCATCCGGGCCAGGACATTTCCAATTAGACGTCGAACGGATAGCAGAACTAACGTCATCCGGCTTAATTGTGATAGAATCCATTGGTTTAAATGATTCACAAAGTCTCCTGACAACGCGCATCCAGTCACCCTCAGTGTGCTCAATGGGTGTCGACCAAATATCGCGCCAAAAATTGGTTAGTACACCCGGGGTCGGTAACACGCTATTAACCACACTATCACCACGTGGTTCCCAATTCCTGTACACTTTCCGTTGGTCACTCTGGAACATGCTATTCTGACGATACCGATTTATGCGTTTTTTATACCGTTTAATGCGCTTTGCCCATGCATAAATTTTCTGTTTCAGAAAGTCAATGCGATCTGTGACAAAGGTCACATATTCAGTGGTTTTTATATTTGTACCAGCAAACGCCTGGTGCACAAATCGCATGACTCTCGGGCGGTTATTGCCCGCTCTGAAACAGATTAGCTTGCCTATAAGTGTTCTAGTTAAAGAGATACGCCTTTCGATCCTAGCCTGCCAAGCCGGCGCGGTGTTAGTTGTTGTAACGGTTCCATTTGGAAATTTAACTGAAGCTATATTACACACCGCTACGGCTCCGCAGTATAGTATCGAATGCGTATCGTAGAGATCTAAAGTTCTATCTAAGTATTGTTGAAGCATTTTATCCAGAACACTTACTAGCGCCAAATTACGTCTATGCATAGGTAAACGTGGTAATTGAGGTCTTAAGTTAAACGGTACGTGTTTGTATTTCAAAATAGCATCTTCAAGAGCTCTCCTCATATGCTCATTATCCTGGTTACTTACCGTCACATCAACACTGCTAGGAGATTTTACAATCAAATCCTGAACAGTTATCTCACACGTGTCCTTTTGAGATTGTTGAACACAATGAGAACCACTAGCAATGTTAATTTGTTGTAAGTTTGAGCGTAGCCTTTCCAGTATTGACTCATCCAGTAGGTGACATCGTTGGATGGCCCGTACCTGGTCCGAAAGTCGTTGGGCGGTAACGGTCACTGTTGGTTCAAGCGCCTGAAACATAGACAACATCGTTGAACGATACGCAGTAAGATTGATTCCTCCACCTGTTGCCCCGTAGTAAGCTCGCATGACACTTTCATTCAATTTTTGAGACCATCTCATGCGGCGCACTGCACCACCGGCGGCGGGAGCTCTTGCGGGAGCGTGCTTCCCCTGTAACTCCAAGCCATCCTGTGGTGGGTTCACGGCTCGTCGGCGTTTAGGTCTTTTCGCTGGCGAGTCGGTCTCGTACTTCTCCGACTCCGTAGATGATAGCGGAGTCCGATAGTCGTCATCTGATAAAGACGACTGTGTTTCGGAGCTAGACGAATTTACCTTGGATGTTGATTGTGCGGATCGTCCTCTGGCATTTTTCATTATATTTATAGTGGTATATTTGTCATTTTTACGATCTTTCAGCTTATAATTTTATGTAAACATATTTTTTAAATATTAAAATATTTTGACAAATTGAAAAAAACGCCATGCTGTTTGACGGTTGCCAGGTTATTATTATTATTATTTTTTACTTTTTATTTTGTACCTAATTGTCATCTTGTCCCAAATAAAAGTGTTCTTTCTTTCTTTCTCCTATTCCCTATTAAGCTGCTCGTACCTTATTCCCTTTTAAGCAACGCATTTGTAGCGTCTCCGGTACTGCAAATATCTTAACATACTTTAACTAAACTTAACATCAGGTATTGTACTTCTCGGTTTCCAGCTTTCTTTATATAACAATTTTTTTTAAATATACAAATTGCTAAGTATTAAATTATCCAGGGAAACTGTTAAGTAAACATAAAAACCTATTCCGAGTCCCGGCTAAGTTTCCCGGCGAAATAACGAGTAAATATTAACCTAGATTTTACACCAGCGCGTTCCAATTTGCATTTGATTTCTTTGAAATTTATATCATTCGAATATAAAAAAAAAATTACTAAGATATTTTCATAGAAATTAGAATGTTTGAATCGTTCGGTCGAAATGTAATTTCATAAAGAAATTCTGTTATAGAATTTGTTAAGAGTTTCAGACGTTTTTTTTTATTTAGTCGTTGTACTAGCTGTCCCTTGCGGTTTTAGTCGCGTTTATGGTTACTGCTTTTCTTATGAGTTATAGCGTGATGTTATATAGCCTATAGCCCTCCTCAATAAATAAACTATCTAACACAAAAATATTTTTTTAAATCGAACCAGTAGTTCCTGAGATTAACGCGTTCAAACAAACAAACAAACAAACTCTTCAGCTTTATATTATTATAGATGTAAATCTTACCAAATTAATTGTACTTCTTTTACCCACGGGGATCGAACCCGACTGTAAACGCTTCAGTCAGTTGCGGCGCCAACGTGACTGTCAAAACACTAAAATTTTGTCGTATTATTGTTTACATTTGCGAAAAGATTATAAGTTAGTAAAATTCACTTCCAGTGTGTAAGTAGGTGGCCTGTGTGTATATTGTGTATATTTCATATGGGTATCGCACCAACTACTAAAAAATTAAGATTTCAAAAATTTCGTTTCACGAATGTCATTGTAATTCCAGTTATTTCGATTTAAAAATCGAACTACTGGACAGATTTTAATGAAAATGCAATCCAAATTTAAAGTAGGTCCTTTCAAATAAATGTTTCATAATCGGTAGGAAAAGAGAATCAGGTACAGACATATAATAAAAAGTATGGTTTAAGAACCTTCTCCTTTAAAAAAAAAAGATTTTTACTACTATAAAGTAAGTATCCGCAACACAGCTCACATAAGTCTATCTATATGGATGGCTGACTAGAATGTCACTGAAAATTTTATTCATTGAAACGTCGCCACAGTGAATGACGGAGATTTGACTAGCTCCCGCCTTAATTGGTTCTGACTGGCAAAGTGGGGCTGAATTTTGTTGATTTTTTTTTATTTAACTTTTTGGAATTTTTGAAGAATCAAATGCTAAAGGAAATATTATGTGTGTTATCTATACCTATGTACATATATAATCACTTGTAATGACTAGCTGACTGAATTATCAACAAAAGCTCAGAGCCTAAACCGCTGGGGCTACAAAATTGATATTTTGGTAATGGGTTTTTAGTTTGTAAGCATCCACTAAGAAAGAGTTTTTCTATCCCGAAGAGGATAAAAAAGAATAAAAATGTTTGTATGGAAAATCTCGTATTTGTTATAATGTTTGTATGCAAAATCTTGTGTTTAGTTTCATATTTCATAAAATATAATTGTAATTTAGACTGTTAATTACGTTGAACCAATTATTTTTAGCTACATACTTATGTACCTATGTTTGTACCTACAAAAAGGGCGAAAAGTCACTCATTCTCTCGAAATCTCGAAAACTAATTGATCTCATAAAAGTTAAACTTTGGCAGGTGTGATTTTTAAAAATTCATCTCATTCAAAACTTGGCGCAAGCGAAGCTGGTGGCAAGAACTAGTGCTTAATAAGAAAATAATTTTACTAAAACATCAGACAAATTGTTTAATGTTTTTAATTAGATAAATTATGCAACTATCATTACTAAATTTTCGTGTATTAAAAAGTCTGAAATAAATCTTATACGACGAGACGATCTTGTGACGACGAAGAAAAATTTCGCGCGAAAATGTATATTTTCGACTGTCGGACGAAATTCTGAGACGTGCATTTTAGGAAATCCGCATTGGAGTAACGTTGTACATTAAGACCATGTATTTTTCCTTAATATAAGATCTTGCATAGAATTGGGACATTCGCAGACTATTAATTTAATTGAGACAATAATTCTTTGCAGATGATAGATTACCTATATTTGGACGCTGATAAGCAATAATGTGTCAACCCACAAAAAGTCAAATGCGGAGATATTGATATATTTTGATACTGCATCACCTATTTCACATTATTAAAAAAAATCAAGTCATATAAACTAAATAAGTACGGAAAAATGTCTCTTAATTGATTGTTTCGATTTCCAAGTTTGTTCCATATTTTGCAATTTATACACTCATCTTAAATATTTGAAAAGCTTTTTATTAAATAATATATTAAATATTTCAATCTGCTTTTAATTCATTATACCTTTTATCAAAAATGAAAAGAAAAGATGGATATATACTTCTTCAAACATGTTTGTTAAGAATAGGTTTGACATCTTTGGACGCCATTTTCGCAAAATGAAATCCGTTGACACAGTATTGCTTATCAGCGTCCATTTATGGTAGTCCGATAATGTTAAACAAACCTTGAACTAAAACCCGCTAAATATTTCATGTAGATACACCCAAAGTAACACTATTTTTTAATAGGTCTGACATTCTATATTATACTATATATGTATGTATATTCATACAAGATTCTTGTAATATCTAAATTCCTTAAAGAAATCGAATTACCTTAGAATATAAAAACAAAAGTCATTCTGAAACCTCAAACAAAACTCCTTTTATTAGGCTGTCGTGGCAAATTTGACATTATCCTCTTTGCTTGGACGAGAGACTGCATCATTGGAAATTTTATTCATTGAACCGTCGAGGCTCAGAATGACAGATTTATTTAGCGACCGTCTTAATTGCTCCAGGGAGTCTAACCCACTTTTTATTATAGATGAAAAATCATAAATGATCAGCATTTTCTTTTGTTTAGTTTGAAAGAGATATTACGGAGCAGTTTCAAAATGAAATTGCTCCAGGAATGGAATACTGCTTTAATGAAACCGCAATGGTACTTGGTATCATTAGTGGCGATATTTCTGGCGTAGTAGTAACGAAAGCCTTTAATGCGGTTACGGATATGATTACCGCTTTAAGATTCTTGTATTTGTACCAGTATTTGTTTCTATATCTTAATGTTTATCTCAAGGTTTCTTCAGATCACGTTTAAGAAATAACGTCGGGTCTTCTCACTGGCTGTTCCACAAAGTCTTAAGCCGAAAGTTTTCGATCCTATCTGTTATGATATACGGAGCCAGGATGTGGACACTTACGGTGCGGCTAGTTAACAATTATAGTCTTTCAGTGAAAGGTAGGACTCGTAGTCCCTTTGAAGGTCCGAAGATGAAAGTAATCCAATAGAGAACCAAAGTTGTCGACATAGCACACCAGATTAGCATGGTGAAATAGCAAGTTGCCGGCCATATAACCGATAACTGCAGGGTAGACAAGTTCTTGATTGGATACCGCGACTTGACAAACATAGTCTAGGACGCCCTTAGGCTATAGCGTAAACGATAATTTAAGCAGAGTGGCCGGCAAGTGTTGGTGGAGAACGGACTCAGTGGAGACAAAAACTGGTAATGGTCTTTTATTGTGCTTTAAAAACCACGTAAGAGTGCCAAGTAGTAACACAAGCGCTCTGAACGTTTCTCTTAACAGAAAAATTATTCTGAATGATTACTAGCAATGGTTTAAGGCCTGCATCTTAACTGATTCAAAGATGAATATAGCCTAACATCAGTATTCAAATGCTTATGTATTTATAATTCATGGCAGTTCTGATAGTCCTGACGATGAAGAGATACATCGTGAATGTGTTATTAATTAATCAGGAGTTAAAGAAGGAATTAGTAGAGGAAGTTGTCTTTAATCCACCAATAAGTAGCTAAACATCGTGGAGGATTGAGCTTCGTATCTTTCGCTTCTACAGGAGAAGACTTTGCCCAGCAGTGGGCACTCTTTAGATATTTAAATTTCTTACTGCGCATTTCTTCATCTTAAAATTTGCGACTTACTTCTAAGGACACATACTTGATTCAAAAACTGATCATTACGTGCAGTCCATACTAATATTACAATGTCAAAAAAGAAAACTTTTGAGAAAAACAAACCGACTTTGAAACCGAAACAAGTAAACTAAAAAGTAAAAAATAAATATTTTTAGCACATTTTGAAGTCAGTGAATAAACATAAAAAAATACATACAGCCGAACATAGAACCTCTTCCTTTTTCGAAGTCGGTTAAAAATAGCTCTGTCTTCTTTTTCTGTTGCTTGTAATACTTAAAACGCTGAACCAATTTTGATGAATTTCGGTGTAGAGATAGATTGGTCTTTGAAAATGATCAAAGGTTAATTAATATATAATCTCATCAAAATCATTATTTTTACGCAGACAAAGTAACGGACTAACTAATTGTAGATACTTTTTGTCATAATTCTTCATTATTCTAGTACTTGATCCACAGTCTTATAAAAATTAAGTCATAAATCATTTCGAAAATTTCTCTTAAGCCCAGAAATACAGTACAAAGTTTACTTAATATATTTCAAACGATGACACAGCCTTATATTTCAAAGTCAATCTAAAACTCGCAAAGTCCATTTCTCATTTATGAAAAATTTCACGCGAACTTTACGAAAACCTTCGAGTAATTTTAAACTCTCGGAGAGTACAAGTGCTTTTATGGAGTATCGATAATGTTGAAAAAAGGAAATCTTATCGTGCCCAGGTAACAAATGAGCCCGCTCCAACGTTGATACGTGTATAGTGATGTGCCTAATGTATCGATATGTTTTTATTTTATTTTCCGTAATGTTTTCGTAAAAAAGTTTACGATAATAATTTTGTCGTGTTAAAGTAATGAGTACTTCATAATGTTAATTTGGGTATTGTTAGTAATGAACCTAAAATATTATTGGCATAATTATATTTTTATTTTATATATTTTTTTTTATTTTATTCATTTACTATATAAGAAATACACAACAGTATTTTACCGTAGAAAATCATAAATAAAACACACATATTGTAATTGTTGTAACCTAGTTTTACATTAAAAAGATCTAAAACTTAACAAAATTTTAAATACAATCCCTTAGTCTTGCTTTATAAAAGAGAGTTTAATTTTTTTTTTCTAATTTTACACAAGAATAATAAATACATATTAATATAAACAACTAGTAAATATTTTCCTAACCACATTCATATATTTTAGACAAAACAAATCAATATCATCGTTCAATATGATTGATATCGAATAAACATTACAAACTGAATATCGATTTGTCGGCTGTTATTTGATATTGACCTAGTAGACCAGCTTAGAAATTGTTATGCTTTGGCGTATCTCCAATAGGATAAAAATGAATAAATTTCCATTTATAATCCTCCGCGGCCTTCCGAGGGGAATATGCTTCCTTTTATTTTGCGTAATTTATCGCCGTTGAAGAGATTGTCGTCAGATTTTTTTTCTTGCCTTTATTATGGAGATAATTGATTACATTTTTAGTCGAGACGAGATTAACGAAGCGTTTTTTAAAAGTAATTTGCACGACGTGTTTTATAAAAATAAATGTAATAGTGATTTATATGAATCTGTTTTGTAGTAAATTAAAACTGGTGACGTTTCGTCTAGTACAGAGATTCCCAAACTATTATACCCTCACCGAACGTTAAATTAAAACACCACAAAGAAATCGAAATAAAAAAATAAACAAAAGACGAAAATATAAATGAACGTTATTTTTATTCAGATGACAAACAGGTAAACAAATAAGAGTAAAAATTTGTTAAAGGTCCATTTAGTGAGAGCACTGTGGCTGTACCTGATTAACCAATCGGTGAATCCATGTGGCACCTTAATTTTTAAAACAGGTTTAATCTCTCTCTCTCTCTCTCTCTCTCTCTCTCTCTCTCTCTCTGTCCTAATTATGATATAGTTATTAGCATAACATTTGACGTTTTGAAATATTGTTGCTGGATTAATTAGTTTTTTGGTTATTACGTTTTCTAAATAAGCAAAGTATTTAATGCAAAGAAATTTTCTAATACATTTGACTAGGAACTAATGTCATGTATTTTTCATGTCAGTTTAGTTTCAGTAAAAATACCTTTTTACAACTGAATCTGTCGCGGCCCTACTTAGATCAACCAACACCCTCCAAAGGGGCGCGCTTTACTGGTTGAGAATCCATGGTCAAATATTTAAGAATCAATATTTGATTGTTGGTTCGTATTTTATGTGCTTCCTCGCTGTTCATTCGACATACTTTGCCCACATATTGTTCTTAAGAGAAGGTTATAGTAGTAATAGTAGTAGTTAACTTTTTGTAGTGCACGTGTTGTAAGAGCCAGAGAGGAAAGTAAGTCTTAGACGGTCTTACAACATAAAAAAAATTTAATCGAGCATAGCTACGAAAGAAAGTTAGTATTTACTAATAATATTAGAGACTATCTGGTGCCCGCGACTTCGTGTGCGAAAAATTTGAATAAATTAAATTTCTAAAATAAAAGAAGCGTAAGTTATTTCTTATAACATTCTATCTGCGAGTTAAAATCCTGTCAGAATCGCTTCAGAGATTAGCCGGAACAAACAGACAAACAGAGAAAATTTTTTAAAATGTATTTTTTGAGGTAAGTATCGTCTGTACTTTTATATGCATTTAGTGACCTTAACATTTAATTTTATTTAATTTAGCTCATAATTTGAAAATACAATTCAATTTTATTGACGTTGAAAAGTGTTTTTAATTTTAACACCGATGATTGTTAGTTCAATTTCAACTTGGAGGCAGCTACAGATTTTTATACAAACAATTGTTTCTTAGGATATTTGTCTTTTTATATATTTCAAACGTATCTCAAGTAGTGATATTAAACTATACTAATTTTCATTTTTAAAAAACTATTTCATTTTTTAAAGGATATACTGTTCCATAGGCATCGAATTTTCAATATAATAAATAATTGGAATAAGTATGTCATACAAATAAAGTGTTGTAGGTTTTATTAAAAGTTGTATGAATGCTGCTAATAAAAAAAATAAAAATAAAAAAAATATTTATCGATATCCATAAAAAGTATCGATACAGTCACATCACTACGGCACGAACCTCACCTGTCACGCGTGTTCGTATCGTTTAACAGCTTCTTTGTTTCACCGCGAAAAGGATTAATCTTGAAGATGGTGATAATAAGATATATTTCAACGTACTCGTAATGCGAGTTCAGATAAAAACATGAAAGCGTATGTTTGACAAAGATTTATTAACTGTTTAACTTTTTTTAGGTATGTTTATGTATTTAGAAGGTGAATAGAGTTTACTTTTAATGCCTGTCAAGGCTTCGTTGAGCCAAGATGGCCTAGTGCTAAGAACACGTAGATCTCACCGCTGAGTTTTAAATGTTTCAAGTAATAAATTTGTGTAAATTCATCTCGAGCTCGGCGGTGAAGAAAAACATCGTGAGGAAATCTACATATGCCGGGAGAAGTGGTAAAACATGTATATCCGTCCACTCGCAGTGAAGCAGCGTGGTGGATTAAGCTTTAAACTTGCTCGTTAATAGGAGAGGAGGCTCTTACCCAGCAGTTGTACATTTACAAGCTGTTCCTTTAATTTAAACTTCGTACGTGTGTATGTACTAATTAAGTCTTTTACTTTATCATATACCTTTTCAAACATTATCTTTCATATAAATCTAGATTGATTTTTGAGTCCTGTATGAATGCTAAAATATTCTGTATATGTCTTACTATTGGATGGATAAGATTTGAAAAATATAATTGCACTTTGATCTGTATTACAATAACAATTTTACTAACGCCATCTATTATCCCTTATTCACTTTTTAGGTGGCAATGCATTTGTGGCTTCTCTGTGTTACAAATTTCCGTAAACGGCGGTAAATTCTTAACATTATGACGTGTCCCGCCTGCTAGTAAACTAGTAGTTTTTAATAAAAAAAAAACAATAAATCCAATGTTACTAATGGCTTTTAGTGGGATTATAAATTTATAATTATAACAATACATAATCATCAAGAGCCCAGTTCGCAACAAAGATTAGTTAAATCACGCCAACCTCGTTCGCGCTTCATTAACTTAACTCGTATGAACAAACAACGAACAGATGGAAAAGTTCTAAATTAACTTTTTGAGTGCGTAAGGAGTTACGCTGTTATCGAAATTATCGGGTCTGTTTATGTTAAAAGGTTGTGGGCGAGACGGGGTTTTGAGTTTATTCCAAACCGCTAGAGTTATAATATTTTAACTATTTATTTATGTTAAATATGTAAAACGTTTTAAAGAAACCAGCCAACTTAAATTGAAAATGCGGATGGAAGCGAAAACATCAAACTGTGAAAAAAACAATGGAAATTTTTCATCGTATTAAAACACAAATTTGTAATTTCAAATTAACTGCTTATAACTAAATGCATATGAAAGTATAGCCTATCTGTTTGTTTGTTTGTTCCAACAAATCTCTGAAACGGCTGGACCGATTTTGACGGCACTTTCACATTCAGATAATGTTATAAGGAGTAACTTAAGCTACTTTTATTTAAAAAAAAATTAATAAATAAAAAAAAAATGAAAAATAAATAACGCGAAAACGAAATTGAAACCAATGGTATAGTGAATGTTTACAAATTATAATAATTACTATACAAAACATGTCCGTGCGGAATAGTGGCAACAACGTTTGTAGCGTTTCTTCTTTAAACCGCAATTCCGATTTTGTAGGCAGAATATGCGTCAGCCCTTGTTTGCCTGCATGGGAATAAAAAAAGTTAAGCCCATATTCATCGTAACCTACCATTTAAGGAATTCATTACTATTTCCTTGACGTTGAGCTCTGAAATAAAAGGTTAAAGTGAAGTCAATAAAAGACATACATTATCACTGAGATTATTAAACTAATAGCTTCCGCCCGCGACTTCGTCCGCGTGGAATAGTTACTTTGGGCTAACGCTGACTTTAACTTGCGACTTAGTTTATGTGTATAGGTGAGTAAGTACTTTACACGTGCGCGCAGTACTCGATCATTATTTTCTGAGATGTTATTTTAAAATTACAATATTTCCTAAGGTACTCATTTAAATCGAATGATGTAGAGGATAAAAAAACCTTTGCAAATAATGCATTATTTCAGAAAAAATTTGGTTAGCATATAAAAGGTTATAGTGAGCTAACCGTAAAAGATAGACATATGCAGTCGCGGACTTTTTTTAGAACTTTTAAAGGGGAACAATCCTGTCATACATGATTTTTGCAAAAGTCTAACCGTTTACGCAGCGCACGCAGCGTAAACTCTCTCAACAGGAAAATATTCCCCGATTTTGAAACATTCTTCATTGGTGCTCCGCTCCTTTTCGTCTTAGCGTGATAATATACAACCTATAGCCTTCCTCGATAAATGGGCTATCTAACACTGGAAGAATTTTTCAAATCGGACCAGTAGTTCCTGAGATTAGCGCGTCAAACAATCAAAACAATCAAACAAACAAACAACATACATATATATTACACACACACACACACACAACCAAATCAACACATCAAAAGTCAAGGGACAAATCCGAAAGTGATATACTTTTTTATTTTTTTTAAATTTAGATTTTCCAATTAAAATAATTAAAGTTAGTATTTCTTTCAAGTGCTTGAAATTGCAAATTTTACTTTTGAAATCGGTTCCGTTTTTAAAAACACTTTTTAATTTTATTCTGCTTTGACTTAGTAAGTGAATTTTGAAGTAAATCAAGCGTTGAATCCTATTTTTTCTGGTATACTCCCTGCAAGATATTTAGAATTCTCTATATGAATTCTGAATGAATAACATATAGATGGATCTGAGACCGACAACCAAACAACTTCAAGGTCACTCAATCCGTTAATGACCTGAGTTATAATAGCGAACTTTGTAGCACTAAAATATTAATATGTAGTACTTTATTATTCGAATTTAAATAAAAAAATATTTCGACTCGTAACATATATGCATTCATATAAACATGGTGAATACAGTTTCCGAAAAATGTCTCTCTTAAGAAAAAGGGGAAAAGGAGTAATGAATGTTAATGTAGCGCTTTTATCTTACGCCTTGTCACGTGACGAATCACTCTATTTTTAGATTTACAGTAAAAAAAGTAAAGTAACAGCCTGTAAATATGCCACGGCTGAGCAAAGGTCTCCTCTCCTATTAAGGAGAAGATTCAGTGCTTAATCCACCACTCTCCACTGCTTGTTGGCGGATTTTTTGCATTTACATCGAAACATCTGCGACTGACAATATCGTCAATATAGTAATAATATTTAATGCAGAACAAAACAGAGAACTCGATTTATTTTATTGTTCAAAAATTCCCAGCATCTTGGAGAGCTCTGATTTTTATGAATAAAGTTCTGTGGATGTTTTGAGATATTCTATGCATATTTCTATAACGCAATGAATTTATTCTATGGGATGGGAACTTTAAAACTTGATATTGGTTGATGAGGAATATACGGCGGAAACATTTATTACATATGGATGCTGATAAGCAATAATGAGTCAACCCACAAAAAGTCATATTGATAGGAGATATGGATGTATTTTGCTACTACGTCACCTATTTAACATTATTCAAAAAAAAAAATTCAAGTCATCTAAACTAAGGAAGTATGGAAAAAAGTTTCTTAACTCAATGTTTCGAATTTCAGGTGCGTTCCATATTTTGCAATTTTAATAATCTCAAATATTTTAAAAACTTATTATTAGATAACATATTAAATAAATCTATATGCGTTTGATTCAATGTACATTTTATCAAAATAGAAAAGAAAAGATGAATATATATGTACGTCTTCTAACAAATTTATTAAGAATAGGTTTGACATCTTTAATAATAATAATATAACCTGGCAACCGTCAAACAGCATGACGTTTTTTACTTTTTTGTCATTTTATTTAATAAAAATATATAATATTTTCACATAAAATAAAAGCTGAAAGATCTTAAAATGACGAATACACATATAAATAAGTAAAATGAAAAATGCCAGAGGACGATCCGCACACCAAATATCTAAGGTTATCTCGTCCAGCTCCGATTCGCAATCATCGCTGTCAGATGATGAATACAGAACTCCGCTATCTACTGCGGAGTCGGAGACACACGAGGCCGACTCGCCGGCAAGAAGATCTAAACGCCGACGAGCCGTAAACCCGCTACAGGATGGCTTGGAGCTACAGGGGCAGCGCGCTTCCACAAAAACTCCCGCCGCCGGTGGTGCAGTGCGTCGCATGCGATGGTCTCAGAAAATGAATGAGAGTGTCATGCGAGCGTACTATGGTGCGACAAGTGGAGGAATTAACCTCACTGCGTATCGTTCAACGATGTTGTCTCTGTTTCAGGCACTTGAACCAACAGTGACCGTGACCGCCCAACGGCTATCAGATCAGGTACGGGCCATCCAACGTTGTCACCTACTGGATGAATCCGTACTTGAACGGCTGCGCTCAAACTTTCAACAAATTAATACTGTTGTTACTCATAGTGTTCAACAATCCAGAAATGAAGAAAATGAGGTAATGCATCTGGATTTTAATGAAATACCTCATAACAGTGTTGATTTGTCGGTAAGTCACCAGTATAATGAGTATGTGAGGAAAGCTTTAGAGGATGCTATTTTGACATATAGATTCATGCCCTTCAATTTAAGACCACAAATACCTCGTTTGCCTATACATAGACATAATTTAACGCTTGTAAGTGTTCTGGATAATATATTACCAAAATATTTAGATAGTAGTCAAGATCTATACGACACTTATTCAATCCTGTATTGTGGAGCCGTGGCAGTGTGTAATGTTGCCTCTATTAAATTAACAAGTAACAAATATAAATTAACACCTTACACTGTCCCGGCTTGGCAAGCCAGGATTGAAAAGCGTATCTCTGCAACGAGAACTTTAATTGGCAAGCTTATAAGTTTTAAGGCGGGTAACAATCGTCCGAGAGTCATGCGATTTGTACATCAGGCGTTTGCGGAGACTAATATAAGATCCAGTGATTACATGACCTCAATCACTGATCGCATTGACTTCCTTAAACAGAAAATTTATGCATGGGCACAACGTATCAGACGATATAAAAAACGCATGAATCGATATCGTCAGAATAGCATGTTCCAGAAAGATCAACGGAGAGTATTCAGGAAATGGGAAAAATGCACTGATAGTGTGACTAGTAGTGTATTACCAACGCCAAATTTAATGTCAGATTTTTGGCGTGGTATTTGGTCGTGCCCTATTGGCCACACTGAAGGCGATTGGATGAGCGTTGTCGAGAGGAGTTGTGAATCACTACCGCAAATGGACCCAGTCATAATTAGCCCAAATGATGTAAGTTGTGCAATCCGTTCGACATCGAACTGGAAATGTCCTGGCCCGGATGGGTTGCACAATTTTTGGTTAAAGTGGTTCCGTAGTTCACACTCCATTTTGGCAACGCAATTCCAAGACGCCATTGTTTCAGGTTCATTACCGACGTTTATGACGACTGGTGCGACATTCCTGCTATACAAATCCGGATGTACCGCAGACCCAAAGAACTACCGTCCGATAACTTGTTTATCAACCATATATAAACTCCTTACATCCATTCTTGCCGCAAAAATTATAAAACATGTAACTGTTAACAATATTTTAGACCCGGCTCAGAATGGATGTAGGCCCGGTAGTCGCGGTACAAAAGAGCTTCTCCTCATAGACATGGCCATATGCCAACAGGTACGTCGAAACCGAAAAAATCTTGCTTCTGCTTGGATAGACTATAAGAAGGCTTATGATTCGGTGCCACATTCATGGCTCGTGAGAGTTATGGAGTTGTATAAGGTTGATGCAACTCTATGTTCTTTTCTCAATTCATGTATGAGGCAGTGGGTCACATTTCTTCGTCATCCAGGAACTGCTGATAATTTTGGGTCGACCGAGCCGATAAAGATTAAGCGGGGTATATTTCAAGGTGACAGTTTGAGTCCTTTGTGGTTCTGTCTGGCCCTGAATCCTCTTGGTACTTTATTGGAGGATTCAAGGTTAGGCTTTCGCCTTCGTAGAGAGAGCAAACCTATATCTCACCTGCTCTACATGGATGACCTCAAGCTATACGCATCAAAATGATCAGATCTAATACAACTATTAAAGATAACTGAATCCTTTGGTAGTTGCATAGGTATGGAGTTTGGTGTGGATAAATGCGCTATTATCCACGTAGAAAGAGGTAGGATTGTATCATCTGAGCATATCCATCTCACAAACAATTTGTTTCTCAGATCTCTCAACGTGGGCGAAACCTACAAATATCTTGGAATGTCAGAGGCGCTAGGTATTGACGGTGTAGCAATGAAACAGCTGGTGAGGGAACGTTTCTTTGGCCGACTGAAGAAAGTTATTAATAGCTTTTTATCTGGCGGAAATAAGGTGCGTGCCTTTAACAGTTGGGTCATGCCCCTGCTCGTCTACACCTTTGGCATTCTAAGATGGACTCAGACTGAACTGGATTCCCTGGACCGCCAGGTTCGTAAGCTGCTGACAGCATACCGAATGCATCATCCTCGCTCATCTGTGATGAGATTATACATTCCACGAAAACTTGGAGGTCGTGGTTTTCTTAGTGCTAAGAATCTTCACAATCGTGTGGTGTATAATCTCCGAGAGTACTTTCTTAATATGAACGGGGGTATGCACAAGGATGTTGTAGCAGTTGACAAGGGTTTTACTCCGCTGTCTTTAGGCAAAGAGAACTGGCGTAAACCCCTAGTAATGGGCACACTTGATCGTGTGGCCGTATGGAAGAGCAAAGAGCTACATGGAAGATTCTACAAAGCCCTGATGGGGCCGGATGTAGATCAGACAAGCTCTGTATCCTGGCTACAATACGGAAACCTCTTTGGGGAGACCGAAGGTTTTGTCTGTGCAATTATGGACGAAGTTATCAAGACGAACAACTACCGGAAGTATATTATGAAAGACGGAACCGTCGATGTATGCCGAGCATGTCATCGTCCTGGCGAGTCACTCAGACATATTATTTCCGGTTGTAGTCATCTTGCTAACGGAGAGTATTTGCACAGACACAATCAGGTAGCCAGGATACTACACCAACAACTTGCTCTTCTTTACGATCTCATAGACTTTGAGGTGCCCTACTATAGGTATAACCCGACGCCGGTTCTCGAAAATGGCCGTGCTTTACTCTACTGGGACCGGTCTGTTATCACTGACAGGTATATTCCAGCTAATAAACCTGATATAGTTATAGTGGACCGGTCAGCGCGCCGAGCAATAATTGTTGACATTACTGTTCCACATGACGATAATCTCCTGAAGGCTGAAAAAGAAAAAATTAGTAAATATTTAGATCTTGCCCACGAGATTACAGCCATGTGGAGAGTGGACTCAACAATTATTGTACCTGTTGTCGTCTCGGTTAACGGGCTATTAGCGAAGAGTTTCGACCAACATCTTCAGAAACTCTCGCTTGGTAGTTGGATCAAGGGCCGAATACAGAAGGCAGTATTACTTGAGACGGCACGTATAGTGAGGAGATTCCTCAACTTGGAGCCCTAACTGCCGGTGGCCTGGTTCACATTCTGCCACCGGTGGACAGCTATTTTTTATATTTTTAAATATTTTTTCTATTATGTATACAAAATGTATTTAAAAATGTATAAAATAAGGAAAAAGATACAATAAAAGAAAATAATAATAATAATAACGCATCACACTCAACGGCCCCCATTAAAATCTCATGACCTTGTGTCGGGGGTCCGGAAACACTCACAACACTAACACAAACACCCAGACCACGACAAACATCTGTATCGCCAATACACACGTTTGCCGTGAGCGGGGATCGAAGCCGCGACCGTTAGCGCTTTAGTCAGGTGCAGTGACCATTGCGCCAACGCGTTTGTCTTTAGACGCCATTTTCTCAAAACGAAGTCCGTGTGGCTTCACAAAGTATTGCTTATCAGCATCCAATTACAGACACTTTGACGCAGTGGTCACTGCAACTGACTCAAGCGCTAATGGTCGCGTGTTCGATCCCCGCTCACGGCAAATGTCTGTATTGGCTATACGGATGTCTGTCGTAGTCTGGGTTTTTGTGTTTGTGCTGTGAGTGTTTCTGGACCCCCGACACAAGGTCACTCGATCTTAATGGGGGCCGTTGAGTGTGATGCGTTTAATTATTTATTTTATTTATGTATTATCGTGTAGATAATAAGCACTATGTAGTGACCACACAAGCAACGATTTTAACCGAAACAAAATAATAGCAAACGAAATAAAATAAACTAATTATGATGTTTTTGTACTGCTTATCAGCGTCCATATATAATTTCATTTGAATGATATTCTAGGCGATATTATGTTTCTTTTTTTTACCTTTTTTGTGAAATTTTTAATTTTTGGAATAAAATTTCCCAACTCCGGTTCATTGTCCAAACATATTAATTTTTATCAATGGTATAATATAAAAGGTCGCTAAACGAAATGATAGTCAACAGAAATTAGACAGCTTCTTCTTATTATTAGGTTATAGGAATTAATAGGACGCGCCCTCGGGCCGTCACTGCGTGAGATGGGGACCCGCGCATCCGTTTTCATATATCCCCAAGGAAGACAGCAGCCGGGATGGCCACGAACTGTCGTACACACCAGTGAATGGTACGGGGAGGGCAAGACTACACTTTACCGTCCTGAGACAACGTATGGAGGCAGCGGATGCGCCATTCACAAGCGATCCCACGGCTTCTCCATTTCATTAAAAAGGCCATTGCAAGGGTTTTATATCCACGTATGAGCCTCCACATAACCCGATGTCTCCCAGGAATCAGACATCTTTTCGATTATTCCTCTGCGAAAACAAAAAAAAAGGTTATAAGATTCAATGGTAAATCTTCAAAGCAATAAAATTGTACCACCAATAAAGTTTGCTTCCCTTTAAAGTAGAACAGGCATGAATTATTTCCGCACATGCTATTTGAAATACTTCCACGGACTTGAGTGTAAGGGCGCTTTCATATAATTTAGCGTCCGCTGCGATAAATTGTATTGTTTTTTTTTGTGATTTTATCAATCGATTTAAAAAAGAAGAGGTTCTCAATTCGTAGCGTATGTTTTTTAATGTTCGTTACTTCATAAGTATTTTAAGCAAATTTGAAAATTAAAAAATTAATAAATATGGAAATAGGGGATGAAAGTTTGCGTGAAACTTTGTTTGACGTAGACATCGCAGACAAAGTCGCGAGCACCAGCTAGTTATTAAATAAAACTTTTGATTATACCAATCTGCTTTTACTTCATTACACTCCTTCAAACAAATTTATTAAAAATAATTTGACATCTTCAGACGCCATTTTCTCAAAATGAAGTCCGTGTGGCTTGACAAATTATTATCAGCGTCCATAAGCAATAGTCAGCTAGGTTCTACCTTTCTATAAAACGCGCGTAAAGTATACCGTCTGAAAGGCCCTTAACACGGGGTGTATCCAGGGTACCAGTTGCAGTTGAAATATAAAGGCCATTTGTAAATGTTTGTATTGTTACGAACCTTTGAAATTTTTCATTGCACTACTAAGGAATCTTTAGTCCTGAATAATGTTAGGCTTTTAGAGTATTATTTAGAGGGATTTTGTGTATTTGGGATGTTTTTTTTTTTTTTGAGAAATATCTCGATGTAACTATTTGTGTGGGTGTTTATTTAATTCAAAATATATTTTTTATAATTTACTAAAACTATTTTTATATATTACACAATATGTTATTTGTGTTGTTCGCTGCTTCGTTCGTTCTAATGTTGATTTTGATAACCGGCTAAACTTTATTAGTTAAAACAAAATTAAAAACAATCTAGACACCAGTCGCTTAAGAGATGATCAGTGACATATACATATATACTTGTAACCCTTTTTTTATGATTTTCAAATATTTTAATTCATACAAACCTTGTTCTGAAAATAGCACGCACAAAAAGATAATTACCAGAATATGTGCAATCATTCTAAGACGAGAATTACATTTTTACTTATAATTGACATAAAACAACTCTGTAACCTAGTAATAGTTACATCGTAAGTAATTACGAAAGTCTTTCAGGTGCAATGACAAACAATTTATGTAATTTATTTACAAAAATCTGAGAGCAAAACTTATACATATAATTCTCCCCAATATGACACTTCTCATATGTTATATATATGGACGCTGATAAGCAATACTATGTCAAGCCACACGGACTTAATTTTGATAAAATGGTGTCCAAAGTTATCAAATCTATTCGTAACAAATTTGTTTGAAGGTGTATATATCCATATTCTCCTTTCTATTTTGATAAAAGGTATAATGAATTAAAGAAAAAAAAAACAGTCAAAAAATTTTATCTAATAAAATTTTTTTTAAATATATGAGATTATTGCATATTGCGAAATATTGAGCGCACTTCAATATTCAAAACATTAGATTAAGAAATTCTTTAATTAATTATTGTAATGCTGTTTCCAATACATTTGTGGATACATACTATCGAAGTTATATGCACTATGTCTATAACAAGGTTGATAGTTATATCGCAATCGAAAAACATAGAATACGATACAAATATAGAAACATTCATTTTAATATTAGTGTTTGTTTATATAAATGCAAATTGTATTTAAAACTAATGGTAGTTACGCTACGGGCGTTGTTATAGCTTTCACATGGGAGAGGTCCGTCTAAGAGAAGAGTCCTTTGGGGTTGTAGACCAAAATGTACAAAGATATACTAGTTTTGATCCGGGTATTACGTAGTAAGATAGTATGATTCTAAATAATTGTTAATCTGGTTCAAAATTATATGAACCATCGCCATTCGTCCAATGTACTAAATATAAGTAATTCGTTTACTCAGGGGGAATCCGGACTTACTAAATTTCCTTTATATACTTATTTAGATGACTTAATTTTTTCGAATAATGTTAAATACATGACGTATTATCAGAATACATTAATATCTCAGAATTCGACTTTTTCTGGGTTAACACATTATTGCGTATCAACATCCATATGAAGATATATCTCTATTACACAGAGTGTAGTTAGTGGTCGAGTGATGTGGAGAAGAGTGCTTTTAAATCACGTACCGGAAATGGAATCGGTTTCCGAGTAAATATTGTTGTACGAATAAAATATATTAACGATGTTGTTGGCCTTTCATTGTTGTTTTCTAATAAATATTGCATTTGATGTGTTGTTGTTTTAAGATCTTACTTTTGAAATTTACAGTTTTAGTTCGTATTAACTTTTTGAAATTGTTTGTGATACATGAGCGTATATAAAGGGGATTTAGGAAGTCCGGATTCCCCCTTAGTAAACGAATTACTTATATTTAGTACATTGGACGAATGGCGATGGTTCATATAATTTTGAACCAGATTAACAATTATTTAGAATCATACCATCTTACTACGTAATACCCGGATCAAAACTAGTATATCTTTGTAGATTTTGGTCTACAACCCCAAAGGACTCTTCTCTTAGACGGACCTCTCCCATGTGAAAGCTATAACTACACCCGTGGCGAACATTAGTTAACATTAGTTTTAAATACAATTTGCATTTATATAAACAAACACTAATATTAAAATGAATGTTTCTATATTTGTATCGTATTTTATGTTTTTCGATTGCGATATAACCTTGTTATAGGCATAGTGCATATAACTTCGATAGTATGTATCTACAAATCTATTGGAAGAAGCATAACAATCCAACGAAATACTCGTATTAATTTTGTCTGAACATAATTTCAAAATTTACCATTGACAATAAACAAAAAACAAAACACTAACGCGTACGAAGTCGTGAAAAAGACTACTTTATATGTATATAAAAATTAACAACACAATTTTTTTTATAATGCAACCTAAAGTATATACCTACATGATTTATTTTGCCAGGAACCCTTGTACGCATCTCTAAAACACCCTGTTAAAATTTAATCGCAACCCAACCAATGTTTTAGTAATACATAACATTTTTTTTAATCATATTCTTAAAAATCAATGTTTTATTAATGTAATGATTGGTTTGTGATCAGAGCCGGTTATGTACGTCTAAGTTACATATTGATTATATCCGCATGCAAGATGATATGGACTATTGTGATCTTGAGTATAATATAGGCCTGCAGCTCAAGATTATTGATCTCAATATTTAAACCGGCTTAGAGAAATGGAATCTTAGAAGCAAGACACCTCGTTATTGAGAGCCGTTTCCAATTGTACAATTGGCATTTTCTGCTTCTAATCATTGTATGGTTGATAGTCAAGTCTAAATCAGTCAATAGCATTTTCAAAAGTATGTATATATTATTAGTAGGTATCTTACTTTTAAAATTTAGATATTTCAAGCTATATTATATATGAATATCGATAAGCAATATTGTGTCAAGTCAAATTGACTTCATTTTAAGAAAATAAAGATGGAAAACCTATTCTTAATAATTTGTTTTAATTTGAGTTTTATTTCTTTTTTTTATCCATCTCTTCTTTTTTAAAAGAGTAACTTTCGAATCTTCATTCCGAACCCGTGGTAGCTTCATTATTGATGTAATTTTTTTTCATGTATTGGCGATTGAAAAGTGGTCGTGAGAGAGTCTACTTGAATATAGTATTTTTTGGTATTTATTTTGAATGCATTAAAATTAGATGGTTACAATAAAAAGTTTTATCTAATAATAAGTTTTTATAATACATGCGACTTGATATAAGTTGGAAAATATAAAACGCACTTCAAATTCGAAACATGCACTTACATAAGAAACTTTTTTCCATACTTTTTTCGTTTAGATGAATTAAAATAAATAATGGATAACGTTAAATATGTAACGTAGTAATACAATTTTAAACTTTCGCGATTTATACTATTCATATTTAATATAACGGGTCTTATCGCGATAGCTAATGGTAGTAATACCTTTTTATTGTACGACGTTTCGACGAAGTTACATTTGTCGTGGTCACGAGCTCACTGACGACTGAATCAGCTTTATCGCCATAAGACCCGTTATATTAAATATGAGTAGTAATAGAATACATCAATATCTCCGATTTTTTTTTTTGTGGATTGACACATTATTGCTTATCAGCAACCATATACTTAATTGTACACCACAAAAATAAAAGAGGACAATATTTACATCCATAAAATAATTGTGTTGTACAACGGGCGGTCTTATAACTAGCTATTTTTTCCAGATAACCCAACAAAGAGAGAAAGTATGGAAATTAAATAATGTTTGCAGTCTTGCTGGTGCTTATATAAAAGCTTTTATCTAAAATCTGTTTTTCTTTACTAGTCTTATTTAGTAGACAAAGATGGTGTATGTACAGCTACACAAGAGTTAGATAAGAAATGATCGATTGAATGATTGAACTGAATCGTTTTTTAATGTGAAAAAAATACGAAAATTCTTTATTTTCATTGGGAGTATTGTTATCACATAAAGATAAATAGTCTATACGTTATATTTTTATTGTTCTATTATATTTCTACATTTACAACGTTACAAACGTAAAGCGGAAAGTCCACTGATGCAGCGGAAAGCGCTTTTAAATCACGTCCCGGAAAGGGAAGTGGTTCGCTAATAAATATCGTTCACTAAATATATGTATTTGCCACTGGCTTTTGGTTCGGGTTCACTTGTTTATTTATCTATGAAAAATACAATTGTTAAAAGTATTTTTTAACTACAGTTGTGATATTTTTACCCGACTATTTATATATGTAGTCTAAACGGCTTGACCAATTTGGAAGTGTAAGGTCTTTTTTATGATTGACAAATGACACCTGATATAAAGTGATCACCACCGCTCATGGACATCACTAGAAGTGCCACAAATACATCTCTACTTTGAAAACGAATATGTAAGAGATGAAAGAGAATAGGAAGTAAGGAAAGGAATGGGGAAAAGGGATAGATCGATACATGAGATATTCTGACTCTTTCACTCACTGTATAATGCAGGTATGTTAGTTACTTCACGCCGATCTTCTGTGAGGTGCACTGCCCTGATCGAACCGCTCCGTATACGAACTGTAGTCAGTAGACTAGCTCTAGTCTACTGACTACAGTTCGACTCCACCTCAGTAAAAATTCAGGTGTCATTTGTTATGTATTTTCCCCGAAATATTAAAGGAATATGTGACGTCAACAAAACATATCATTCACCTGTAAATATCCCACAGCTGGGCAAAATCCTTCTCTCCTATTAAGGAGACGGTTTAGTGTTTAATCCACCACGCTCCCCACTGCGGGTATACATGTGTCAGAATTGCTCCCGCCATATAGAGGCTTCCTTACAATGTTTTCAATCGCCGAGCTGAATATGAATTTAAAACAAGGTAAACTAGGGTTTAAACATGTGATCATCGGTTGAGATCGACGTGTGACCACTAGATCAAGTGATAAAATGTTAATTTAAAAATTAAGATTCGATTTTGCCAATTACAGTATAGTGATACAATATTGTAACGTAATTCGCAAATTCGAATCTTATACAGTTATATTAACGGAACGCCTTTAAATTAATAACCTTAATTCGTAAACAGAATGATATAAGTGGACGATGATAAGCAATAATGTGTCAACCCACAAAAAGTCCAATCGGAGATATTGATGTATTTTGATAGTGCATCACCTATCATCACCTATTTAACATTATTCAAAAAAAATAATTCATAGAAAATAAATAAGTACGGAAAAAAGTTTCTCAATTAATCTTTTGAATTTCAAGTGCGTTCCATATTTTGCAATCTGAAAAATAACTTGAAATATTTAAAAAAAATTTAATTAGATAATATGTTTAATATATCTATCTGATTTTAATTTATTTATACAGTTTATCAAAAAATGAAAGAAGAGATGGATGGAATAGACATCTTTAGACGCCATTTTCTCAAAATGAAGTCCGTGTGGCTTGACACAGTATTGCTTATCAGCGTCAAATATACTTAAAATAAAATTGCGTAAAAATGTTATTTAAATACCGCATTAAGTTCGCATCAACAATACACGAACGTGAACTACATGTTTACAAGAAACAACACTTCAAAACGAAATAACAAACAAACAACCATTTTTACGATATTAGTAAACATTTTGCGGTTGAAAATGGCGCGTTCCACTTCGAGCAACTCATACAAAAGGGCTTTTTAATTTTATTTTATTTATTCAAGCATTTTATTATTTTTCAACGATCGTTCAGAATTGAAATAGCTTATTATAAACCTAGTACTGTAATTATATATTTTCTGCGTGCATTTTACGTTTAACGGGTATAAAAAATTATCAAGAGCACCTGAAAGTTTCAGTTCAGTCATTTGGTAGTTTTACCTGAAAAGTTTTCCGGTAGTTTTGATTTTAATTTATAGAGTTCGACGAATTAGAAAGTGCATTTTTAATTTTTTAGATATATTGTCAAAAATACTGTTTTCAGGTACCATTTTTCGAATTGTTGAAATTTGGAAAGATCACATTAAAACCTATAAAGTTACCGATTGTCAAATTTCCTGGAAAATTTTGTAGATATTTAACGTACTTTTGAGCACCAAATGACTTTACTAAAGGCGTAATAAAATTTTAAAACGGTTTTAGATTGAGTGTATTAGTTTAAACGTCCCAAGGTTTCAGGCTTAAATATGTATTATTTATTCAAATAAAATACATATTATTTTCTTGTAAAATTTGTATATCTACTATAATTTTTTATGAAAATTAATCAACTTCATAAATTAATAGGTGTACCTAAAAATCTACATTTGAAGTGGTGTCAAGTAAAATATTCGAAGTCTGTGCCAAATAAAATCCTTTACTAGTACGTGTTACACACACTGACTTCAAAATGTAGAAATTATTTTAAAACAAATATAAAACAAAACTAAACTAACTCAAGCAATTAATCATTTCAAATTCGTATATAATAGATTTACCTAAATATTTCAAATTCGGAGAAAAAAAATAAAAAAAAATCCAAATAAACAAAATATAAAGGACAAAGTCGAACAAACCAAAATGTCTCATGAACCGAAACGTAATAAAGTTCGCAGACGGTTCCGATGGCCATTATAAATGAACGAAGACATTTAACTTTTACAAATACTTAAAATAACTTCACATCTTGAAACTTGACCAGTTAAATCTTTATTGATGATAAACGCCTTTATATAAGGACGAAATTTCAAGAGATAAAGGCGAATATACTTTTAAATTAAGGCAATTAAAATATGTTAATAATAACTAACTCGTGTATTTCGCAGCGTTATTAATTAGTTAGGTAATCATTTCAAATTTATAATGAAAATATTAATTTTGAGAAAATAACTTAATTTGATCATTGGAGCGAAAATTTAGCATCAAAATAGCGTATCAAACATTAATTTTGATGTTTTGAGGGAGATATTTCATACCGCCATAAAAATCTTTTAAAATATAATATATAGATGTTCCACCATTCTGACGTAGTGATCAAATTTTTTGTACTAATAAATAGCTGGAAAGCAAGCAGGCGGAACACCTGATTGAATTATCAGCACCTCATGGACATTTGTAGCACCAGAGAAGCCACAAATGCGTTGCTAGCATAAAAAGGAATGAGGTATGAAGAGAATAGGACGTAAGGAACGGAATGGGAGACTTTAGCTCACTCACTCACGCCATGCAGTATATGTGTCAGTCTGTCAAGGCTCTATTGATCATGATTATGGCTTTAACGGTTGCAGATTCAACTCTCTACGTGGTTAGATCTTTGCGGCAGTAGAAATATCTGCTTTTAGATTTGAGTTATTTGAGTAGATAGATATCTGTTGACCAATTCAAATTGCTTCGAAGAAAATTTTGTTTTGTAACTGAAATTTGCAAACAAGATCCTGAAAATTTGTATCTGGACATAATTAGACTAGAACAATAAGTAAACTTGGGCAAAATAAGTTATAACTATAATTTTCACTCCTTTTTATTGGACATTTAAGTGTATTTACTGAAGTGATGTGTAATTGAAACTTTCTTATCCTTGACTATATATTTATAGAGGCCGTTAAACGACCACGATACTTTTGCTGGAAGTTGGTGACGAATTGTGCATCCTGGAGACTCCAAATGACGCTGCAGCATCAGGTTATGATTACGCAAATAAGTTATTTTAATATTATTTAATTGTAAATTTCGATTCGATTATACTAATTGAAGTTGCTTATATCCTTTCAACAACTAAAAATAGCTGATATTTTTTTAACATCTGAACAAGTATTTATAAATTATAGCTAAGAACCATTTCGGTTACATAATATTTCAAACGAAAATACGATGCCACAGACAGGAAAACAGATTACACAGATACACACGTCAAGCTTATAACATCCTTCTTTTTCGGTCGGAAGTTAAAAATAAATGCATGAAATGTTGTTATTACGCGGAATTTCGATTTTTTGAGCGATAAATGAGTCAGCTCAAGACTCTTGAATCAGTGGCACAAACAAACAATGACAATACACCACCGATCTCCATCGTGTTTTCTCCATTCCACGTGACATTGGCGAAATAACGTGTGTCTAATTGGCACAAATAAAAGTCATAAACCAAAGAATTGAATTAAATTGAAGCCGCGAGGTGCAGCTACTAGCGAAATGATTTTGTTAAACATTTAAAAATTCCTTTTGGATTCTCTCGAAATACTTTATCGACTAACAACTATATGATAATACAATATAATATATATTTTATTTCGAGTTGAAATAGAAGTGTTATATCGAGCCAAAGGATATAAATAAAAGTAATGGCGATTCCCATGTTGAAAGTTATGGCGTAGCTATAAAATTGGTTCTTTATCATGTTATAGTCTTGTTTTGTTGGACTTGTTGTTACTAGACAAACAAGATAGCGTTTTAATAGACAAAGTAATGTTAGGGCTATTGTTCATTGAAAAAGATACATATTTTTGGTTCTGAATATTATCCTACAAAAAAAGGAGGTCCGCTTTTAATAGTGTGTTTTAATGTTAAATGCATAACTTCGATTTCGATAATTATTTTAGTAGTAATAGTGTGGTAGTGTGTGTAATATTTTTTTTATTGATTAAACGTATTTTTATGCATAATTAAAAAAAATATTAGCATTTTGCAAACTATAAGGGTACGAAATTTCATAGTCCTTTTTCCGCACAATTTTAGTGAAAAGGGATACGAAGTTTTTGGTTCATATATTAACATATAGATTATTACTGTCATACTACAAAAGACGCATTAAAACCATGTTCAACACGTGTCTAGCTAAACTGTTTAAAAATTAAACATTGATTAAAATATTATCTAAATTGCTTAACAGCGAATAAACTCATAAAAAGTTATTGATAAAATGTTAAACGTTATATTTGACAACTAAAATGGGTTTTAAACATTTGTTAAGCTCACTTACACGTATGTTAATTTATATCTAAAGCATGTTTAAGTCAAAACTGTGCTTAGACGCGGATTTATAGTACGGATTTTTATAAACACATGATTTTAGTATATTACGTAACATGACATCAAGAAAGTCGATGGTTTCAGGCAGCGCAGGACCGCGGCCGTTGGAGATCCATGCAGGAGGCCTATGTCCAGCTGTGAACAACCATAGGCTGATGGATGGATGGATGGATGGATATTACGTAAAGGTCATTTAAATAAATAATAAAATTCAGTGGTTAAAATCCCTATCAGCTGTAAAAACTAATCGGTAACCCCTTATCTAGATGTAGCTGTCCTTTTGCGGTTTCACTCGCGTGTTTGGTTATCGCCTCGCTCCTAATCGTGCATGATGTGATATAGCCTATAGCCTTCCACAATAAATAAACTATCAAAAACGAAAACAAGTTCTGAATGTGAACCAGTAGTATCTGAGATTTACGCGTTTTTTTTTATTATACTTTATTGCACAAAAAGTACGATGAACAATGGGCGGACTTAACGCGATTACAGCATTTTCTACCAACCAACCCAGAATCGTGTACGAGAGATGATACTACTATCGTCTCTCGTACACGATTCTGGGCATGGCCTTCTGCGGCGGTGATCCTATATATAAGTATATATATATATAACTCTTCAGCTTATAACATTATTTAGCTATCTGTTAGTGAAAGTCCCATCAAATCCCATCAAAATGTGCCCAATGATTCAGAGATTAGCTGGAACAAATAGACGGACAGACAGACTGACAGACTAATATTTTAAAAATTGTGGCTTTGGTGTGATTAGCGTGTATCCTTTCATTTACCCTAGTAAAAAATTTTTAATTTGAAATTACAAACAGACATTTCAATTTTATTTATTAGTATTAGGATATATTTACGATAAATATATTATTCTAGTATTATAAACAAGTGTGTGTTGTGTGTGTTTTGAAATATAAAGAATATTCTATAATAAAATCTTGTTAACGCAATAAAAACACTAAATAATATTTCAAGAAAAGGTCAATATTATATAATAGCGAGAAAATAAGAGACAAAGCGAGGGATGTGATTAAAACTTTTAAAGGAGCCCACGTTAGTCTCTATAAGTTAAACTAAATCTGAAATGTGAACCTTATAAGTATAGCTTTAAGACTGATTTTTCGATTGCAATAAAATAAATCACTAAATAAGTGGTATGTTATTTCGTATCGTATGAATTAAAAGAATTTTATATTAATTTTTTATATCAGAATTGAAATGAAAATTAATCAAAAAATTCTTTGAATCTCATAATATCTAACTGCCTTTTTACGGACATTTGTTCGCACTAGTATATAATATACATAAATTTTCTGGACATAACTAAGACTTAAGTAAAAATAAGAACGAACGTTAAAAACAAAATACTCGAATTACTGTAAAGTCTTATGTGGCCCAATTTGAAAGCATATCCTTTTATACAAAAAATGTTTAAAATTATATAATTGAAAAAATACGCTACCAATTGAAAATCTTCACATTTTTTAAGTCGGTTAAAAATATAATTGATGTTAAACAGATGTGTCTATATACAGGTGATATATAATAATAATGATAATAATAAATAATAAACGCATCACACTCAACGGCCCCCATTAAGATCTCATGAACTTGTGTCGGGGGTCCGGAAACACACAACACTAACACAAACACCCAGACCACGACGAACATCTGTATGGCCAATAGCGGGGATCGATCCCGCGACCGTTAGCGCTTCAGTCAGTTGCAGTGACCACTGTGCCAACGTGTCTGTCAAAATATAATTCAAAGGAGGCTGACTGACTGACATAGTGATCTATCAACGCACTTCCCAAACCCCTGGACGGATCGGGCTGAAATTTGGCATGCAGGTAGTTGCTATGACGTAGACATTTGCTAATAATTCCGCTAAGGATTTTGATAAATTCTATCCCTAAGGGTATAAAAAAGTTTGTATGAAACTTTATCAATTTTAAACCGATCGGGCTCAGACTTCGTATGCATAAAGCTACTTTGACGTAGGCATCACAGACATCATAGACGAAGTTGCGAGCCCGAGCTAGTGTAAGTATATAGACAATCAATCGTAACTATCACGGGTCATTTGCTGTTAGTTATTATAAAGCTCCTTTATTTATCTCTGGAGATTTTTATCAGATATATGGACGCTGATAAGCACATTATATTAAGCCACAAGGACTTCATTTGAGAAAATGGCGTCTAAAAATGTAATAAACTATTCTCAATAAATGTATTTGAAGGCGTAAATATTAATCTTTTCTTTTTTTTTTGATAAATGGTATAATTAATTAAAAGCAGATTGTTATCATGAAAAGATTAATCTAATAATTTTTAAACATATGGCGGTTTTGTATAAATTGCAAAATATGTAACTTGAGATTATAAACCTTAAATTAAAAAACTTTTTTGGTACTTTATTTTGTTTAGATTGCTTGAATTTCTTTTGAATACATCAATATCTCCGAATTGAATTTTTCTGGGACGACCCATTGACACAGCACCCAATTGAGGTAAATTATAGGAGTTTGAAGAGAAAAATCGGTATTTAAAATAAATAACAAAAACAACGATACATCAAACACCCTGTATTATAATTATTATCCTACTAAAATCTATTAATCGCATCTCCATTGTGATCGACATTATTGTTCAACGAGACCATACAATATTTGTAATCTAATGCTATCAATTACCGTACAATCAGAGCGTCTACACAATAGAAAGTTACACATTTACTACGTATGTGTGTATACATACACATACACACTTACGTACACATACATTATGTTCGCTCGACATTAAATGGACGCTGATAAGCAATACTGTGTCAAGCCACACGGACTTCATTTTGAGAAAGTAGCGTCTAAACATGTCGAACCTATTCTTAACAAATTTTAGTGAAGACGTATATATCTTCTATTTTATATTTTGATGAAATGTAGGATGAATTAAAAGCAGATTAGTATATTAAAAACTTTTATGTTATAAAAAGTTTTTCAAATATATTAGATTATTGTATAGAGCACACTTCAACATTTGAAATAATAAATTGAAATATTTTCCACAATTTTTTAGTTAAGATAACCTTAATTTTTTTTTTGAATAATTTTAAATATATGACGCATTATTAGAATACATCAATATCTCAGAATTCGAAGTTTTGTGATCCAAAATAAGCATAAATTTTTTTAAGACTTAAGACTCTGAACTCGACTGCCCAAAGAAAGTGTTACAAATAACATCTATCACTAGATGCATCTCTCGGTTTCAGTTTTATAGTTACTGCTTAGCCCCTGTTCATCATAGCATGATTTTTTTTTTAAGAACTTAGTCATCACTTATGACTATGTCGCTCTGTTAGTTTGACATCGTACAATTATTTTCTTAATTTTAAAAAGTTATTAACTAATTTATACATTTGTTTTGCTTCATAACATGTAGGAGATGCCAAAAAGCTTATACAGTGTGGAATAGTCACAGTAGTATTTAAGTTGACATTAATGTCATGTCTGAGTGACTCATTGCGAACACATTCCAATAATATGTGATAAATATCTTCAATCACACCACATTCGGTGCAATTGAGAGATGATACTTTTTTAATTAAATAGGCAAAAGAGTTTATTGGAAGGTGGCCGGAACGAAGTCTTAAAGCAATAATAAGATCACGACGGCTCAAACCACAATTATCAATCCAGGGTATATTCCAGGGTTGCGGTTGAATCGTTCTATACCATATACCTATTTTTTTAACGTTCGTCAAAATACAATATAATAGCATGATGTAATATAGCCTATAATCTTCCTCAATAACAGGGCTATCTAACGCAAAAATATTTTTTTCAACTCGGATCAGTAGCTACAGATACGTTATACCTATACGTAGTACGTAAAATCTAGAAACTTCATCGCAAAAACAATGGCGTCCCCTTGTGAAAATGTACGAAGTACATTGTGAAAAATATTTATGAAATTGTAAATGATAATCATGTGATCAAACTACATTGCCTCATCGTACGACCAAGGAACAAATATTTGTACTAATACGAATACTGCGAGCGGGGATTGAACTTGCAACCATTGGAGTTAAAATTATATTCACCATACAGACCATAGTGGTCGTTTTTGTGGTATTTCTAGCAATTCATATTAAAAAATAATATTTTTTCATTACATAAAAATAGCTGGCAAACGAGCGGGAATCCTAATGTTAAGTTGATGAATAAGTTTAAATTGTTTTTTTCGGCGGGTAGGAGTAAATAAGTTAACACAAGTTTTGTTGGCTCTTATAACTTTATTTAAAATAAATATATATTTAATGTATATTTATTACATATGTAGCTAAAGTTACCCATCAGCCGTTGTACTCCTTTTAAATTTCACTTTCACTTCACTATCATATTTTTATTGCCGCATAACATCATACATCATACTATGGACTCCATCAAAGATTCTTTATCAGCAATGACTGTAATGTTTAACAGTAAGATGAATGAATTTCAGCAAGACCTAAATAAAAATTCTACTTCTCCTGTATCGACAACATCCTTGGCATCTGAATTCTTGACTTTTAAGTCATTCATAATTTCCGCATTGAATACCTTGCAAAAGCAAGTTGAATTTCTTGCCAGTGAGATGGATGAGCAGGAGATGCGCAGAAGACGCCGAATGCTACTTCTTCATGGTGTGCCAGAGGAGAGTTCAGAAGACACAACAACCCGTGTCACTAGTCTCATAGCTGAGCATTTACTTTTTCCAAATTTTTCTAGTTCCAGCATAAAGCATTCTTATCGACTAGGTCGTTTATCAAATAAGAAGCCAAGACCGATCGTCATAAAATTCAGTGACGTCACTACACGTGATAAAGTTTGGTTTGCAAAAACAAAATTTAAAGGCACCGGTATCACTCAATCCGAGTTCCTAACAAAGCGTAGACACAATGTTTTTCTTGAAGCTCGGTCCCGTTTTGGTGTTGGCAAGTGCTGGACGCGGGATGGCTGGGTTCACATTCTGACCTCGGATGGATCTCGGCATAAAGTTGACTGTATGTCGGAGCTCAACAGCATTGCCAGGACCCCGAATGTGAAATCTCCCGTGCAAACCAAAGCTGTCGAAACCAGGGCTGCAGAAAAGGTGACTATTTCTCGCACAAAACGAGTTATTAAGAAATAGTTTTGTTTACTTTACGTATATTCTACCTTTTTTGTTTGGTACCCTCTATTGTGTTTATTTTTGTTAAACTTAAACAGATGAATAAGTAATTCATGCAAGTCAATGTCATATGTCATGTTTTAGTTTTTTGACAATGACAGATGACAAAGCCATACAAATAGACAAATATTTTACTTCATTATTAATTTTGTCATTTGTTGCTGTAACTTTTCATTTAGTTTATTACTTTTTGTTTTGTTTTGTTTTTTTTTTAAGCCTTACTTGCATAATTATTATAGTGTAATATTCTACATATTTAAATTGTTTTTTAGTTCTCGTTCTGTATTATTATTGTTATTAATTTATGGTTTGTTATTGTGTTTAAATATCACATATTTAAATATAGGTGAAATTAACCTTATTTTTTTTCATCTCTCTTCTTATCAGCTGGCGGGTAAAGTGGATATTATTATTTACTTTTTTTTTTTTTACTTTTTCTGTAATTTTTATTTATTTATTATTATTATTTTTTTTAATTATTTTTTTTATTGTTTATAGTATTTGTTATTTAATTTTTTTAAGTATTATTAATTTTATAGTATTTTATCATTATTTATTATTATTATTATGGCATTAAACGACAGCCTTAGTGATACCTTCCATTCTTTATCTTCTGATGATTTGAACAGTGACAGTAGTTTTTATAGTTTACCTCCTTCTCTTAACGATTCTCTTGACCTTCATTTTTCTGTTGTTGCGAATAATTTCAACATTATTCATATTAATGCTCAGAGTATTCCTGCACATTTTCCTGACATGTTGTCTTCTTTCCAAAGCAAACACTTAGATGCAATTTTAGTATCTGAATCTTGGCTTAAGCCTTGTTTGCCTTCCGTCTCTTATTCCCTCCCTGGATTTCATTTAATTCGTAATGATCGTACTGGGCGTACAGGTGGTGGTGTTGCCATCTATCTGAGATCCCATATTCCCTTCTCTATTGTGAGTTCTTCTCATTGCCATGGTGGTGGAGAACCAGAACACCTTTTTATTGAAGTTGCCTTCTCTCACACCAAGTTACTTCTGGGTGTGTACTATAGTCCTTCCCAAAATATTGATTATTTCTCCTCTTTTGAAACCCTTCTAGACTCTTTGACTCCTTTGTACAGTCATACGGTGATTATGGGTGACTTCAACACTTGCCTATTAAAAAACGACACACGATCATTGCGTTTAAATTCTGTTATCAACGGAGCCAACATGAATATTCTTCCTCTCTCTGCAACCCACTTTTTTCCAAACTGCGCCTCTTCCTTGTTAGATTTAATTATCGTCTCATCTGTTGATCATGTTGAAAAACATGGTCAATGTGCTGCACTTGCTTTCTCGTATCACGATCTTCTTTTCCTTTCATATAAAATCAAACCCCCAAAAGCAAAACCAAGAATTCTTCTGCAACGCAGTTTTGGTGGAATGAATCTGGAACGGTTACGGGAGGATGCGAGTAAAATAAATTGGATTGAAGCCGTGGATGGGAAAACAGTTAATGAACAAGTTGATATACTTAATTCTTTACTGACTCAACTGTACGACATCCACGCTCCAGTTAAACGTGTGCGTATTAAACACCTGCCTGCACCGTGGATTACACCTGAAATTAAAACTCTTCAGGAAAAGAAAAACTTGGCTAAAGCAAAGTATAAGCTAGATTCGTCTGAGAACAACAAATTAATTTATAAAAAATATCGGAATCGTTGCAACAAGCTCTGTAGAGATACACATCAACGGTACATCTACAACTCTGTTATAGAGGATGAAAACTCCTCCAGAGTCTGGAAGTTTCTTAAATCTCTTGGAGTTGGAAAAGCACGTAATACGGATTCCGGTTTTAACAATTTCGATCTTAACCAATTTAATAATCACTTTACCTCTTCAGATATATTTGATAGTCAAACTAAACTGAATACAATTAATTTACTTTCTGCTTCATCAACTCCAACTTGTCCCTCTTTTTCTTTTCGTGAATTTACCGAATGTGATATTAAGAAGAATATTTTAGCTATTCATTCTGATGCCGTCGGGTCTGACTGCATTAGCCGTAAAATGATTATTCCTATCATCGATTACTTGATTCCCATTATCACATTTATTTTTAATAATTCTATTACTTCCAGTACCTTTCCCTCTTCCTGGAAAGATGCACAAATTATCCCACTACCGAAAAAAAACAATCCATCATGTCTTGAAGATTATCGTCCTATCTCCATTCTCCCTTTCCTATCTAAAGCATTAGAGCGTCTCTTATATCAACAATTAGAGTTTTTCCTTTCTTCTTACAATCTTTTAAATCCCTTTCAATCTGGTTTCCGACCTGGTCATAGTACGGCTACTGCTTTAGTGAAGATTACCGACGATATCAGATTAGCTATGGATAGGCAGGAACTTACAGTTTTGACGTTGCTTGATTTCAGTAACGCTTTCAACACTGTAGATTTTGACATATTACTGGCGATCCTAAATTCTCTTAATATATCTCCATCGGTGATTGACTGGTTTCACAGCTACCTATATGGTCGCCGACAGCGTGTACGAGTCCAAGACTCGTACTCTGATTGGTTGAATGTTAGTGCCGGTGTACCTCAAGGAGGCGTGCTATCGCCTCTTCTTTTTTCTGTCTTTATTAATACAATTACTAAACATATATCTTCTCTCTACCACTTGTATGCTGACGATCTCCAGATTTACGCTCACTCCAAATTAACTGATATTCCGCAGACTATTCGTCTTATTAATTCACAATTAGATAAGATCGTTAATTGGAGTAAGTCTTATGGCTTAAAAGTTAATCCAGTGAAAAGCCAGGTTATTATAATTGGAAGTTATAAATTAATTTGTCGTTTAGACACATCTCTTGTGCCTCCTGTTGTTTTCAATGACTGTACTATACCGTATAGCAGCACAGTTAAAAATCTAGGCATAAGTTTTGACCAAAATCTATCTTGGACATCACAAATAAATGAAGTTAGCCGTAAAATGTTTTTTGCAACTGGTTCTCTTCGCAGACTGCGTAATCTCTTGCCGATTACCACCAAAATTGCGTTAGCACAAACTATCCTTCTACCGATTCTTGATTATGCTGATACCTGTTATCTTGACCTCCGGGAAGACCAATTAAATAAACTCGAGCGTATTCAAAATCTTTGTATTCGGTTTATATTTGGACTAAGAAAATATGACCATATATCTGACTTTCGTAAAAAGCTCGGGTGGCTTCCAATCCGCCTTCGCAGGAATACTCATACTCTTTCACTTCTCTACTGTATACTGTTCAATCCTAATACACCTTGCTACTTGAAAGAACGTTTTGAATTTTTAACGAACACACATGACCGTAATCTTCGCTCAGAAGAAAATCTACTTCTTAAAACTCCTTCTCATTCTTCTTCTTTCTATAGTAAATCTTTTTCTGTCCAAGCTGTTCGTCTGTGGAATTCCTTACCAGTTAGCATAAGGCGTGCACAGACTATAGGTATATTTAAAAATCGTGTGAAAGCACATTATTTATCTTTATAAACACTTGTAAATATGTAATTAATATGTATAGTATTCATTTCTGAATCTTGTTCTTGTCGTTTATTTATTATATATATATATATGTGTGTATGTGTGTATATATATATGTATATATATATTCGTATTTATGTATAATTGTATATGTAGTATATTTATATATTAATGTATGTTATTTATTTTATGTACAATAATTACATTTATTCTGATTTCCGTACACCTCCTAGCCGTTTTATTCAATCTTATGTCCTTTGCCCAAAGGTTGTCTGGAAGAGATCGCTGTTTTAGCGATAAGACCGCCTTTTGTACATTCTTTATTTATTTCTATATTCTGTATCTATTGTGTTCCTTTTTTTGTTTTGGTGTACAATAAAGAATATTTGTATTTGTATTTGTAAAAAGTCTTTTATAGCTAAAGCATATTATTCTGTACAAGATTATATAGACGATAATAATACATGGATTTAGTATAGTTGGATTTCCTACAGGATGTTTAATATATACATTTGTAATTTTTAAATGTATGTACTTAAAACATAATTTTTAAAAGAGTACCTATCGAGTTTCTTGCCGGTTCTTCTCGGTAGAATCTACATTCCGAACCGGTGGTAGCTTTTCCTTAATTGTAGTAGTTTTTCTTTGTTTTAACGATTCAAACGTTCTTTTAAAAGCCTACTAAAATAAAGTAATTTTTGAATTTGATTTTGATTTTAAGTGATTACCGCCGCCCATGGACATTTGCAGCAACAGAGAAGCCACAAATGCTAGCGGTTAGGCTTCCGGCTCTCTCACTCACCTTGCAAACGTCAGCTTATCTAGCTACTTTACGTCGATCTTCTGTGAGAGTGGGGTACTGTCCCAGTCGAGCCAGTCTGAATACGAGCTGACTCTAGTACAGTTGTATTTTATACAAAAGTAACATAATATATGTCCTGGCGCCCGCGGCTTCGTTTGCGTGAATGTTATCCAACATCGAGATATCTTTTTATCTATCCCCCGGGAGCCCTTTCGTATCTCGAGATAAGTCTTTATATGTATACGTAAAAATAAAATGAAAATATTAGTCTGTGTTTTTTACAGTGACTTTAACAGCCTTTATTTTTCCCCTACTGTACAGAAACCTCCTAATAAGGAGAAGGAAAGGAGCTTAATGCAATGCACTGATTGATACAATACTTTTCTTCGTTCACTAATAGCTATCTAAAATCATTAACTTGTCAATAACTGGACTAGAGTATTGGCAGACTCTGTTATATACTCTGGGAAAAATTTAAAGTAGATGATGAGTAATACCTACTCCATAAGGCTAGAATTACACTTGTAAGTCTTGCTCAAAGACTTATATAAAGGTTATATAAATCGACTTATATAAATCGCGTATATTAACGGTGTATATTACGGGTAGACTACCCGTGACCACGAACGCTATTCAATCCGTTTAAAATAGTTTTATTTCAATGAATAATAATCGCGAAAATCTAAGACAACGACATCTGAATTTAGCGTCAGTGACTCATTTTTGATACACATCTTACGTATACTAAGTTAACATTACATTGATATTACATTACAGACTTGTCTTAGGCGAGAATTATAAGTAGTTACGAAAACTGTGATTGTCAAAAATAAGGCAATGATAGTAAATTATTCAGGCGTAAAGCAATGATATTTAGCTTATGTAAATCTTTATGAAGATCTGAGAGCATAAGTGTAGTTCTCGCCTAATATTCATTCATACCTCGTTATACAGTTTGTTAGGCCGATACTATCGCTCTTTCACACTAGGAACATCTGAAATAGTACAAAAGACAGAAGTCGGTGGCGCGTTCGTTATTCAGACAGCAGTCACTTGATTACGCGCTCCAGTGCACATTTAGTGATGTACCATTCTTATATCGATAGACTTAGTATGAAAACTTTACTATTAAGGTCGGTTGCAATGGATCCTGTACCTATGGACATGACATACGACTATGGAATTTTAAAATAATTTTGTATTTATATAAAATAGTTTCGTATGTAATTGTAAAGTCCGACTCGAACTGGTCGGGTTTTTATTCTTTGTTGTTTATTTATTTTTTGTTTGTTGGGTGAGAATTGCATTTGTACGTTTTGCTCTCTACATTATCTCAGCAGATTTATTCATGCGGAATGTGATGTGTTACACTTATATAACTTCCTATATAAAGACCTTAATTAAAAGTTGAACGCCCTGTATAAGAACTAGCCACAGGCATTTTCCAAAAAGCAAAAAAATAATTCTGTACATCCAATCGGTCACAAACCGCTGAATAAATCTGAATTACCTAAATATCTTATCAAAACCACTCTAGCCTTCTCCAAGTCTATAAGGACATAAATACTCGTAAGGACTCGTAGCTACACATATCGATTTATATATAACAATACTATATACATAATTACATGTACATTCTATGACATATAGTATACACAAATACACAAATCTATCTTACAAAATTTAAATTAAATAAAACAAAATAATTATCGATATTTTCTTTTTACATCACTATTTAAATTCGGCGGTAAGCCCCTTGGTCCACTGCCTACACTTCTATCGATAATAGCGTCTTCAATATGTGAACTAAAAGGCTACACTAGAAAAGGTTCTTTAAGTGTCGTCCGCGGCAGGGAATTCATTTTTTATAGGAAGTTACTCGTAAAGTACGTTTTAACCAATCACGTGAACGAAAAAACCTAAAATAGGATTTACGAGTGGAGTGTGTGTGTGTGTTCTTACCAATGTTGTTATATAACTATAAGCTGGCACCTTAGACGGCGTTGTCTAGCAACCAGCTCAGTCCAAATTGAAAATGAGTACAAATTTTTTAATGTCAAATGGTATGAACGCAATATAATATTGTCTATAGTTATAAAATACATAGTATTATTGGCATTTCCCCATAGCTTCGTCCGCGTATATTTAAGAAGTTAACACCTAACTAAAGACATGTATTTTTAAAAATCCTTTCTCAATGCACACTTACTTATACATATTTAAGGAAAATTTGTGCAAAATTTCAAGTTTACAGACCCAACGGTTGATCGATTAGTTAGTGAATGTGTCAGCCAGTCAGTTTTGATTTTTATAAAAAAGCCTACTAACCTAAGGAATTGCTAGATATAAAATTATTGGTTCTGATCAAATATCTAAGTACTAATAGTTCGAGGTTCGATTATTTGTCGTTCTTTGTCGGAGTTTTTATCTAAATATTTGTCACTGTTTTTAAACGACCGCTCTTATGTAGTGTTACTGAATGTACCTCTAACGTCGGCGGTTGCGGGTTCAATGCCCACTATTAGCAGATATTTGTATTTATATAAACGTTTACTTTCGAGCGAAATATCAAAGATTTTAAATGACATAATGGCGAGGTTGAAATTATTATTTTATACTTTAGGATACAATTGTTTATTTCACAATGTTTTTAATAAATAAACAATAAAATAGAAGCAATTAAAAGTAAGTACTCATTAAATATTATACTGCAATAATAGTCTTATACTAAAATTATAAATAAATATATATATTTAATTTTGTATTTATTTTTGTGCATGCCTCGTATCAACTCTCGTACACCATTAGCTGTCTAGGTGTTTGCACATGTTGGTCTCCTGACCGTGCCTCGGAGAGCATGTAAAGCTGTTCCCGGTTGTAATCACCGGATAGTGATCATTACTCTTAGTAAAGAGATTATCGTCTATATGATTACTGGCTTGCCCTCAGGGGTAGTAGGTGTATGAAAATCAGTAACTTGCCAATAGCTGGACTAGAGTAATAAGAAGACTCTAATATAAGCAAGAATACTAAATTCTAGGTTCATTATGATGGGCATTAGTTGCTTTTTTTAAATGTCTGTCTTATATGGGACATATGGTACATGTCTCATTATATATTTATACTTTCGCGTTGTATACTATTCATATTTAATATAACGGGTCTTATCGCGATAACTAATGGTAGTTATAGCTTTTTATTGCCCGACGTTTCGACGAAGTTACATTCGTCGTGGTTACAAGCTGACTGGTGTACCGCGCGCCTTGGAGTACGAATGCGCGAGTTTTCTTCGCCTACCCTCACAATATTAATATTGTCTTTACCGTTATTATAATGCTGGGAGCACACTACACTAACATAATCATGTCTCATTTATGAAATAATAGGTATTCCTTGCGATTTCAATTGCAATTTATTTCATCCTATTTGGTCCCTATAATTTCTCTAAGAAAAAAATTTCATATCTTATTTGTCCCCCTTAAAGTTTTGTTTTCGGGACGAAAAGTATGCCTATGTTACTCTCCGAGGTGTGATCTGTATTTGTACTGAAATTCATCAGAATTGGTTTAGCGGTTTAGACGTGGAAACGTTACAGATTTACTTTAACATTTATAATATATGTATGTATGTATGGAAATAGTGTGGAAAGTATGCAGAAAGTCTAATTTATATCAATTTTTATCAAAATCGGTTCTACAGTTTAAGCTTAAAAAGGTAATAAATAAACAGAACATTTATAATTTCAATTTTTTTATCTCTTTTTCTATTTTCAATGATTTTTTTTTATTAATTTTTCTTCGTGTTTTTTAAATGCGACTAAAATAATTCGGTTATTAATAGTTGTTATTAGTTGATAAAAATTCATATAATATACTGTCTTTATTATTATTATTCTTATTTTATGTATTTTATATTAATGACTTTTGAACTTTGAAGGAGGCCTTTACCTGTAGAGGGGTTCTTGCATACAGGATTACAACGTTATATATATTTTTCCAATAAAATAGTATTTACAATACAAAAATATATAATGTTTAGTAGTAACATAGACATGTACATAAAAATTTTAAGAATGCAAAAAATAAAAGGCTTTTATTTTATTACATTAATGACTTTACTTTTCCATTAATATCTGCAGGAGTTGTCCTAAATACTCTTTCTTTCTTCCTATAACATAAGAAAAGATCTCTTTAAGACTTCAGAACTGAACAAAGACCAGAAACTTATCAGGTGTATCTAGGGCATGACCCGCGTAATTTTATAAAGAGTAGCATACATATATGTAGTATAGAGCCCATATCTCCAAGCCCGTACTTAGGAGGGCTCACGTTAAATCTGCAGAGTCAGCTACGGGATCGTTGCCATGGTGACGCGCGGGACGGAGTAAATTTATAAATTGCTTCATCATTTTTAAACCCTGATCGTTACAGTTGAAAAACTTTGTAACGGTTTTGAAGTATTGTAATTAGTTTAGTTTTTAGTATCTTGTTATTAATTTGGATATTCTACCTCTTTATCTTAATTCGTTCAATTATTTCGAAGGAGGTTCTCAACTCGTCGGGGACTTTTTTGTCTATACACCGATTACTCACAGTTAGATAGATTTGAACTTTTTTCTATTTTTTTTTTCAGATCGGGCCCATAGAATTTTCATAAAAATTGGTTTAACAGTTTGATTGTAAATTCAAAATTACTTAAGAAAGTATGTTATCCAAGCAAAAGAAATTACGTATTTTTCTTTTAAGATGGTTCCTAAATGTCTTGTAACACTCATAATATCGTATTTTTTATATAAACTGACTAACCAGCATATCCCGGACCCTCATATTCTGTGTTCACCGCCGCTTATGAACATTTGCAGTACCAGAGTAACCCAAAAGCCGTTTTCAGCTTAAAAAGGAGTAAGGAATGAAGTGTAATAGGACGTAAAAAAGGAATGGGAATGGTTAGGCTTCCGGCTCTCTCACTCACCGTTCGAAACGCTATGTAAGCTACTTTAAGTCGATATTCTGTGACAGTACGATACTGCCACAGTCAAGCCTGTATACGAGCTGTACTCAGTGGGCTACAGCTAGGTTCTAAATCAGTACGTAAAATTTCATTATTCAATTCAAATACTTTTTTGTACACCACAAATTAAAAGAGATCAACCTTAGAGGATATACATAAGAAAATATGGTATAACAGGCAATCTTATCACTTTAAAGCGATTTCTTCCAGACAACCGTGGTGATATGGAGTAATAGCCAACAGAGAGATGGTAGGTGGTGTAAAATAGACTACATATGTACATAGATACAAATAATTTAATACATACATATATATATATATATATATATATATATATATATATATATATATATATATATATATATATATATATTTTTTTTTTTTTTTGTTATTCTTATTGTAGCAAATGTCGTACACGCCTGTAACGGTGTACCACACAGAATAAGTCTGATGTTCTTTTATTAACTACTATTTTTATTGTGTGTATGCCGATGGTGTGTCTTTTAAATAAATAAATAAACTACTACATACATATAGTTAGATACATAAATACAAATAAATATACAGTACATAAGTATATATATACAAAAAAAATTGTATCTAGTCGCCATTCAGTTTGAGAGTGTGGGATAATAACTTTTAACTTTAGTTTTAAATAATCAAATTCATTCATCATTATATGCAAAAATTCACGATGATCGGTTGAAGAGTTCAGGGGTATAAGCGTAATGAACGATTTCGAGTCTACATTATGAAAGAGTAACAGAAAAAAAAATTAAAAAGCAATATAAACCGAAGACTTTATAATTTAATTAGTCGCGGCGAACCGTTCTTCAATATTGCTGCGTTTAACCACGACCATTGATGTCATACCGTGAAATAAATACAATTTCTAACACGCCGAATTTATTGCTGAATTCGTCGACTATTGCGGCTTAAGTTTGGATAATATAAAGTAACGCTTACTTAAACCAGCAATGGATGTTATTGTTTAAGTTTCATCAAAAAACATGAAAATCACGGCTTATTGCGTCACTATAGCTTTGTATTAATTTACCATAAAGAAACACAAAGTCTAAGACGCCCAATCATTTGTTGAGTTTAATGGCTATTGCGTTTTTAGAAAGTGTATTTTTAAGGTGATATGAAACAAAAGTAGCAATGAATGTAGTTGAGGTTCTTAATTTGCTTAGGATGTTTTATGTTTATTTTACGATTGCTCCAAAACGGCTTGATCGATTTTGTTAATATTTTTTTGTTTGAAAAGGATAGCATACTCTCATTGGTCCTATAGAATTTTAATCAAAATAGGTTCAATAGTGTGTTCTTAAAATCTGGAATAAGTTTATAATACAAGTAAACGAAGTTTTGGATTTTGCCTTTAAAGTAAGTTCGCCTTTAAAAAGAAAATGTAATATCTCAAATGAGCATTAAAGATCAGTTTATAATGTCACGATAATCTATACTTATATTATAAAGCCGAACAGTCATTTTGTTTGTATGAACGTTCTTTCTTTGTTAGATAGTTTATTAATCGAGGTAGGCTATAGCCTACATTACGCTGCGACTCATAAAAACGAAGCAGTAACGTAGTAAAAGTAAGCGAAGCGAAACCATAAATGCGAGTGAAACCGCCAGGGATAGCTTATAATTTTACCATGAAACGATTCCACAAAACTCAAAATCAGTTACTAAATTCATAGACCACTACACTTTAACTCTTAAAAGTATCGATTAACAAAACCAGCAATGTATGTAATCGTGTTACTTTCATCAATAAGGATGAAAATAGACGATTATTACGTCACAATAACTCGGTATCGATATCTGTATTAGATTTAGCTCTTCTTGTTCAAGTGTCTGAGTCCCAAAGGCTTAAGGAGTTGTAACTTAGTCTCACAATTGCATCCATGTATTGTTCTAGACACTTCCGTTTTAATATAACTAGCAATAAAAGATATTGCTCGAGCATTCTTAGCTAGCTTTAAAGAATTTCGAGTTTTTAATAAAATGGTGCATCCATTTTATTTATCGTTGTTTTGTCTTTGTTTATTTTTAAATGACTTTTAAAGGGATGGGTTTGTATAATCAAGAACTTAATCTGATTTGGATAGTGTTTTCTTAATTCACATTTTTCAAGGACAGTTTTGATGTATATACTAATATTATAAAGAGGTAAAAATTAGTTTGTTAGTTTGTATGTAAAAATTTGCTTTTATGTTGGTTAGCCCGATTATTGAGGAAGGTTTTAGGATATATTGCATCATGCTACGACTCATAGAAGCGAAACAGATTACTCTCTAAATGTTCCCATAGAATTTTCATCAAAATCGGTGTAGTTGTTTGATTTTTAAATTAAAGATTACTGCAATAAGTATGCCATTCAAGTAAATTAAATTACCAATGATCTTGATGTTATGATCTTGAAATCTGTTCCTCTTTTTTAAAAAGTCTTGTTAAACGTAAAAATAATCGATGTATATTGTGAACAATCGAATCGCAATCCGTAAAATAATCGTTATTGATTAGTTCCGGTGTTCATCTGTGGTCTTCGTCATCAGCTCCATCTCATCGAATGTGGGTTTTCGTGAGATAATGCACGAGTTACTGTCAAAAATACCTAAATTGGTATAGGTGTGCCTATAATATTTGAAGAGTTCCCACGATTTCTCCAGGATCCCATCATCAGATTCTGACTTGACCACAATGAAAGTATACCCCTTTTAAACAAAAAAAAATGTAAATCGCTCCACAAACGGTGGAAAAACGTTGAACAAACATAAAAAAAAAATATGTATACATTCACGAACAAAGAACCTCCTCCTTTCTCGAAGTCGGCTAAAAATAATAAATACCAACACAAAATAACTCGTATACGGGACTTATGAGATCCCCATTAATGGCCTTCGACCCAATATCACGCTGGGCCGTAGACAATTTATATAAAAATATCTTCAATAATCTAGAAATGATTAAGTGTCTTCTAAATATATCTTATGAACGATTTGTTTTCCTAAGGTAGCGGTGCCGTTGTATAGCGGACGTAATATGACGGACATAAAAAATCAGTTATGCAATAATCTATACTAATTTTATAAGGAGGTTAAATTTGTTTGTAAGTTTTTATGTAGGGGGTAGTCTCGAAAACTACTCATCCGATTTGGAAAATTATTATGCCTTATATAGTCCATTTACTGAGGAAGGTTATAGGTTATATAACATCATGCTCCGACTCATATTAGCGAAGCAGTAACTATAAACGCGAGTCATATAAAACCATTACTTGTAGGCGAGAATTACACTTATAAGTTTTAATCTCAGACTTTAAAAAAGCGTTTGTCAATGCTTTATACGTAAAAGAATTTACCGTCATTGTCTTATTTTTTGACATATATAGCTCCGACATAGCATGGTGAAGTTACCTAGTTAATTCTTACCGGGTTACAAAGATGTTTTATATCAAGAAAAAAAGTAAAATTTACAAATGTAATGCTGGCTAAACACATATGGACGCTGATGAACAATACTATGTCACGCCATACAGACTTAATTTTGACAAAAAAACGTCTAAAAATATCAAACCTATTCTTAACAAATTTGTTTAAAGGCGTGTATATTCATCTTCTTATTTCTATTTTGACAAAATGTTTAATGAATTAAAGGAGATTGGTATAATAAAAAAGTTTTATCTAATAATAAGGAAGGCCATCGCAGGAGTTTTAGTGGGTGTAAATCTCCACATATCCCGATCTCCCTCCAGGAATTGGGTATCTTTTCGATAATTTCTTCTGCGTAAACAGAGAAAAAAGGTAACATTATAAAAGCCGTGACTGTTAATAAGGCATTGACAGTAAATTCTTTCACACGTTAAAGTAACGATAAATTCAAAGAAATCTATGAAAATCTGCAATCAGAACTTACAAGAGTTTTTCTCGACTAAAGAAGTATCGCACTATCAAATCGAGTTACATATTTTTATATAAAAAACGAAAGGTCATTCACTCGCTTATCACGAAATCTCAGAAAGTACAAGTTTTAGATTTTAAATTTTGAGGGTTCGTTTTAGGGCACCTAAGCTCACTAAGGCGGAATTTTACAAAATTCGACACCGCAGGGTGTAAAACTGGAGTTGGCAGTTTGTATAAAAGTCCTATAATAACACATAATTTCTTCCTATTTTATAGACTTGTATAATAAGAAATATCGTAACACTGTTGACGAGCACTTTAGCAGTGAGTTGCCTAATTGAATAAGCCCTTCGTCCGCCAAATCCGCGTTAAATCCGCCGCGAAATAACGGCTGGGGATTACGCGACATGGATTAACTAATTCTACTGTTACACCGATCAGTAACGTATTAATTCTACACATAATATTAGTATAAAACTGGGGTAGAGACTTGCAGTACTTGCCGTTTGTTCTCGGTAGAATCTACAGTCTGAACCGATGATAAATTCATGTATTTTTTTTGTTTCCGTATTAACGATTCAAAAGTACTTACAAAAGCCTACTTGAATAAAGTATGACATCCGCACATTAACTAGTGTCCTGTAATTTTATAGCATCTTATTGCAATAATTTAATTAAAATGTAATAGAAGTAGTCAGGTTGACTACAGCTCGTATTCGTAGCACGAATACGAGCTGCAGTATATTAATATAGATGTATTTTATGCGAGAGTCGGTAGCCTAATCCATTAATTTCTTTACGTCTTTTTCTCTTTTCTCTTCTGGTGCTACAAATATGGTGGCGGTGATCACATATTTAGAAGTAGTCAGGAAGAATACGACTCGTATTCGTGCTAATTAATATAGATGTATTTTATGCGAGAGTCGGAAGCCTAGTCCATTAATTTGTCCACTAACTGCAATTGGATGTCAGAAGATCCTCATACAGTTACTTACGCAATAAGACAATTTAAATTAAAAAAAATAGTCAGTAACTTCAATCAATATCTAAACTTAAATAAACAGATACTTGTGTTACCGGCAAAAATGCTAGATAGATAATAAAAATTAAAATAAAAAGAGTTACATCAAAATGTTACGCGACGGTGTAAACGCAGTCTAATTTTAGCGTTAAATACCGCTTAAACTAAATAGCATTATAGTTCAACGAAGAATATCATTAATCTATACTAATATTATAAAGCTGAAGAGTTTGTTTGTTTGAACGCGTTAATCTCATTAGTTTTTACATTTTGTGTTAGATAATTTATTTATTGAGGAAGGCTATAGGCTATAATACATCACGCTACGACTCATAAGAGCAAAGCATTAACCATAAACGCGAGTGTAACCGCAACATATTGCGAGATATTTTGCATTGAACCTGATAAAATTTAACCATCACATTTCATCAAATTATTGTCAATTTCGATACAAATTAACGCTTTTGACAAAGCACTGAATATTAATCTATTTCCTTGTCTATATATAACTTACTATCATATGCTCGCAGATTTAATTGTTTTATTAATAAGAAATCATTAAAACTTAAAACTACATTATATTCAACATAATATAGCATATAATGACGACCACCCTGGTGTAGTGATGCTGAATGTCCTTTTATTCCGAAGGTTGTGAATTCGATCCCCGCTCGGGATAGATATTTATTTTTGTAAAAATATTTGTTACTAGGTCTAGATGTTCGTCTTTTTGGGTCTCTCCGCCGTGCCGCGGAGAGCACGTAAAGCTGTCGGTCCCGGTTGTTATCACAGTCACTTGATAATGATCGTTATTCGTAGTAGGGAAATTATTATATTCTAAATGGTTACTGGCTTACCTTCAGGGGTTGCGTAGGTCAGATGGCAATCGCTCTATGTAAAAATCAGTAACTCGTCAATATCTGGCCTAGAATAGAAAGCAGACCCTGGTATAACCGGGAAAAATGATAGATAATGGTAATATAGCCTATAATATTCCTCCATAAACGAGCTAACTTACGCAAAATTAATTTTTCAAGTCGGTTTAGTAAATTCATAGATTACACACACATAGGCGTAGCAATAGCTGTTTAGAAATTGTAGAAACCATTGTCATTGCCATTCGTTCAATTCTCAAACTCAAACTATACTTTATTCCAATAGGCCTTTACAAGCTCTTTCGAATTGTCAATATACAAATTTGTGATGTGAAGATACCACCAGCTCAGAATCTGGACTCTACTGAGAAGAGCCGGTGAGAGACTCAGTAGATACTCTTTTAAAAATATTTTCGTACAATATTGTTTCATACAATTAGCTATAATGTAAGTATAAATAAGTTGTATACTAAGAGACCCCCTCGGGTCTGGACCCCCTAAACCTCTACTTATGTACGTCCATGCCCCTACATACAAACATATAAACAAATTTTGCCTCTTTAAAATATTACATTTCAAATGAGAATAGATTATATCAAGATCCCACTGCCAATTTATGAAATCGTTTTTTGTTTCATATTATGATAAGATCACAAGTTTTTTTTTCATTTTATAATTAAGTAAAGTAAAAATTAGTAAAGTAACAGCCTGTACATATCCCACAGCTGGGCAAAGGCCTCCTCTCCTATTAAGTAGGAAGTTTAGAGTTTAATCCACCACGCTGCTTCACTACGGGTTGACGGATATACATGTGTCAGAATTTCTTCGGGTACATGCAAGTTTCCTCACGATGTTTTCCTTCACCGTCGAGCTCGAGATGAGTTTAGAAGAAATAAATTATGATAAATAATAAGTAACTGTAATGAATTACGGCGGGTATGTTCCAAATATGCCTTACGTAACCTTCGAAATGTCATCAGCTGTACGTTTAATAAGCAAGAGAATCTTTAGGCCAACAAGACAATAGACAATCTAGTCAATGTTTATAATTGGTACAGATTTTATTTCATCGGTACAGCTATTTAATTATAATATAATTATAATACAGTAGGTATATAAGTGTTTTAAAACGTTGGTAACGACGCACAGTCCGAGTTGAACTCAGAATTTACGCCTCCAACGCGCCGGATACGCCCGTCCCATGTTATTTAATACTTAGAAGAGCTCATAAATATAATAGACATGTCAGTATTAATATTTGCATTTATTTTTGACTTGAAAAAACAAAACATAGATAGTTTAGTATAGTAAAATATCGTCAGTGAAGTTCTAGTAATGCGAAAGTCGAAGTTAGTAGTTAGTAGGCTTTAGAGAAGACCAAAAAAACTGCAAATTTTACACAGATACAGTTATGAGTCAATAATAAATCACATTTTAAGTACACGAAGTATATATATATTAAAAATGATGTTGTGAGAAATAAGATGAAGGTAGACTTTAAAAAAGTTTACAATCACAAAAACATTTAATTTAACAATTCACTAAATACGATGTCGACTAATTTTAATAACAAAAATATTGAAGTTAGCAAAATGAAAGCCGGGCAGAGCTTTCGCGTGGGAAGAAGTTCAATAGCAAAGTGAAGCTCGAATGACAGACAATTTTCTTTTTATAGTGATAGCAAGCTACCCTCATAAAACTTTCATCAGTCTGCTAACAATATATTATTGTTTCGAAATGGTGTCTGTAAAGAATTATGCAGATTTTTCAATCTCTTAAAGCTGCTTATTAAAGACTCACTGTGCCTCGCAGTTTCACCCGCGTCAATATGAGGGAAAATTATATTTATATAATGTTTAACTTTCCTACTTGAAACGGGCGTTGTTTAGTATTTTATTGGTTTTAATTTTGTTTTCTCGCATTTTTTAATATATATTTTTTTATTAATAAAATAAATAAAATTGTTTCAAGAAAATTAGCCTTTCTTCTATATAACACATCTTAGCCTTAGTTATTCTTTATAACAGTAACTATCTGTGAGTGAAAGTCCTGCCAAAATCAATTCACCGGTTAAGAGATTTGCTGGATCAAACAGACAGACGGACGAGGGAACGGAAGGAAGGACGAACAGACGCACAGACAGACCGAGACAAACATTTTAAAAATGATGTTTTTGATATAAATACCGCGTATACTTGCATTATATGCATTTAAAAGCAGTTAATTTGACATTACAAACGGACACTTTAATTTTATATATGTATATAATATGTATGTATATGTTAAACGATTTAAAGTTTGCCCAAATCATATCAATGAATAGTAAATAAAGAGATCATTTACGGAATAGATAATAATAAAAAACTTCTTTTGCAGTCATATTGTTAAAAGAAAAAATTGTGACATTAGGAATATATGAAATAAAAATTATTATTACTTAACAGATCTCAATAAATTACAGCTAAGAACCATCTCGATTACATCGGCATTCAAACAAGAAAAATCAAAATTGGTCCATTCCTTAAGCATCTATGATGCCACAGACATCATTTCATTCTCATTTCCTGTCTATCAATTCCGAACTCTACATCTAAAACAGACTCAGTTAAAATCTTTCACCGCAGAGCAGTTACGCGTCGCGATTAATTAAAACGGGACCGGATACAAGTAGAATGAACGAGTTCTCATTCATCTCTAAAATGTTGCTCATTCATTCGGTCACTATCCCACTTGGTTAGTTAAATTTAGGTTTGTGGGCGAGTCGGAATGGCGAGTCGTTTGTTTGGCCTGAGCTATTTCTTTTCGGTAATACAGCTGCGAATGTTTTAAGGTTCTAAGATCGAGAATGCGACTTATCATTCGTGGTGTTCGTTCAATTTTTCTGATTCTTACTGGTTTTGAATTTTGTAAGTGAACTTAAAGTGTCTGAATTTTCAATAAATATGTATAACTAGCTACTCCTCGCGGTTTTATTGCGTTTATATTTACTGAGTCGTAGCGTGATGTAATATAGCCTATAGCCTTCCTCAATAAATAAACTATCGAACGCAAAAAGATGTTTTCAATTCGAACCAGTAGTTCCTGAGATTAGCGCATACAAACAAATAAACACACTCGTCAGCTTTATTATATTAGTATAGATGATATCATTGATATTATATGACACGGACAGACAGTATAAATGTAACTATAGATGAAATCATTTATCTCTACAATAAAAATAAACCTGTAAAATAGGTGATAACGTTCTCTTTATATAGGTACATATTTAAAACTAGTTGTCCCTTGCAGTTTTACTCGTGTTTATGGTTACTGTTTTGCTTCTATCAGACGTACATAAATAAAGTAAAATAAAGTAACAGCCTGTAAATATCCCACTGCTGGGCAAAGGCCTCCTCTCCTATTAAGGAGAAGGTTTTAGAGCTTAATCCACCACGCTGCTTCACTGCGGGTTGGCGGATATATATGTGTCAGAATTTCTCCCGACACGTGCAGGTTTCCTCGCGATGTTTTCCTTCACCGCCGAGCTCGAGATGAATTTAAACACAAATTTAGCACTTAAAAAATAAGCGGAGCTAGCCGGGATTTGAATCTGCGATCATCAGTTAAGATTGACATGTTCTAACCACTAGGCCATCTCCATAATATTGCCTATAGCCTTCCTCAATAAAAAAACTATCTACACAAAAATAATTTTTCAATTCGAAGCAGTAGTTCCTGAGATTAGCGCGTTCAAACAAATAAACTCTTTAGCTTTATAATATTAGTATAGATACATACTTAAAGTAATAAATACACCCACACTCTATAATAGATATGTTAACCGTGTGTTAGTGTGTAAGATCCGTATCCGGATACCGATCTTGACACTAAATATACCGTGTATATCCGTAACATATTTGACGATCCGATACAACGTTAGTATATGGTTATATAGTGTGTTTCAAATAATTACGAGTTTTTTTTTCGATAAAAATTATATGGAACTATTCTAAAAGTATACTATTTTGAAGAGAATTTACAAAATGAGATATTTCGTAAATATACACAACGGTTTGGCTACCTCCTCCCGTTTAAAGTCGGTTAAGAATATACCTAAAACGGGAATTTATTATTTATAAAGGTTTAACGAATAAATATATTAACGCGATTGAAACCGCGTACAAAATCTAGTAGTCAATATATTTATTTAGGCTTAATTCCTTAAAGAGTTTTGCACAAAACAATTCAGAAGAAACAATGTAATTTTATACTTCATTATACCATTATTCACGCTGTATTCAATGAACTCTCAATAGACAGTGAACAAGACAAGCAAATTTCCTATAGATACTGGCAGAGTATCGTTTAATTGCACAAAAGTTGCCATCCAAGTTTCGATAAACTTTGCCTCGACTTTAGGGTTGTTTCATGTTGCTTTTATAGATTTCATAAAAATTTGCCTATTTATTAGAACTAGTGATGGCATGGTGGTCGAAATTCAACCATCATTAATTTAAATTATTAGTTTAAATATAAACGAATATATTATACTCTATAAATGCCTGTGTGTATTAAATACATGGTTACACGCAATGTAGTGATTTTTTAATTGATTTATTATATTTTTTGAATAATTCGAGAAAATATTAGCATTCTCCACTATTTCTCTATATAAACTATAAGTGTACGAAATTTCATACTCTTGCGTCCGCGACTGTGCGGGTAAATAGCCCTACTAAGTTTTTGCTTCGCGTATTAATATACAGATAACCTAAAGACTAGCACTAGACTACAAAAGACGCATTAAAACCATGTTCAACACGTGTCTAGCTAAACAGTGTTTAAAAATTAAACATTGCTTAAAATCTAAATTGCTTAACAGCGAATAAACTCATAAAAAAACTCATTGATAAAATGATATACGTTACATTTGACAGCTGAAATAGGTTTGAGACATCTATTAAACTCACTTAAACGTATGTTAATCTATATCTAAAGCATGTTTAACTCAAAACTGTGCTTAGACGTGGATTTGTAGTACGGATTTTTTTAAAAACGCGTTTAACGTCTGTTTAAATCTTTTGTAGTAAGGCAGTAGGTAATTAAAGTTGCGATCATCAACGTTCACGAATATTTAAAACACAAGGAGAGTCACTAATACGTTGCCAGATTAAAAAGGGATGAGAGATGAAGGGAAATAAGAAACGGTTAGGCTTTCAGCTCTCTCAATCACAGTATTAAATGCAGCTTTCTGAGAATCGACACATACAGATAGTCAATTACAGTAAGATATTGAAACATGCAATATTTGCCATTAAAACATATCACATTATTTATTAAAACAATTAATTTTAGTTTTTTGTAAAAAAAACGAGGATGCCCGAAATGCTGTCTAGAGACAGGAGTTTTTAAAAGTGCGTTTTCTATACCCGATTCAGAGAAAGCCAAAATGATGATCACTTTAAATTAAAAATCAACAGTACGACGAGTAATAATCTAAAATAGATAATTTAGAAAAACCTCCGATCATCATTAATTGAGATCAATTTGGTTTGATTAGACTAATACAGTTTTTAAACATCTGAACGGATTTTCATAAATTATAAAAAAATCTGTTCAGATATTTTCTAAGAACAACCCCGATTGCATCATTCTTCAAACAAAGAAAACCACATTAAAATCAGTCCATTCGTCCCCTGTCTAATGAACTGATTTTGGAGCTATGATACGATACGACGGAGACACACAGATATATATACAAGCGTTAAACGTATAACGATTTTAGTCGGGAGTCCAAATACTAACAACAAAAAGTAAATTTCATATAAAATCCAAAAATAGCATTTTCCATCACAATATTAGATAACTCGTAATCTTACAAAATTTTGTTATACTTTTAGAAATATAATCATATTTTATTTGTCAAAAATCGTCGAGTTTTGCTCCAAGTGGAAACATATTACATGACATGACGTAACATGTCGTGACGTGACGTGACATGACATGTTATGTCAGATAGAAACGGTAAAAAAGTTAGTAACTATACTCCCAAGCAAGCTAAAAAGTATGCTTATTTGAACGCTAATCTCAGAAATTTTCAAGGAATATAATTATATAAAGGATTAGTCACTGAGGAAGCTGATCTATATCTATAATACCTTAATACATTATTTGCATAATACTTTATTAAGTACTAAGCTACTGAACCAACTACTTTTAAAAAAAACCAAATCGGTAAAACTTCTTTCAGGTTATAGGGGAACATACTTAAAAAAAGTCTTTGGCGAATTGAGAACCTCCTAATTTTTTTAAGTTAGTTTAAAATTTTAATCGACAATCTTGCAAGCTGACGAAACTACCTTATAATTATAAAGAAACCCACACAACCATAGCCTAACATAGGTTCTAATTCACACACACACGGGTCATATATTGAACGTTCGTATTTGAAGTCGATTAAAACACGGGTAAATAGTCAAGGCACAGTTAATTGCAGAAATAGTAACAGCCCTAATGTAAAGTAGACGGAGAACTAAGTGAGATCTTATAGCTTGCATAAGGTAGTGTTTACTACACTTCGATAGCTCGAAGTTTGACTTTCAGAGCGCTTTCAACCGATTTTCTTTTGAGGTTACTTGATTTACATAATTCAGCGTCGTTGGATGACATAATTGACTTGGTATTTTGTGGCTTCTTCGAGATGAAATAAGCGAATAAACAATTTACATTTAATACAGATAGCGTTGTCCTTTTCTTGGGCAAAGGCATAAAGTATACAGGCTGGTACGATTGGGGTATTACCACACTTACAGAAAATCAGCGTGAAGTTACCAATATAATGAAATAGGCAGATAAATAATTTACATTTTATATAACTAACGGTATGTCCTTCTCTTCGACAAAATGAAGTTAAAATGTGAAAGAGTCTCGCTGGAGCCCACTGACTACAACTGGTACACGGGCTGGATTGACCGGGGCTGTACCACATTCTCGCGGAAAATCTGCGTGAAGTAGCTAATATAGCAGCGTTACATGTGGTGATTGAGAGTATCAGAAACCTTCGTCCACCCATACCTTTAAATACCCTTCATCCCTTTTTTTCTTTTTAAGCTGGAAAAACATTTTCACACGGTTTACTAACCTTTCATGGATTGTACTGGTGATTTTATGTCCACCACATGCTCACGATGTTTTACTTCACCGCCGAGCTCGAGATGAATTTAAACATGAATTTGAACCCACGATCATCGGTTGACATCGACGTGTTCTAACCACTAGACTATATCAGCTTTCAGAACCTTTTAACATTTCGAATAAAAAAAAGAATTTTCAAAATCAATTAGTATTATCGATTATCGGAAATGACGAAGTTCTGAAATAATAAACATTACTACGAACTGAGAACCCTACCTTCTTGAAGTCGGTTTGAAAGAATGTTACAACCCGTAAGTGAGGACCGGCTTTACAGGCTTTACGAAATGGTATCTCAGTATATCGTATTAGATTTCATGTGACGTCATACCACTAGGCATTTGGAACACTTCTGCGAACCTCGTTACACTTCATTTAGCAAAATTGGTCCAGACGTTTACAAATAAAATGTACTCAGGTCAAGATTTACTTCAAACAGACGCTGATAAAATGTTTTTTTTTTCGTTCGTTTTATTTTTGTTTATTTATTTAGACACATAAAATGACGCAAATATTGAAACTAAAGTAAGTACTATTGACTTAAGATGAATATAAAAAAAAAACCTCAAACAATCTTTTCGTTGAGACCATTTCAACGAGTCCCAAGATAATTCTGCGTGAGGAGTTGTGAATTCTGCTGATTCCAGATGATGTTGTATTTAACTATCATTTAAAATTACAATATAAATATAGATCAGTACTATAAACAACAACAACCATAATAGAGCTGATAATCTTAAAACAGATATAATTTATGAAGAACAGATCTTCATAAATTATAACTTAAAACCATCCCTATTAAATCACCTTTCCAATCAAAAAAAGCTACGCACAGACAGAAAGATATACATGTCAAACAACCCGCATTTTTTTGGGGGGTTTAAAAGTAGTAAGGTTGTACTTTAATTTTCCACTACCAGGCTAAGGCTTCTCTCAAGTAATAAGATAGGGTTCAACTGTCTAATACATACTATTAATGTGACTGATGTACACGTGACTCAGAGAGTTATCTAGCAACGGACTATTGGCGTTAAGAGAGAGAACATGGCTGTATAGACGAATTGGAAAATAATCGAGAGATGTATCTAATGTCTTATTATTATTCACTTCTGGACTCTTTAAAAATACTTACATGTCTTAGTTTGCTTCCGAGTCAAGTATTTTTATCGGAATTTTAAATACTTTAGCACTTGAAATCTTAGTAGTAAAATTTCATATTTAAATCTATGACCTTCACTTGAATTTCCTCTATTTTAAAATTATGTTACATAACAATCAAATCAAAATAGAACAGCAAACAAGTAAAGTTTAATAAGCTGTAACCTGTCTACAGAATTAAATTTGTTTAATTCCGTATTGATAAATACAGCTGCGCTGTCTGTAGCGTAGTCTGTGAGTGAGTGAGTGAATAAGTGGGTGGGTGGGTAAGTAAATATTTAGTGGGAAATAAGCATTTAAAACTAACTAATTTATGTTCGCAAATTTTTTTTTTCAATTAAAACTTAGTGATTTAGTTAGAATAAAAATATTACTAAATACATATTTGTTATGTGCGTCAAGACCTTTATTTAGATACTAAACATGGCACGATTAATTCAATTTCTTTTCGAGGTCATGAATTATTTTGTAAAGTCCACCATATTAACTTTAAGGATAATTTGTACAGCCCTTTGTCACCGAGAGAGTTATTACGTTTAGTTGTTTAAGCGCTACGGTGGCATACGTAAATACAAACAGATACTATTCCACATATGCAAAAATCATAACCTCTTCCTTGCCGTTGTCGGTTAAAAAAAATACATATTTAATAATAGATCATACATCTTGCATTAGAAGTCCAACAAAATTACGTTAATAGTCAAGAAATCACTGTCATTATTAAGTTAACTTATTCAGCCAAGGCAAGATTTCTTTCTTCAACATTCTTAAAACGGTAGTTACTTAATCTAGCAAGAATTAAACCTATTATCCTGGACGATAGTTCTGCAAGAATAATAGCAAGAATTCTTGCAATTAATTCAACGCAGTCGAGAATGGTACTGCGAAGTTTATTATTACACTTCAGACGATAAAATTTTATATTAGTCTTTAAAGGAGTATCTTTCAAATGATTTCTTTTATTTAACTCCCAACCAAAAAGGGGTGTTATAAATTCGAGTGTTTGTTGCATCGTAGTCTCTAACAAAAGGATCAAATTTGATGCGTTTTCTTCATTTGAAAACTGATTTAATCGATATTGTTCTCAGTTATAATATACGAAAATCTTCAGATGATTCAAAGTTATCAGCTTTTCGTGGTTGTTGAAAGAATTCCAGCTACTTCTATTGGTCTGATCGATTTGATATTTACTACTGTTACTTTAATGATACTTAAGTAACATAGTTGACCTGCCTCATCTGGAATTATATGGATATTTACCTCACCATCTCCCAGCAGAACTATCTTGTTGGGTCTCATTAAAATGGTCTCGCATAGATTGTAAGTTTTTTTTTTAGTTTTAGACTATTTTTTATTAAAAAATTCTTAGAGGTATGTTGCACGATAATAATAATATTCATTATATAGCTATAGAAATGTTATACATAGCTATTATATGTATGTATGTCATCTATGGAGGCCAAAACGGCTCGCGCGATTTTAATGAAATTTTTATGCAATTTACGTATAAACCCAGTGGGTGATCCTGTGATCTAATACCTATGACTTTTTAAACATAATAAACCGACTTCAAAAACAAAATACGCAATTTCCTTTACTTACATGGCTTACTTGTTTTATTTTCCAAATTACTGACCCGATTTTAATGAAAATTCCCCAAGAACAATCTGATATTGTAAGCTTTTAAATAAAAAATAAAAATTTAACTCTACGAATACGATCGTACACAACGAATTTAGAAACCTACTCTTTTAAAAAAGTTAAAAAGTAAACATATGGTAACAAAGTAATACTAAACATATGGACGCTGATAAGCAATACTGTATCAAGCCACACGGAATTCATTTTGAGAAAATGGCGTCTAAAGATCTCAAACGTATTCTTAATAAATATGTTTCAAAAATTATATATCTGTCCTTTCTTTTCTTTTTTGATAAAAAGTGTTATGAATTAAAAGCATGTATATATTTAATATATTAACTGATAAAACGTTTTTCAAATATTTAAGATTATTCTATTAATTTTAAAATATGGAACGCACTTAACTTCGAAACAATCAATTAAGAATCTGTTTTCCATACTTATATATTTATATGATTTGATTTTTTTAATAATGTTAAATTGGTCATGCAGTATCAAAATACATAAATATCTCCGAATTTGACTTGTTGTGGGTTGACACATTATTGCTTATCAGCATCCAATTATATTGTACGCAGAGAAAATCGTGAGAACGAATTAGTAATGAAGTGAATTAAAAGGTACAAAATATATAAAGCCAATGGTAAGTATTGAAAACAGCATTCTTTGTGGAATTACCTTTGTAATCATGACGATTCAAGTGAACATATCACGTTAGCACGTAGTGGGTCGGATCAACAACGTTTATGTTCAGTAGATTATAATTTGACCATAGAACAAAGATCGCAGATGCGTCAGAAACAATAGTGTATATATAATATATAATTTAAGTGTTTTTAATTTCAATTTAACAAATTTTAAAACAATTTTTAAAATATTTGACTGATTGTTTCGGGTAATCTCTGAAATAGTTAAATCAATTTTGACGGGACCTTCACTAACAGATAGCTAATATAAGGAGAAACTTAGGCTACTTTATTATGAAAAAAATATATATTTATTTTAATAATTACAGATAAAAGAGGGTAACGCTAAAACAAAATTGAAGCCTATTAAATAGTGAACAATATCAAACTCAAATAGGGAAGGTAAACATTATATAAATATATTTTTCCTCGAATTAATGCGGATGAAACTGCGGGTCACAGCTAGTAGGTATATAAAAAGAACAAGGTGAAATCTTATTTTTAAAGTTATTGAAAATTACTTCAGATTGTTTAGTCTAGTTCTCTATTAAGGCCTGTTTTTTAGTGTTTTAAACGATTATTTAATAATACGGTAATCCTCGCTGGAGAAGCGATTAAGCTCCTTACCATATTCTAAACAGTAACAACTTGGCAATGGGACATTTATTGCCTATTACAGTAGAGTAGCCTTTAGCAGTTTTGTCCTTTTGATTTTCATTTCTATTAATAACTTTGTTCCATTTTACGTTTTGAATGTTTGCGGCGTTCTGTTGTAAGAACGTATATTTTGTTTTGTAAAGGTTACTTTATGGAGTCACGTAACAGTTTTAACAACTTTATGTTACTTCATTAACAATTTCTTGAAAACACTTGCGTTTTTTTTCATAATATCATTTTTAACGTCAATGTTAATCGCGTTAACATTATAAATTGTATTAATATATATTATCAATTTTTCAATTTTATTTAGTCATTTACTTTATTTATTTAATGGCTTTTAAATTATTAAATTTTAACGAACTATGAGAATTATTTTTTTTAAGATAAATTTTAAAGCAAACTTTAAGTAAGCAGTATTTGAAATACATATTAAAATAACCTTTATTATACTATAAATGATATGTTTTTGGAAAAATAAGAAAATATAATGGCTTACGTAAATAAAAAAAACGTAAATACTTAAAAAAAAATAAAATGATTTTGTTCTAAAAATTATAAGTTTTTTTTAAACTAAAAATTATTATTCCGTTTCTGTTTTACTTTTGTTCTTTGACTCCGAGATCAACCAGACCACATTACAACGGCTCTCTCCGAATGGAAATTAACCGCGTAATTGAGAGTAGATTAATAGACTGCAAAATTGTTCTTGGATTTTAAATTGATATCCATAGTAATATAAAAATTGTAAAAGTAATTCTGTATGTCTGTGTGTTTTTCACGCTTAAATCGCTGATCCAATTTTGATGAATTTTGGTATAGATATAGATTGAAGTTTAGAAAACGATATAGGTAAGCGAATACCGCGATAGCTTGAACCATGTGAAATACGTAATGAAATATTAATTTTACATTAAATTGTAAATAGACGCTAATAAGCAATACTATGTCAAGCCTCACTGACTTTATTTTGAGAAAATGGCGTCTAAAGATGTAACATATATTCTTTACGAACTTGTTTGAAGATGTATACATCCATCCTCTACTCTCTATTTTGATACTTTTTTCCATAATTATTTAGTTTAGATTACTTGAAAAATGTTTGAATAATGTTAAATATATAATGTATTATCAGAATACATCAGTATCTCCGAATTCTACTGTTTGTGGGTTGACACATTATTGCTTATCTGCGTCCAAATAATGTACTACTGTTTTAGAGTTCAGAAATATCCTAAACAAGCGCTGTTCAACGTACTAAAATAAGAACGATTCAGTAATTTATGTATGTTTGTATGTTCTTCCATAGCGTCTAAACTACTGAACCGATTGTAATGAATGTCTCAATAGATTCGTAATAATGTCCTGGGTGACATAGGCTACAAAAATTGTATCAGAATTTTATATGACTAAATTTATTTACGTAGTCGCATTATAGTTTTTTTATTTATATATACATATATATCTAACTAAAATATAACTATTTCAATCAAAACTATGTATTATCAAATTTCCCAAATTTCCCAAAATCGACAAACTTCGAAAAAATTTTCGCGTCCAACTTTCTTACATAAAATAAAAATCACCTCAAAATTCACCACAAGAATGAATAAACACGTTAAAAGGAACATTAAAACGTAATACACGTTCAAGTAAAAAAAAAAACATACTCAAACTTTACCCTACACTGTCACCTTCAATTTACCCCATTACACCCCTTCCTGCTATTCTCTAGCGACGAAAACCATAAATATGTCGAAACCTTAAGAAAACTGAAAAGCTTTTGCGGTGTAATCGCGCCGAAAGCTCCCGCAACGGATGTCGACTAGCGCCCTATGTCACATCCGCTGATTAACGACGCTAACCTAATTTCCTTTAAACTGAGACGAACTATGGTGTATAGTCTAAGGGAATGAGAGATTAAGAATAAGATTTGGACTAATGCAGATATAAATTACTAGGTATTCCTTGCGGTTTCACTCGCGTTTATGGCTTCTGCTTCGGTTCTATGAGTCATATTTTGACAGACACGTTGGTGCAATGGTCACTGCAACTGACTAAAGCGTTAACGGTCGCGGATTCGATCCCCGCTCGCGGCAAACGTCTGTATTGGCCATACAGATGTTTGTCGTGGTCTGGGTGTTTGTGTTAGTGTCGTGTGTGTCTCCGGACCCCGACACAAGGTCATAAGGTCTTAATGGGGGCCGTTGAGTGTGATGCGTTTATTTATTTATTATTTATTTATTTATTATAGCGTGATGTATACCCTATAGCCTTCCTCAATAAAAAACTAACTAACACAAAATTAATTTTTCAATTCAATTCAAACAGACAAGCAAATAAACTTGATAAACACGTTGGCACAGTGGTCACTAAAACTGACTCAAGCACTAACAGTCGCGGGTTCGATCCTCGCTCGCATCAAATGTCTGTATTGGTCATACGCATGTTTGTCGTGGTCTGGGAGTTTGTTTTAGTGTTGTGTGTGTTTCCGGACCCCTGACACAAGGTCACGCGATCATAATGGGGTCTGTTGATTGTGATGCGTGTATTTATTAAAAAAAAAACACTAAAAAAAATAAATAAATAAACAAACTCTTCAACTCTTCTTTATATTATTAGTATAGCTTTATAATATAAAAACACAATAGTACCACAGTACACCGTGCACAGTAGGGCAGTACAACAAATTGGCTTGAAGTACTTTATCAGTGAGTGAAAGACCCTCCCCCATTCCTTTCCTTACTGAATTCCCCGAAATATCTCATTCCTTTTTATACTGGTAATGAGTTTATAGCTAAACTGGTGCTGTACACGTATACAGGCTTGGACACCTTTAGTATATTACTAAAAAGAACAAATAGAAATATCACATTTATCTAATGAGTTCGGGCAAAGGCTAATACTAGTAATGTATATGTTTTTGAAATGTACAATTAACGCCTTTCCCAATGATAAAAAACATATATTTATCTTATTTTTAAATAGTGTTTTTTATGTCCACTAGAGGGTGCCACATTAGATTTAGTAATACGTCATATAGCCTATAATTATCAGACGATCAAGACGCTTCTAACGATACCTCATTTGTCTAGATCTGATAAGTAGTTTAGGAGCTATGATATGAATATGAATATACATACATTCATAAATACATAGGCTGTCAAAATCCAAAACCCTCTAAAAATAATTTAATTTTCATCTCTTTAAGCTTATATCTTAAGCATCAATTTTAATTTAAGGCGGCCAAGTTCCGTTTACAGATTGTGTTTTCCTTGATTTCGTCTGAGATCTTAAATAAGAAGACTCAATGGACATTTTCACATTAAAGACAAAGCTTGGGACGAACGGAGCTTTTGTGTAAGCAAAAGAAAGGCATAACTATTATCTTGATTGTAAACTAGACATTGCTAACTTTGATTCTTTATTATATTAAGTTAACGTTATAAATGTGAACATGTTATATGGTGCATCGGAATTATATAATATGTTTAGAAACAAAAATAGTAAAGTCATTTCGTATTTAAACAATTTAACAATTTACATTTAATGAACCGAGATGGCCTAGTGGTTAGAACACGTCGATATCAACCGATGATCGCGGGTTCGGATCCCGACTAGTACCACTGAGTTGTGATGTGCTAAAGTATCTTAATTCTTCTCGAGCTCGCTTATGAAGGCAAACTTCGGAGGAAACCTGCATGTGCCGCAAGAAATTCTGACACATATATATCCGCCAACAGCAGAAGCAGTGTGGTGGCTTAAGCTCTTACCTTCTCCTTTATAAGAGAGGTCATTGCCCAGCAGAGGGATAATTACAGGCTGTTACTTTACATTTTACTACTACTAAACATTAACATAAACGCACCACACTCAACGGCCCCCATTAGGGTTTTATGAATATGTGTCGGGGGTCCGGAAACACACACAATACAAACACAAACACCCAGACCAAGACGTACACCTGTATGGTGAATACAGATGTTTTCCATGAAGGGAGATCGAACCCGCGACTCGTTATAAGGAATTACTTAGACTACTTTTATTTTAAAAATATGTATTATAATTTTTAAATATTTAAAAAGCGTTTCGCGAAAACTAAATTGAAACCACTTAAATAGTGAACAATATCCGATTCAAGTGAGTAAGGTAATCATTATGCACAGCTAGTAATATAGTGTAATATATATACAAATCACTTGTCATTGTCAATTGTAAATCACTTGTCCTGACTGATTCATCAACGCAGAGCCTAAACCGCTGGGGCTACGAACTTGAAATTTTGGCAGTATGTGGCTTTTAGGTTGCAGGCATCCACTAAGAAAGGGTTTTTTCATTATTCACCCCTAAGAGGGTGAAAAGGGGTAAAAACGTCTGTGTACAAAATCTTATTCCGTGATTTTATTAACTTAAAACTTAATACACATACTTCTGGGTGATAGTAATCAAATATAAAATAGAAAACGGGGTACTATTACTCCACACTGAGTGCAAGGGGGTTATAAAGTTTGTATGGAGAAAAAATATTTTTTTGGCCGATAATCCTTAAATTCAGCACACACATTACTTAGGGAGAATATTTAAATATATGCATTCCAGAATTTCAAAATCATCCCTTAAAATAACGCTAGGGGGTAATAAATCCTGGAACGGTCACAATTTCGCTGGTAGATTTATTTAGCTGAAATTCCAAAATATACGCGGACGTAGCCGCGAGCAACTGCTATAATAATATATATGACTAATTTTATGATAAAGATAAACATACTTATGTAGTAAATTATAATAAAAAAATCTATGATTTATGTATTATGTACTAATACATTTTTGAAAAGATAAAATTAGAATATCATTTAATACTATTTTTTCGTACATTTATGACCAATAAAAAAAAATGTTACAACAAAACATGAAACACATTTATAGCCTGACGAATCTTGTCATTTTATTTGCTTTTTAATAAAATATTTCTTTCGGAAAAAACAGCAGGAAATTGCCTCCCGCAGAGTGTAGATTTCATTCCCAGCATGAAGTTACTATTGACTGAGTATTTGTCATAATATTGTCGCTATAGGTCATCGTAGCAAAGTACGTGGAAAATTTTCTTACAAAACTACAAGTTTTTGAGTAATTACATTGATCCAGTACTTTTTTAGAGTTTTACAAAAATTATTTTTGGTTATAAACATTTTTGAAAGATGCACCTTGGCCAGCATATCAGTCTGGCCATACAAAGAGCTAATGCTGCCAGTGTTTTGCGCACCTTGCCTCACTGTGACATCGATAGTTACTTAGGTTTAATATAGTTATTTTTAATTTCTCTTTCTTTTTATTTTTAATAGAATTATTTGTTTAAATAAGTGTCTCTACTAATATTGTTATTGTATTTCTTTTCCAATTAGATTTTCACTAAAATTTAATAATATAATATAAAAAAAAAATACAATTGTGTACATGTAGATAATTTGACTCCTAACAATTTCATATGCTTTTTAGCCGACCTCGAAAAAGAAAGTTCTATGATCGGCTTTGTATGTTTTTTTTTTGTTCACCGATTTCTTCGCCGATTGTGGAGCGGCTTTGAAAATTTTTTTTTTTTGTTTAAAGGGCTACCTCTTACAATAACGTTAACTGCTATTTAGCGGCCGCTTTATAACTTTGAATGACGTGCATATTAAACGTATTCTAGTTAGTCAAGTCATACATAAAGAAAAAGTTTGAAATCGGTTAAACATAAATCTTGACGTCCGTCATATTACGGCCGTATTGTGTTGGACCTTGCAATAATAAGCATATGAATAACGTTGGACTGTCAGTCTAAACGCTAACAAAGATTTTTTGAAAAGCATTTCGCTTTAACAAGAACCATTTTATCAGGAATGTCCTTTTCATGGTTCAAATTAATCAAATCGGTTGCCAAATAAACGGCCAAATGCGAGTCGAACTCGCACTTCTACGTCAAATACTTTTGACAGACAGTCACAGACGGACGGAGTGACAGGTCCCTCAAAACCGTGAACAGTACTCCAACTGATATACCAACAGCTGATAATCCATTTCCACAAAATCAAAAAATCAAAATCAAAATATGCTTTATTCAATTAGGCTTTTACAAGCACTTTTGAATCGTCAATACAGAAACAAAAGAAAACAAAACGCTTATTAATTAATTTACCACCGGTTCGGAATGTACTAGATTCTACCGAGAAGAACCGACAAGAAACTCGATAGTTACTCTTTTTTAAAGTTTTACGATGGGTACATACATTTATGAGTTACAAATATATTAAATACCCTGTGTGAATCCAGCTTATACTAAATCTAAGAATCTTTATCATCTATGTAGTCTTGAACAGAATAAGATGCTTTAGCTACTAAGGATTTTTTAATATGTTAAATTTCTTTTTTGTAATAATGATTACCATTTAAATAGTACTACAACGTATCAACCACCTATTTACATTTTCAAACACGGTTTTATTATTAAAGACGCCTCAAGCTAAGCAATAGTGTGGTATGAATATTTATCACATTGTACCTTGAATGGAAATGATCCTATTCATTAATAATGTTTTGTTAGACATTGATTAATAGATCGTTATTCGACTGAAGTGATGTACTAAGGATAACTGGAATTCGATTTAGCGGTGTGTGGTGTGGCTTTTAATTGAATTAGTAAGTGAAATATCGATTTTTCAATCGACTTTAAGAAAGGAGATTCTTGATTCGTAAAGTCTTCTTTTTTAAATGTTTGTTAACTCAGAACTAATTTCTTTATTGATCGATTTTAAAATTCTTTTAATGATATACTTTTCGATTGATCTCGTAGATTTTTGTATTGTGAAAAATCGATTCAGTGATGTAGTTTTTTTTTAATCAGAATAACTAATAATAGTTAGCAAACGAAACGAAACGCAGGTGGGACACCTGATGTTAAGTGATTACCGCCGCCCATATTTGCAACGCCAAATAAGCCACAAATACGTTGCCAACTTAAAAAGGGAAACGGAATCGGATGTAACGAAAGGAATGAAGAAGCGGTTTAGAATTCCAGCTCTCTCACTCACCGTATGAAACACTATGTTAGTTACTTTACGTCGTTAAGCCAGCCTGTACACGAACTACAACTAGGCTTCTTCACTTAAATCTCAAAAAAGAAACATATCAAGTATTTGAACCAAGCGGAGAAAATCCGCTTCTGGGCGCAGTTAGGTATCGAAATAAGGTTTTAGATTACTCACTTTAAGCTTAAACCAACAACGATATGTAATCAACAAAATAATCGAAAATAAGAACAAGTGGACCGAAGTTACCTAGATTAGAACACGTCGATCTCAACCAATGAGAGTGGGTATATCTAAATATATATAACTCAAACGTGACTGACTGACTGACTGACTTGCATAGAGATCTATCAACGCACAGCCCAAACCACTGGACGGATCAGGCTGAAATTCGGCATGCAGGTAGATGTTATGACGTAGGCATCCGCTAAGTAAGAATTTTGATTATCTAGCCCCAAAGGGATAAAATAGGGGATGAAAATTTGTATAAATCTTTGTCAAATTTAAACCGATCGGGCTGAGACTTTGCATGCATAAAGTTATGACGTGGATATCACAGACATAGCTGACGAGTTTCAATATTATGTTTTTATCCGAAAATGTGTACTTTTACATTGGTCATATAAAATATTTATTGAAATCTCTGTAATAGTCTGATTTTTAAATCAAAAAACATTATATTAATATGTCATCCAGGCAAAGAAATATGCATACTTTGCTTTTGAATTCAGCTTTTTTTTTAAGTCTTAGTTATTTTACATTTTTTATGTGCTCTGTGTATTAATCGTCGTTTCTCTTATTTTCTTTAAAATTACCTTTAAAAGAAAGAAATAAAACGCGCATGAAGATTAGGAGAAAAAGTGAATACACTTAAAGAATAAAATTAAAGCAATTTAACCCATACGAGAGAAGTTAAGATGTAATTTGGTATCTTGATCGTCAACTGAAGGAAAGAAATCACGTCCTTTTCCCCTTATTTTTCCCAAACGTCTTGACCTATTAAGTAAATGTCTACAATGTCCTTATTTACATTAGGAGGTTGCGCAGACATTAGACAAAACACAATTTTTTTACATTTATATATTTAGTATATTCTGGTAGAGGTTAGTGGCACTGACTTCTATGCCGACTGGCCGGGGTAGAACCCCACTCTTACAGAAAATCGGAGTAAATTTGATTATATTTTACGTAATCTGGCAACGCAAATCTCAGGAAGGACGGCCGCCGGGTTGTCCGGTGAACAGCCGTACACACTAGCGAGGGATGGGGGAGGGCAAGACCAAACTTTGCCCTCCTGAGATGCGCATAAGCAAGCGATCTCACTGCCTCTCCATTTCCGTGCTGAGGACGATAATCGCCAGGGTTTTAGTGGGTATCTCCACTTAACCCGTTCTTCTCCCCACAACTCGGGTATATTTTCGAAGATTTCCCCTGTGTAAACAAAAAAAAGCTGGTAATGCATTGTGGTTCCTCTAATGCTGCAATTGTTCATTAGCGTTGGTGATCACTTAATGTCTGGTGGCTCGCTTCCTGATTTGCGGGCAGTTTTTATATGAAAAAACTCTAACAAGAATAATTGTGACGACTCTGCTGTCAGCTTGGATGTAACGTGAATTATAATAAAATACAAACGCGTGTTTCGCCCATAGATGCGACGGTATGATGTCTACACTCACCCAAGCACCCAAATTTTTCAATTTCAAATCAAGGCGAAGGCGGAACCAATTAAGCTAATAGATGTCGCCTTAAAACATTATTTGTTAAGTTTGCACCCTAACACGAATTACGTACACCGAGCGACGTAGATAACACATCATCAGTTCCTGTTTCTTTGTAAATAAATTACGCAATAGCAACGTTGTATATCTCTTTCAGTCCATCCTGTCCCTTATTGTTTATTGTATGAAACTTCTTGTTTATTTCGAGTTTTTGGGGCTTTTATAAATTAGGGAGTACATTTAAAAGTTTTTTATGAATGGGGTAAGCCGTGCTGGGAAGTTTAAATTGTTTTTAACTCATAATTTTGTGGACATCCAAAACGGAATTTAGTGAGATGAGGCCATATTTTTTAATATAAAATTGTTATTGCTATATTGTAATTTTCTTATCTAACGATCTTCCCTATTTTCGCATGGGAGTGATACGGAATAATAAAATTGTTTTTATAGCCCTATTTTTTAGATTTTCATATTTTCACATAACATTGCGTTATTTATTATTGAACGTTTTATTAAATTTATGTTTGTAAGAAAACTATAATTCATATTTTAGTAACTTAGAATTGAATTTACTAACTTACTTATTTTAATTTTCTTAAATTATATATAATTAAAAGAAAGTTTCAAAGTTTTTAGCTCTTATAAATGTTTTTTCATTATCAATTTTAGAATATACGATGTGGATTTTTCTGATAGGTATTAAGAGACTTGACCATTACAGCTACAAGAAAACTTTCTTGGAAGACAATTCCTAATTTACAATAGTTTAAGATACCAATCAATTCTGAGGATATTTATTGAATGAATTGATGAAAAGAAATTGACATTAATTTATTTGAGGTTCAAACGTGTCTATTGGACCAGCTCAGGTGGGAGTACCTACTAAAAATATCAATTTTAAGCTTTCGCGATTCACACTATTCATATTTAATATAACGGGTCTTATCGCGATAACTAATGGTAGTAATACCTATAATACCACGACGAATGTAACTTCGTCGAAACGTCGGGCAATAAAAAGGTTACTACCATTAGTTATCGCGATAAAACCCGTTATATTAAATATAAATAAAAATATCAAAATAAAAAAAAATCTTTACCTGTACCTACATTTTGTAGCAAACGAGACTTTTACTTTTATACTTAGCCAACTCTCTTTAGATCGACTTTGTCTGTCTCTCTACAGGCTGCTAAGATATGCTAGTAGTGAAGTTTGATTGCTTTGTGTAACCAATACATTTACCATGTGATCTGGTAATATTGATGGATGGCGATGATCACTTCACATCAGGTGACGCTCATGCCATTAACGTAAATCTGCTATTTTTTTGAATAGCTGACCAAAAGCCGACAAAATACCAGATGTTAAGTGATCACTGCCGCCCATGGAGATTGCAGCACTAGAGAAGGTAATGAAAAGTCAGGAAAAGAAAGGGGAGATGGCGTAAGGCATCCGGCTCACCCACTGTACGAAACGTAGTGTCTGTATGATATATTGTCGTGTCGATTCGCCTGCCTGTGTGTTTGCGTATGTTGGAGGATGGACGGTGCTTGCCAGCTTGTGCGTGGTGTTTGCTTGCTTGTGCTGCGTTTACGTATACGTATGTATGTATGTTTGCTCATACTGTATGTTGTATATTGTTTCGTGGATTATAGCAAAGTAGTTTTGTGATTATTTATGTACGAAACGCAGTTGTATTAGTCACTATGAGAGTACTGCCCTAGTCGAGCCAGCCTATATGTATACAATTTGTAATCAATTAGCTACTACTGGGCTCGACCTCAAAAATATATTTTTATTTTTAAATAAACAGTAGTATTAAACTGTAATTACTAACTATACGAAAAATAAAACATATACCAAAACAGTTTCCACCGATTAATAAATATAAACTGAAACGAGCAAATAAGAATTAAATACTATGTATAAAATTAAGTAGGTACAAGTGCCAAAAATAGCTTTTTTAAATTTAGACAAATTAAGATTAAACAAATCAACATCGTAGAAATAACTATTATATCTACTGCAAGAACGTGTAATAAAATTATTTGCACTAAATTTAGTTCTATGCAGAGAAGTAATACTAAGAAGTATAAGGAACACTTTTCTTTTTTTTCTTGCACTCATCCTTTGGCATTTTAGGTATATCTTACTAAGAAGTAGTAGTGAATCTATTTCATTATGTTAAAATTGAATATAATCATAAAATAAACACACGTCATACATAGCCCTCCTTTGCAGAAGTCAGTTAAAAGCTAGATGTAAAGTGGTTTGGCCATACCCGGTAGCAAATATCATTCAAGACGGGAACACTGAACGTCTGCCGGATATACTGTGCTGTATATGTTATCCGTGTACTTGTGATATGATGAAGTAGTCGTGGAAGGAGAATATTTGTTTTCTAAACGAGTTTAATTAAATCATCAAAACGTTACAGCAAAAACAGACATCGTAAAAATCAACGACGTCCATATTAAGAAGTCCTTTAATCACATCGTGATTTTTTCGTTTGATTTAATCATATTTTCGAAAGAATCGGTATTCTGATTCCCTTCTTCATTCTTTTCCTTATTCCTATTCCTTTGATTCTTTTTTATCTGGCAACGCACTTATGGCTCCTCTGGTGCTGCAAACGTGATCTGTTAAGTGATTGGTGTCTCTGCTCTTTTGAAGATTATTTTCATTAAAAAAAAAATTCATTTTGTCAAGATGTGATGTGACGTTGAGATTTTTGACTATGCACGTCGTAGATTTTTCGTAGACATTGACGTCGCGCGTCGTAGCGTGCTACGGTACAACGTCACACTTTGCTTATATATTTTGTCCCATACTTGATGATAACGAAAGAATTATATTCCATGTACTAAATCCAATTGGATACCAAAAAATTGTAGTATTTGTAAGGCTTGAACTTAACGTTTGTTTGTCACTGCTTTACATTTTTTGTTGTTTTATATAATTTACGAGGATAAAACTTACAAGTGTAATTCCCGCCTAATTAACACTATTAGCAATTTTTTCCTTCGAATTTAAGTGATATGATTTACAAGCATAACATTTTTCCAACTGTTCCTAAACGAAGGTTATATTTATCGAGTATATGTATATGTATACATATGTAGTTCGTACGTTTGCTACATCGCTCGTAAGAACGTAAATAGTTTAATGAATATAAAATAGTGATAATTCAAATTAAAAATTATTTCGTATAAGTGACAAGAACTGTAGAAGATAACGTATTGCTTAAACTGATTGATTTATTTTGAATAACCGTTGGATTGGTCTTAATGATGAGAGATGCATATGGTACACTACATAGCCTGTAGTGAGAAATATAGGTAATAATACATAACACTACGACTAACGAAAGCAAAACGATATATATAAACGTCACCCAATCGAATAACCTAAAAAATCGCTCATCAAAACGCAGTAGTACATCACCGCGTTATGTTATAGTAGGTACCATTAATATTCAATATACAGATTTATAATCTTTGACATGGCTTAAATCCGATGTATAGACATAATCACTCGATATAACGCGTTGCCCAGAGCGTGATGTTCCCGTCAACACGGTAGATTAATTGTTGTCTCGGTTACATGTAAGGGTGCCCGCAGACTGACGACTTTTAATATTTTACAAAATATGATGACATTTAATTTCATGTGAATTTGTACTAATATATGTAATAGCTTGATAACATAAAGAACAATATAGAACCTGAGAGCTTATTATGTAAAATTATCTTATGAAATCATCATTCTGACAGTTGAGTTCTAAATTTTGCGTGAAAATACAAGCCTTTACTGTCAAGAATCTGAAATCAACTGTTAGTTGATTTTTATATGATTGTATTTCTTTTTTGTAAATTACTATAGATAACAAGGTAAGGCTATGACGTGGAGTGCGCCGGAGTGACACAGTCGAATGCATCTCAGCGATCCCGTGACGCTCCAAGAGAGACGTGGTAAGGATGTTGGTTTTTAGTGGGTAGTCCGGTTCAACGCCTAAGTCCAAGTGTCCCACATACCTGAGACTATGACTCTTGCGGGATGCGTAAATCCATTTCCCAACAATAAAAAAAGGTAAGGCTATGACCAACGGATACGGAACAGTTCCCAATAGCGACAACTAATCGTACAAGTACCAAGAAACGCGTGCAAAATCGTATCAAACTAGTACATCAAACATACCATGTTGGAATAATATTAGTATTCAATGTACAGATTTATAGACTTTGGCATGACTTAAATCCGATGTATAGACATAATCACTCGATATATCGCGATGCCCAGAGCGTGATGTTCCCGTCAACACGATAGATTAATTGTTGTCTCGGCTACACGTAAGGATGTCTGCAGACTGACGACTTTTCAAATGTTACAATTTTTTATGAGATATAAAAATTTATTTGTTCTAAAACTCTTATACTTTGCTCATTCGAGCGTTAAGAAAAATGAATCTAATAAAATTTTGCTTTAATAGCTTTGGTTACAATTGTTGGTATAATTTCAATTTTAAATATTTTTAGATTTAAATATTTACAGCCCATATCATTACTTTTTAACTTACCAACCTAATAACCAAAAGGCACTCGTTTATTATTTATGACTAGTTGTCCCTTGCGGTTTCACTCGTGTTTATAGTTACTGCTTCGCTCCTTTGATTCTTAGCGTTATGTAATATAGCCTATAGCCTTTTTCAATAAATAAACCAGCTAACACAAAAATAGTTTTTCAAATCGACCCAGTAGTTTCTGAGATTAGCGCGTTCGAACAAACAAACTCTTCAGCTTTATAATATTAGTATAGATAAATAGCCCGTTTAAAAATAATAAAATTAAAAACTATAAAAACAAACTGAACATTTTTATAATTAAGAAATGATTGTAATTCTTTGATATAGACAGTGATCAGTAAGATTTTATTTGTTATAAAAATATTACAAAATTTGGGACATTAAAAAATTACTAATAAAGATTAATGAAAAAAAAAATAGAAAAATTTTAGGGAAGTAATTTTGAAATTGATTTTAAAATCATTTTTCCAGCGTCGTGCGTTTGTAAGCGACCTTATTAATTCGACTATATTTTGAGCAAATATTGGCTTTAGGTTGGCTGCCACCATGCAAATTAGGCAAACATGCGCCAACCTGATTGATTCCATTAAAACAAATAATAATTACATTTATTTTATACTTTTTTCAGTTCAAAATTTATCATACCGACTTCAAAGGTCGGGGTGGGGGAGGGGGATTTTATTTTGCATGTTAAAATGTCTCAATACCGACCTTATACTTTTTATAATAATAATAATATAATCTAGACACCGTCGAAAAATCAAAATATTTTTATTAAAATATTAATTTACATTCTATTTTTTAACGACAAGAAAATGAATCTACCACAATTTTGGAAAAGTGTAACGTCAGACCTGAGAAGAAACTCAGCGGGACTTTTTTTTGTTATTTTTTACAATACGATAATTTTGGTTAAATTATTTTACAGTACGTAAAATGTAATTGAGACAGCCTGGAAGCGATCGCATTTTCCGAACGTGTTTTATCTATGAAATCTTTTACATCGTAACCTCTAACACACAATCGTTTCCTTACAATATTTTTGAACTTTGCTATGGAAGCATTTTGAACGTTTTCTGGGATCGTGTTGTAACATCTTATACATCTCCCAATAAAAGAATCTTACTATTGGGTACAATGAGTTTGTTCTTGTTCCGTGTATTGATATGATGGATATCACATTTTTTTTAATATGTCATTGTTTCTATGTACATAAATTACATTTTCAAGAATGAATTCTAAACGGCTTTTTCGGAATGATAATTTGATAAAAAGTTGCCTGTGTTATTCTATGGTACATATCTATTCCTGTAAAGTTTTATCAAAAACTATTTTGTTGTGTTTGCGTAAAGGGAACAAACACCATTCCGCCCGAACAAATTTTCGCATTTATTATACTAGCTGGTGCCCGCGACTTGATTTAAAAACCGAGCCACTGAACCGATTTTGATAAAAAAATTTAAACTAATCTGAAAGTATACCCTTGTATGTATTTTGGCACTTACCTTTTACAATTCTGAGACGAGACTTATAATTTTTATAGAGTTTCATACAGATTTATAAGTTGTTGGTTATATGTAAAGTGGTTTGACCATATCCGGTAGCAAATATCATTCAAGACGGGAACACTGAACGTCTGCCGGATATACTGTGCTGTATATGTTATCCGTGTACTTGTGATATGATGAAGTAGTCGTGGAAGGAGAATTTAACTTATACCTGAAAGAATTAACTGTCAGTCTTTTTACTCGACAGCCACACTTTTCGCAAAGTTTCGAGGTTACAGAGTTGTTTTATATCACTTACGGTAGGAAAATTTGCAAATGTAATTCTCGCCTAAAGACAGATAGACTGAAACACGTATTAATAGAGAGGTACCATTTAATATGAAAGACAACTTATTAAAAGGAACGTTTGATATAAAACCTTATCCTTCCTTATCCTATATATTCATTGAGACCACGTTAACGAACATCAACACAATACCTCTGCTGTTAGTTGGTTAAGAGTTGCGTATACTGTTGATCCTGGCTGTATGATCAGACGATGAATTTCATAAATTTCTATAGTTATGTTACATGTATAGGTGTTTAAAATTTTAGGTCACGCATATGTTTGTAAGTAAATCAAATACTTATCATGCTTCTAAGATTCTACTATTTCTTTCAACTGAGAAGCAAAGAGCTCATGATCTGAAAATGGCTGGACCGATTTAGTAGAACATGTCTAAGAACCGTCGCTAGCAAACTCCCTTACAAATGAAAAACCCGTATCCAAATCGATTTGCACGTTTAGAAACTACGGTGCCATAGGCAGACTTACAGACACACATAGCGGTCAAACTTATAACAATCCAATTTTTGCGTCGGGAAGAAAAAGCTTAGAAGAAAAGAGCTAAAGAGAGAACATACCTAAGAACCATCGCTAGAAAACACTCTTTCAAATAAAAAACTGCATCTAAATCGGTTCACCCATTTAAGAGCTACGGTACCACAGATAAACACACAGACATAACGTTCAAACATATAACACCCCTAATTTTGCGTCGTTAAAAACAATAACTCAAAATCATTCAAAGTATCATTCCATTTCGAACGGTGACTGAAATATTGATCAAGCGAGCTAACATTGTCTCCATTCGTTCACAATAGACAGATAGACAAATACACGCCTGTAGTTCAGTACCGTGACAGTCGTCTGACTTTGAAATATTAACGTACGACTTGGAACATAATCGTCTAGCTGCAATTCTATTATTGTATAAAACACCTGAAATATAAAATGTAATAAGGACATACAAATGATTTAAAAGATTATAAGCAAAATATTTATTATTATTTTTTTAATGATATATGAATAGTAAAAAAGGAATACGTGTTTTAAATCCTCGCTTTCAACAATACTTACGATGGATATTGTTACGCGAAAGGTCTTTTTCAGGAAAAATTGGTCAAATGACCACATTGAAATAACGTTACGACTTGAAACATAATAGTCTAGCTGCGATTCTATTATTATTATTTTACAGATACGTTAGCGCAGTGGTCACTGCAACTGACTGAAGCGCTAATGTTCGCGGGCTCGATCCCCGCTCACGGCAAAACGTCTGTATTAGCCATATGGATGTTTGTCGTGGTGTGGGTGTCTGTGTTAGTGTTGTGTGTGTCCGGACTCCCGACACAAGACCATGAGATCTTAATGGGAGCCGTTGAGTGTGATGCGTTTATTATTGTGGTATAAAACATCTGAAACATAAAATGTAACAAGCACATACAAATGTTTTAAAAGATTATAAGCGAAATATTTATTATTATTTTTTTAATGATATATGAATAGTAAAAAAGGGATACGTGTTTTAAATCCTCGCTTTCAACAATACTTACGATGAATATTGTTACGCGAAAGGTCTTTTTCAGGAAAAATTGGTCACATGACCACATTGAAATAATTAACGTTACGACTTGAAACATAAAAGTCTAGCTGCAATTCCATTATTGTATAAAACACCTGAAATATAAAATGTAACAAGGATATTCAAATGTTTAAAAAGATTATAAGTAAAATATATTTTTTTATTTTTAAGTAATATATGAATAGTAAAAAAGGGATAGGTATTTTAAATCCTCGCTTTCAACAACACTTACGATGAATATTGTTCGCGAAAAGTCTTAAATTATATTCTAAAAGGAAAAATTCGGTCAGTCATAAAATAATTTATTTTTCACCATGAGAAATCTATTTTTTCTAAATAATTTCTATTAAAATATTTTTATACAATACCATGTTAACTTTTTGTATTTCGGACTATTTTTCTATTTTTGCTGTTTTTTATTTAAGGATTTTTAAAATATATTATTCGTAGTCATAGGTGCTTGTACTAATACTTTCTAAACGACTTCAATAATTGTTAATGTGTAATTATTGCAGATATTATAAGTTAGAAGACTTAATAATTCTTAATTCTTTGCCTATTATGTTCGATTATGGAAATCTATTACTTAATTAATACTAGAAACAAAAAAAAAGTAGATTTTGCATTTGAACCGTATGTATATATAACTACTGGGTCGATTTGGATAAGGGTTTCCACTATTTAAAGGCATATTTATCAAAGAAGGTTTTGGTATATAATCTGGATATCATGAATACCTTCGGAGATAAACAACGAAACTCTTCAATTATTAATAGCAAATGACTGGCAATAGCTGCGATCGTTTTTACATTTATAAGTACAACAATACTTTAATTTGAAATATTGTTATACCTATAAATACTACGGATATATTTTTTTAACACAATATTAATAAAAAATCAAATCACCGTACCAGGTAGCGACGTCGCGTTATTATTATCTTTGCACCTTTTGCAGACGTGACGCCGCAACTTTTTACGCCTTCGCACAGAGACGTAATTTACCAAAAAGTAGGCCTAATTGCTTATAAGTTCGATTGTGCCTGACGTACAATTTAAGCTTTAGTTTTCTAGGATGACGTTGGTTGTTATAAGCGAGTAGATGGTCTTGAGATGACTTTCTCATTCTCATTCAAACCTTTTATATGAAAACAATATTCCATGGCTTCCGAGCCGGCGTTTTTTGACTCCGTAAAGTTAAATATTTTTTTAGAACACCCTTTATATTCTACCCATAATTTAGCCCGCAATCCTAGGAAACTATTACGGAACTCTTTAAAACGTAATATAAGTTTTTTTTTATATAAATATAACTTTTTCACAAAAAAAGGACAGTAGTTTGTTTTTTCTTATAAGGATTTAGCGATAAATCCGTCCTTGCGAAAGAGGCTTTAGTAAGGACATGAAAAATGACTAGACTTTAGAAAACAAAATAAATATAGTAAGCTAAAATTGCCATGCAGATTATTTTGTGTGTGTAATAATATCAAAATGGTATGGTGGTTGTATCATTATCGATATTAAAGAAACTAAAATGTTTCTTTTTTGTTCAACTTTTACGACACAACGGGACTCAATTTTAAAGAAAATAATTACTGGTTTATTTAATTTTTATTAAATAATTTTAAATATTAAAGTATCAATTAAGGATAAGTACATATATGCTCGCAAAAACCATTACCATTTTCCTAAGTCGGGTAAAAAACAAAAATACGTGCTAAATGACAAAAATAAATAAAAAATAACCCGAATTTCTACGTATTTCGATATTCAGACGACCTTTCAAACGACTTTGGAAATTCTTTCACAGAAACTACGAATAGTGAATTTTTAAGCCTGTTTCTGTATTCCCTTTGCACGCTTACTGAGATATAAGTTACGGACATTTGCTTTGATAGAAACCAATAATGTATAACGACGTGTGTTCGTTTGTTTGCATTTACAATTTTATGTAAAAATGTTCTTTAATTTCAATATTACGGTTATATTCTTGGAAGTTTCATTGGTAGAATGTAGACATAGCAATAGGTCGCAAGCTTAAATCTGCAAGTATACACACAGGCACGCACACACGTGTAAACATAGGGAAACAATACATTTTAAAATACTTCCGACGAATGTAATTTTTAAACTAGAACTTATATTTACTGCTTGCCTGTTTGTTGGTGATTTCAAATTAAGCACTTTTAAAAAAATGTGTTTGAAAGTATACACGGTACATCAAAAAAAATTTCTACCTTTCTGTCTGTCTGTTTCTTCCGGTTAATTTCAGAAACGGCTGAGACGCTGATCACTCACAGACAGCTAATTTTATAACTAGGCTACTTTTATTTCAATATAAAAATGTCGAAATCCTACGATAAAAAACCGCTTTTGACTGATTTCGCCAGTTAACATAACCATAGACTGGTTTATAGTGTTGACTGTAACATATACATTGAAAACATATACATACAAGATAACCTTCGGATATGTATTTTTTTACGACTCTATATAATTCTCACCTAAGCGGTAAATTGGTACGTTAGCTACAGCACAAGTCAATTACGAACAAATGCTAACTTCGACCCTAACCAGAAATTAGATTGTCTGTCAGAATGCCAAATAAAATGACCAAAGATAATTATATGTAGAAATTAATTTATATTTACACGTCTGTACGTTTAGATCTTTTTAATTACACAACAGATTTTAATGCGGTTTTTATAAAAAAACTAAATAATTTAAAAGGAAAGGACATTGGGCAAATTACTATGGCGCTCGGTTGCGTTACTCTTAACACAGTATAGCAGCGAAAATTGGAAGTAAATAGGGAGGATTTATCTACTTTAAAACAAGGTCAACTACGAATTAAAATTATGTGGGGCTATTGAAAAAAAAACTGGTCAAATGCGAGTAGGACTCGCGCACCGAGGGTTCCGTACAAACTTATAGAAATCTATATAAGACTAACCCATCTACGCCATTTGTGGTCTTCATCATCAGTTCCAACATAAGTTACTATCAAAAATACCTAAATCGGTATACGCTTGCCTATAATATTTGAGGAGTTCCCTCAATTTCTCCAGGATCCCATCATCTGATCCTGACCTGAAGACAATGGGACCACCTTGGAAGTATACCATTTCAAACAAAAAAAAATTTGAAAATCGGTACCCAAATGGCGGCGTAATCGGCGAACAAACATAAAAAAAAATTAAATACAAGGTCGAATTGAAAACACTCCTTTTTAGAAGTCGCTTAAATATAATCAAATATTATGTAAATATGGATCACGTCCCAAAAACTATTTTGAAACGAATTAGGAGCACTTTAATTTAAAACACGATCATGGATGCAATCCATGGAAACACAAAATTTTATTTTAAGTACTAATACAGCTTATACTTAAAAAAAAAAGTTATAGCGCGATTCAGGATATACCTAGCGCCATCTCTTGACAATTTCAATGAACTAACTTGTTGACTTTGACATTATCAATCAAAATATCGAAATATATATTAGTGTTGCCAAGACGAAAATAATTAGTCCTTAATTCGAACAAAATTAATTGTTTATTTATAAATAACTAATTATATTACTAATTACCAGAAGACTTATATGTCTAGATAAATAAGTAAATTAAATAACTCGATCTGTTTGAATTTAATTTTAAAATTTTCGTACTAAGTCAATACGAGTACTTAAATCAAATCGCGTGAAGCTCTTATATTGAATGTTAATTACGTAATGACGTTATAAATCGACGATAAAACTTTTAAATGAAAAGTTTATTTTATAATTTTTAGCGCGTTTAAATAATAATTAAAATAAAAATTTTTATTAATCGAGCAGAATTATATCACAGTTAATGTCATAATGTTGTAATAGATGGCATTAGCTGTACGCTGCATCGCGCTATCATTTTGTTAGCTGCGATATATAGATTGCATTGCGCTGTTTTCGTATTGATACAAATTTCTTCTCAGTGTTTGTAAAATTGTTTTTTTGACCATGGTCAACTTCTATGTTAATTTGTTACAAGTACATATAATTTTTATTCTAAGATTAATATATTTTCCGCTTGATCAATTTACAACTTGATACATTTACGCGTTCCCGAGAAAAAGGTTGAAAGACAGACGTACAGACTGACAGACACACGAACAGAAATTTACAGTTTTCGGATTTTTTCCTTTATGTATACTAAAGGACCTTGCTCCTGGCCAAATTTCATAATGCTTGGTCAATGGGAAGTACCCTATAGGTTTTGATTCCCTTGCGAAAACGTTAAAAACGCTATCATACTTAAAATATGTGATATAAATGACCGTATCTTTTGATTGCGTTAACTTAGAAGTTTGATTTTTTCACAGCTCTTAGTAATTACAACTCTGAGTACTTGACGTTGATAAAAATTTGTTACCTTCACGCGTTTCTGAGAAAAAGGTTGAAAGACAAACTTACAAACAGACAAACATGCATACAAAAATTTACAGTTTTCAGATTTTTTCCTTTATTTGTACCATAAGATCTTACTTCTTGCCAAATTTCATCGTGCTAGGTCAATGGGAAGTACCCTATAGGTTTTGATTCCCTTGCGAAAACGCTAAAATGGTCAAAATATACGACATATTTTCCATTATCTTTTGATTGCGTTGACTTAGAACTTTAATATTTTCACGGCCGCATGTCATCGTAGACTTGAGTATATGATATTAATTTCAACATGATACGTCTATGCATTTCTGAGAAAAAAGGGTTGACATCCCGACAGACAGACAGACAGACAGACAGACAGACGGACAACAAAGTGATCCTATAAGGGTTCCGTTTTTCCTTTTAAGGTACGGAACCCTAAAAAAAAACAAAATTGAAAAAAAAGTATTGAGGTTATGTTATATGTCAAAATAATGTCGTTTTGTAACCGTCGAGGAACATATTTACATACATGGTTCTATTATTTATTATTATTTTGGGTTAATTTATATATTATTGTTTGGTTTAAATACATAAATAGGTTTATTATAAATAATTCCTAATGCATTTATAGAAAAGCAATAATAATCGCTTAAAGTGATTTTATAAGTTATAGGTAGTATATATATTTTTTGTTTAGTTTCTAATGCTGGTTAGTCGATCGATTCTTTTCAAGAAAAAAGACTTCATTAAAGTGACAAACGACATAATTATTTAATTAATTATATTACAAATACAATACTAATTAGATTAAAAATATAAACCCCACAATTGATTTGAATGAATTTCATTTAAAATAATAAATATTAATTATACATTTAGTTAAATGGCTATACGCGAATAAAAGTGAAACCAAAAACATCCAATCTCCTTTATATGTAATGCTTGCATATTTTAGTAGAGAAAAATCGAGAATTTCAAAGATTAATAATGTGACGTAAAAAACTACACTGCCGACCACATTTACTTTGATTGACGACGTTGCCTAGCAAGCAGTTAACTGAGTATGAGAGGTGAGAGTTTCTTTCGACCAAACAGAGAATTTACAAGCTCGTCAAAGTTAATAACCAGTACAGATTATTATCCTGAAACAGTATAACGTAACATAATTAAAAATATTATTGTTAAATTTTAATACTTTTATATGTTTTTAAAAGTGATGGTGGTGCCTTAAATTTACTTTTTATTTTAGCTGTGTTTAGTAAGAGGCTTCCGTTGGCGTTTTACGAATACGTAATCCTAAAAAGGTATTATAACAGTATTATTATTAACAAGTAATTTTATACAAATGAACTAAAATGCCAATTTAGTTTTGTTGATTCTTAAAATTTCCTCAAGAGATGAAAATACTTTAAGCTCGTTAACTAATATCAATAACTTCTACGTCGTTGGGTATAATAGATCGTAAAATGCGTGGCTTAGCGTATGATGAGATGCAGCACAATATACAAAGTACTGGATATGAAGTCTCATATGTAAAGGTCATGTGACGTTTGATAACTGGAGCTGTTACAGGAAAGCCTCATTAATCACGTAAAAATGGATAAGGGAGGAAAAGATTCCGGAAAAAATCTTGATATGACAAAATTTTTTCGTGATTCGAAAGACAGATTCCAAAGACATTTTTATTATAGTGCTTTATTTTCCAGAATTAAATTACATTATACAATGTATACATTATATTATATTAAATATTCTGGTTTAAGATACTCTGTACTAACGAGAATTAAAAAAGCGAAATCCATAACTTTGTTTGTTTATATCACATACTTATCGATTTTGATAATGTTAGAGGACCAATGGAAGACATTTAAAACAAAAAAAAAAAAAAATAGATTAGCCCGTATTCAAGTAATCGAAAAACACACTTAATAGGTAAACTTACGTCCGTGAGTTTCAAAACATACCTCACTAACAGTATCAAACTCAAACTCAAATTCAAAATATATTTTATTCAAATGGGCTTTTAAAGCACTTTTGAATCGTCAAGTTACATGTCATATTTTCATTTTAGATTTTTATAAAGCTACCACCGGTTCGCAATGTGGAAGAGAAGAAGCTGCAAGTTCTATAGTAACTTTGTTTAAATATTTTATACTTAATGTATTTTTATTACATTTAAATTATTTTATCCGGATAGAGAATCAACGTTTGTCAATATTCTTTTAGATGTAAAAGCAATGACACAAACAACTTATCGCCAGTGAAGCTCTATTAGCAGAATAAATAGCCACTTTAAAAAGGAGCGAAAAAACTGCATAATTTTACACAGACACCATTATGAATCGAGAATGAATTAAATTTTAATTTTCTACTTACTAATTCATTAATTAATAAGTGGAAAATATATCATATAAAATGTTATCTTATTGATTCTAAATGGTGCCTATGCAAAATTATGCACTTTTTTCTGTCACCTTAAAACCTACTAATTTTGACTTACGCATTGAACTTGACCGTTATTATGTAAATCTTTATGAAAGTCTGTAGTTTCATTTGTAAGTTTTACTCTCGAGAGCGATATTAAACAACTTTGTAACCTTGTAACAGATCGTAAGTAGTTACGAAAGTGATTATAAAAAATAAGGCACTGACACTAAATTCTTTTAGCAGTAAAGCAATGAGAAATAACTGAGTGCTAATAAGCAATAATATGTTAATCCACAGCAAGTCAAATTCGGGGTTATTGGTGTATTTTAATACTGTGCCACCTATTTAAAACTATATAAAAAAAGAAATATTCTAATCTAAATAAGTACGCAAGAAAGTTTCTAAATTTAATGTTTTGAATGTGTGTTTTTATTTTGCAATTTATACAATGATCTCGTATATTTAAAAACTTTTTATTCATTATACCTCTTATAAAAATATGAAAAGAATAGTTGGATATATACTTCTTCAAATAAATTTATAAAGAATAGGTGTGACATCTTTAGACAGAATTTTTTCAAAATGGAGTCCATTAGTTTTCACATTCATGTCCTTGACATAGTATTGTTTATCAACGTTCAACTTATGTAAATCTTTATGAAAGTCTAAACGCAAAACTTATTTGTGTAATTCAAGCCTAAAAATACTCCCAAATTAATTTCCCCTATCAATTACACGAACAATGTCACAGTAAGCAGCTGTTATATCATAAAATTCAATATTTTATCATCATTCCCCATTTTATTGGTAGTATAAAGTTTACGAAATCCGTCGAAATGAAAATTATTTTACGCCATATTTATTGTTTTTAAGGCTTCGTTCACGGGCGGTAATAAAACAAGCATACCGTTGATCGTTATTATAATGCTTTACAATAAAATCTTGTTTTGTTTTAATGTCTTATTGTTTTTATTAACTATTAAACAACTTCGAAAATGAGATTTTATATTACATTAACTGCTTTTCACGGTTTCACAGGCGTTTTTAATTACTGCTTCGCTCCTATGAGTCGTTGCGTGATGTAATATAGCCAAGCCTCAATAAACGGGTTATCCAATGCAAAAGATTTTTCTTTTTAATGTTAGTTCGTTTCTTAGCGACCAATTGGAAAAATATTGTGCCCTTTTCAAGTGTTTTAGTGTTTATATGTACAAAGTCAATATGTATTTAACCTTTAAACCAGAGCCTAAATCCGATACTAGTCAAACCTTTCTCCCCGTCTTGTATTATCAAATTGATATGAGTTCCACAAAACTCTCATCGCGAGTCTGTTCCGCTCCTTTTTTAACCGACTTCGGAATAGGAGGAGGTTCTATGTTCGGCTGTAGGTATTTTTTTAAAAACAAATAATTGTTAAACGAGCAGGCGGGAAACCTGATGAGAACTGATCACCGCCGCCCATGGCCATTAGCAGTACAAGAATAGCCACAAATGTGTTGCCAACTCAAAAAGTATTAAAAGAATCAGGGATAAATAGGAGTAGGAAGTAAAAGCAGGAAAGAATTAGGCTTCTCACTCTCTCACTCACCGCACAAAACGCAGATATATTAGCTACTTCACGCCGACCTTCTGATCGATGGATCAAGTCTACCCATATATGATCAGTCAGTAGGCTACAGCGAGACAACCGCTCCAGTCAAAATTTCTATGCTTGTTGTTTAATATGAAATATTGATACGATACTTCAACTGTGACTTATGAATCATTCCAAGAAAATATTGCCAAGAGCCCAATAAAAAGCTTGATAAATAAAATAAAGTATATCTGTTCGTTACGACTGAACTACGCATCTTATATCGAAGTGGACAAAGCAGAGAGCTCTAGAAATTTTCACATAAACCCCTTTTTATTTGTTAGATTGGTACGAAGGTCAACTGTGACCAGGCGAGTCAATTCATAAGATCAAGCGATGTGGGATGAATGCGAGTGCAAAATGTTAATATAAATGAAGATAAGCAATAATATGTCAAACCATAAAAAACCTAATTCAGAGATATCCATGTTTTCTGATAGTGCGTCACGTATTACCATTATTTAAAAGTCTTTTAAGTCATCTAAACGAAATAAGTACGAAAATAGTTTCGTAATTTAATTTTTCGAAAATGAAAGTATTCAATATTTTACAATATTTAATAAATATAAGGTTATTTGAAAAACTTATTGTTAGATAAAAACTTTTATTATACCAATCTGATTTTAATTCATTATATCTTTTATCAAAATAGCATAGAAAAGATGTATATATACTTCTTTAAACAAACTTAATAATAGGTTTGGCATCTTTAGACGCGATTTTCTCAAAAAGAAGTCCGTGTGAGTTGACATAGTATTGCTTATTAACGTCAAAATATGTGTATGCGTGCGTGTGTTTATGTGTGTGTGTCCGCGTGTACATGTATGTACAGAGTAATAAAAATTCAGATAGAATATCTTCCGCTAACTCTAGATGGCACCGCTGTGCACATAGCCAATAACGTGGCTGAAGATTTATTCCATCTAAAATATATATCGACAATAAACCGATATCGAATGGTTACAAAACGTCGATTTTAAACAATGATTGTGGAATTAAATCCTAGATCGCTTTGAAAACTTTTCAAAAGCTGCTTGTAGTATTAAAATTTATCCCATATTCGCTAGTGAAAGAAACTTCGTGAGAAAACCTGCATATGACAGCAGAAATTCTGACACTTATATTTCGTCTTTTGTATTGAAGCATCATGGTGCTCTTTTTTTTCGCAGGGGAAATCCTCGAAAAAATATCCGATTCTTAGGGGGGATTGGGTTATGCAGTGATTTATACCCACTAAAACACCTGCGATGGCCTTCCTTAGCACGAAAATTTAGAGGCTGACGTGTGATGTGTAACGCTCCGCTCGTGACTGGCGGAATTCGTCTCCGGAGGGCGAAGTGTAGTCTTGCCCTCCTCGCACCCCTCGCTGGTGCGTACAGCAGTCCAAGGCTACCCCGACTGCTGTCCTCCTCGGGGATCATAGTGCTTTAATCTTATTCTTAATAGAAGCCATTTTCCCAGCAGTGGGATATTTACACTATAATACGGTGTCTTATAACTTAGACCGTCCATTACAAGGCTCAACAGTGCTCGTAAAACACAAGACCTCTGATGGTCATAAAGTTCAGATTTCGAGGCTTCATACCGCTGATGAAATTGTGCTTCCCTTCTTGAAGATACAACTGCTAACATATTTAGTGTCTCTCTCAGCTCTTTATGTTTATTGCTGCAAAATAATATACCGAATCTTTAGTTTCATTGTTGGGGGAATTGTGTCTTCAACTTGATTTTGATGAAAATTGTTTGTGTGTGTCTGTTTGTTTTGCGCGAATTTTGATTGTGTTTTAAGGTTTTGGTTGTTTGCTCTATAAAATGTGTATTTACTTTAAAGTTATGATCATATTCTGGACTTTAAAGTTTCACTAGAATGTAGATACTAGATGATTATGGTAGTACTTTAAAAGATTTATAGTTTGTAATAGTATAGTTTTACTTTTTGCATTTATTTTCGTTGTAATTTATAAATACCAGATTGAAATCAACACGGGTAAAGTCCTATGATGTATTAGTTTGCTATTAATATTAATAATGTAATATATATGTATAAGACTCTTATGTTTCCCACATAGATGGCGTTAGTAGGCGATTAAATCATTTTTTTATTTCTAAATGCTTAAAGAGGATTTAGATCAAAATATTTAAGAACCAACCAATTCAATACACTGGTTGATTTATTACGATACCCGAGGAGCTGGGGGTGTTCCATAGTTTACAGTGGATCAAATATTATAATACTAACAATTATTTGTAAGTATTTTATGCGCTACCGCACCAATTATCAGATTAAATAAAACTTTGTCAACTTATTGCTTACACATGTGCAAAGATTATAAGCATATTGAAATTAGGTTACAATAAATGGCGCCCATGTCATACCGGCAATACCAAAAAAACTCTGTGACACAAAAGTCCACGTTAACTCAAGCGAAATCGCGACCAAAAACTATATCTCACATGAATTTCAAAACATATTTCAAAGACACACATTCACCCTTATTTTGTACGTACAGATTAAATGAACTGAATTTAAAATATTAAATTGAAATAATTCCGTAATAAAGTCTCGAGCGAATCAAGTTAATCTCATTTTACAATCGCTTTGAATCTTATTACCTTCGTTTGGACTTTGCTGCTTCGTATTACAATTTTTTTTTTTATCGCAGTTAAATTTTATAAGACTGATGTTTCGCGCGGGTTCTCTCTTCTTTATTGTTAATGCCATAATCTCTCGGTGAGTCTTATATTATATGGTTGCTGATAACCCACAAAAGTTAAAGTCGGAGATTTAAGTATTTTCATAACGCATCCCCTATTTAATATTATTTAAAAAAACTTTACTTATTTTATTCATCTAAACTAAATAAGTACGAAAGAAAGTTTATTAATTGAATGTTATGAATTTTAAATGCGTTTCATATTTTGCAGTTAATAATCTCATATATTTAAAAATTACTTTTTGTTATTTAAAATCTGTTTTTAATTCACTTTACCTTTTATCAAAATGAAAAGAAAAGATGGATATAAACTTATTCAAACAAATTTATTTGCTTAATATCAAGTCCGTGAAGCTTGACATAGTATAGCTTATCAACTTATCTTTATAGCTTATGGTATATGATATACATGATTATGGTGAAGTAGAGCGTAGGCTACTTCAGTTCGCACACGGGGTGGCTCGACTGGGACTGTACTCTCAAGAAAGCGTGAATTAGGTAACGATCTGGCCGCGTTTCAATCTGTAATTGAAAGAACCGGAAGTATACATCTCTTCTCCATTTCTTTTCTTTATCTCCTTCTAGCTGTCCCTTGCGGTTTCACTCGCGTGTATGGTTACTGCTTTGCTCCTATGAGTTGTAACGTGATGTTATATAGCCTATAGCCTTCCTCAATAAATAATCTATCTAACACAAAAAAATGCGAACCAATTGTTCCTAAGATTAGCGCGTTCAAAGAAACAAACTCTTCAGCTTTATAATATTAGTATAAATTCCCATTCACCCCTTATTAGTTTTTAAGTTGGCGACGCATTTATCGATCTTCTGGTACTGCAAATATCCATTGACGGCGGTGCTCACTTAAAAGCAGGCGTCATTTCAACGAGTCCCGACACGATACTGCTGTGTGTTGGTGAGGAGTTATTTATTCTGCGTAATGTTAATGATACAGCATCAGGTCAAGGTTACTGTATCAATAGATGTTGATTAATCCCTTCAACAAATAGAAAGGAACTGGTAACCTTCAAACACTTAAGCAAATATCCATAAGCTATAGCTGAAAACATCTCGATTTCATTAGGTATCAAACAAAAACAATCTACATCGAAATTGGTTTATTAAGAAGGTACGACGCCACACAGACGTTAAACTTATAACAACACATTTTGGTTGGGCGGTTAAAAATAGACTATTTAAGAAACAAAAAATTTTTAGAATGTACTTGTAATAAATTTTTTATAGCACCTTTGAATAACGGTGTTATTCACAGTTTCGAAAGAACACATATAAGAGAAAGTACACTGAAATCTTATATTTCCCAAATTCCTAACGAAATATTACTAACTGATGCCCGCGACTGCGTCTGCGCAGGATTAGTACTTCGAGTAAATTGCTTTCTTCACCAAGGTCATATCTATCTTCATACCAAAATTAATCAAAATTGGCTCTGTAAATGACCCTTGATCAAGATTAACGTTCCCATTATACATACATTGCATACGTTTAGAGGTGCATACGTAACTAATACTCCTTAATAATTATACTGTGAATTTTGACTTCACTTTACTTCCATCGCATTTAACTTTAAAAGTTACAAAGTTAATCGAAATGTGTTCAGCAGTTTATGCGTGAGAACGAGATAGAGTCGATATCAACCGGTGATCACGGGTTTAAACCCCGGTTAGTACCGCTGAGCAAGTGCTAAATTTGTATTTAAATTCATCTCGTGCTCAGCGGTGAATGAAAACATCGTATGACTATCTGTATAAAATTCTGACACGTGAATATATGCCCCGCGGTCGAGCAAGCGATTAAAAAGATTTAGCTCTAAAACCTTCTTCTTCTAATAGGAGAGTAGGGCTTTTCCCCAGTAGTAGAACCTACATGGATATTATACTACTGTTATTTTACTTTTGTAATACTAGGACGACTGGAACATCAATCCTACATCTATACTAATCATATAAAAAGATAAAATTTATTTGTATGTTTTTATGTAGGTTGTATCTATCCGATTTGAAGAATTTATTTCTACGTTGGATAGCTCGTTTATTGAAGAAGGTCATTATCACGCTACGACTCATAAGAGCGACGCAGAAGCCATAAACCCAAGGGGCAGCTAGTAAACGATAAATAAATACAAATTCAAAATAAATATCATAAAAAAGAGTCCGAAATTGTATCTCTTAATATCATATTAATAACGTTATCACGTTCTGTTTGTTTGTGATATTAGCTTATTTCATGAGAAATATATTTCAAAATAAACAAGAAACATTGATTAACGTCTTCGAGATATTACGTTACGCGAAAAATAATATTTTCTTTGTAAACTTTCGCGTTTCGGAGCGAAATTAGCCGTCGAGGCGAAAAAACAACTTTACCCCGCTATTAGGGATCGTTTGCGATACATAAAAACGATACATTTTTATTCAATGTCATACATTTTTAGACCATTTTAAAAGACATCACCAAGATTAACATATTAAATTATCTCGTAGGGAATCCAAAGTGCTTGGATGGCGACCCAGCTCCGGGAGGCGTATTGCTGGCAGACCCCCTACCGATGGGTAGACTTAGCTTGTCTATAGCTTTCATATAGGAGGGAAGAATCCGAAGGGGGGGGGGAGTTGATATTGCTGCCTTTCGTATGATGAGTGTGGGAGCCGGAAGCCTGACTCCCATTTCTTTATTTACTCCCTATTCCCTTTCATTCCTTACTCCTTTTTAGGCTCCAAAGCATTAGTGGCCCATCTGCAGATATCTAAGAACGATGGTGATCACTTAACATCAGGTGTCCCGTCTGCTCGTTTGCCAGCTATATATATATATAACAAGATAACTTGAGAAAATTATGTAGGCTTTTTACTACAGCAGATGCGCATGCGCAAGCGATCCCGAGGCCTCTCCATTTCCGTGATGAGAAAGGCCATCGCAGGGGTTTTAGTGGGTATAAATCGCCACACCGATCTTCCCCCCACGAATCGGGTATCTTTTCGAAGATTTCCCCTGCGTGAACAAAAAATTGTATGCTTTTTACTACAGAACCATTTAAGACTAAGCTCCCTTTAACGTCGCTTGTCGACTTTGTTTATCAAATTTATTTCTCATCTGACATTGAATAAATTTGTTATCACATTTTACAGTTTTTTATTGGACTGGATTGGATCTTTACTTGTTCGGAAGTTTAACGCTGACGGCTTTTTCTGTTTATTTGGAAACCGGAAAAGATTTTTGTTATAGAAAAATGTTTAAGGATAAAAAGTGTCGTAAAATTTTCTTATATATTCTAATTGCGTTAAGCCTGATCGCTCCAAAACTTATTTTTCTCTCTGACGGGCTGGCCACAATCACTTTTGAATAGTCAAAACAGAAACAAACAAAATATTTAAATTATGAAGCTATTTCCGGTTCTGAATGTAGGTTTTTTCGAGAAGAACTGCCAAGAAACTCGACAGTTTAGTATTAGTTAAAAATTATAATATGCCTTTAACCTTCTTGTTAGTGCATACAAATCCTTATGGCAATCGGATAAATGGTATAGCAGCAATAATATAATAAACAAACATACATTTATATAATTTAAACTTTCGCGATTTATACTATTCACATTTAATATAACGGGTCTTATCGCGATATCTAATGGTAACCTTTTTATTGCCTGACGTTTCGACGGTTGGTCACCACGTCAAGCAAGTATTTGAACCCTATGTTCGCGAGTTTCTCAAATGATACTAATTTGGACGGGGTTTTCGTTATTTAAACGCATATTTACCAAGCAAGGTTTAAGTATTAGGATCTGATGAATATCTTCGGAGATAAACAAAGAAACTTCATATACATGACAGACTCGTTGGCGCAGTGGTCACTGCAACTGACTGAAGCACTAACGGTCGCGGGTTCGATCCCTGCTCACGGCAAAACGTGTGTATTGGCCATACGATGTTTGTCGTGGTCTGGGTGTTTGTGTTGGTGTTGTGAATGTTTCCGGACCCCCGAAACAAGGTCGTGAGATCTTAATGGGGGCCGTTGAGTGTGATACGTTATTATTTATTATACTAACAACAGATGAGCCAAGATTGCTGTGATCATTTGTCCATTTATAAATACAACAGTCGGTTATATTTTTCTACGAAAACTATTATTTACTAACTAATATGTATTTGGTGCAAAATATTTTCAGTCTTCCATAAAAGTTGATAACAGATGTTCGGTAAAATTCCATCTAACGTAGTGAAAGCTCGACTAAACCACGCTACAATACGATTTGATCAAATAAAAATCTATCCGCACAATTCAAATAAAAATAAACCGTGACAGATATGGTGAATATGTACATACGGGATGTATTCTAGAATACAATCCAATATACTGATATCTCGAATTGAATTTTTTTCTCTAACGATATGTCAACTGCTACGATTAGGTGTCAATCCAAAGTCCATTAGACTGACCAGCAAGCTGATCACTAACTATGTTTATAACGCATAATGAAATATATTTATAAGTTGCTTTGTGTTTAAATTCATCTCGATCTCGGCGGTGAAGGAAAACATCGTGAGGAAACCAACCTGCATGTGCCGGGAGAAATTCTGACTCATCTATATCCGCCAACCCGCAGTGGAGCAGCGTGGTGGATTAACCTCTAAACCTTCTCCGGTTTAGGAGAAGAGGCCTTTGCCCAGCAGTGGGACATTTACAGGTTACTTTACGTTTTACTTAATTAAATTTTTAGAGGCTTATGTTCGGTCAAGTCTATGTCTAGATATATCGCACATTAGATCGTTACCATTACGCCAAACACTCAACATATGTAGTTAATGTGAAGACTAATGTAAATGGTAATTGCTTTCTCGACTGTAGGCTCATCTTTAAGTAAGCCATTTCCTCGTCCACAATATTACTATCTAAAGAATTTTCTAGAATCTTCGTTTTATAGCAATAGTTTCCTTGAAACAACGGAATGTAGATTCTATTGAGATCTGACAAGAAACTCATAAAACTGACTAAAGGTTTTATTAAAATCGTGCGTTTAAGACTGAGTGGGCTATAAAGTTACGATGTGGTCTACATCCGAAATGCCTTTAGTTTTTACGACATCACACCACAAGACTTATCAGAATGCTAGAAATAAGAACGTTTTCTACAAATCCTTAACGTAACGAATATTATAACTACATTACAATCTTTCACGCCTAAAGTGTTCAACAGATTATTATGATTTTTTTTTATAAAGTAGCTGGCAAACGAGCAGATGGGACACCTGATGTTAAGTGACCAATAAGCTACAAATGCGTTGCCTAAAATGGAATTAGGGTGAAGGGCAATAGAAAATAAGGAAAGGAATGAGGGAGGGGGTTAGGCTTCAAGCTCTCTCACTCACTGTAGGAAACACAGCATTCGCATCTATAATAAAATCCCGCAAACAGTTTTACATTTGCCACTTAATAAATTTAAAGCCTATATTAAAAAATCTTATAAATAAAGCATATTATACCATACAAGAATATTTTGACGACAAAAGGTGTGGATTTGATACGCGTTGATTTTCTATCCGGATAACATAATTAAAATGTAATAAAATTACATTATGTAAAAATGATTTTAAAAGAGTTACTATCGAGCTTCTTGCCGGTTCTTCTCGGTAGAGACTACATTCCAAACCGGTGGTAGCTTTATAAAAATCTAAAAGAAAAATATGATATGTAACTTGACGATTCGAAAGTGCTTTAAAAGCCCATTTGAATAAAGTATATTTTGAGTTTGAGTTTGAGTTTATTAGCTACTTCATACCGACCTTCTGAGAGAGTGAGATATTTCGCCGGTCGAGCCAGCCGTAAAGGTAAGTGGGCTACTATAGGCCTTTAATGAATAAAAATACACTTCTGAGCAATGCAAAACCCCATATTTTCAACATTTTTATTTTATATTTTTTACCATCACGCAATATAGTAGACTAAATAGAAACGAGGATCCTTTTACTAAGATAGAAGTTTTCAAATGCAAAGTTTATATCTCGCCAGCATTTTGCATTTCTAATTAAGTTCTTATACATTTTATTAATAACTCGAACTACACGCAGCGTGGATGGATCCCTAGCAAATGTTTGTTGATAGCAAGAGTGAGTATATGACGCTAAGACTAAACTTTATAGTATTTCTAAATATGACAAAACTGGACGTGTCTTTAAGACAAATGCACAAATTTATTTAAAGTAAAAAGTAAAGTAACAGCCTGTAAATATCCCACTGCTGGGCAAAGTCCTCCTCTTCTATTAAGGAGAAGGTTTAGAGCTTAATCTACCACGCTGCTCTACTGCGGGTGGGCGGATATACGTGTCAATTCTCCCGGCACATGCAGGTTTCCTCACGATGTTTTCCTTCACCGCCGGGCTCGAAATGAATTTAACACTAAATTAACAATTGAAAAATCAGTGGTGCTAGCCGGGGTTTGAACCCACGATCATCGGTTGAGATCGACGTGATCTAACCACTATGCTATCTCGGCTCAAATTTATTTAGAACCTCACCAACTACGATCCATAATCGACAGATAGATCTGCTTCTTATTTCATACTAACTATGCCCCTCGTATTCACCAGCGTTAATTTGAGGAAAAGTTATTTTCATATAATGTTTACCTTCCCTGCTTAATCGATTACTGTTAACTGACAGACAGACAGACATTTCAATTTGATTTATTTGTATAAACTAGTTGGTGCCTGCGATTCTGTCTGCACAGGATTATTTACACGTATTTTTTTTATCATTATTAAAATAATGAAATTTAGTATAGTGATAGTCTAGAGGCCAATTAAGTATATATAACTATAACTAATAGTACCTCTATTTGAATCCTTTTTGCATTAAAAAGTAGCCCATATCCTTGATCAGGCTCTAGACAATCACTATACCAAATTTCATTTACATCGGTCAGGTCAAGGCGCGATTTGGTAAATAATAAAGTTACTTTCACATTTCTAATATAAGTGATGATTGGGTTACTTGTTATAAACGCTTTCTCGTGTTTACGCTTAACCATACTCATCAGTTCAGAAGCGATTTTATGACCTCTTTCGTTTATTGAGAGATACCAACTTTATGTGCTGTCTGTTCCATATTTAACGATCTGCAATAATTTATTAGTACACATTCGTAAATTTACTACCGTCTGGTGAAGTGGTGAAATCTGTGTCTTGGGAATCCTTGAGGTTTGATTGTTAATAGAGCTTTGTGTTAATGCTATTATTAGTCCTAATGTATGTCTATGGACCGTAATTGTTGTTCGATTTGGCACACATTATTTATCTATACTAATATCATAAAGCTGAAGAGTTTGTTTGTTTGTTTTTTTGTTTGATTGTTTGCTTGAACGCGCTTATCTCAGGAACTACTGGTCTGATTTGAATAATTCTTTCAGTGTTAGATAGCCCATTTATCAACAAAGGCTATAGGCTATATATTATCACGCTAAGACCAAAAGGAGCGGAGCACTAATGAAGAATGTCAAAATCGGAGGATATTATCCTATTGAGAGATTTCCCGCGTGCGCTGCGTAAACGGTTAAAATTTCGCAAAAATCATGTATGACAGAATTGTTCCCCTTTAAAAGTTCTAGAAAAAAGTCCGCGACAGTATATGTCTATCTTTTAAGGTTAGCTCACTATAACTTTATTTAAGCTAACTAAATTTGTTTTAAAATAATGCATTATTAGCCCAAAGTAACTATTCCACGCGGACGAAATCGCGGGCAAAATCTAATCTTTAATAAAGTAGCAAGTGAAAATTACGTTTGTATGTTTTACTTTCGAAATTGATATAAAACAATTTTGTAACCTAGCAAAAGATATATCGTAAGTAGTTACGAAAGTTGTGTATGAAAAAATGTTTGGCCGTAATACACATATCTGTATTATGGGCAAATATATTTTCATACATATAACTAAATAACAGTTTTGTAATAATTACATTTTGATCTGTTCCATTAGTAAAGTATCGTTACAACCTTTTGATTAGACCATAAACTTTCAGGTTGTTTAATTACCCCCATAAAACTACTCAAAGAGTAGCCCATTGCTTTAACATAGAACTAACTCACAATAACTTGAAACTAATATCTATACACTATGGTGAGGGGTTTGTTTGAATGCGTTTTAGGAACCTCCTCAGAAAGGATGCAAACGACTTTGGGGCTAATTATGTAAAACTATCGCCATCAAATCCTGGTATATTCTGATAGATGTAAAATAAAAACCGGCCAAGCGTGAGTCAGGCCAAAACAGAAGCGGTCCGTCTCGAGTCATGACAACCGTTTAAGAATTTTTTATTCAACTTTTTTTTTTATTTATAAGTCGTTTATAAGTAAAAATAACGTCGAGTAACAGACTATAAATGTCCCACTGCTGGGCAAAGGCCTCCTCTCCTATTAAGTAGGTTTAGCTTAATCCACCACGCCGCTCCACTGCGAGTTGGTGGACTTATTAATAAAAAAAGTTAGCAAATGTTGTATCATTGTAAAGCTCGGCTCAGACAAGCGAATCCTTGTTTTATTGGCGCCATACATTTTACTGCACGCTAAATAGACACTATCCTTTATTTCCTGCAGTTTGTTAAAGGTTAAGCTACACTTGTACTTTTATATTTTATTTATAAAAATTAATAAAATGATAAATTTGAAAAATTGTTCGTTTTCGTTTTATGTATGCAGCTTGATAGATTCGTCTGTTTGATATTCAAAGATGGAGAATAGAAATGTTTTTATTCAAATTTAGAATGTACTAAATTTGAATAAAAACATTTCTATTTTGTATGTTTGACAACCAGATCTGCCTGTCCAATTAAAAATATTCTTTTTGCGTTAGATATCCTATTAGTTTTGCAAGTCTTAATAAAAACCCAAATTATGTATAATTAATATATTATCTACATCTACATTAATATTTTAAATACGAAAGATTATGTTGTTTATTTGCTTATTAAATAGATTCCGAAAGTACTGGACCGATTTGAAAAAAAAATTGTATTGGATAGTCCGTTCATTGAGAAAAGTTATAGGCAGCAAACAAACAAACAAGCAGACATCTGTACTTATATTATTTATATAGAAATTCAATTGGCAAAAGTATGTAAACGCATCATTTCAGAACGGTTGCACATTATATTTTTTTGCTATTTGTAATTCATATTTAATATAACGGGTCTTATCGCGATAACTAATGGTAGTTCTACCCTTTTTGTTGCCCGACGTTTCGACGAAGTTGCATTCGTCGTGGTCACGAGCTGATTGAGACCGACAAAAAAAGACCTACCATTAGTTATCGCGATAAGAGCCGTTATATTAAATATGTATCGTATAAATCGCGAAAGTTTGAAACATAGTGTTTTAATTGTCAGGAGAAAGTTTATATAAAAGAAAACATATAAAAAAATCTACGAAAGAGAGAAAAATTCAGTCCAAAAAGTTTTTCATAAAAAAGTGAATATTGAGTTATTTTTAATAACAGTATTATATACTATATTTGTTATATATAAAATATTTCTTTATCTTAATCGAAACGAAGTGGGGATACAAGCTAGTTTATAAGTTCAACTTACATAATATACCTAGTTTAAAAAGTTATTAAACATTGCGTTCGTTTGGCGCAAGTGTGACCCCAACTTAATAGTTATATAACACTAGCTTCGTCTGTGGAAAATGCCTTTTTATTGTTCTTCTAAATTGGTAGTAACTCTTGTAGACTCGCCTTAAGACTAAGTGAGCTTAAAGTTTTCAGGATAATACATCAATGTGTGCGAGGCAACATTGGAAAAGAAACAAAAACATTTCTTTTACGAATTTATCGTTTTATATTCGTTTGTCGTATATGTAACATCTGTACTCGTACTTAATTGAAATATAAATTTTAAATAATGTTAATATCTAAATTTAATAGATGATTTTTTAAAGGATTTCATTTTCATTTGCATTCGGTTGTGGTGAATACGGAACATTAATTCTAAAGTTAAAAGATTATGGTCAATTATTACGTTCTTAATTAGAGTTCCGTACGCGATTGGACTATCGAGACCCTAAAACTAAGCCTTAGCTGTCCGACCAGTCATCTGTCTGTCCGTCCCTTCTTCCGTTTATCCTTTGTACGTTCGTCCGTTCATCCGTAAGTCCTTATGCCAGTGAGCTGCATTTCATGATCAGTAATATGTAGTGAGATGAAATTTTCACAGAATGTGTATTTAACCTCCGGCCCAAAAAAGAGATGTTATAAGTTTTAACGTGTATGTGTGTGTCTGTGTGTGCTATTCTCACTTATAGACTTTTAGACACAATCGATACGGAACTTCTGACTGAAGATGGGCTCGTTACGCAGTTGGATTTTTTATATATAATTTTATCTTGATTCTAAAACTTTCTATTTCAAAACAAAAACTAAAACACTATTTAATTTTACCTAATCTTTAAATCTTATTCTCACATTCTCAATCGAGGGAGATAACACTCAAAATTGAGCATGAAACTATGAGTCTTAAAGTTACCAAAAATATATCGTAAATTATAGCTATAGAAGACGTTCCAATATGTCGTTAAGGAGAATATTCACATAATTACTAGTAAGTCTAGACCCAGACTGAGCATCTGCCATCTGAGCATAATTAAGCTATTTGAAGCCTTAGACTTGGTTAACAGTATATATTCGTGAGAGCTGAAGGCTAAAAAAGTAAAGAAATGACTTTTTTATAAAGAACTTAAATTCGCGGCTTCGCTCACGGTAATGTAGTCTTTATTTTACTGGACGACACATGACGATAAGCTGATATAGATAATATTTTGAACCTAGCTGTAGTCCACTGATGACAGACCGCATAATGGCTGACTCGACTAAGGCAGTACTTCAGTCATACGAAAGATCAGCGTGATATAACATGTCTGCATTTCGTACGGTGAGTGAGAGAGTCGGAAGCCTAACTATTTCCCGCACTAGGTTATTATTTTTTAACAGATTTGTGGCTCCTCTGGTGCTGCATATCGCCGACACAGATGATCACTTAACATCGCCTGTTGGTTAGACAGTTTTATAAAAAAATAAAAGTTCGTAATCCTTAAACAGAAGCTTTTTCCATATCTTAAAGCTTTCTTTTCTCGCCAGATTCCTTCAAGCTAACGTAAAATATTTAAATTGGAGCGAACAGGTAATGCAGTTTTATATTTTTTTATGCTCAATACTTTGTCTTTTCTATTACATATAACTTGAATACGTGCAGTAATGATCGTATTAGTTCTAGATGGTTCTGGATGGAAGCTATGATCTAGATAAAACTATGAAATAATATTATGTACCCGTTAAGCGAGCTTAAAATTGTTAATTTTTGGTACGAGGCTTTTGAATATAGACGCATATATAACGCATTTTTAGTATTAGATTTATCTGAGAAATTAACTTCACTATCATTTACATTAAACTTGTGTTTACATTTACATTGATGGTGAAAGAAAACATCGTAAACCTGCACGTGTCGGAAGAAATTCTGACACATATTGAAGTAGACGACACGTTGGGTCAGAGGTCACTGCAACTGACTGAAGCGCTAACTAACACTAAGGGCGCGGATTCGATCCCCGCTCACCAAATATAAATGTATTGACAATATATATTTTTGTCATAGTCTGAGTATTTATATTTGTGTTGTGTGTATTTCCCCCTATACAAGATCATGACATTAGATGAGTTTACTTTATTTTATTCATTCGCCAATCCGCATTAGAGCAGCGTGATGAATTAAACTCTTAACGTTTAAAAGATTAGGCGTTTACCCAACAGTGGGACATTTCCAGGCCGTTACAGAACATTTTGTAATGTATATTTTTACACCAAACCCTTTGGAACCCCTGGGAACTATTCATTATCCACTGTCAAAACCCAATAGCTTATCTATACATAGACAGAGAACTACGTAATTCATATTGTGCAAGGAACACAAAGCTTTTGAAGTATTGACTACGTTCCACAGTTCAATCCTTGTGTACACGGCTTATCCGAGCTATATTGCCGGCTTAAATGTTCCAGCTTAAATCGTCCGATAGTTCAGGATATGAAGTTTAGACTTTACGTCAATTTATTTCAGTGTTTGTAATATGGTTTTACTGATAGTGCGTTAATTTACTATGTAATTTTAGAATTAATCCTCTTAACTATCTTTATTCTAAAATGAATTAAAATAAAAAAAGTTTGGAAAAAAAAAACAATAATCATATTTCGAAAACGAAATAAGTAAACTAAAAAGCAAAAAAAAAATATTTTCTACTAAATTTTGAAGTCAATGCCAAGTAAAACATTTGAAGTCGGCGCCAATAAATGCCTTTTGCAATTACCAAATACCTTTTACGTGTTATTACTAGACGGACAGACAATATTATAAAAAAAAAAATGATGAAAGTACCGTATCTATACTAATATTACAAAGCTAAACGGTTTGTTTGTTGGTTTGAACGCGCTAATTTAGGAGCTACTGGTTCAAATTGAAAAATTATTTATTTTTGTGTTAGATAATAATAATAATATAATGTGGAGTCTGAACTCAACAATAATTGTTCCTGTTGTCGTATCGGTCAATGGCCTCTTAGCGAAGAGTTTCGATCAACACCTTAAGAAACTCTCACTAAGCAGTTGGATCAAGGGTCGGATACAGAAGGCAGTATTGTTAGAAACAGCACGCATCGTGCGGAGGTTTCTCAGCCTGGAGCCCTAGCTGCTGGTGGCCTGGGACTTACTCTGCTGCCAGTGGATTATTATTTTTATATTTTTAAATGTTTTTATATTTTATTTGTGAATATATTTCAAAATGTAATTAATAAGGAAAAAATAAATAATAGAAATAATAATAATAATATACTTTATTGTACACCACAAAGACACAATATATAACAAAAGCAATAATGTAAAAAAAAAGAAAATATAAATAGGGTGGTGCATATAAAATCAATAAATAAATACATTATACAAATAAACCTACACTATTAAATAATTACTTTTTAATACTTTATTTATTGAGGAAGGCTTTATGCTATATTACATCACATTCATAGGAGCGAAGCAGTAACCATAAACGGGAGTAAAACAACAAGAGACAGCTAGTACTTTCATATACATTTAGTGAAAAGCTGTTAATTTAAAGTTATAAACAGACACTTCAATTTTATATTTATATATATGGCCTTCACACTGACAACACTAATTTACTATTTATAATAAGCATCGATGTATGTACTTATGTTATGTTCTCTCTGTATTACAAAGCGGCTAGAGAGATTTGGATAAAATTTAAGGAAATATTCAGATTATACCACTGATCCTGTGAAGTTTGATAACGATCGGACTAACAAATTTTTTGCTTCGGCAAGCGGCTCAGTTAAGTAAATATAATAAATATCGCTATTTCAATATACTCTTAAAATAAAATGTTTTATTTTTCAATCGACTTCAAAAAATTAGAAGGTTCTTAATTCGTAGCTTATTTTAAAAAAATTTGTTACCTCATAACTCCGTTATTTATTAATGGATTTAAGAAAACATTTTTTCGTTAGTAAAGGAAATACTCAGGATCGGATTCTAGTGAAAAATGCGACCCATTACCTAAATCATTACCTATGTAAATTATGTAGTAGAAAATGCACTCTTTAAAAATAAATAAAAAAGTGGACTATAATAAATTTTATTCAAAATCTTTTTAAAAATATCTCTCCCGATTTTGCCGCGCTTGCCACCGGCCCCTAGTGCCCCTATAGAAAATTCAACGCAGGATATACTTAAGTATTAAGTTTTAAAACTGGTATCAGAATAACTAATATAAACTTGACATCCAAATAAACTCTTTTTAAAACCAAACTCAAACTCTAAAATATACTTTATTCAAATGAGTTTTAAAACACTTTCGAATCGTCAAGTTACATGTCATATTTTTCTCTTAGATTTTTATAAAGCTACCACCGGTTCGGAATGTAGTCTCTACCGAGAAGAACCGGCAAGAACTTCGATGGTAACTCTTTTAAAATCATTTGATATCATACATAATGTATTTTTATTACATTTATGTTATCCGGATAGAAAATCAACGCGTATCAAATCCACGCCTCTTTGCCGTCAAAATATTCTTGTATGGTATATGCTTTATCTATTACACAATCATCTTTTTTACCCGATGTAGCGACGCTCAAAAAGAGAATTGTATACGTATATCGTAAAATTGTTAATATATTAGCAAAATCTTAGGGTAAAGGAACTTTAACATCTGTATACACTTTCCCATTTATAATAGTAATATAATAGTTCGCATAGAAGTGTAAAATACCCCTCAGTCGGAGTTGTTTGGCACTGAATATTCAAGGGTTCGTTAGCCTTACAACTGGAGTGCCCTCGGCGGGACTCGAACCTGCCTTCGTTATACGCTCCTTCCGAACAATAGGAACAATGGACCTCCACGGACAATGATTTGATGTATTACAAACATTACATGAATAGGAAACCAAAATAGCTATATACAGTAGACACACGTATTTTTTGACGCACTGGTTACACACGGGTTGACACATTATTGCTTATCAGTTGATAAGCAATAACGTGTCAACCCACACGGACTTCATTTTGAGAAAATGGCGTTTAAAGATGTCAAATATATTTTGATGGAGATTGATCATCTGGTCATACGGTCAATTTCGCCTTTTGAAGCTTCCAGCCTCTTCAAATTACTACTAGAATGCTAATAAGCAATACTTTATCAAACCACACGGATTTTTTTTTTTTGAGAAAGTGGGGTCCAAAGACGTCAAACCTATTAGTAATCAATTTGTTTTAAAAAGTAAATATGCATCTTTTCTTTTCTATTTTGATAAATGGTATTATGAATTAAAAACAGATTGACATAATTAAAAGTTTATTTTAATAATAAGTTTTTCAAAATAATGAAATTATTATATAAATTGCGAAATATGTATTGCACTTGAAATTCGAAACATACTTATGTAGTTCTGATAGCTTGATTACTTTATTGAATAATTTTAAATATGTGACGCAGTATCAAAATACATCAATATCTCTGAATTCGACTTTTTGTGGATTACCAAATTATTGCTTATCATCGTATAAATATTCCAAGAACCTGAACCATAACTTAAGATCTACATAAACTGAACGATCAGCGATCGTTAACGAAATTAAGTTACTACCAACAAGAGACGTGTCACCAGCATTCTGACAATATTCACAGTCAATACACAGCTGTAATTTGAGTCAGCTACTCACCTCTATGACCCGTAGCATTGTGACTCAAAGAGCATACGAATAAACCAATCAAACGCGTTATTACTATCGGTATCTCGATTCAATTGGAGCGAAAAAACTCGATTCATTTGTTATCGCATACGAGCTGGCTCTGTCGAGGACCCAACCTTTGACAGGAAATCGGTGTGAACTGGCGTAATTTCTTCTCCTATTCCTGTTATCAGATCATATTTATAATTGGCACGTTGGCGCGGTGGTCACTGCAACCAACTGAAGCGCTAACGATCCCCGCTTACGGCAAACGTTTGTATTGGCCACGCGGATGTATGTCGTGGTTTGTGTTTGTGTTGTGTATGTTTCCGGACCCCCGACACAGGATCATTAGATATATGGGCCGTTAAGTGTGATACGTTTATGTTTTTATGCTTATTCTCTTTTATCCATCATTAAATTTTTAAAGAGCCAAGATGGCCTAGGAAGAACACATCGATCTCAACCGATGATCGCGGGTTCGTATCCCGGCTAGCGTCCCTGACTTTTCTAGTGCTAAATTTGTTTTTAAATTCATCTCGAGCTCAGCAGTGAAAAAAAATCAACCTATATCCTCACAAACATTGTGAGGATGTAGGTTGCATTTGCTGGGAGAAATACTGACACATGTATATCCCCCAAACCGCAGTGGATCAGAGTGGTGGATTTAAGCTCTAAACCTTCTCCATAATAACAGAGAAGTCCTTAGCCCAGCAGTGGGACATTTACCGAATTTGACTTTTTGTGGGTTGACACATTATTGCTTGTCAGCGTCCATATATGGATAATTTTCAATCTGAACACAGACTTTAACAATACACAAAAAATATGCGTGTGTGTATAGAATACACGGTAGTGTGTGCGTTAGGTTTTTTTTTATTTATTTAATGTATGTAATGAATAATTAAAAAAAATATATGAACAAGGAATCCTATCCTCTCTCCTTCTTAATATAAACTATAAGTGTACGAAATTACATACTCATCCCATCCACGCAGTTTTTGCAAGAATGGGTACAACGTTTTTGCGTCGTGTATTAATATAGTTATTAATAAATTCCAATGGTAGTGGTAAGTTGTAGTATAGCCTGGTTTCGGCTATCTATTTCTCTGCCCCTGTATTCTCAAACCCCAAGAGACGTGTTCGAGGTACAATAGTTATACCGTGTTTATCTCTTCTGTGAGGTTATACCTTACAAAGTGTACATATGTAGCAATACTAACTTAGTTATAGAAATAACTACCCGCCCCTTGCGGTATCACTCGCGTTAATGGTTACTGCCTTTCTCTTATGAGTCGTTACGTGATGTAATATAGCCTATAGTCTTCCGCAATAACTAATCTATCGAACACAAAAAGATTTTTTCAATTCGCACCAGAAGTTCCTGAGATTAGCGCGTTAAAAAACAAACTCTTCAGCTTTATAATATTAGCATAGATAATGGAGAACCTAAATATACGTCTGTATACTTATATCATAAATGGAGTCATTTTGTCTGAGTGTTACGCAATAAATAATAAACTACTGAATAAATTTCAATTAAATTTAGTACAAAGATAGTCCAGAGCATAGGCTTCCAACCAATGGGGCGTGCTCCCCTGGGGGTGTTGGGTGTAGTAAGAAGAGGCGCAGCGACTTTGATTGTTAAGAATGATTAAAGACTTTCAACTTGGCGCAGCGCTGACACAGTTTATGAGTTGCAATCAGGTGTAGCCACAGTGCCCTCACTAATTGTATCTTTTACCTAATTACTTGTGTTGCTGGATTACCTACTAATCATCTTAATTAAAATAAAGATGTTTATTTATATCTTTAATATTTGTTTAATTTTCTCATTTCGACTCGTAGGTACGTGGGGCGTGGTGTTTTAGTTTAACGTTGGATAAAATGCATGGTATTAAAGGTTGGAAATCTCTGGCCTAGAGCCTGACAAAGGACATAGGATGATTTTTAATGGGAAAATAGTGCTGGAAGGGGTTGAAATGTGAAAAAATAAGATTAATAAATAAGCTATTTTCTATAAATAAATTAAAAAAAAAACATTACACACTTTCGCATTCAGCGGCTTATTTGGGCGCTGATAAGTAATACTGTGGCAAGCCACACGGACTTTATTTTGTGAAAATGGCGTCTAAAGATGGTTAACGTATTCTTATCTATGGTCAGTTAATTACTGGATGCGTAAGAAATGAAAAAACGTATTTAAATTTAGTTTTTAATACAAAAAGCGTATGCGAGTATGCAGTTGCATTGTGACAGAACAAAAGCACTCATAATACGATCCAATTCCTTTTTTTGTCTTTCTAGTTTTTCATAACAGTCTGCTGAATACGCAAAAGCATGCTTCAATTTTATCAAGGACAGTTCGTTACGTCGTTTACTTTTTCTGTGGTACTTTTTTTATCATCATTTTTTTTCATTGAGAACACTTTAAATGTTCTGTATAATGAAATTTCATAATTATACATGAATAAGCAATAATGTGTCAACCCACAAAACGTCAAATATAGAGATATTGATGTATTCTGATAATGCATTTCGTATTTAACATTATACAAACAAAAAATTCAAATCATCTGAACTAAATAAGTATGGAAAAAGGTGTATAATTAGAATGTTTAGAATATTGAAGTGTGTTCCATATTTTAGATTACGCAATAATCTAATATATTTGAAAACTTATCATTAGATAAAACTCTTTACTAGCCTATTTGCTATTGACTAATTTTACTTTTTATCAAAATAAAAAACAAAAAATGGATACTTCTTCAAACATATTTATAAAGAATAAATAGGTTTGGCATCTATAGACGCGATTTTCTCAAAATGAAGTTCATGTGGCTTGACACAGTATTGCTTATCAGCGTACAGATATGTTACATTCTATTTGACGTTTAAAAATAGAATAGAGTACTGTTTATTGTACACAATCAAGATATTTACAAAAACATTAGTACCAAAAATAGAAATGTATAAGAGACATATAAAAGAATAAAGACACAATAAATAAATTATATCTATATTACACATATAGATATATACGTTTTCACCTACATTAAAAATGATATAAATAATTCTTTAAAATCTATATCCATTTTCAACTTTGGCAAATGCATCAATTGTTTTGTTAGCACAAAGATCTCGCCTGACGTATTCAGTCGCCATCTAGTTGCTAGACAACAAATTATCCGAATTGAATCAGTAGTTTGAGAGATTACCCACTACATATAAACTTAACAAAGAAATTTTACCTCTTTATAATCTATAATATAAAAATGAATCGCTGAATGTGTTCCGAAGCGCGAATCTCGAAAGCAGCGGAACCGATTTCGCTAATCCTTTTTTTATAATATTCCTTGAAGTACGAAGATGGTTCTTAAGCCGAGAACAATTTAAAAAATTGCCTGTAAAACTCTAAAAATAACACTTTTCTATATTCTCCCATACAGAAGATTCGTAATAATAATGAAAATAATTTTAAGTGTTTTATAATTTTTTGACTGATTATGATTGTTGATTTATTATCTTTGTTTTTTTTATATTACTAGCTGATCCGGTGTTAATAGCAGAATAAATATTAAAAAATAAAAATAAAAATCGACTGTTAGACGTTAAGAAGTTCGCCGGGTCAGCTAGTTAGTATTAGTATAAGGGGACGCGCCACATCGCTTTAAATTCGCCCGTCATAGCTTCGTAAGACGTCACCTTACCAACTGATTGATGATGCCAATGACTATAAACAATAGTCCCCATCCCTTCTCTTACTTACTGTTTCCCTTAATTCATTCCCCCGTTCTGTGGTAAAAATGTTCATAGACGATATCAACCGCTTTAAATTATATAACACGCTTTTTACCACTTATCTATATACTAAAATATGAAGTAAAAACTTTGTTGTGCTTTTATGACAATAGCGCTGGCGAATATATGAATTTTAGCACACGTGTGACATTTTTTTGATTTTTTTATATATACTATATAAAAAGATCAAAAAATGTCACACACTTCAATAGTCTTATCATTAAATTAAGACACTTTTTTCGTTAGTTATTTTGTTTAAGTGACTAGAATTTTTCTGAATAATGTTAAACATGAAACGAATTTATCATAATACTTCAATATGTCCGAATTTGACTTTTGTGGGTTAACACATTATTGCTTATCAGCGTCCCATTATGGTCGAATTTCGATAGATAACAAGTATTTATAAATTAATAAATATATAATACTTAAGTAAAAAGTTTAAACAGTAATAATACCATAATATTAAAAATCACTTCTGAACTGTTTATCAATACTTTAAAACCTCACATATGCACTTTATCTTCAACGAATGATAACAAATTTTGAGCGAACATGCCCCATATATCTTCTAACCTTTGTGCCAACAATTGGGTCAAAGTGCATTCAAATAGTTCAATAAGTTATCAATATCTGTTACTCCGCAGGATAGTCTTGCATGTATGTATGTCACCAACATAATGGTTGCATTAATAATCTATATATCGTCGGGGATAGTGCAAAACCGCGTAACTAGCTTTCACAATAAGGTCCATTTTTGCGCAATGGGAAATGCTCATAAGCCTTATTTTTATCAATAATGTGATCTAGTATTTGATTCAAATTTTAAATTTTTAGGAAAAGTTAGATACGCGGTTTTGCAATATCCCCGACGATATATATTTAATATAACGAGTTTTATCGCGATAACTAATGGTAGTAATACCTTTGGCGAAGAGAACTCGCGCGATCGCCGCCGTAGGGCGCTCTGTACATCCGTCAGCTCGTGACGGATGCAACTTCATCGAAACGTCGGGCATTAAAAAAAGGTGTTACTACCATTAGTTACCGCGATAAGACCCGTTATATAAAATATGAATAGTATAAATTGCGAAAGTTTAATATATTATATATATAATTTCATTACTACTGTTCGTTCGCACCGTTAATTCGTCTGTCTGGCTAAGACTAGAGAATAAAAGCAAAGAGAGTAAAACAGCCTGCAAATGTCTCCCTGCTGGGCGAAGGATTAGAGCTTAATCCAACACGCTGCTCCACTGCGGGTTGGCGAATGGCGAAAACTCGAGAATGCAATTGAAATTAATTTTGGTGTTGAAATATTTGTGCAAGTTCAGTTTAAACCTTAAACGGTGAAAAAGGTGAGCTGGCCAGCCCTCCGGTCACCTGTAAACTCGACGAGACGAGACGACAATTCTTGGTAGAATCTTTTGGCATCTTCGCTATAGGTCCCCATGGTTTCAATGCAAACCGCACAAATGCGAAATTCCTTTGAATGTTTTCATATTTGTGCCGCTTGACGCTTTGAGATATTTAATTAAATTTCGTGCAGTGAAAAATGATTACCAAAATGGCGTATGAAACAATGATTTTGATGCATTTTAAGGGAGATATTTCATACCGAACAAAAACCTTTGAGAAACAATATAAAAAACTATACTTATATTTACAAAGAGGTACTTTCCTGTATATAGTAATCGTTCGTAACGAATGAACACAAAACTACTGAAAACTATTCGCGATGAAATTTTACAGGAATGTACTGAAAAAATGATTGGTCCCTGTGGGAAGGCCATACATACGTGATGTACGCGGACGAAGTCGCGAACGGAATGCTTGTACGTGTATAGTAGACTAGCTGCCTTTCGCGGTTTCATTCGCACTTTTGGTTATTAATCCGCTCTTTTGAGTCGTAACATGGTCAAATATAGCCTATAACTTTTAGCTTAGCTACATGTATGTGGCAACACATGTTTAATTTTATATAAAACAGAGTGGCAACACTCTTTCTTGTAGCTACTTGAATTAAGAATATTTAATAAAGAAGTCTTTTATATTAATTAATTACATCACAATAAAATAATCAAAAGGCTATCCAATGAGATTTTATCAAATCGAGTTAGTAGTTTCTGAGATTATCCCCTCCATAGAAACTAATAACTTCACCTCTTTATAAAATTAGTATAGATTTACAGACATGCTGTTATTATTAGTACATATATCTAACACATTTCGGCGTCGTAACCAGCACTTAAACTGTAATTAAGGGAGAACATGACCATTATTTAGACTAAGCTGATGTCTTAATACACGTTAATCTCAAGAATTAATGATACCAAAACAATCATTTGTCTTGTATTAAAACTATGTTGTTTTAAGTTATAAGTGAAAGAGCAATAGGGCGGAATGGAACTATAGGAGTGGATAATAAACATTTTAAACGTAAATAAGAATATGATTTTTATTTGTCTATTTATATTCAATTCAAATTCAAATTAAAAATATACTTTATTCAAATAGGCTTTTTACAGCACTTTCGAATCGTCAAGTTACAGGTCCATTGGTTATAGATTTTTTAAGCTACCACCGGTTCGGAATGTAGTCTCTACCGAGAAGAACCGGCAAGAAACTCGATAGGTACTCTTTTAAAAATCATTCGTACAATATGGTTTTTTATTACAATTTGTTTTGAAATCCTGTAAGAAACTCAACGCACATTAGATCCACGCCTCTTTATCGTTCAAATAATCTGGTATAGTATAATACGCTTTATCTATTAAGGATTTTTTAATATAGGTTTTAAACTTATTAAGTGGCAGATGTAAAACTGGTTGCGGAATTTTATTATAGATGCGAATACCGAGGCCCAAAAACGATACACTGACTTTATGAAGACGAAAACAAGGTGTCACAAGTTTATTTTTACTTCTAGTGTTTATACAATGTATGTCACTGTTCTTAGGAAAACAATTATTATTTTGATATATATATATATATATATATATATATATATATATATATATAAAATATTGACATAAATATATAGTGACGCAACGGTGAGAATACCAATCTTCTTAAATACATCCCGAAGAGAGTCTCGAGCTCCGAGATTATAAATAGCTCGAATGGCTCTTTTTTGCGAAATGAACACAGTTTCAATGTCTGTGGCATTGCCCCAAAGCAATGCCATAAGACATAACACTATGAAAGTAACTATAGTATACTAATCGAGCAGTGTCAATATCAGTTACATTTCTTACTATTCTAACAGCATAAGCTGCGGAGCTGAGTCTTCCTGCAAGGGATGGCAAATGAGGTAAATTGGGGGGATACATACAGTATTTCATATATTACAGAAAAAAACCAATACTATAATACATATGCCATTTAAGTTTCCACTACTGCTTTAAAAAGGAATTGAACTAACAAAATTGTTAGTTTTGTACAACAAAAATAATTTATGATTAACCCTTAAACGCGCGGTTTACTTTTCATTCAAAAAAATCTTTAATTGGTCAAATAGAAAAAAAAGTGTCACTAGTATCTGTAATTGACTTATTTAAATTATTAATTATTGTTAATATCATAGGATTATTTAAAAAATAAAAAAGTGTTTCTGAATAATATAATACATATTAGGTATATTGTATTTGGTAACACTACTTTTAACGCGGTTTAAAAACCACAATATGCATTTAAGTTAAGTAAAATTTGGAAAAGATACCTATATGATTATGATATTATATATTTGAATTTTTAACAAAAGAAGAATAGTTATGGAAACTATTGTGAAATAAGTAAATAATAATACGACAATTACGTTCGTAAGTTTAATTAATAATGATATAAAACAACTCTGTAACCTAGTGAAAGATATGTAAGTAGTTACGAAAGTTGTGAATGTCGGAAATAAGACATTGACAGTAAGTTTTTTCAGGTAAAGCAATGACAAACAATCTTTATGAAAGTCTGAGTACAAAACTTATAGTGTAATTCTTGCCTAATATATTTACCTTATATTATTTGTGGTGTTATCAGCTCTAGTCATTATAGATATAAAATACGCGAAGTTTTAGGGGAAAGCTGGATTTTGTTAAATATATTTTAAGTTTTTTTTTTTTCAAATGTTAAACATTTCATATGATGATGATGTATGATTACTTTCACAGAAACAGATTCCATTTTAAAACGAAGATTCGACAATTATTTTAAAGTGTCCTTTACGTAAATACTGGTAAGAACTTATTATTCATTTTTAATCGCATGTCAAAAGTTTCACTCAACTGCCTTGAAGTCCGAAAAGAAGGTTATGTTTTTGAACTGTATGTATATTGTATATATCCATTTCCATGTCCACTCATATCTTCTTTCTAAGCCGATTTTGATAAATGAATTCTTCGATTCACTTTAATGGTGCGACTGACACTAAGTATTTTAAACTCTGAAAATTTAAAAAGGCGGTGTATAAAGCACCTTAAACAGGCAGTCGACTGTTTAATTTTTTCTTATTCTTAAATTTCAAACACTTCGCTGTACGTTTTCTTTAAAATTTTATATCATCGTGAATGTAATAAGCCTTTATTAAACGAAGAGTTAGTTCTAAGTTAACTCTTTATTACATCGTTGTAATAATAGAAGATATGCTCTAAACCTAACAAGAGTTGGTTCGAGTCACGCCAAGGGTCCTTAACTATAGCAAAGGCTAACGAAGACTTGAAAATTGTTGGACGCAAAATAAGCAACGCGTAGAGCTTAAATTTCAAACTGTTTTTTAGTTGGTTTTAAATAATGAATAGTTGGTTAGTTATTCTTAAATTATCTTTAGCTAATATTTATTCATTTAAATACGTTTAATAAATAATTAGCCCCCGAAAACAAGGAGGTTCTTATTTCGTCGGGTACTTTTTTATATATGTTCCTTGATAACTCGAAAATGACTTAATCGATTTAAATTTTTCCTTTTTTATTTGAAAGGATGTACTTGTTCTTTGGTTCCATAGTATTTTCATCAAAATCGATTCAGTAGTTTGGTCTTAAAATTGGAATGAGTATGGCATATACAAAATAACGTATTTTGATTTTGAAGTTTGCTTTTTTTAAATCTCAATTCACTTCCAAGGTTTTTTACTCCATTTTAAATTCTAAATTATTTAACGGTTCATTGCGCAATGAGCACAGATGAGCGGGTCGGGAGATCTTGTATGTGTTATATTATCGCTACATGCTTGATAGACTGCGTATTGAAAAAAAAATAGTCTTTCCTGAAAAAAAGATTGGCTGAAATGGTCTCAATGGGCATTTTTTTTTAATTTTCAATTTTATGTTATAGATGTTATCACAATAAATCATTAATATTACAGTAAAAGCTCAACTAATATTGACACTTTGTCTTTCAAATCACAGTGTTGCAGTTGAGTTTTTTAATAAAAATAAACCGCCTTAAAAACGAATAGATACATATGAACTAATACACAATAAATAAATATTTTCTACAACATTTTCAAGACGGTTCCTAGTAAAACATTCGAAGTCATTATTTTTTGAAAGTCGGTTAAAAGGCCATATCGTTTATTAATATAATTAATTAATTAAAATTTGTAATTAGCGCGTTTAATTGCCTTCTAACGTCATCTGTTATTCGCCAAAGAACTTCATATATTATTGCGGTAAATAAATGGACGCTGATAAGCAACACTGTGTTAAGCCACACGGACTTCATTTTGAGAAAATGGCGTCTAAAGATGTCAAACACATTCTTAATAAATATATTTAAAGAAGTATATATCTACCTTTTCTTTTATTTTTTGATAAAAGGTATAATGAATTAAAAGCAGATTGATATATTTAATATGTTATCTAATAAAAAGTTTTTCAAATATTCATGATAAACAATTAATGAAGAAACTTTTTTCCCTTCTTATTTAGTTTATATCACTTAAAATTTTTTTGCAGAATATTAAATAGATGATGCAGTAACAAAATACATCATTATCTCCGAATTTGACATTTTGTGGTTTAACACATTATTGCTTATCAGCATCCAAATATCCTAAATCCTAATAAATTTCATCGAACACGTTAGCGTGATTTAAAAACACGCCAACGCCATCTATTATAAAATTACGTACAGCCTGCAATAGCGTGCGCAGACTGAGAATGAGGGCAGAATATTTTTACTTCATATCACGTAAATTAACACGTAGCTAGTTAAGACAATTATATACGTACAGATTGATACCAAATGCATATAATATCATGCAATAGATACTACACCAAACAGTTATTAGAGCACCTAGAATAACATTTATTTATTTTGACAGACGCGTTGGCGCAATGGTCACTGCAACTGATTAAAGCGCTAACGGTCGCAGGTTCGATCCCCGCTCACGGCAAACGTGTGTATTAGGCATACGGGTGTTTGTCATGGTCTGGGTGTTTGTGTTGGTGTTGTGAGTGTTTCCGGACCCCCGACACAAGGTCATGCGATCTTAATCGGAGCCGTTGAGTGTGATGCGTTATTATTGTTATTATTATTTATAAAGCGTTACCAACAAGGCATAAAATCATTACATAGATATAAACAAAACACAGCTTAACACATTTATAAAAAGGCGCCATAATTATAGGTAACACTACATTTACCATATCAACGACTTAATTCTATAAAGTAACGGAATAAAATGATTTAATTCTTAGAATTAATTAATTAATCATTTTTGAATACAGTGTAAAAAATATAACCATTGCAAATTGGTCTCGAACTGTTATAGATATAAAATTATTTAAACTCTTTCCTCCAAGCATTGCCTTTATTTAAACCAATATCGAAGTTTCTCAAGGCAAACTTTCATCTTCAATAGTTTTACGGTAAGTAAAGCGTGCTGACTCTTTACTAAATAATATATTTTTCCTCTGTATACCATTTTTGCTCCCCTTTTGCTAAAATCTTATCACTATCTCTAATAAAAATCTAACAGACTGATTTATATATATGACCAAATGATCTGACATTAAAATCCGTTAAAAATTTAAACCTTCAAGTCAGAAACCCTATGGTCTAGAATAATTTATGCCATAAGAAACAGAACTGAAAAAAATGCCCATGTCTCGCAACTCGGTAATTCTACCGTAAAAAGTTGTGAGATCAAGTCGGTTAATTTATTCAGTCCTTACTTATGGGACCTTCTGCCTTAGGTTATTACGTAATTAGCTAACCTGACTGTTAAGTTATCTCCGGGGTTCTAGTCTCTAGTTTATTTGTAATTATGAATATATTTCTGAGAGTAAAGACGGGCAATCTATCCTAGAGAGAGGGAGGCTGCGTACTGCCGATATATAATAATAACTGATCAACGAGCTACCATAGACTAAATACAGTATTATTTACTTTTATGATATATTCCTAACACTGACAACATCTTATAATGACCAAAGCAACATCAAAAACCGTTTATATTTTAAATAAATAGATTCACTGGGCCACATACTGCACTGCCGTGCCCCAAGATCCTACATGTAATACGATTATTATTAGTTGTTATTAATAACAATCAAAACAGGCAGCTTAATATACACAAACTAAAGAGCTGATATTCTTAAATTATAACTTAGAACCATCTCAATGACCTCTGACACTCTTTCAGCTTTATAAACAAAAAAAAACTGGAATAAAAAAGTGGTACATTCGTTAGGGAGTTACTATGTCAGATAGACACACACATATCAAACTCATAACACCCATTCTTTTAGGTCGAGTTATAATGCAGCGACATCTATGGTGAAAGGATTGAGACTATATTCGGTCCATAGTAAAATTATTTTATTATTTTATTAATTATGACGTAAACGGTAGATACAGAATACAGTTTTCAAACTGACACTGGACATTCTTATCTGCAGAAATTGTATAGTAACCTTTTTTATTAAGGCGACATCTAGAATCACACGAGTTTACTTTTAGCTCTGAGAAAACTGAATGTATTTCACTCCAAGCTGAATACTGAAGACGAAATCGTTACAACTTATTTCACTAGATGGCTCTCATGTAAATTTAAACATTATTTTATTACTTAAGTAAAACAGTATGAAATTGTATTGGTTTTCACTTATTTAATGATCATTTATAACTGGCCCGATGATACTATCGCTTGTCATAATCAATCGCTAGTTGCCAGGTAACGTCGTCCAAATTGATCGCGCATTTTAGGTGACAAATAAATGGATTTATTTATATCGCATCAATTAAAAAAAAAATTATACAATGATTACCTTCCCTACTGGAATCAAAATTGTTCACTATTTCATTGGTTTCAATTTTGTTTTAACGTAACCCTTCTCTTTTAATTATTAATTAGAATTAATATAAAAAATAAAAGTAACCTAAAATAATCCTTTTAAAAAGCTATCTGCGAGAGAAAATACCGCCAAAAATTTAAATATAGACTATATAAATTAAATTATATATACATTTGCGTATAATGTATAATTATATTATTAGTTTCTTTGCGTTCTAAATTTGTACAGGTTAATACATTAAAAAACACTCGAAAAAACCCAAATGAAGCAAAGCCATTATCAAAGTCATTCGGTCAAATACTGTTATATAAAACAAGTTTAATTAATACATAGTTTAATATAGATGTGTTTCAAAGATATGTGTAGAAGTATCAACGTGCAGTTGTTTTCTTGTATTCAATATGTGTACATGTGAATAATGTGTTTAAATATATTAAAACTAACTGCGTTATTGATATAATGAAAATGTACTAAGCACAAATATATATTGTGATTCATCGCTACGTTAAGAATTATTATCAGTGAAATATTTAGTCGTCTTATAGCGTTCAATATGTGTACATATATATAATGTGTTTGTATACATTTAAATTAACTCTGTTATTGACATTTACATTATGTGGTATCGAAGTAAATGGTACACAGTCACATAGATATCATGGTCCGCCTTTGCTAGAAGAACATCCTTGTAAAGGTGATACAAATATAGTGGCATATTTTCATATAGGTTTAAAAAAGGGGTATAGAATAACTTTAGAAAAAGACTTAGAGGTGGCGACAGAAATCAAAGTGAAATTGGACTCCGGTGGGACTATTATATTTGTGAGTATAATGTTTATAAGCATGAACATAAGGTTTTGTTGTAAGTTTAAAGCATTTATTTCTTTGTATATAATTATATCTGTTATTGGATTTTTTTCCTGCCTAACGCATTTGAACCGGTTGGTTTAGAATGAGAATTCCTTATATGACATCATGTTTGTAGCTCTTTATTGATAGATAAAATAATTCGTTATCTTATAATGATTTATACTATTTTAGTGTAGTATTTTCAATATAACATAGTTGGCTACAGAGACGTAACTAATGCATCTGAAAAATCGTCACGTTATAACTTAATTTTAATAAACCACTTCAGCAGTTACCCAAAACTATTAATAATATTGTGTACATTTTAGTTAAATATCTGATAAGTTTTATTTTCAAGCGCATAGGTTTATACATATTTATAATGAAATAAAAATTTACTTTTAATAATTTTTATGAATAAAGTTCTTTTACGCCGGGTCCCTCTCGGATCAGGGGCTCGTGGCTTTGCCAGCCCTACCACCCTATAGTCACACCCCTAGTTGGCTATTTACATGCCTGTGACATTAAAAAGTGTTAGTAAAACCTCTAACATTGTCGATATTTTTTTAAAACAAGAAGTTTTAATAACAACTCAAGGTAAAATTGTAGAAAGGTCATCTGATGTTAAGTGATTACCGTCGTCCGTACATAAAACTTACTACAAATACATACAGAAATATAAAATTTGAAAACGTAGTATATTATTAGTTATAATATCTTCTATCAAGTTCCAAAATTTACGCGGTGAAGTCGCGAGGAATTGCTAGTTCTTTTTCAGTCATCTATAAAATATAAATGAGTTTATTGTTTTGTTTATTTTTCAGGGATCTGACATCGACAACCCAGCAAACGATGAAGCTCGATTCACTGAAAGAGACCTTATTAATAATGTTTACGGTTTCATTTTACGAAAACCAGCAAAAACTTTCACATTCATCGTTAAAGGGCGATATGCACCAGAACACCCTCCATACATACTCAGCCTTAAAATAAATGGAGAGGACGTATGTCACGATCCTGACAGGGTATGTAGTGTTAATTATTATTGACTAGGTAAAGTCCATTTCTGGGCGGACCGAGACACTGCCCAGCATACTCTGGAGGCGTGTCCCGCGTGGGCCGCTGAAAGGCAGGTCTTGGTTTAGGAGATCGGGCGATATCTTTTCGAAGATTTCCCCTGCGTAAACCAAAAAAGGTAAAGCCCAGCTGTAACGTATGACTACAGCTTGTATATGTGTTGAGTGGACCGGGGTAGTACCACACTCTCATTGAAGATCGGCGTAAAGCAGCTAACTTAGATGTATTTTGTACAGTGAGTGTCAGAGCAAAAGCCTAATGCCCTTCTCCATTTTTTTCTTCCCTTCCTATTTCCTTTAATCTCTTAAGCCTTTTTAAACTAACAACGCATTTGGTGCTGCTCTGCTACTGGAAATATCCATGGGCAGTGGTGATTACTTAATATCATGTCCTGCTCGTTTGCCAGCTATTTCAATTCAATTCAATTCTTTTGTTAATGGCTTTTAATTGTGACTATTAGACACATGTTACTTCGCCAATGTAACGTAGAATGAAAAAAACACGATGGGTAATGTTCGATGAATAGCTATTTCAATATAAATAATATATGATTCAATGAACTTCGTATCCCTAACATCTATTGGAAGAATTTCGAAGTAACTAGTCCATTTTTTTTTCATATTTCGACCGTCGCTTTGTCTTTTTCATAGTTTTCTTTTTTCATAAACCTTTTATTATTAAGTGTGCGAAACCAAAAAAAATACAAACTGCTCGAATCGTTTTCAATGCAGATATGGATTGCGTCACAAAAAATATGTTTTTTTTATTATAACATCATCTTTAAAAAAATATCACCCTTAGTCTATAAACTAAATCTGTTGTACAAGAAGTAATATTGTTTGATTTCTGTAAAGTTTTTTTGCATTATAGACCAATATTACCTACAAATTCGGTGTAAACTGCGATTTTTTAAAGATAATATTATTGAAATCCTTAAACGGAACTATTATTTTCAGACATTTTTTGGAAAACATGATACAGCCATAAAGGAGTTCTGGCCTGAGGCTCCTGACAAATTTTGTGGCAGGAGGAGGATTAATAGAGATTACACGGAGTTGATTGTCAGCGGGACCTCGTCAAAAGCTGGCAACTGGCCCTGGCATGTTGCTATATTCAGGAATCACAGACTGTCCCACCAGTACATTTGTGGTGGAACTCTTATATCAAAATTTTTAGTCTTAACAGGTACATGCACGATAGCAATTATTTCCTTAGTGTTAAAGATTAAACAAATGAATAAAAACCGGTTGGATATATCAATTCGTAGTGATAATTTATCTACACCAAAGATTTGATTGTTTGTTTGTTTGTATTAAATAGGCTATGAAAAATTATTATTGCGTTGGTTGGAGGAAGGTTTTATTTAGTCTAAATTATACCACGCTACGACTTATAGAGGCGAAGCAGTAATCATAAAGGCGAGTGAAACTGCAAGGGACAGCTAGTACTTTATACCATGATTTTTACGATCTTTATAAGATCAATTACATAGTTGATTCGATGTAAAAGTATTTAATAGTTCGTAGGATCTGTAAATGTCAACCAAAGAATTCAAGTTCGAGTCTTACTGTGCTCCTATTTCCAATGCAATTTTTAAGTATAAATGTTAACATTTAATACCTTCAAACAAGCAATTCTTGTATATATTCATAGTCATATATATAATCCGAATATCGGAAACGCCTCCAATTTAAAGTAATATGCATGGGCTTTCGGTGGTGATGAATCGATCTAGCTAGATTTCATTTTTAAAAAAGGTCATTTTGTTCGTGTTTATATCAAAATGTTATTCTTATTTCATCAGTATGAAATTCGTATCTACAAGTAATTTCCAAAAAACACGATTTACCAAACAGTACCGAGCAAAGCATGGGTTATCCAATACTTACGATTAATATGAAAAATTAAACACATAGCAATCGTTCCCAGTATTTCAAACATTTGTATACTTTGTTAGAATAATTTACAAACACATAATCATGATATTAATCATAAATCTGTATTAATCCTAAATCTCATCTCTTTCCAGCTGCACATTGTGTAACGATCAATGAAGTACCGGTAAATCCAGAAACGCTTGGAGTCGTACTCGGAAGAACATCTCTTATTAGTAATGAATTAACAATCCAAGAAAGAACGGTAAGTATTTTTAAACTTGTAAAATAATAATTGTTGATAGAAAATATATAGATATAGGTATTACTATAAGATTGCTGAAGATCCTACAAGCCATGTATGTATATATGTAAGTAGTATAAAAATAGTGGTAAAAACTTTGCTTCAGCACTCAGGGGCATTATGTGTACAAATTCCGAAGCATAATCTTTATATCTAGTCAGTTTTAATTCAGATTGATACACACATTGACCACGAAACAAGATGGTTTTGTTAGAACACTTAACCGATAATCGGTGAAGGAAAACATCGTAAGGAAACCTGCATATGACGAGAGAAATTCTGACGTACATATATACTTTCAAAGAGTCCGGAAATGAATAATAATAAGACATTAGATTCATAGTCTACGTTTTTATTTTTCAACTCTTGATAATACATCACCATGTTCTCTATCTTGGCATCTACCGTCTGTTTCTAGGTAATCCTTTCAGTCATGTACATCGGTCTCATCAATAGTACACCCGCATTTCGCATAGTAGCAGTATGACAGATTATGCTCTTAACCTTCTCATCACTAAAGAGCCTTTTGCCTAATAGTGGGATATTTACAGGCTACTATAAATATAGTGCACTACTCTGTGCAAAAAACTTGCAAAATATTGGACGGCGCATTGTAACGCCATTTGTAGAATTACGTCAGAACTAGATTTGCCAACGACTTAGAATTGTCAACATCTAGCCGAGCGTCGTGTCGATTGTTAACGCGGTCATAATGGTGGCATTTACCTTGTAACCGTCATCGTGCGCGTACCGTGAATTTCACAAATCGCTTTTGTGCTGTGTCATGTTTTTGTTAATTACGATTAATTTTTATTTTTTTTTAATTTGAAGTTCTATCTTGTTCTCCGATTGCACCCACAAGATATAATTTTTTTTTTTATTTTTTATTTTATTTTATTTTAGGATCTCCAACAAAAGATACACACCAAAGAAATTAAAAAAAGAACAATGTTACTTTAACACAATATGTGTGCTCCTTCAATTATAGGAGACTACAGCTTGCTCATATATGTAAATTATTAAATCATGGTTAATCCTGACAAAAGTTATCTTATGTAGTTATTTTAGTATTTGTATCAGTAAAAACTCTTTGTTACCACTTAATTCATAAAAATGTAAACACAATTTTCAGGTTTATCAAGTTATCGCTCATGATGGTTTCAAGAAGAAAACTTTAGATGATGACATCGCTTTACTAAAACTGGGCGCTGAAGCTATTTTCAATAACTACGTTCAGCCAGCTTGTCTATGGCTTGAGGCTGTTTATGACCAATTGGATTCCTATGAAGTGACGGGAACGGTAAATGATTTATCAATTCAAATTTAAAAAATTAGAACCCAGTAAATGTTGGATATGACTTTCAAATTGGAGTTTTCCTCGAAATATTAACACAATTAACTAGTATTTTCTTGAACTATTCATTAATTTTGTATGTGTTTTCAATTTAGGTTGTAGGATGGGGTATCGACCAATCAGATTCACTATCAAACGCCCTTCACGAAGCAACAATGCCAATAGCTTCAAAATTAACTTGCATATTACATGATCCCGTTTTCTACAGCAATATTTTGGCGAACGACAAAAAATTCTGCGCTGGACTTAGTAACGGTGAGTCAAAACTACTATTTGTTCCTACGGTGTACATTACGTCGATATCAATATGGTTGACAACAACCGGTGACCTATGAGATTTTTAGTAACAGGTTTAACCGAAAAGTCCAAGATATTGGTGGAAATTTATTTTTGCCTGATGTTTTGACGGAGTTGCAAGACAGATGGTCACGAGTTGACCTGATCGTGTGACTACGTCAGATGCAACTACAATGAAACATCGGGACAAAACAAAAGGGACACCAATATTATATCTTAATTTAAATATGAGTATCGCGAAGGAGAAGAAGAAGAAATGAGAGTTTGTCACTTCGCCAACATGATTAACGATGTTATTTTTTTATCCCCATCTGTTTCCTATCTAATTGCATGACTATAAACTGGAATGTTATTGGTATTCTTTTGGTTAATTAAAATCGTGTCCAATCTAAATCTCAATAAGATTCAATTTCGACTTCAATTGCCAAGAAATTTTCAAAATGTATCTTTATATTCAGGGACAGCGGCATGTAATGGCGATAGTGGAGGAGGTTTCGTGGTATTCGTGTCTGATACAAGGGACTCTTTGTACAGGATTGAATATCAAACCGGAGCGTGGTATGTTAAAGGCATCGTGTCTGTCACCTTAGCCAGAAAAGATTCATCAATATGCGAACCGAACGCTTACACTGTGTTCACAGACGTAGCAAAATACAGGGATTGGATCTTGAACCATATGAAATAAGATAGAGAATTGTATATTAGTGTATTATTTAAAAATATTGTACGATGATATATACTTAGATATCTTCAGGTCACGGATTTTGGCACCCAGAATGCTGACCAATTTGGACTACGTTGCCTAGTAAGCTAGAAATAGAAAGCACGAGAATATCTTTGACCCGACAATTGAAACTCGTCGAAGTTGAAAATGGATACATATTTTTAAACGTACACATGAATATAGTACGATATCATAGATATCATATTTATTTTTTTAAATATATATATTTTTTTTTTTTAAATAAATGACAAATTAAAATCATCATTATAAATCTCCTTTTTATTTCTTCTTCCAAAGCAACGCTCCAGTAACTCGCGATGCTCAGAACACGTAAAGGAACATTACCGTCAATATACTACTAATATTTTTACTGTATTTTATTACTTTTCATTTCGCTTACTCTAACTTTCTACTTTATTTTATTCCCTACTCTAAGTTTCTACTTTATATAGCTTTAGTTCATCTTAACTCTTAACAAATAATACGTACAAAGTATAACCATCAAGAATTATGTACCCTTAAGCGATACCATTTTTTAATAAGTTCAGTGATTCTGGAGTTTACTTCGCACGTACGAAATTCGTTCTCTCTTTATTATAATATTAGATTAGATTATAAATAACTGACAAACCAGCAGGAAGGACACCTGATGTTAAGTGATCTGGACACATGGACATTTCCACCATCGGGGGAGCCATATCCGCTTATAAGCAAGCTTAAAAAAAGAATAAGTGACGTAAGGAAATCGGAAGTACTGAAAGGAATTATGGAGGGAGGGAGGACTTCCGGCTAACGACTGAAAACGCGGCTAAACTAGCTACTTCACGACGACCTATGGGATTGAGGTGCTGTCCCGGTCGAACTAGTTCGTATACAAACTGTATTAAGTAAGCTACACATAAGCCTTACCTCAACTAATTTGTAAGCTTTTTTTCATAATAAAGTAATATTATTGCAACATGTCGGACTAAGCTCTTAGACTTTTTCTTAATCGGCGGTTTCACACTTTTAAAAATTCACATTGAAAAATGATCTCTAAAACTAGTTACAAGTCCGCGTAGCTCTAAAGATGATCAAGATGAACCGGGAAGTTCAACTAAGATCGATAAGTTAAGCAAAAATTCAAAACTTAAGACTCTGAAATTTAATTAGTACAAGTAAACCAAAAATTAAAAAAAACCTCTACAGCATTATACTACATAAACACATATACAAGTCGATGCCAAGTAAAATATTCGAAGTCACTAAAATCATTTACGTACGTGTTATTTACTGGCCGACATTTAAATGTGAGTGTAAAACCAGAGCATGATATGTCAGAGGCATCGTATCTGTCAGCTTAACCAGAAAATATTCATTACTATGTCATGATACCGAATGCACATACAGTGTTCACCGACGTAGCAAAATGCAGGAATTGTACTGGATGGATCGTGAATAATATGAAATAAGATAAAATATTATATACCTGTTTCAATGAAAATATATAATCTTTAAAGTATTTATTTATTAATAGAAAGCTTGCCAAAAAGTAAAAAAAAGAAAAATTTCAATCATTACCAAACATCAAAAATTGTCTTAAATTTCCTAAAAATACTCTTATAAGCAGTAGAGGATCTAGGACTTCAATTTGAAGGGGGGACTTGCTTAGTATTAGATTTAGCATTTTGGGTTAGGAACTTGACCCAAGTCAAAGTTTAAGCCCTATTTTATTTCGTTCTATTATTTTTGGAACGAACAGATGCGTTTTGGGGAGGTGGTGCCCTGAGCCCTCTCTATACAATGAACTGCAATTATTTCGAAAATAAATTTGTTTTCAAGAATTGCTAGTAATGTAAATTTGAACTGTTTTGTTTTGGAATTCTTTAAAAAGTAAACGGGATTTTTATATCAGATTTTTGTACAAACTCAAAACAATAACTGATATAATCCAAAATTGAAATTTGGACAGAATAACGTGTCAGAACGACACTTTTATGTCGAATGTTAAATACAAGACCAGTCAGTATTTAATTTTCATATAATCAATATGAAATCATCCACTCCCTTTGTAGACGTAGCCGCAATCAATCAAAAAATCAAATAAAATCAAACAGTATTCAAGTAGGCTCTCACGAGCACTTTTGAATCGTCAATACATGAAAAAAAAATTACATCAATAATGAAGCTGTCACGGGTTCGGAACGTAGATTCTACCGAGAAGAACCGGCAAGAAACTCGATACTCTTTTAAAATTTTGTCAATACAATACAGTTTATGATTACAAATTGATTATTTATCCTGTACGAAGTTCAGCATATACCTTAATATACCTTAGTATAGACTATTATGCGTGAGCTTACTCACGCATCTTTATCGTCATGGTAAAATAAGAGCACAGTTGCTTCCACTTAACACAAAGGGATTGCCAATCAAAATATGGCAACTGGAAACAAAAAATTGCCATGAAATAACATAAACATTTAAATAAAATTCTAAAATATATACACCTATAAAAATGCCCGCATAAAAAACCCAATACAATATCTAATATAAATAACTAAAGTTCAAAGGTGCCTTATATGTCACGTCGTCTATTTACATTAATATAAAGATAAGAGATAATTGAGAAGAACATATATATAACAAATAAAATAAGAATCTTTAAATTTATATAATAAAAATCAATTGTTTATAGAAATTATAAAAGGCGACAATAGCGCTTGTATTCTTGTAACTGATATAAAGCAACTCTATAACCTGGTAACAGTTACCTAGATAAATGTACGTATGCTGTGAATTTCAATAAACATGTCGCTGATAGTAAGTTCTAGCAAGTGCAAAAAATCCTCAACATTTTTAAACAGAGGTACAATTTTTGGGTTTGGATGAGAGATAATAAATAAATAATAAATAACGCATCACACTCAACGGCCCCCATTAAGATCTCATGACCTTGTGTCGGGGGTCCGGAAACACTCACAACACCAACACAAACACCCAGACCACGACAAACATCTGTATGACCAATACACACATTTGCCGTGAGCGGGGATCGAACCCGCGACCGTTAGCGCTTTAGTCAGTTGCAGTGACCATTGCGCCAACGCGTCTGTAAATATATATATATATATATATATATATATATATATATATATATATATATATATATATATATATATATATATATATATATATATATATATTTGGTATTATAACATATATATATATATATATATATATATATATATATATATATATATATATATATATATATATATGTTATAATTTTTAAAAATACTGATCTAATAAAAAATACATATTTTGCATTAATTGCGGTAGGTTACTTTAGAATTATTAATTTACGTGACAACACAGTCATGGGATATGTGTTACCTTAAGGATAAGCATAAAATTAGCGCAGTCAAAACCGCAACTCATATCTGGTTATACATAATACTAACTACATGCTATGACTTCGCACAAGTGTTATTTTGGACGATTTCTTTGCATAATACTGTTTTATCTACTTGCAAAATTAGCTTAGGTTCATTAGATATATTTAAACCTTCCGTGAAAATTATATAATTGGTTTAAAAATAGTTTATTGATAAACATACAATTCGCGACTTTGTTTTATACTAAATAATAACGATAATAATGTTTATTCATAATGTTATTACTTATAAAGTTACAGTCATGAGAAGTCGTGTGATTCATTAAAATAAGTGTAACAAAGTTAAATAATATAATGATTTTCAAAATATTAAAATCGTGTGTACTATTAACAGTTATGATATGTGTTCTAGAAGTAGATAATATACCAATAGGTACTATTATTGAACAAAAAGTGTCAATAGAATATCCTTGTAAAAGCAATACGGAAATAGTGTCAATATTTAATAAGGGTGTACGAAAAGGATATGTTGTAGCTATAATGAAAGACCTTGATAGTATGACAGAAATTAGAGTGAAGTTGGATTCTTCTGCGACTATTATTTTTGTGAGTACATCGACTGAATACATTAATTCTGACATTGTTTGTTTTTTTATATTTAAACGAGCAGATGGGACAACTGATGTTAAGTAATCACCGACGCCACGACATCTTAAGAGCACTAATGAGTTGTCAGCCTAAAAAGGAATGAGGAATTAAAGGACGTATGGAAAGGAATAATGGAGGAGGTTAAGCTTCCAGTTCTCTTATAGACCGTACGAATCGCAGCTTAGTTAACTACGTCACGCCGATCTTCTGTGGTATTGTCCCAGTACAAGCGGTAGTCAATAGTCAAGGCTTTACCGCAGTTAATACAATACTTACCTAACACAAATCCGATTTCTAAAAGTATGGTCAAATTTCAGGGGAAAGATTTTGACAAATCTTCAGAAGACGCATTACTCACTAAAAAAGATCGCATCAATAATGATTACGTTTTCGTTTTACGCAATTCTGTAAAGCATTTTGAATTCATCGTGAAAGGAAGACATGCACCAGAACACCCACCTTATATAATCAGCCTTAAAATTAATGATGAAGAAAACTGTATTGATCCTGACAGGGTACGTAGTTTTATTTACGAACTAGAAAACAAATTGTTCGTCTATTTATTTTCATATTTAAAAAAAATAGGTTTTTTTTATAATAGTATTTTTTTATCTACATATATATTATAAAGTGGTAAAATTCGTTCGTAAGCTTGTATGTAGGGTGTAATCTTTGAATCTACTGAATAACGATTTAAAAATTTATATTGTTGTATCCGATATATTGAGGAAGGTTATGGACTATATTACATCACGCTACGACTCATAGAAGCGAAGCAGCAACCATAAACGCAAGCTTTGATGACTTTTATGTAAAAAGATAAAATCTCAACTTGAAAAAATATTTTTTTTTTAACGTTTTCAAAGAAGAAAGGATTCCTAATTTGTATTTTATGTTTTAGTAAAGCATTTTACCTTAAAACTTCGTCATTTACAACCTAAGTGATTTTGAATATTTATATTTCAAGGAATATACTTTCAGATTAATCCCATAAAATTTTCATCAAAATCGGTTAAGTGGTTCGGTTTTTAAACCAAAACGGCTGGAATAAGTAAATACTTATTGGAAAAACGGATGAAATCATCCAAGTCAACGGAATAACGTATTTTGCTTTTGAAGTCAATTTCTTTTTTTTTTCATTCTTAATTATAAATTATTCAGTCAATTATTTCTAAGCACATTCTTAGTTAATTATTGATGAACAACAATAATATGACTTGAACAGGTTCTGCCTTACAGACATTTTGATTATAATTAATGACCGGTAAATTAAATTTTATTTCTTGTTAAAGTAAGTAATGTATGAAATTATTAACAAATGAAATGAATTGAATAAATTGTTTATTATAATCAAGAAAATCATTTTACTATTTGAAATGTTGATTATAGTTTCATCTCGGATTTTAATAGTAGCGTTTTTTAATATCTACGTTTGTCATTGTTTCTCTCATAAGCTACTGCACCGATCTGTGACAGGTTATTTATTACATACGTCATCAAAGGAAGCTCTAGTTGATGTTTTTTCCAAACTGACTAGTCCTCTTTCCAAAATTGAATTAACTTTTCAGACATATTTTGGAAGACATCCAACAGGGATTAAGGAATTTTGGCCAGCAGCTCCAGACAAATTTTGTGGCAGGAGGAGGGTTAGCAAAGATAACACAGAGTTGATTGTCAGCGGGACAAAGTCGAAGTTGGGCGATTGGCCTTGGCATGTTGCTCTATACAAAAATGACGGAACGAGTTTCCAATATATTTGTGGAGGAACTATCATATCAAAATTTACGGTTTTAACAGGTCAGTGCATACAAGACGTTTCCGAAGAAACGTTGGATCTTATAAACTCGTATACGCTTACCATTTATGTCTTTTTAAATAAAACTAGCGCCCCGCCCCGGCTTCGCACGGGTACATACATTCGCAGAATCGCACGCACACACACACACACATACATCCTTCTTTTTTGCGTCTGGTTTCATAAAAAAAAAAAGTAAAATTATAAAGGAAGTTTGAATTTTTTTTAATGATTTTTTTTTTATTCATAGTTTTTATTAATGTACTCACGGCACTTTATTTTATTACATTACATTGACTCCCCCCGTACCCCAGTGACAATTGGGTTACATTATTAGAGTTTTAGTAAGGATCCCTAATTTTTTTAAATATAATATAGCCTATGTTACTCGGGGATAATGTAGCTTTCCAAAGGTGAAAGAATTTTTGAAATCGGTCCAATAGTTTCGGAGCCTATTCATTACAAACAAACAAATCTTTCCTCTTTATAATATTATTATATATATAGTATAAGTATAGATATAGATATCCAACACATGCCCAGTTGACACCTTGTGTTTAGCGCAAAAGTAATGCCATAGTTTGAATTGGACGCAATTTTGGCAGATGGCGCCAAATGTCAGTGTGCTCTGACATTTATGATGTAGATATACATATAGTAAATAAATTATCAATAAGTCATGCAAGACTTGAAAGCTAATATTGAAGAAGAAATCGCCAATTTGGTACCAGATATTTTGTGAGAAACGATTCAAAATTCCGCAAAAAAAGTGCAATTATGCATCAATTCGGGGGGTGGCCATTTGAGCGATATAATTTCTTCCAACTAATATAACCAATAATACTAAATTTCTATATTTTTAATAGCAGCCAATTCAAACTATGACATTACTTTTGCGCCACCTTGTATAAATGGCAACCGTTACTGACTAATCAATCAATACACGACGAAAACCACTGAACGGGTTAGTTTTTATAATCTAGATTTCCGCTTATTATTTTCAGAGATTCACACTCTAAAGTAATGAAACGGGAGTCTAACGCTTGTATGAAGAAGTCAAAGCATAGAAGCGAGAAAAAGCTAGTTTATATTATTTATATAATTATCTAAAAATAGTGATAGTTAGCACTTCTTTATTAACACTTAAGATTAAATAATATCATAGAACCCCATATGAAGATCATTTTAGACTTGCATTAAATTTTGCCATTATTTTTTAAAATGACCAGTCTTACTCGTATATTAAACCTTAACTAGTGACACGGACATATCTTGTCTTTAAGTAGCAACTTGTTATAAACATCAAAAAATCTTATAATTGCTAGAGGGATTTTATTAGACCAGTTGTGATAGAGACGAAGGCTTCCACGAAGCCTACAAAATCTAGACAACACGTAAAAACATTGTGTTTTATAATTCTCCTTACAAAGACCTCTCATAGCGAATACTAATTTATTTCGGAAGAACTAATAAACTTTTGTAGAAAATCGACTTAGCCATTATAGTTCCATTTCATACGCTGACTGACACCGAAAGCCTAACGTGTTAAAAATGGAAGAGACTAATTTTATATCTGTTCATGTCCATGCAGCTGCACATTGTGTTACAAGCAATAAAATACCACTGAATCCCGAAAAGCTTAAAGTAATTCTCGGAAGATCATCTTTTTTTAACAACGAAGTAACTGGTCAAGATAGAACGGTAAGTTTCTATTATATCTGTTTATAAGGAAGACACAAACTACACACAACACAACTAATTTACTAAAATTAGAGTCTTTTAGGCTATCACGCTTGAAGGGTCTTCGCCAAAAGTCAGTTTAAAAAAAAATTTTTGAAGTTGCTCAAAATTCTTGACATATAATTTTTTTTTAATTTCTATCTCATTTTCTTGTTTTAGTAAAATTTTGTAAGCTTAAAAAATTTTAAATGCATTTGCTCTTGATGCGTGTAAGAAAACTTTAATAATTTCGTTATTCTGTAGAAGATTATGTATATTTTAACGATGCGTGGACTTAAGGTAGCTGGATTGTATACAAGATTTTAAGTATATTTGTAAATATACATATATGTTGTTATATTTGTAAAATCTAAATGTATGCGTTAGCAAGATTTTAAAAGAAGACCTCTTAATAAGTAAAGAGATGTTTGCCGGTTCCTTTTAGTAGAATCTACATTCCAAGCCAGTGTTAACTCTTCGTTAAGTTTTTTTTTGTTTTGTCAATTCAAAAGCAATTTTAAACCTTGAATAAAATATATTTTGATTTTAATTTTTTGACTTGTGCCTCAAAACCTGTACCCGATATGCCTTGCAATGTCTAAACCTACACTATATAGATTTTTGAGCATAAGTATTCTTAGTTTATAATTATGTTTCGATATATGTATATCCAGGAAGAGGAGCGGGTATTTTGAGATACAGGTTTAACCTACTTCAAAATTCCTGTTGCTAACTATTGCTGTAAAAACTGATTTAAACAATAATTTTTTTTTTTTATTCTCAAAGTACTAGTACCCTCCATGTGACTCGCTCTACTGTTTTCTTTTTTTACTAAATTTGTGTTACATAATTTTTAAATATATAAAATAGTTTAGAAGTAAATATTGTTTTCAAAATCAAAAAATCAAAATCAAAATATGCTTTATTCAAGTAGGCTTTTACAAGCACTTTTGAATCGTCAATACAAAAACAAAAGAAAACTAAACACTAATTAATTAATTAACTTACCACCGGTTCGGAATGTAGATTCTACCGAGAAGAACCGGCAAGAAACTCGATAGTTACTCTTTTTAAAAGTTTTACGATGAACGTAAATTCTTCCCTTCCAAAAAGCTTTGTCTAGTTAATTAAAATTTTCAGGTATACCAAATAACTGTTCATGAAGATTTTGAAAATTTCGCTTTTGATAATGACATCGCTTTACTAAAACTGGGTACTGAGGTGACCTTCAATAATTACATCCAACCAGCTTGTCTGTGGCTTAATGATATTTATGACCAAGTGGGTTCTTTTGAATTGATGGGCACGGTAAGAGAATTGTTATATTTTTGGAAAAAAAAAATTGGATTTGTGACCTGAACAATCTTATATTTACTAACAATAAGTAAACGAACTTCTCTTACTTCAATAATTTACAATGTTTATTAAAATTAGGTTGTCGGATGGGGAATTGACAAATCGGATACTTTATCAAAAGATCTTCAAGAATCAACTATTCCAATGGTTTCAAACACACTATGCATGCATTATAATCCTAATTTCTACCATCTTATGTTATATAACGGACGAAAATTTTGCGCCGGGTACAATAATGGTGAGTCAAATACAAAGATATCAGCAGGATAATTACGCTAAACTATCGCTATAATAAAATTGACAGTTGATTTCAGATTTCTAACAGATTTAAAAAAATGAGGAGGTTCGATGTTTGGACGGAAGTATTTTTTTATTCGTGTTCACCGATTTTTCCGCCGATCGTGGACTATTTTTGAAATATTTTTCGTTTATACTTCTAAATTGGTTCCATTGTTAGAAATCTCGGAAGCTCTTCAAATTTATAGGCACACCTATAGCGATTGAGGTATTTTTATACGAATTTGTATATTTGCTCTATGAAGCATTTGGTGAAATGAAACTGATGATGTAGGCCGCGTATGGTTCCAACATTTTTTTTTTGTGTAATTCACGAATTATGTATAATCGATTACTGCAATATGATTGCTAAGCAATTTATGTTCTCTTTTTTTCTAGAATGCATATGGCAAATTTGAGCTGATAGTGCAACACCATTGTTTTACAAATTTTAATTTACTACTTTTTGCAGACGATCTTAGTCTTTTATCCTGATTGCAATATTATTCATGTTAGTAAATATAATGTAATTTCCATTCACCAGAAAAATAACTCTATTCACTTTGATTATCATTTAAAGTATCGAACAATATTCATATAATCGATTTAGGCGTTATACGAGTATATAATTCTTATTTTTGATCAGCATATATCGCTGGTTTGCAAGAATATCGTAGTAACTCAAAATTCTAACAAATAGAACTAAGTACATATGTGAAAAGACCATAAATCTTTGATGTTTTATCATGAAAAGAGTTGCGATGATGAATTTTCTTTAAATCAATAAAGTTATTACATCAAGGGATCGTTAAAATTTTGCAGCTATGCACCAAAATATTCATTAAAAAATTAAAAATCCCATTTCTTAAAATTCATCATTATTATTTGCATCGATATTCTTGAAAAGCAGCGATATGTAGATCAAATTATAAATAAAGCACTACGTTTTTATCTGTTCTAGTAAACTATTTAAGAATAGAAAACCCTAAAACTTATTTTCTGCTCATTGTTTTTGTATTTGTAAGATTTAAAAAAAAATCAAATAGAACACTTCCTTTAAGTCATGTTTTGATAGCGATAATTTAACGTAATCACCACGCTGATATTTATTTTTTATTAAAACGTTATAAGTAGAATAAAATAAAATTACTCTATTTCTGCTTTAAGAGTTAATGTTAAAGCGCACTCCCATGATTCCACTGATGTCTCCGGAACTGTATTTTTAATTGTAAATGTATCAAAATCATTCGACTTGTTTTTAAATCTCCTTATTATTTATTGTGCAGACGCTTTGTCGTGCAATTGAGCGATGGCCTTCAAGGAAAATTATAAAGTTCATAATGTATCTTTCCTGGTTCAGGTACAGCTCCATGTAACGGTGACAGTGGTGGGGGATTCATGGTATTCGTGCCTGATACAAGGGACCCTGCATACATGGTTGAACACAGAACAGGGGCCTGGTACGTCAGGGGCATCGTGTCTACCACCAAAGCCAGACAAGATTCATCGCTATGTGACCCGAACGCATACACAGTGTTCACAGATGTCGCAACGTACAGAGATTGGATTGTACTCCATATGAAATAATATAGAAAATAATGTCTTTGGTTTTAAAATTATAAATTTCTATAAAAAGAAGCTAAATCCTTCCCATACTCCTATCCTTACTTCCTATACGAATTCAGCTTATCTTCATAATTATTCATCTGCAAAGCATTTGTGGATGAATGTGGACCTACCTATACCAAAAAATGTATAAAACATAAATTAAAAAATTGATAATTGAATTGTTTCATTTATACATTGCACTAAAAGTTTATGTTGTAAAATTCTATAGCTTGAAACAAAGAAAACTAATACGAGATTTTTTGTATTCACCATCAAAGTACAGTCAGCTTTATGGTCTGTGGTTACATATTCTTGCCAATATTCTTGTGATGTCACTATACACTAGTTAAATTAATTAAAAAATCAACAGTTTTTGCTGTATTATATTGTGTTTAAAAGTTTAAATTAGTTAAATTAATGCACAGAATCGAGTAATTAATAAATAGCCTTTATGATATAATTGAGTTTTGCAAAACAAATAGTAAATATAAATTTATGAACCATGTTTTACGAAAATCTGCATTTAATTTATTTATTTATATTACGGAAACTAGAAAACTTACACACTTTGCTAGTTATTAAACATAATTCTATATGGATGCTGATAAGCAAAAGTGTGTCAACCCAAAAAAAGTCAAATTCGGAGAGATTGATGTATTTTGATAAAGCGTCAGGTAATTGAAATAAAACTATTTTAAACGGATTTAAATCGCGTATATTAATTATTTTTATCATCCCGACGTTTCGAGCACTTTGCAGCGTTCGTGGTCACGGGTAGACTAAGGTGACATTTGTCTATTTGAGATTTTAGAAAATATTATTTACAACTACCGCCAACGGTTTCTTAAATGATATCTTAAATAACGTTCCGGTTGCACGCAGAAGGCACTAACTGTATCTTTTGATCTTGCAGTCTGTTGGACTTGGGATTTTAAATTTTTAATAAATGGATCCCAGGTGTTCGAAAGTCTCCAACCATCTTCTCTAATGAAGTTCGGATGTTTATGAATTTCAATAGCCTCGCGTATCATTCAAAGCGTTCTTCAAAGTCTGCAGTTTGTGAACATGCTTTGGATAAACCCAACCATTTTATCCGATTTGATAAACCACAGATCCTCCCTAGAGAACACAGATTCATTCCTAGAATATTATAAAACTTCATTATACCAATCTACTTTTAATAAATTATTTAGGAGAAGTCACAAAATGCTATCGGGTAGTTACTTTACTTATAATATATTAATACACGGGAAATTTATTGTGTTGAACATTATATTATACACAAAAGAGTAATAGTATAGTATTATAAATAAAGCTGTAATCTGTGCTTAATTTGATTGCTTTAAAATTCTATAATGTAGATAACATAATAGAATTTAACCGGTTATTGTCAACGGAACAAACTCATCTGTATCTGTTTTCCAAGTGGACTTTCTACAAGGATCTTAGGTCAAATTCTGTTTTTGATATATATTAATTAATGACTTGCTTTTTTTAAATAATGTACATGATTTTATGTTGATTATTAATGATACTTCGGTATAATTAAATTCGTCATAAAGATAATTAGGTATGACGACGTAAACGATACACAATCTCGAATACAGAACATAAAAAAATACTAAAAACAGGTTTATAAATACCAAAAGACGAAATTACCTGAATGTTTTTTTTACACTCACTATTTTTTCTTATTTTGTTATATTCTACTATCATTAACTATAAACAGTGATAAAGTATGCTTAAATACAAGAAGAAAACATTATAAGACACAAAGTTTTCGCTTTTGTAAAGACAAAATTACAACTTCAATCATTCACTTCGAAAAGTTTACGAACTGGTGAACTGGAGGTACCGTTTCGTTTAAAGATATTAATAAAAAAGTTGTATATATGGATGTTGATAAGCAATACTATGTCAAGCCACACGGATTTCATATTGAGAAAATGGCAAATTGAAGAAGTATAAACCATCTTTTCTTTTCTATTTTGATCAAATATTTTATGAATTAAAAGCAGATTGGTGGTGTAATAAAAAGTTTTAACTTATAATTTTTTTAAGCATGTCAGATTATTGTATATTGCAAAATATGGAACACACTTCAATATTTGAAACATAACATTAAGACATCTTTTCAATAATTATTTCATTAAGATGACATGAATTTTTAATACGTGAAGCTTTATCAGAATCAGCATCCATATAATATAAATCAGCTTTACTTACTATACTAAAAAACACTATAACTACGAAACGTTATCCGCCAAAAGCTCGATAACCTTTGTCTAACACGTGTAAGGTCAAACTAGCCGGTCTGTTGTATTGAGATGAGATCATGCGGATAACATTAAGACGGATTGTCCAATATTAGTGACTTGTAAAGCAAAGGATTAAAATATTAATTGCATACATGTTAACAAATTAAAGTTTAAAAATATTATGTGACGAGGTAAGTGATATGTTTTTTTTTTCAATGAAGTACAATGTATTATAGTTAGTTACTATTTTGTTATCTCACTACCATTTTAAATGCTAAAGGAAGATAATGTATGTTTTGATGGATAGATATTTGTGGCTCTTTCGCGTAAAATTACTGAACCGATTTCAATAAAACTTAACAGTGATATCTACTACTGAAACAAAGAAGTGAAATTGGTTTGTAAGTGAATTTGTAGGGGAGGGGAGGGGGTAATCTCTGAAACAACTGATACGATTTAGAAAATTATTTTTGCGTTGGATAGCCCGTTTATTGGGGAAGGTTATAGGTTATATTTCATCACGCTACGCCTCATAAGAGCAGAGCAACAACCATAAGCGCGAAAGAAACCGAGAAGAGCTGCTAGTAGCTCATATATCAGGATAACACATTGGCTTCTTTTCATCAATGTACCTCGCGAGCTGAGTCTAATTGTTGATAATTGAATGAAAACCATAATTTTATTTCTCTTTGCAGATTTTAGAATCTAGAAAGGTTGTCATAAACCACAAAAATGAAAAAGGAGTTACTTTGTGTTTTCATAACCCTGATACTGAATGTGAAAGGCGATAAAAAAGTTTCATGGCACCTAGTCGGTAATCCTCTAGGATTCGCTCATCCCTGCAATGATTCAAGTGACATATATATATCGTTTGAAATTAATTTACCTCCAGAGGAAGAAAATCAATACCATGTTCACATAAGCAAGACTTTTCCGAAATATACGAAGATAATATTAAAATTTGATGCGGATGCGAGTGTTACTTTGGTGATTGCTTGTTTATTTTAGTATTTAAAGGTAAAAGTATTAAACGAGCGGGACACCTGATGTTAAGTGATCACCGCCACCCATGGACATTTTTTTTAACGCATCGCACTCAACGGCCACCATTAAGATTGCGTGACCTTGTGTCGGGGGTCCGGAAACACACAATACTAACATAAACACCCAGACCACGACAAACATCCGTATGGCCAATACAGACATTTGCCGTGAGCGGGGATCGAACCCGCGACCGCTAGCGCTTGAGTCAGTTGCAGTGACCACTGCGCCAACTTGTGTGCATTTTATACTAAAACATCAGAGGAACTACACTAACGACCTTGAATTATGGGCTTTATATGGGGAGATATTATTCTGGTAAGTGAACTTTTAATGGGTGTTTTATAATTTATTTTCGCAGTCAGATGAGAGCTTTGCAAGGATAACTGCGTCAAACGCTGAAGTCAGTACGTTCACAATAAATTTTTTTAAGGACCATACATCTATTAGTTTTATTGTCAAAGGCATCGTGACTGGAACTATTCCATATTTCAAAAGTATAAACATAAACGGCCAAGAGTACTGCGAAGAACCAAAAGTGGTAAGTTTTAAACACCTGACCCTTATACCATCAGTAGTCTTACTAGTTTTTTCTGTTATAATTGTCATACACTAAAGTACGCCTTACCACTGACAGAAATATGTATATCATTAGGCCATCTGATCTAGTTATTTTTTTCTAATTATATTGTATCATTATAGTTCAGATAATAACAAGTTACTGATTTTTACATAGACCGATCTGAACTGATGGCAAGTCTGTAACCATTTAAACTAGAATAATCTCTGTACTAAGAGTAACGATTATTATCAGCTAATTGTAAGAACCGGGACCACTTCACTAAATCAATAACCTAGACACAAATATTTATACAAATACAATCGAGGTAGATCCTCGAGCGGGAATCGAACTCGCAACATTCCTGATCCTCCACAATCTGCTTACCAGAACATATTAACACCCAGTATTTTGACATCCATATTAAATTAATGTTAAAACATATGTAAAATTCTCTGTGACATTTCATGCTGTATATTCTCAATATACATTCCCTGAATTTATCTATAGTAACTAGTAACTGTTTTAGATATGAAGGATGATAACTCTGAAAAGAACTAATCCTACATTTTCAGGGTTATTTAGATAATGCTATACTCGGATATAAAGGCTATGCTGAAAGTCCAAGCAGAGCACCAAAGACTAACTGCGGAAGGCGTAAGATTGACCACACTGAACTGATAGTCAGCGGTGCACCAACCAAACCTGGAGACTGGCCCTGGCACGTAGCTCTGTACAGAATCGACCATTCTACAATAAAATATATTTGCGGTGGAACGCTTATCTCAAAAACATTTGTATTAACAGGTACTGTTTATATCATAGAAGAATACCCTGATATCCAGTGGTGTGCGGTTCATAAAGACAAAAAGATACTGCCTACCCTAAGTGACTCAGACAAATGTATATTGCATTATTTTATTTATTTATTTTAATCATACACAAGTAAAACAGCATTTTATTTATATATTTTTTATTGATGTCGAATATTATACCACTAACGCCATCTATCAAATTACGGTCATAGCACGATGTATCATCGATAATTCCCGTGTTCGTATTTCTTGCGCTGCACACTCGCGCTACTAGCGGTATAGGCACAAACTAGTGATATCTTATTGCGTGAATATTTGCAACATGACGGACTCGTAGTTATGCGAATATATTTATGTGTGCGTTCTTATAAATATTTGACACACAACGATAATATTACGCACACAAAGAGAAAAAAAGGCACTGTCTTTTTCACGTTATTAGACGATGAATTAGGAAAATTGCCGAGGAAGGTTTTGAAAAGTTCTATATTTCATTTGATTACCGCATAAGTAAAGGACTATTAATTTTGGTCGCATATTTTTTTCCTTTGGACGCGAGTTCTTAGAAGTCGCCATTATTATTGTTTGTATAAGTTTTGCGGTCTAAAGCATTTAACATTTTAACTTTGAAAGTAGTGTGAAAAACAGAATTTGTGATCTGTGAAAGTTTTTCAGGTGTGTGTGTACAGAAAATAAAAAGTGTTGAGTTCTTAAAACTATTTTTCAGCGATGATAATACTGATCGAGGCCAAGTGATTGATTTTCAATTAACATGAACTAAAGGTTAAGTCAATAGTAAATTCAATAAAAACATTATGATTCATATTATTCATACTGAAATATAGGCGTGTAATTTACAAATAATTAAAAAATCTAAATAATTACACACAACTAACGACCATTTTTGCTGTAAATATTATTAATTTTGCAATTACCTAAACTAAATGCAGTGAATACTTATATTCTGCCTACTGCTGTTATCTACATATTTACCAAAGTTATAGGGTTTTTGCTATGTATCCATTGTATTATAAACCATTGTCTTATCTATTACTAGCAACCCGACTAAGCAATGTAATTTTTTACGTCATCATATTACGAATCTTTGAAATTCTCGGCTTTTCCTTACTATAATATGCATGTACTATACACATATTCATTCATCCTAAATCACTCTACATATTGATGCAAACCGCATAAAACCCGTTGCATAGTTTTGAAGATCCAAGCGTATAGACGCAAGAAATCGACTTTGTTTTATACTATATTAATAAGATTGAACTATTATACTGAAGCTACGATTGATGGGCCTAAATAGCAATAAGAAATAGGATTTTCGATGATTGATATGTAATATGAAGATTGATATTTTAAATAACGGGACGCTCAGTCAGCTCGTGACCACATTAGATGCAACCTTGTTGAAAGACCTGTTATTTAAAATATGAATAATATAAATTGCGAAAGTTTAAAATATATAATATGAAGTTCTCAGATTTCTACACAATATTTGTAATCAGCGACGATAGCATCGAAAGGTTGCAGGCTAATCATCAAACAAATGCTGATAATGGTGTTATTATGTACAGAAATGATAGAAATATATGACATTTAGCTATAACGATTATGAATCATTTGAAATCCTTCGCAGCTGCACATTGCGCATCGTCAAGAGGTGTTCCATTGGTGCCAGAAGTATTGAGCGTTGTCCTTGGAAAATTTCACTTAATAGGTGGTGATGTTGCAACTCAAGAAAAAGAAGTATGTTATATCCTAGTCTTTTTTATTATTTATATATATAAAATTACTTGTCCTGACTGATTCATCAACGCAAAGCCTAAACCGCTGTGGCTACAAACTTGAAATTTTGGCTACAGATGCCTTTTAGGATGTAAGCATCCACTAAGAAAGGGTTTTTCATTTTCCAACCCTAAGAGGGTTAAAAGGGGTAAAAACCTTTGTATGGAAAATCTTATTCCGTGGTCATATTAACTTAAAATGTAATACACGTACTTCTGGATGATAGTAATGAAATTTGAACCATAAAACGCACGAATATCATCCCCTATTGAACTGCAAGAGGCTGGTGAAGTTTGTATGGACAAAATTTAATTTTTTGCCCGATTATCCTTAAACTGAGCATAAATATGCCTTAGAGTGAATAAATAAATAGCTATATCCCCGAATTAAAAAATCATCCCTTATAGTTGTGCTAGGGGGTATTAAAGTATAGTCAGTCTGTCTGTCTGTCTGTCTGTTTGTTTGTTCCGAGACTTTAAATAACAGACAGCTAATCTTATAAGGATTATCTTAGGCTTCTTTTATTTTACATTTATTTTATGAGTTAAAAGCATATATTTGCACGAAATTTACTTTTGAGAAATATTAAAGTATTTTTTGATTTCTAAATTCAGGTCCATCAAATAATTCTGCACGATAAGTTCGAGTACAGACATCTAGACCACGATATTGCGCTGCTGAAATTAAAAACAGAAGTTGTTTTCACTGACTACGTCCAACCTGCTTGCTTGTGGTATGACAAGGCTTACGAGAAATTGCCAACCAATGAAATTTTAGGAACAGTAAGTTAAAGCATATTGGGTAGCGTTAATGCGTGTGTGCGTGAAATACATGGTAGTGTGCGTAATGTTTTTTGTTGATTTAATGCATAATATGAGAAAATATTAGCGTTCTGCACTCTTAAATATAAACAATAAGTGTGCGAATTTCATACTCCTCCTTCCGCGTAATTTTTGCTTCACGTATTAATATATCAGATCATCATAATCAGAAATCAATTGCCAGAATGTAACCTTTTCATGAGCTGATGCCTTAATGACATGAGAAATTAGAAACGGTCATAATGTGATATTATTTTTTAGATTGTAGGATGGGGATTTGATATTAGCGATTCATTGTCGCCTGAACTTAATCAAGCATCGATGCCGATGGTGTCCGAAAGCACCTGCATTAAGAGTAAACCTCTTTTCTATTCGACTATTCTTAATGATAAAAAATTCTGTGCTGGATATAAAAATGGTAAGTCTGTAACTTTCTTGTCTGAAATAAAGCTTAATTACTTATTAAAAAATGGTTAGTAACCTGAGTACAAATTTATAGCGAATTTTTTGGTAAAGGAATTTTTACCCAATCTCCTTGCTTATGAATAAAAAATACGACAAACATGGTCATAGATACCGATTTAGAGCCGAGATGGGTAATTATGATGGCCTATTTGTTAATACACGTCGATCTCAACCGATGATCCTAGTTCAAACCCCGGCGAGCACCGCTGATTTTTCAAGTGCTAAATTAGAATTAAAATTCATCTCGAGCTCGGTGGTGAAGGACAATCTGACACATGTATATCGGCCCCGCATCGGAGCAGCGTGATGGATTAAGCGCTAAACCTATTCCTTAACAGGAGAGGAGGCCTTTGCCCAGCAGTGGATATGTACACTTACTTACTTTTATGGTCTTAGATAGTACAGTAAAAATATAAAAGCCGACTGCCTAAAAATATCACACTTATGCCTCTTATGATGGCAGGAATGCTTCACAAGCTTTACGAATCTGATGACACTTAACAAAAAGTTAAAAATAATCAAGCCAATACAATACATAACGTGCCACAAACGATCAAATATGGATGCTAATAAGCAATAATGTGTCAACGCACAAAAAATCGAATGTGGAGATATTGATGTTTTTTTTTGATAATGCATCACCTATTTAACAATATTCAAAATAATATTATTATAAGCCAATGATTGTATGACGATTCAAAAGAGTTTGTACTAAACCTACTTGAATAAAGAATAATTTGATTTGATTTGATTTGAAAATATTCAAGTCATATAAGCTAAAATAGGTACGGAGTAAATGTTTCCTAATTAATTGTTTTGAATTTCAAGTGTGTTCCATATTATGCAATTTATACAATAATCTCAGCTATTTGTAAAACTCTTATTAGATAATATATATTAAATATATCAAATATTCTTTTAATTCATTATAAATTTTATCAAAAAGGAAAGCAAACAAATTGATTAACAATAGGTTTGACATCTTTAGACGCCATTTTCTCAAAATGAAGTCTGTGTCCTTCGACACAGTAAAAAAAAGCAAATTACTTTACCTTAATACCTTAAGTATTAAAAAAACAAGATAATAGAACGTATTGAAGACATTTTTTTCATTAGGCGATCAGTTGTTTAGCGTAAGACCAATAAGTAGTAACTCATATAATAGCAAGTCTATGGTCTAAGAAAATATTTTCTACTTCCATTACAGGAACATCCGCATGTAATGGCGATAGTGGAGGCGCTTTTCAAGTATTCGTACCAGATAAAGCAAAGGACAAAACTACAACAGATGGCGCTTGGTTCGTTCGAGGGATAGTGTCACTCACCGTGGCGAGGACCGACGTGCCGATATGCGATCCAGAACACTATGTAGTCTTCACTGACGTCGCGAAATATATAAATTGGATAAACAGTAATATGTAATAAATGACAAAACTTACAAGTGATTTTTTTTCATCCAATCGATATTGTACTAAAGCGAGTGGTACGATTAAACTTATGGTCGATCTTCAAATTGAAGAAGAATGTTGATATACATTGAAATCATTGGTATACACCCAATCAGTCATTGTGGCATAAATTATTATCTAAGCTGATGACAGTGTTAGGTAGAGAATAATGTGAAAATGGTCAGTTCTTATAACCAACGGGCATTCTACTAAACAAAAATATTACTAATTCTGACATCTGTTCATCAGTACTTTTATCATAACTAAACTTATACCCAATTGACAACTCAAAGAAGAATATTAGAATATTTTAAAATCATTCACCGAAACATTCAATCTAAAAATTCTAAAAAGATCGTGTAAGAATGATCAAATTAAAATACAACACAATTTAACAGTCAAAGAAGTCGCTTTAGTATAAAAGCATACTGACTGTCGGAATTCAAGTACACTTCGTACTTTGATATCGACTGTTTTACTTAATTAGGCACCTGAGGTAATTTTGACAATTGTAATTGACTGAACTGAGACCTTGATAACGCGTGAACTGAACCGCGTATATATAAAATAATTTAAATAAGGTAATTGTGGAATAATAAGTGGTAAGTATGATTAATACTTATTTGAAATTGTAGCCTAAGTTACTATTTATAATAATAGCTCATTCTCACTGAATACAAAAATCGGTCTAACAGTTTCGAAAATTAGGCAGAATAAACAAACAGGCAGACAGACAAATACTTAAAAATGTATTGTTGTATAAATACTTTTTATGCATTGGTTTAATGGAAAATAAAACTATTATTTAGCAATTTGTTTTATTTAAATTCCCTAAATTATGAAAAATTTTATATTTCCGTAAGCATGTTATTCTCTGGTTTGAGAAATTCTTTCTGCGTTAGGTAGTTTATTGAAGAATGTTATAGGCCATAAAACGTCACTCATGAGTGCAGAACAATAAACACAAACCTCAAACAATCGTACCTATAATTAATTAAGATCTGTTCAGACAGATAATGGTGACGCTAAGGAATAGCTCTTTTCTAGTTATTGAAAGTATCTGAACAACTTCTATTGGTCAGATTGACTAAAAATGTACTATACTATGAACGATATAAAAATAACATACTTAAACATTATATAATATAACCTTGACTTGATGCTGCAGTATTATTTGACAGACACGTTGGCGCAGTGGTCAATGCACCTGGCATTACCAGCCACTGCAACTGACTCAAGCGCTAACGGTCGTGGCTTCGATTCCCGCTCATGGCAAAGTCTGTATTGGCCATACGGATGTTTCTCGTGGTCTGGGTGTTTGTGTTGTGAGTTTTTCCGGACCCCCGACACAAGGTCACGCGATCTTAATGGAGGCCGTTGAGCGTGATGCGTTTATTTATTTATTTATTATTTGGAATGAGCAGGATACACAACTCCTCACCAACTTTCAGCAGAAGTATCATCTTGCAGCTCGTTGAAATGGTCTCAATGAATAGATTGTTGTGTTTTTATATTTTTGTTTATTTTTAGGTTATGATTTTGATGTTAATTGCTTTTTTAAGGTTTAGTCATTGAGTTTATCGATTCTATATTAATATCATAGTAGGTAAGGTCATGGTCTAAAATGATACCATAGTGTATACCGTCAGTTTTGAATATTTATTAAATTAAAATAAAATAACGTTTACAATTATTATATTTTTATTGCATACATAAAGGTAATTAACACAATCCAAAATATTATGACCGTTCTTGAAAGTGATTTCCAAATAAAATAAAAAAGATAAAATAAACATGTGTTTTACTTAAACAAATCTTCTCTTTAATCTTAAATTTTAATAATAACTTTCGTAGCTTCCATAAATTTCTTAGTCTATTCTAGATTTAAATTGAAGAAAGCCAAAAGCCTAACTCCCACTCCTCCTATCCCTTATTCCATTCAATTGCTTCCAATCATCTTTAAAAAAACTGATACAGGGATATATTTAATTTATCTTACGTATGAAAAAATGTCTTTTATCATGATGATTCTATAGTCAAATCTACAAAATTATCTATCCAGCTTTCTCGGAACTCTGTTACAAACTCATTTCTGCATCAGCTCAGTGAACAATGAATATCGGAATGACTGATTGAGTGTTGGCACTCCAAACCAAGTTTAATCGTGATCAAAACCAAAGTTGATGCAAGAATGAGCAAGGTTCGCTTTAGTGCAATGTCGATTGGCTGTAAAATCAACAATCTCATTTATTTAATTTTACTGTTTATCCAATTTATATATTTCGCGACGTCAGTGAAGACTACATAGTGTTCTGGATCGCATATCGGCACGTCGGTCCTCGCCACGGTGAGTGACACTATCCCTCGAACGAACCACGCACCATCTGTTTTAGTTTTGTCCTTTTCTTTATCTGGTACAAATACTTGGAAAGCACCACCGCTGTCACCATTGCATGCGGATGTTCCTGTGACGAAAGCATACATAATTATTATTTCCTCATTAGCATCTTTATGCAGATCAGCGTCGAGATTTTCGATTTTAATTGTTTAATTAATTTGTGCCGACATAAAATTATTCTAATATTAATGAGTTTAAGAGATGCGGAGATCAAATCGCATTTGGTCTAAGAAAAAAATTAGTATATTGTCCAATTCAAACTGCGATAAAAGCAGATCTGGACAAAGGAGAGCAAATCAAGGCAAATTAAAAGGAAGAAGTAGTTATTAATAGCATAAGAAAATTTGGGAAGGCAAATTAAGCAATCGTTTAATCAAGCAACCATTTCCACTAAACTCTTTATGTCCTACTAATAGAAAAAAAATTCTTACCATTTCTATATCCAGCACAGAATTTGTGGTTGTTAAGGATAGTCGAATAGAAGAGAGGTTTACTCTTAATACACGTGCTCTCTGACACGATAGGCATCGAGGCTTGACTGAGCTGAGGTGACAGTGAATCGTTGTTGTCAAATCCCCATCCTACAACCTACAAAATTAAAAGTAAATTTTTAAAAAGTTTTATCCGGCAAACTCTTGTCATCTTAAAATTAATAAATGTTTTTTTATTTCCCAATATTCTAATCCGTATTCGGCTATTCAGAAACAAATCCAATAAATCAAAGATCATGAAAATCTGTTCAGCCGTTCTTAAGTTATAAATAGTGAAAGAAGATAATTAAGATAGTAATGGAGATCGACTTTTCCCACATACTATTCAGAAAATTATATATGTTTATGTCTATGTTGTTCCCACAACTGTGACAACTAGAACGTGCCAAAGAATTAGACATTCATACATAATTAGTTACTTTTGACTGAAAAAAATCAGGCAAAAGTAGTTTTAGCTACACAGGCTGTCAAAACTTAGTAGTTTTAACTATTCTATAACTAAACTATAGTTTTACTTTTACGTCTAGTGACGTACGTATAAATACACAAGCTTAAAAGCGGGGGTACTCTCTGCGTCTTCGGATTTACAAAAACGCTCTTAGGGTAGGACAGACAAGTATCGTGTGGAGTCGGGTTTAATTAATTAATTAAATTTATGGTTTCTCAGTCTATTTCAGTTTTAGGGTTCTTCTTGATTATTGATACCGAAACTAGCAGTCAAAACGACTTTTGGTCAGCTGCATAGGGCAAGAGTACTTTTAACTGACATTTCAATTTAAGCTATTCATGTCTAAAGTCTATAGTCAAAAGTACTTTTGATCCTTCAGCAGTCGGATATATAGGGGATATAATAAAATATGCTGTAACTTACGGTGCCAAAAACTTTTTTTGTTGGCAATTTCTGTTCAGCCTTATTATACCACAAGCAAGCAGGTTGGACGTAGTCAGTGAAAGCGACTTCTGTTTTTAATTTCAGCAGCGCAATATCGTGGTCTAGATGCCTGTACTCGAACTTATTGTGCAGAATTATTTTATGGACCTGAATAAAATAAAAAATAAACAAAATTTAATGAGTTTTACACGTCGATTCTAATAGCACATAATCATCTACGTTTATCGCTCACAAGATTAAAAGTGACAATTATGAGATTTTATGCCAGAACTTAAATAAAAATTCAAATGTATTAATTGTTGTAAAACAATCTTTAATATTATCTTATAATAATAATATGCTTAATAGGCATATAGTTTAAATAATTTCATTATAAACTGCCACAACTCAGCGAGATTTTATTATATGTATGCGAACAGATTGCCTCAGGAAGGAAATATTTATTTTACGAAGTACAAATCTTTATGTTTTATCTTTTTTCTCGTATTAGTTTTTAAATGTTTGTTCTCCGATTACTCGAAAGAGACTGACAGATTTCGTTTAATTTAGTTTTTGTTGTTTGAAAGGGTAAACTCTCCCATGGGTTCTATTGCTTTTAAAATCACTTCAATACTTTGGTTTTGAAAGAAAAATAACTAAAATTACATAATTCAATTTTGAAGTCGGTTCCATTTTAAAAAGTCTTGTTCTCAGAAAACTCAATATAATTGTGAACGTACAAAATATTATCGCGCCTCATATCACCCCACGCGATTCAACGACCACAGTACATGTGGAGAGAATTGCATGATGTAGTATACTCATAATTTTATTTTTTTATATATATTATAACAAATAATTTAATAATAAATAAATAAACATTGACAGAAACGTTGGCGTAGTGGTCACTGCAACTGACTGAAGCCCTAACGGTCGCTCTAACAGGGGGGTTCGATCCCCGCTCACAGCAAACGTCTGTATCTGGTCATACAGATGTGTGTCGTGGTCTGGGTGTTTGTTTTTGCGGACATCTGAAAAGAGCTCATAAGACCTTGGTGGGGGATTTGAGTGTGATGCGTTCATTTATGCATTAGTAATCATTATTATAAATACAATTTGTTTAAAATATACTTGTAAAAGAAAAGCTTTGTACTCATCATCTATCATTAAAATCACATAATCCTGTGTAAATAAATGATCATTATGGTCAATTATACAAAAGTGCTTACTTCTCTTTCCTGAGTTGCAACATCACCACCTATTAAATTGTATTTTCCAAGAACAACGCTCAATACTTCTGGCAATACTGGAACGCCTCTCGACGACGCGCAATGAGCAGCTACGAATTATATCAATTTCATTAATATACAATGATTAATATAACTTAACGATCAATATTAGCAGTTAGTGATGGAAATGTTAGCGTTCCTTTAGTTTGTCGTATACTATTACTTCCCAGAAGTTAATTCTTGTAAGTGACATTATTAGATGGTGCAACAATATAGGATGTTTTTTTCTTAAAACCAGCTGTTACGATTCCTGGCTAAAAAAATCGAATGGTGCATATTTTTCGCTATTCCAGCTCAAACCAGCTAAACCCAGTTCATATATTTATTGTATATGCTTAGACAAAGACTTTTAATTACGTTTTTCGTTATTTTTGATTTTCTTTTATAGAACAGGCTTAACAGTAAAAAATTTTCAAGGTACCTGGTTTTGGTAAACAACCATCCAACAATTGTTCTAAAAATTATTATCAACGAGTATTTAAACTGAGTCATGATAAAATTAAAAGAGTACCTGTTAATACAAATGTTTTTGAGATGAGAGTTCCACCACAAATATATTTTATCGCAGAGCCATCGATTCTGTACAGCGCTACGTGCCAGGGCCAGTCTCCAGGCTTTGTTGGTGCACCGCTGACTATCAGCTCGGTGTGCTCCACCTTGCGTCTTCCGCAGTTTGTTGCTGGTTCTTTAATCGGACTCTCAGCATGATCTTTATATCCTGTTACGTGTGAATCTAAGAAACCCTACAAAACGAAATATATTTGTAATGGCTGAAACGGTAGTCGGCTATTACTTGTGGGCTTAATACACGAACAATGTAACCTTTTTAAGTATAAATGTGACTCGATTTCGGCTTCCATTTTCCGGCTGTTTCGTTATCTTTTTTATACTCCACCTCAGTACACTATTTTTTAATAAACGTCTTGATAAATATCCAAATTCCCAAGTGTAACGATTTTTGCGTTTTGCGTCAGAAAATTTGGTTTTTGGAACTCGTTCACTAAAATACTAAGCATGCAATATTTACATAGATATCGATAATATATATGTATATATAAATAAATATTTCTATATTATTTATAATTATATATTTATTATTATACAGCTGAATAGTTTGTTTTTTTGTTTATTTGTTTGCTTGAATGCGCTAATCTCAGGAACTACTGGTTCGAATAGAAAAATTATTTATGTGTTTGATAGTTATTAAGGAAGGCTATATTACATCACGCTACGACTCATAGGACCGAAACAGTAACCATAAACGCGAGTGAAACTGTAAGGGACAGCAGTCAGGTATAATTTAATACTTACCACGGCTGGATGTTTACAGTACTCCTTGTTGTTTATGTTAATGCTCTTGAAATATGGAATTGTTCCTGGTACGAGACCTTTGACAGTAAAGCCAATCGAGTCACTGTCTTTGAAAAAGCGTATGACAAACGCAGTGACATCGCCACCATCTACTGAGATCCTTGCAAAACTGTTGTCTAACTAAAAAAAAAATCTGTTACTATTTGGATGCTAATAAGCAATAATGAGTTAATCCACAAAAAGTCTAATTAGATATGGATGCTGATAAGCAATAATGTGTCAACCCACAAAAAGTCAAATTTGGAGATATTGATGTAGTTTGATACTACGTCACCTATTTAACATTATTCAAAAAAAATTCAAGTCATCTTAATTAAATAAGTATGAAAAAAAGTTTCTTAACTCAATGCTTCGAATTTTAGGTGCGTTCCATATTTTGCAATTTAAAAAATAATCTTAAATATTTAAAAACCTATTATTAGATAACATATTAAATAAATCTATCTGCTTTTGATTCATTACACATTTTATCAAAATAGAAAAGGCAAGATGAATATACACGTCTTCAAATAAATTGATTAGGAATAGGTTTGACATCTTTAGACGCCATTTTCTCAAAACGATGTCCGTGTGGCTTGACACAGTATTGCTTATCAGCGTCCATATATTGATGTAGTCTGATAATGCGTCACGTATTTAACTTTATAAAAAAAATCATCAAAACTAAATAATGACGGAAAAAAAATTTTCTTAATTTTATGTTTCAAATATTGAAGTGTGTTCCATATTTTGCAATATATAATAATCTTATATATATATATATATATATATATATATATATATATATATATATTTTTATCTCATTCTTTGATAAAACTTTTTATTGTACTAATCTAGTTTTAATCCATTTAAATTTTATCAAAATAGAAAAGAAAAGGAAATGGATATACCTCTTAAAGCAAATTGATTCAAAATAGGTTTGACATTTTTAGATTTAATTTTCTCAAAATAAAGTCCGTGTGGTTTGATATAGTATTGCTTATTAGCTTTCTAGTAGTAATTTGAAGAAGCTGGAAGATTCAAAAGGCGAAATTGACCGTCTGACCATCTGGCCGTCCGTCAGTCAGTGGGCTGTATCTCAGGATCCATAAAACGCACAACAAATAATAAAAATCGCACGTGACTGTTTTTTTTATAACAAATAAATATAATTAAATTAACACTCCACACTTAACGGCCCTCATAAGTCTTATCACCCGTTATCGGGAATCCCGAAACAATCACAAACACGCCCAGACCACAACATCCAACAATTGTTACCGAAATATTAAAATGAATAAACCTAAATAATTACCAATGTAACACTCGCTCGCGTGTCGAACTTCAACCTAATTACGGAATATTTCTGAAATGATTTACTTATGTGAACTTGGTAAGAATTTTCATCTTCCGGAGCGAGTTCCACTTCGTACGATAGGGTTATGTCAGTGGAACCATTACAAGGGTACGCGTGTAGCAGGGGAGTCCCGACGAGGGTCCAGCCAGAGTCATCATCAGCATATACCTTGACTATCAGCACTATGAGAATATAAATGGATTTCTGTTTCATTATCATATATTATTTGTCTTCTTGATTCCTAAATCTGCAAATTAGAAATGTATATCATTTTAATCCCTATACATATCGATACCTCCCACGTGAGTTGTTGTAACCCCAAAATTACAATTTTACAGTAGAGCACTTTTAATCTGTTTTAGTTTGAAAGTTATTATACGTATTTTGTTGTAACTTTCCTTGAAAAAAAAAAAAGATTTTTGGTATTTTTTCACTTTGAATGCATTAAGCAATGCATATTCGTGTAGTATTCAGTAAAAACGCTAACGGCAATTTTGAGGCTTACAATAACTTACGTGGGAGGTATCGATATATGGACGCTGATAAGCAATAATGTGTCAAGCCACAAAAACTCAAATTCGGATATATTGATGTACTTTGATACTGCGTTGAAGTTGAAATTCAAGTGATCTAAACTAAATAAGTACGTAAAAAAGTTTTTTTAATGTAATGTTTCGAATTTAAAGCGCGTTCCATATTTTGCAATTTATACAATTATTTTAAATATTTGAAAAAAATTTTATTAGATAACACATTAAATATATCAATCTGCTTTTAATTCATAATAACTTTTATCAAAATCCAAAAAAATTGATTAAGAATCGGTTTGACATCTTTAAACGCCATTTTCTCAAAATGGAGTTTTTGACACAGTATCAGCGTCCATATAGTCACTTCTCCTGACTGACTGATAAATAATAACTCAAAACCTAAATCGCGGGGGCTACAATCTTGACATTGTGACAGTAGGTGAGTTTGTATTTAGTATATACTTTTGGCATTTCAACGCATGCCGGGTAAAGTTAATAAATTAAATTCACTCATGATCGCAGTGGTCGATGTTATTGAGATTCTTACGGTTTGACCAATGACCACAGACTATCGTGGTTTGACATTATCAGTACAAACGAAAGATTAATTAACTATGTTAATGACAATAACAGTATAATTAAACGTAAACCGAGATGTTATGTTTATGTATTTGTAATGTAATGTTATATTTTATAGCTATAGATAAAATACTGATAAGCAATAATATGTCAACCCACAAAACGTTAATTTAATATTATTCAAAAAATTGTCGAGCTATCCAAACTTAATGAGTACGGAAAAAAGTTTCTTAATTGTTTCGAATTTCAAGTGCGTTCTATATTTTGAAATTTATACAATGATCTCATTTACACAACCTATTATTAGATAAAACTTTCTATTTTACCAATCTGTTTTTAATTAACATTACCTTTCATCAAAATAGAAAAGAAAGTAGAATATATACTTCTTTAAGCAAATTTATTAAGAATAGGTTTGACTTCATTAGACGCTTTTCATCATTTGACATCATTATTAGGAATTTTTTTTTATATTTAGGAAAAAGTTGCCACGTACTCCCACCACGTAATCTGAGCATTTCTCAACGAGAGAGAAGAAGGGATTCCCAGTCACCACCGCAACTATCTTCCTAAGGTTACCGAGGTAATTGTTACCAGGTTAAAAAGTTCTTTTATATGAATTACGAAACTAAAATTAATAAATGTAATTCTAGTCTAATGACACTAACTATGCCAACTTTCTAATCAATTATTGATATACGGGTATTAGACACGACTTTAATAAAATATTCCATCAGCATTTTTTAAGGGCTCTATATACAAATTTTTATATTTTCTCTGCAAAAATTACAAGCTGTCATACAAGATTTTATCGTCTATTTAACCATATATTTTTATATATAAAAACTACTGTGACGAATGATATATGAGGATAAAACAAGATAATTAGGTAAATCCTTATTGATCAAGGAATATAATTAATATATGAAATAGTAACAATTAATTGAATATTAATTAATTATATCATTAAGCAAATTGCCTCAATTTTCTTTATAAAGTAAAAAGAAAACTCTTACCTTTCACATTATACGTTTAAGCTTCATTTATTTTAAAACACACAATAAAAAAAACAATATTTTAATAGTTTTCCTTATCCACTAACAACACAATGTTAACCTGTTGCCTGCGATCTCGTCTTACTTTATGAGTAAATAACAACTTCTGCAAATAAACATTACATTGCTTCTAAACGTGATACTTCCAAATCATTCACTTTTATTCGAAAACTAAATAATATAATGTTTAATGTTTTGTTGCGCTTTGTTAGACTGCAACTTCGATCTACGTGTGACGATTTTATTAAAATAAACATATTTAAGGGTCTGTTGCTCTGTTCATATCAAGACGGTCGCAAAGCCGGTCCGTCGGGCAGTGAACTCATAGTCGTTTAACTATTCATGCAATTAAACTTCGAGAAGTGCCTGTGTCTAGATCGTTTTGATATTGGAGAAACCGAACTTTAATTCTGGGAGGTCCCCTACCTATTAAATGGAAATGGAATACATAATTTGTAATAGTGTATTCTCGGAAAAAATTATGAGTAAAATTATATAATTTTTACTCTGTATCTTTACATCTAATATATTAAAAAATATGTTTATCCAAACGCGATAAAACTTTGTCAACTTATTGCTTACATTTGCAAATTGTTGTAAGTACTAATTTATTTAGAGGGTGGCACGTGTGGTCTTTATCAAAAATAAAGTTTTTACAAAATCTACTTTAACGCGAACGAAACCACAAGCAAAAAAACAACCAGAATCTTAGATATCTAAAAAAGCTTCTGCATCATGTCATGATGTAATGTTCACACAAAAGACGTTGTAGATGGTTTTCTTAGATATGCATAAATTGATTGAAGCGAGAACGAGAACCGGTTTTTGTAAATAATAAACTGATGTTTTGATTGAAACCAATCAATGCAAAAGCCGAATCTAAAGCTATGGTTTCTTAGGACGACGGCCGCATCGTAGGCACGTTATACACAATAACTTAAGTGTGGTTAAGCCATATACCGCTAGCTGGTTCTCGCGACTTCGTCTGCGCAGGATAAGTATTGACGATAATAACTGTACAATTCGCTGGAATTTATCAAAATCCTTTCTTGGGGAAAGCCCTCGTCATAGTAGCTTTATGCATGAAAATACTCAACCCGATCGGTTTAATACTGACAAAGTTTCATACCAACTTTCATCATCTATTTTATCTCCTTGGAAGTAGAATTAATCAAAATCCTTTCTTAGCGGATGCCTATGTCCTGACACCTACCGGCGTGCCCAATTTTAGTCCAATTCGCCCAGTGGTTTGGTCTGTGCGTTAATAGATCACTATGTCAGTCAGTCACCTTTGAATTATATATATTTAGATTACCATCCCAAAAACTCTTTGGACGAAACCATACTCAATTAATTTCACTTAAAAAGGCTTGAGGCTAAATATTATTTATAGCTTTAAAGCAGCCTATATAAAAGTAATGAATAAACGCTATCACATAGTGATCATAACAAGAAGAATATAATAAGAAGTAATTCATAGAAAATATCAAAAACCCGACGTCGTAACAATGCCATAAAGAATCTATATATAATTCTAAACCAACTTGAAATCGTTAAAGATTTTAAACGGTAATTCTTATTAAATTGATGCAAGAAAATGTTACACCTAGACCTAATAGAAGACTTAAAAACAAATTTACCTATTTAACGATTTTTAAATACCTATTTAACAGTTCACATTATGGCGTCTAAAATCGACTATTTTGATTTTTCCAAATTATTATAAGGCATTAACGCCGTTATGACAAATCAAACCACGTGTCGTTTTTCAAAATCGGCTCACGCCTTTGGTCTATCTAGTGCCACAAATGTACAATCCCATATACATACACACACATCCATAGACTGATAAACACATTATCTTCCATGAGTCCCGCAGTTGGGTAAAAAAAGTACTTGACGTGACGGTATTAAGAAACATAACTACGCCATATTATTGTCATTCAATATGATAGTTTTTAAGTAACGTTACTTTTGTCATGTGACGCAATAAAAGGTTCTCTGTATGACGGTAAACTGCTTGCCGATGAAACCCAAGCTTAAGTTTACTTATAAATAGATGATCGCGGATCTTTTGCTTGTAAAGCAAGTATACCGAAGACATTATAACACAGAATTTGCAAGTATATTTCTATTAATCTAGCTTTTGACAAGAACATTATCCGCTTATATTTACGTTAACTCATACTTATGTTCGTTGAAAAATTGAACTAAACCTTTGGTAAAAAGTCAATAAAAATGCGAAATCAAAATCAAAAATCAATATCAAAATATTTTTATACAAACTCTTTTTGAACGTCAAGAAAATGAATCTACCATTACCACGATTTGTCAAGTTTGATCACCAAACTTCACGATTCTTCGAGAGAATTCCCAAAAAATTCTGAAAATCGCATAAAAACACAGTGTACCTCATAAGTATTACATATTATATTAAATTTGATTGCTTAGTGCGATTGTCAAGTCAATCTATTTATTCAAAAAAAGTACATTATATAGTATAAAATTAGAAACTAAAATATTTACAATTTATTAATAAGTGTACAAAACATGCCCGCGTGAAATGCCGGTAGCATTTTCCCTTTACATGTGGAATTTTTGCTATATTATTTAAGTCCGTATATATAACAGATTTTCGACTCTCAGAAATATATTCATAATTACGAATAAACTAGAACCCCGGAGATAACTTAACACAGCCTAAAAAGGAATGATGGAAGGGAAGGGGAAATTTGGAAATGATTTTGCATTTTTTTTACAATTAATTTATAGAAGCATGCAACAGTAGCGGTGAATTCGTCGAATTGTTATTGATGCAAAACCATCTACAGCATATTAAACAAGCTTGGTATCTAAGGAATTGTGTCAGTCTCTTTGATATGTGATGTGAAATGATGCAGCTATTTGTAATTCAAGAGACAGACTGAGAGAAAGAAATATCTTTATTTACAGCAGATCATCTCTATGAAGCCACAGTAAAATAAACAAAAAAAAATTGTAGTAACAAAAGTAAAGAAAAACAGAATAGAAATATAAAAATAGAAGGCAAAAAACAACAAAAGTACATAGTGTTCATTGACATCGCGATATATAGTTACTGGATACTTAATAGCACGTAGATCCTAATAAATGAATTGTATTATTTATACAAAACTGACCACCAAGGTGGACTATATTTTGAAACCATACTGTTTGTGTTCTCCTTCAACTGTTATCAAATCAAACATCGATTTCATTACGATCAATGTTATAGACTGAACTAATGTCTAACTGTTGATAAAAAACCAAAATGTCAAACATAACGCGCTTTAGAGTAAAGTCCGCCGAATATTATAGTTCTGGTTGGTTTCTCCATCACAAAGAATATAAAAGGCTGTTCAGCTTCTAATTTAGGAGTGCCAAGAATAGAGTCATAATATCCTGGTACAGTTGCTCTTGCGTATACACCTGATTCCGAAAAGACAACATCCGTTTTATGGTCAATGGAAGAAATGTATATATCCTCATTAGTGATTCCCAAAAAGTTACCTTGTCCAGATTCAAACACATCGTTGAGTCCAATGTCACTTAGTGGCTTATTCAAGACAATATTAGTTTGGATTCTTAATCTCGGCAATTTTAAGTCTACCTCCTTCAAACCAAACTCGTTCACATCACTCTGTAGTTTATCAAACATATCATTAACGGTTATGTTATTTAAATTTGTATATACTTCTCTAATATTTGAATTTTCGTGTGGTAAGATAAGTAACAAACAAAATTTTCCGTCTTCTCCGAAAGCCAGCTCCATAATATTAGCTTTGATGGACTCCATATTTGAAAACGGAAGTTTTATCGTTTGATGCATCATTTTCACTGTATAAGTTTTGTTTCCTCTGTAATAAACTTCTTCCGTTGTCTGCAGTACACTAAATCGTGATTTCCAAAAACCGTTAAATGATATTACACTGCTCATAATCATAGTCGCATTTTCGAAGTCTCCCGCATGAAACACGTTTATAACTCTTGGTACCTTTTCTTCGATCAAATTGTCTGCAAGTTCGGCCGCTTTCTTTGTGTTGTTAAAATCAAGTGTTATAATACTTGCCGCAAAATATTTTTGCATTGTATCTTTGAATCGTGGTAAGAGAACAAAATCATTGTCAATAAAAATGAAGATACCACTATCTAAATTCGCACCATTCGTTTGCTGGTCGAAAATAGTTCTTCGTAAGGTTGAGAATTCGTCCAAAAATATAGTCTTATTCTCCGGTAGTATTAGAGTTTTTGATATTTGTTCCTGAGACTCGCCATCGGTCCACAAAGCCGCGCCGGCCATTAAACCCCACACGGTAAAAGGTGCAATGGCAACGTGATCCAAGCCTGTTGATTGTATAAGTTCTATACTAAAATTCCTTGCCCTTGAATTGAAATCGGCAATACTGTGACATAAGTTAAGAACAAAGATTAACAACAGTATCGAAACCATTTTAGAACCTTTTCACGATGTAATAGTAACTGGCAGCAGAAGAAGTAAGTAAAACGTCATGACTCGATAGTAAAAACCAGTTTTGTATAGGTAGATATTTTTATAATTTTCCTTAAGTAATACTTCAATGACGCCCTTGAACAAACCTCTTAAAATAATAGATCTTTATTGTTATTTCTATAGTTATATTTGGTAATTTAACATATAAAAATATTATCATGACCAAATTTTACAACATTATAAGGTTTAACTCAATTATCGCAGGGACATTAATATTTTACTTTATGTACAATTTTCACAAGACGCCTAACAGCTAAAGTTTACTCACAAATTATATACATAATTGCTATAACATTTATGTCAGGCGCTCAAACAAAAGTGTACAAAAAGATTTTTATAAGGATAAAAAGGCGAAAGAAAACATCTTGAGAAAACATTTTCTCTCACAACTAGTTAACAGTTGGCAAGTTAACAGTTACTAGGTTACAGAGTTGATTTATATCAATTTCGAGTTTAAAACTTACCAAAGTAATTCCCGTCTAACACAAACTCAGACTTTACGAACAAAAGTTCAAGGTACCAAATATGCACATGCATATTTCGGGAGAAATTCTGACATATATCTATATCGCAGTATACGTCAACTTGTATCGGAGCATCATACGTCACCATCTTACGTAACCTTAAAAAACTTGTAAATCAATCAAAAATAAGGCACTAACAGTAAATTCTTTCAGGTTTTATGCATTGACAAAAAACTTATATAAATTTTCAAATGATCAAAATTTCATAAATCTTTATAAAAAGCCTTAGAGCAAAACTTATGAGTGTGATCCTTTACATATATTTATTGAAACTCACAACTAGTTAACAGTTGGCAAGTTAACAGTTACTAGGTTACAGAGTTGATTTATATCAGTTTCGAGATTAAAACTTACCAAAGTAATTCCCGTCGAACACAAACTCAGACTTTACGAACAAAAGTTCAAAGTAACAAAATCATATTTCAATTAAGACGAAACAAAATCAATCATAGATATTAAAATCTAAGCAGAAGGAAAAAATTGTACCTAATGCAAAAAATATAATCAAGCTAAAATAAATACTTCATATAGGTAGAGCTGAGGATACCAGCCAGTGACTTCGTAATCTCCATACTGAGCGGTAATATTAACTTTTTTACTACTAAACTTTTAACATATATTTTATATAATAATGTAATTTTTTAATCTTCGAAAAGAGATCATTATTTTGTATTTATTACTAGCGTTTGTTTGCGAAATAAGCATTGAATCTCTTTTAAAAATTATGATACCATCTCAAACGTATATTGATACGATGGTCATAAACAAAACTTTATTTGCAATTGCGTATTGTTTTAAAACGAAATCTACATAATCGCGATAATGGCGGAAACAAATGTATTAGATGTATTAAAAATTAAGAAAGTACTGTGTTTTCAGTTTCATCAAATTTAGAAGTAATATATTAAAAATGGAAAATAAAATCAAGGTAATGCTGGCGTTAGCGGTTATAGTGGGTGGTAATTCTGTAGCATCTGAGGTGAAGGTTGGGATACCACTCTTTCACGCGTATCCTTGCAGTGGAACAACTGATATTATATCATCGTTTGAAGTTACTCAGAATCTCGAGGAAAATAACAAGTACAATGTGTATATAACTAAAAAATTCCCGTCTGATGCAAAAATCGAAATAACGCTTAGCGAGGATGCAACCTTAACTTTGGTGAGTTTTAATAATTTTAATTTGTACTTGATAGATTTTATATCTATATAAATAGAAATCCACGTTTGTATATAATCTATGCGTTCGGAAATCCAATGATTTTGTGATGGAACTTTTGGTAGGGGAGTTCTAGGGACACGCAAGAGGCAAAAAAAATCTTAATATTTTAGGTGGAATTGCAACGCGTTCAAAGAACAGTTAATATTTATATATTATAAAATATTATGTATGTTAAAAAATATATCATGAACTAGTGGTAACTGAAAATTTAAATTACTGATTTGCACGGCCGTTACTAAAGCTTTTATATGGAAGAGGCCCGCCCAAGAGAAGGGTCCGAAGGGAGGAGGATTTTAAGTCCAAAGATAAACTGAAAATCAAAATATTTAGAACAAATAAATCAACCGAGTAAACAAAATTACGTATATTGCTTACGAAGTCGGTTCCCTTTATTTAAGAAGTCTTATTTCCGTTAAGATGTTTCATTTTTTGTTTATGAAAAGGTTATAATCTGTGGTAAATCTTGTTTACCTTGATAAAGTCTATCCTCAACCAAGATTTAACCTGGACAATCCCGCGCTTCTTCTCCAACCGAATTTCTAGTCAAGCACCCGAAATCCCAACCCCCAACTGACATCATGATCAATGTGAATGACATTAAAAACATCCTTGATCTGGCAATCCTTAGCAAAGCAGCCAAACAAACTAAGCTCTAAACTGTAACACTTAAAAAATAATTATTTTATGTTTCTCTTTAACGATCATAAATATTTTCAGAACCACGATATTTATGCGAAAGTTTTAAAGGAGGATAAAATTTTTGAAATTAAGTTCTCCAAAGAGGCAGACGGTGTCAGTTTCGGAGTTAAAGGCGTATCGTACAAAGTACCTTACATCACGAGTCTTGTTATAAACAACGAGGAATACTGCAGTCGGCCATTTGTGGTGAGTATTTTATACTATACTAAATACTAGTAGATTCGAAAAACCTTGCTTAATTGTCTACCTAGATCTATACCCAAATACCCAGTTCAAAACACAATAAATTTCATTTAAATCCGTTCACTTGTAGTTCATCCAATTTTCGACCGATTTTAAGTTTAACCACGGATAATCTATTTATTTATAAATAATATTTATTAATTTGACAGACACGTTGGCGCAGTGGTCACTGCAACTGACTCAAGCGCTAACGGTCGCGGGTTCGATCCCCGCTCATGGCAAACGTCTGTATTGGCCATACGGATGTTTGTCGTGGTCTGGGTGTTTGTGTTAGTGTTGTAAATGTTTCCGGACCCCCGACACAAGGTCACGCGAACTTAATGGGGGCCGTTGAGTGTGATGCGTTTATTTATTTTTTATTAAATAATATTTATAAAACAAAAGAGTATATACGTGTGGCAAACACATGGTAGTGTCTATAACGAGTTTTTATTGATATAATGCAAAATGTTATAAAAATAGCATTCTTTATTCCTTCTCTATATAAACTATACGTATAAGCGAACTATAAGCGAAATTTCATACTTCTCCGTCTGCGCATTTTTTGTAAAAAAGTGTACAAAGTTTTTGCTGTAAGTTTAACCATGAAGGCTTTTCGTCAGGAAGGCTTTCGGCATTGAAGGATGAAGAATCCCCGACGATATCTATAAAAAATCGCTTATCATTGTTTATTTTTTTCATTTAAGGGTTATCTTGATCAATATGTAAAGAAGAACGAAGAAGCACCGCAGTAACAAGAAGAGAAGAAGACCATGAAGAACACGATGAAAGACAAGAAAATTTTTTTTAAGAATATAGAACATTATCCTGAATCGCGTTAACGTTTGGTTCAAACAATAGTGTATAAGTATTAAATGAAATAAACATATCTGATTGACATTTGTTTTATTTCAAACACTAATTAGGACCATATTAAAACTTATTCTTCATTCATCTTCATCACTATTATTTTTTATAAAAAGTCACAAGTTTTTTATATAGTGTGTCTCTGTCATAGTTTCAGATTTCTTTTTGAGATCTTGATGAATTACCGAATAAAAAAATAATAAATATTTTATTAGTACTCATTCATAAATTTGTAGAATTTGTTTGTTTGAACGTGATTATCTCAAGATTTATCAAGCTAATTTGAAAATTTATTTTTGTGTTACATATCCCATTTATAAGAGAAGGTTATACCAACAGACCAAAATTAAACACTTACTCCTAAAACACTAAAACAGATCTCGGTGTACCAAGCACCTTATATGTGTTTGTCATGTCGCGTCATTGAATCTTGCGGTTAATTATTCAATTAAAATCAATATAAACGTGCATACATTGATTTGAATACAATATATTTAACTCAAATGTATTAAAAATAGCAGTATATCGACATGTTTGAGTGCACAAACATTTAATATAATCATTAACCTAATTTAAGACGTTTAATATTCTGTTACAAGTTCTATCATTTATTTACCAATATTAACATAGTTGAAAAGCATTAAAATTATTACTAATTATTATTCAGATTATAATAAATCATATATAATGAAGCTGTGTGTATTCGTTATGATACTAATGGTGTTACAAAGTAGAGGTGAGGATAATGACGGAGATGATGAAGAAAATGATTTTGATCCGATTGCGAGTCCCTTGCTCACCGAGTATCCCTGTAAGGGCATCAATAATATTGTCACTTGGTTTGACCCCGGTTTACCACCAAGAGAAAAGAATAGATATTATGTTTTGATGAATATACATTTTCCGGTCGGTTCTGTTATAAAAATGTCATTTGATTCGGATGTGTATATTTTGCACAGTCTTGGAGCGGTAAGTCATTTTGACAACTTTATTTTCATCTACAAATGAATGTAATACATTTAGAAATTAAAAAAAATTAATCTCAATAATCTAAAATATTACTTTTTCATTTTAGTAAATAGATGAGTTTTAGAAACGTTCTTTAAATAAATATGATTTTTATTATCGAAAATGACGTAAAATTAGAAAAAAAAGACTGTCTCTGCCTTGCATGTTGTGTAATTATAATATAGATACTGTTTTATTTTTTTAGCAAAACGAAAGATTTACAAAAATTTTCGTATCCGTCGATGAATCTCTTTCACTCCGTTTCGTGACAAAAAGCGTGGGTTTCGGTTTTATTGTCAAAGGAGTTGTGCCTGGAACGAATCCGTATTTCGACAGCATATCTATTAACGACATTGATGTCTGCGAGCAACCGAATGTGGTAAGTAATACGAGTAAAACAATCCAAAACAAAGTTTATTCATGTATTGTTGTAAGAAAAACACTCACATCGGGAGATCGGCTCCAGTTTTTAACCCACTTCCAAAAAAAGGAGAAGATTCTCAATTCGTCGGGGACTTTATGGATGTTCACCGATTACTCCACCGTTTGTGGACCAATTTTCAAATTTTTTTTTGTTTGAAAGGTAAACTTTCGAGGTGGTCCCATTATCTTCAGGTCAGGATCTGATGATGGGATCCTGGAAACGAGGGAACTCATCCAATATTATAGGCACACCTATACTGATTTAGGTATTTTTGATAGTAACTTATGTATTTATTCTTAGAAAGTAAATAAGACGAAACAGGTCTTACTTGACGCCGACTTCGAATGTTTTACTAGGCACCGACTTCATAATGTTCTAAAAAATATTTATTTTATGACTTTTAGTTCATTTGTATCTCTTAGGTTTGTTTGTTGAAGTCGGTTTAGTTTTTTTTTTAATTATACAAAAGTTAAGTCTATCCTCACGTGGAGTACTATTTGCGACTTTGGGCAAGTATCCCTGAATATCAACGTTATCTTCTTACCTAAATCCAGTTCCGAACAGTTCGATCCTAAAATTATAGATGGTTTAGAATCTTTAAATATACGGAGCGATGTTGGTTTCCTGTGTGTATGTTATGTACAATAGCGAGTGCTTTGAAGAATTATTTAATATGCCTGTTCTGCATGGTTGTTATGACCTGGGTGTTTTTTTTTGTTGTGTTCGGACCGACATGGAATCTTAAACTCTCATCCCTACAATAATAAATGTGAAATAGCAGAAAGAAAAAGAAAGAGAAAAATAATAAAATTTACTTTCTTGCATCCTCCTGGTTCTTCCTGCCGTCCTAATGTCCAGCATCTACTCCGTATCCCGTCCCATACCTCTAATTTTTACTCTCACTCGTTTACTGTGCACGCAGCGAGATTGTGGAATTCGTTGCCGTACCTACACAATTCGCACTAGTAAATCAATTCATATTTTCAAGAAGAAATTGAAAGAGCACTTTTTATCTCAATCTTAATTTATGGCATAATGTATATATAATTATATATGTATGTATTTATAATATGATTATATGTATGTATTTAAGTATTTGTTTAAACTGTTAATTATCTTTTAATATTTAAGTTTTATGGTTGTTATTTCTTTTATGTGGAAACCTGCCTATCTACCTGTTACTGTTTCTGTCTACATTTATTCTTTCTCGGGTACACTAGAAGAAATCTCTTTTAGGGATAAGTATACCTTTTAAACTTTTCCTGTGACATATATGTGTCTGTGTAATGTTTCTGGCATGTTTAATAAACTGTTAAATAAAATAAAATAGTAGAAAGCGTTAATATCAATCATTATTCTGGAAGTCAAAATTGTCTTTCAGAATATTTATCATCTACTGTCATCCGTACTTTATAATTGATCAGAGAATGAAACAAAGGAAAGCTTTTGATGTACTATATTGGAAATCAATATTGTCTTTCAAATTATTTAACAATCCAAACATTCATGAGGGCAAGAGTGACTGTGTACTGTAATTTACGTATAATTGTATACTATTTCAGGGTTACCTAGAAGAATACATAGCTGAAACAATAGACAAAGGACCTCAGAGATTTTGTGGAAGACGTAAGGTGGACCACACTGAATTGATCGTCAATGGTGCCAACACGAAGCCAGGAGACTGGCCCTGGCACGTAGCAGTTTACAGACTCTATAAGACTGATTTGACTTACATTTGTGGTGGAACTTTAATATCGAAGAATTACATAGTAACTGGTAATTGCTTTTTTAGAATATTCAGAACTACCTACCTTCCCTCGCTTTTTGCTGTTCGTTGATTCGCTCCTATGAGTCGTAACATAGTGATGATATAGCATAAACTTTTGTATATATTTTCAAGTCGAATCATCTGCTTCAGAGATCACCCTAAATTTAAACTTACGAAATTAATCTTCATAATATTAGGTTATAAAATCATTTTGATCAGAAAGATTAGACTTTCGATTTATTTTTAAAGAAAAACGGTTAATTATTTACGCATTATTTATTTAACAACAACCAAAACAAATGTATGGTGTTTCTACGCACGTATGTTTTTTTGTATGTGGTAAATCTTCATAACTTAGAGTAGTCAAATGGCTATATGGAGTTTAATCTCTAATATGTCTATCCAATCATGCAATGGTTTTATACCAGGTTTTGTCTGTATAAAACAAAAATCTCACCTAAAATTTAGTTTTGGCTGTCGCGTATTATATCTTTTTTTAATTTACTTCTTAATATTAAGTATTAGTAAATTTTATATTACTTATTATTTCAATAGCTGGACACTGTGTTTTATTGGGAAGAGTTCTTGTAAAACCAAGTTCTTTAAATGTAGTTCTTGGAAAGTATAATTTAATTGGAGGCGATGTTGGGACACAAGAAAGATTGGTATGTACTTTTCTAGCATTTAACCGCATTTGCCAGATTATTATTCGAATTTAGATATTTGAGAATAAAAACAAATAAATAGACAAATACGTATCAATAAAAGGCTTAACCGTATATTAAGATAAATAGAACGACATAAGATAACTAACAATTTCTTTTGATAAGAACCTAGTAAAATATTATCTTAGATTTTCGCGATTACTACACATTGAAATAAAACTATTTAGTAGACCTTGATTGCTGTTCGTAATAGTTCAGAAACAATTGAAAGAATGACTGAAAAATACTATTCAAACAATATTAATATTTAATTATTTACTGGAAGTAATAATATTGTCGTCAGAGGTGTTGGTGCAATGGTCACTGCAACTGACTGAAGCGCTAACGGTCGCGGGTTCGATCCCCGCTCACGGCAAACGTGTGTATTGGCCATTCAGATGTTTGTCGTGCTCTGGGCGTTTGTGTTAGTGTTGTGAGTGTTTCCGGACCCCCGACACAAGGTCATGAGATCTTAATGGGGCCGTTAAGTGTAATGCGTTATTTATTTATTTATTTAAAAAGTATAACATATTCTCGATGCTTTCTTTTAATAATGAATGCCCGTTCCACGAATTGTCGTCTATTTTAAAAGTGTCATCAACAAGCTCGCGGGTTTTTGTATTACGTACAGTACTCGTTTACTAATCACGCTTTACACAATATAATTGCTAGTGCACCAAAATTAAATAGTAGATTGAATATTTATTACAATTAAATTGTATTGTTATTCTTCTGTTTCGGTTTTCCTCCAATTACTAAACTATTGTTCCCGGCTTTTAGATAAAGGATATTGTTGACGTTCATATTATCCTCCAGATAATTTTAGCTAATTGTTTTTAGGATTTGTAGTTTTTTCCCATGACGCTGAATTTACGCCAGGATTATTTTTAGAAGAAATGATATCATAGTTATGTTAGAGAGCTCGTCACTTGTTTCCCCAAAGATAGTCTCGTCTGGCATACTCAGTGGCTAACTGGTGGCTAGGCAACGTCATCCGAAGTTGTCAGCATTCTGGATACCAAAACCCATGAGCTTATAACGTATCTATAGTTATAGAATACCATTGCTCGTATGCCTATGAATGTCACTATTTGACTTTATGTTTAACACTGGAGAGTATGCTAGTTAGGAAGCATATTTCAAAACACGATTCAGCGTGCTGATCTTATGTTTCGATGTCCTAGGATTACGGTCCCTTATTATTATGGTCATTTACGCTGAAACCCAATTGATATTTGAATTTTAAATTCAACATCTTAAATGTCATCGAAGTTATGATAGCTATTAAAAACAAGTAGAGAACTAGAAATAAATAATCAAAAAATGTTTTACTTTCTAATTATGCGTGCAAAGAATATTACTATTGAAACGAAAATTATGTGCTTTGATTTCAATAAAAAACAATGCCATTTATCTATCTCCAAGACTTTAAAATTCAAATGTCAGATGGGTAGCGCAGCGTAAACGGACATTATAATACGGAGCCGTAATTCTATGAAACCAAAGCATAAGAAGTTCAATTTCTCAGGCCACTACGATAATCCGCCGAAATACTATATTCCAAAACAAATATTTACATTACGAATTTAATGGCATCAAACTTACCTTATAATTTACATTTTAAAGTTTTACTATGCATGATATATTCAAAATCAAATACAAAATATTTTGATTCCAAATAGTAATTGACATTCTTTTTTTGAACGTCAGGCACATAAATCTACCACGATTTCGGTAAAGTTTAACATCAGACCTGAAAAGTAACCTCGAAAGAAATTCAGCGGGATATAAATGCATGCATTGATAAGGCATGCATGGTTCAAACACCCGTCTAGCGCCGTTGAGGTGTCAAGTGCTAAACTGTTAAAATTCATCGCGGGCTCGGTGAAGGAAAACATGCCAGTAGTAATTATGACTCCTGTATATCCAACCCGCAGTGAAGCAGCGTAGAGGATTAAGCTCTAAGCCTTCTCCTTAATAGGAGAAGGCCTTTGCCCAGCAGTGATATTTACATATTATTTTATTTTTTTTATTAAAAGTTTAAAAAATGTAAAGTCATTTGTTATGACTTTACATTTCTTTTATTTTTTATTTTTGTAATTTAAATAAATGCAGGTTCAATTTTCAGGTTCACAAAATAATTCTCCACGAGAGATTTCACTACCAGACGTTAAACAACGACATATCTCTCCTTAAATTGAAATCTGAAGCTATTTTTACTGATTACGTACAACCAGCGTGCTTATGGTTTAGCAAGGCTGACGCTGATGATGAAGGTAATAAAGCTGGTCCAGTTTTTGGAACGGTAAGCATTTTTGAATGTACAAATTTCCTTTACCATAATGTGATTTGGTTTACACAGGAATCTGAAGAAAGATTAGTAACAAGTAATTTAAAAAATCTAAATCCGACTGGGTGACCATACCATCTGCAGTCAATTTTGTCTAAAAGCCTATAAGTGAGAATCATTACTAACCAACTTTAAATCGTTATAGATTGTAAAAGGTGATTCTGATTGAAAAATGATATGAAAAACCTAACGATTTTGAAATAACTATTCAAAGATAACCCACTTGATATACGAGTAGTTCGTCGATTATAATTTTTTTATTTTTCACTTTATGGCATCCAAAATGGTCTATTTTGATTTTTTCGAATTCTTATACTTTTTATGACATTCGCGGAGTTATGAATGATCAAATAACGTGTCATTTAGCAAAATCGGCCCACGTGTACATACATACATAGACTAATAAATACATTACCCTCCTTTGCGTCGTGCAGTCGGGTAAAAAGAAACAGGCGCTTCACAGTGAATCTAACCTGTACTTAATTTGAACACTTTATTTAAAAAAGACATCTGAGATTTTCATTATAATAAATTATTTGACTATGAAATATTCTGGAATATTTTCTTTCATCCCCTCGATAAACGTATTAGTCAAAATTAATAATTTGCACCTCTCAAGCCCTAAGATGTAGATAGTAGAAAAAGTAAATTTATTATAGATCAGACCAGATAATTTATATTATAAATTCACTTGTATTCAAGGTTGTGGGTTGGGGATATGAGAAAAATGGCGCTTTGTCCCCTCAATTGCGACAAGCGAAGATGCCAATGATTTCCGAAAGCACTTGCATAAAGAGTAACCCTCTATTCTACGCCACTGCTCTCAGTGGCAACAACAAATTCTGCGCTGGATACCATAACGGTAATATTTATAACTTACTAATTACCCTCCCCGAGTTCGCAAAGGTGTATTAATCAGAACTTACTCACTTCATTATGGAGATTTTTTAACCCAAGTGTTTCACTTTTCGATAAAATTTATCAAACATTTTCTGCAGCTATTCAGAAGGGAATCGAAGATGGTTAAACTGTTTGGTTAATTCTTTTTTGGTCGCAAAATGGTCATACAATTTTCATCAAAATCGATTTTGTAATGTTCTGCGCAGCGTCAAGCGCATAGTTCACGTCACACTTACGTGAAACTACCTATACTTTGATTTAAAAAAGTCTTTTAATTATAGGTACGTCTGCCTGCAATGGGGATAGCGGAAGTGCCTTCCAAATCTTCGTTCCAGATAGAGCACAAGATGTCAACTCAAATACAACAGGTGCTTGGTACGTCCGAGGGATCGTATCTATGACGATTCCACGACCCGACGAACTGACATGTGACCCGAACCAATACGTTGTGTTCACGGATATTTTAAAATACAGAACATGGATTGATGCGTATTTAGAGAACGAAAGAGATTAATGTTTTACTAAAAATAATAATCTGGACGCATCATAGAGCTCTTATTATGTTTCAACCTTAAACAATATAAAGTTATTATTATATAATTATTTTTATTTGATTATAGGCTAAGCTATAGATACTAAAACTTATCTTTATGAAATCATAATAATATTTACCCTTAAAACCGTTTTTAAATCAGGTTACACTTTTTGGACAAGAATTTTTTACATCGTTTTAATAATGATTGAATGAGATGATGATTGATAAAAAAAACATTTAACATTTTACTCAAACATAGTCAAATTAAAATTTGTAGACTTCTTAAATAGGTAAAAGCCCAAAATTAGTTTTATTTTAGAAATATTATTTGATAGATAATTGGAGAATAGTGCCATCTATGAACTATATACGGAATTATTATATATAATTTAGTGACACTTTATGTAAATTTTAATAGATGGCGCTGTAAGAGCCACTTCGTATAAATGTTGGTAGATGGCGTTGTTAACAATATTTAATTTCTTAACTATTAAAATTTTATCTACAACGTACAGCAAGGTATACTATGTTATGTTTTAAAAATGAAAAAAAAAAACTTATTTAACATAAATATAGTCAAACGCCCATCGCTCTTTAAGACTTAACGGCAAAAATATCTATTTAAGTATTATCAATACTTCCATAAAGATATTATAAATGTGGAAGTAATTCTCCTTGTCAGTCTATATGTACTATATTTCCTTTTAACATCTAAACCGCTGAACCAATTTTTATTACATTTTGGTGGAAAACATAGGCAATTTTTTATTACGAAATAACTTAAAGGGGGTGAAATGGGGATGAAAGTACTTCAAAAACATGTTTCAATGTCCCTAACACAATTGCCTGTAGCATTTCATATTTCAAATCTAACTGATACTCCTAAATATATCAAAAAATAAATAAACTAATCACACTCAACGGGCCCTACAGGGATATCATGAACCTGTGTGTCCAATCTATACATTGTGTCATCTGGGCATGCGTTGGATCTTTTACTAGCATTACCAGAATCAATGTTTAAAAGTAAAAGATTTTTTTTTATTTCTTTTTTATAAATTATATAATTAAAAATATACGTAATATCTGTACGAGCCTACGAAAAACAACGTTTAATTTTTTTTTTATTTGGTGCCAACACAAGCCCAGTTGATACCTTCTATAACATAATGTTATGTGATCTCTGGGGTCCTAGTCACTAGTTTACTTGTAATTATTGATATATTTGTGAGGGTGTAGGCGAGCGATCTATCCTAAAGAGAGGGAGGCTGCGTACTGCCGATATATAATAATAAGTGATCAACCAGATACCACAGACAAAATACAGTATTACTAACTTTTATGCTATATTCCTAACCCACACTTATTTCGATTTTTAAACCAAATGACTGAACCTATTCTATGAGACCAATTGATCGATTAAATTTCTATGAGACGTATCTCGCAGCATATCCTTCAAAACAAAATCGGTTAAGAAGTGACGGAGCTATGAGGTAACAAACATAACAAAATTGTTATAAATTGAGAAGCTACTTTTTGAAGTCGTTTGAATATTCATTCAAAATTACTTCAGCGATTTAGTAATTACGTAAAAAACAACAAAAATAAATTTTGACATATCATCAGTGATTACAATTACAATGCGTAATAGAAAATATCCATAAGGTCTTATTTTTGTCAATAATATAATTTAAAATTTAGTTTCTAAGGCTTAATAGGAAAAGCTACATACGCGGTTTTGCAGTATCCCCGACGATCTATAATATTAGTTACGACTTGACAATTATATAGATCAATCTATTTCGGCATCGGGTCTTTCCTATTTGATACAAAAATGTTGTGCTTAGTTCCTCTAAATTGTATAAAGGTATTTAGGTCTGAACGGCTAAGGCTAGGAGTCGTGTACGAACTAAGATAACCACGGAACCAATATGGACACTGTAATGAGCATTCGCAGACCTTGTGTGGAGTATATTGTTAGAACTTAGATTATGTTGAGTCGATATTGACACTTGAAATTATAAAAAAACATAAAAAATCGACTTCGAAAACGCATTAAAAACAAGTAAAGTAAAAACCAAAAAAATTTCAACAACATTATGAAGTCAGTGAGACGTAAAACTTTTTACATATTATATAATAGCAAATGCAGTTTACAAAAAGTATCTAAATCGGTACAGGTATGCCTATAATATTCGATAACTATCCTTGATTTCTCCAGGATTCCAGCCTTACATTCTGTTCTGATAACAATGGGACCAACTAGGATCCCTTTCGAACAAAGAAATCAAAATCGGTACACAATTGGCGAATAAATCGTGGAATGGCATCGAAGTCGATTAACAATATTGTAAACAGTATATAATTACTGTTTCGTTGTTAAACATACGATGATTTTGAGGATCTGTTGTTTGAGAAAAGCAGTAAACGCGAGTGAAATCGCGAGGGACAGCTAGTATAAAGAAATTAACGAATGAACGATTATAGAACAATTACTTGATGGCCCTACGCACATTAACTTGTTTACATTAAATAATTACATATAGTTATTTTCTCATCCCTCGGGAATATCAACAAAACACGCGATTTTCTGTGCCCTGAACGTATGAAAAATTCCATGATAATCAACCCTTAATATCGTTGTCTTAGATTTTCGCGATTATTATTCATTGAAATAAAACTATTTTACCCGTAACGACGAACGCTGCAAAGTGCTCGAAACGTCGGGATGATAAAAATAGTTAATATACGCGATTTAAATTCATTACAATTTTTTTTCAACCCTTAATATATGAGTTTTTTATTTAAAAAAAAAAAAAAAACAATTTATATAAACAGACTAACCAGTAGATTCATGCGAAAATAGTAAAAAAAATAGTATGTTTATGGTTTCTGCTGCGCTGCTAACAAATGAACACTATGACCTGCAAATTGTGATCTATGCTTAATATCATAAAGCTGATGAGTTTGTTTGCTTGTTTGTTTCAACTCAATCTCAGGAACTACTGGTTCTGGTAGATAGTTTATTTATCGAGGAATGCTATAGGCTATATTACATCACGCTACGACTCACAGCAGCGAAGCAGTAATTATAAACGCGAAGAAAACCGCGAAGGTTAGGTTGTATTAAAAGCAATTATTAGTCGACCCGTAGTTAATTCATTAAATTAACGAATGTGAAAATGGCTTCACCGATGTGGTTAAATCTTTTTTGTAGGCTATACTTTCCACTCGATTTTATTGAATTTTGACCAAAATCGGTTCAGTCATTTTTAAAATCAGAATAGCTGAAATAAGTAGGTATGTCAGTTAAAGGTAATTACGTATTTTGCTCTAAATTCTAAAATTGTTTAAAAAAATAATAAAGCAAAGTAACAGTCTGTAAATGTACCAGAGCTGGGCAAATACTTCTAATAAGGAGAATGTTCTAGAGTTTAATCCACCACTCTGATCCACGTGTTGGAAGATGTACTACATGTGTCAGAATTTTTTCCGGCATAACGTGTGAATTTAAACACAAATTGTATGCTTAAAAACTCATCGACATATTTAAGCCACTACATAGACTGCTCTCTTTAAAAAAATCTTAGTATCTTTTTAAAAGTACGTACATATTCCACATATTTCTCTGTCCAATTGACAGAGGGCGAGGTCATTCACCCCCGATATCAGCCAATATAACCCTAACTGTTAAGGTCCTCGTAATCTTCGAATCTCACACGGAAGTTAACTATTCGTGACTTAAGGGCATTTTAAATGAGATTAATTAGTTATTTATTGCTTTACAGTCTAGTGTGGAAACGGCTTTATTTTTTGTTAATAACAAATTGTGTTGAGGTCACTGTAAAATGTCTTACTATTGAATAAATGACTAGTTTAATTGAATGAATATTTTTTATATAACAAGTAATTCATTGAAAAAATAAAAACCCGACTGCGTAAATGATATCCCACTTGGAATAGTTTTAATGGCGTCTAAAATGAGCCATTTCCATATTTTTATGCTTTTTATGACACTTGTGCCATCATAAGGTATCATTTATCAAAATCGACACACGCGTTTGGTCTAAATAGTGGCACAAAGGTATAAACCTGCATACATACATAGACTGATGTACGAGTACATATTACTCTCCTTTGCGTCGCGCATTCACCTGATGTTTAGTAATCACCGCCCATGAACAGCACCACACGAGCCACAAATGCATTGCCAGCTTAAAAATGAATAAGGGATGATGGGAAATAGGAAGTAAGAACATAAATTTGATAGGAGGTTAGGCTTTCGGCTCTCTAACTATGATTGACGCCGATTTATTGTGCTAGTGACGACACCGACGACGCCCTAAGCCGAGGTGCGATCTCACTAGGAGACACCCTTAGGACATAGTAAAGTGCAGCCTGTAAATATCCCACTGCTGGGCAAAGGCCTCCGAGGTTAGGCTTCCGGCGCTCTTACTCACCGTACGAAATGCGTCTACATTAGGTATTTGATTGCGACAACGACGTCCTAAGCCGAAGTGCAATCTCACTAGAAGACACCCTTACGACAAACGTCAATCTGAGCCTCAACAAAAGTTCCACTTTTCAAGACTAAAAACTCAAGACTCGATCCCCGGGGGCCTTTGTCCAAAGCCACTAGTAATACACATTAAATAATTCTGTACATAAAAGTCTGTTTTCAAACAAAATTCTGAGTCAAAAAATCGTTTTAGTTGTTTGATGTCTAAATCAAAATATCTCGAAAAACGATATAATTAAAGTCAACAAAAGTATGTATTTTGAGAGCCCTTCCTTTTTCTTTAAAAAGTCTTAATTATTAAGATATAAAATACACAGACTTGCCGAGTTTAGTCCCGCAGGTTTACTAAAGTTTATTCATCGTGTGCGGTTATCGAGGGCCGTTAGGTGAGAACGCGATATGAATTAATTTATTCTATTTTGGTCTATGATAATGATAAAGTATTGGAATCCGATGCTTGCGTAACTAAGGCTTTAACTGTTTTTGAAATATTTCAACTTAAATTTCTATTAATGATGTACCGGGTCGTTACGGATACTGATACGGATTCGAATACAGATATTTTGTATCAAGAAACCGCGGATACGGATCTTAACTTTCTTACTTAAAAACTGGCTACTAACTTAACATTGTTACTTGAAACGATAGTTAAAAATAAGCAAACCCTGTTTTATTTTACACTGCGTGTGTCTTTTTTTGTTCTGTTGATTATTTAGTATGGCACTATTATATTTATATTTTTATAATGTAAATTGAAACCACTTGAAAATCAGCGATGCTGGCCGGGTTTTGAACCCGCGACCATCGTTTGACGTCGATGTGTTCTAACCACTATGTCATCTCGGCTCATTTCACTGTTTACTAATAATTTTTAAAAATTTGTATTTAAGTTCATCGGGAGCTCGACGGTGAAGGAAACCATCGTGAGGAAACCTGCATGTGCCGGGAGAAATTCTGACAGATGTATATCTTCAGTGGAGCAGCGTGGTGGAATAAGCTCTAAATCTTCTCCTTAACAGGAGAGGAGGCTTTTGCCAAGCAGTGGAATATTTAAAGGCTGTTTATTTAGTTTACAAACAGTGAATTTCTCACATTCCCAATCGAAAGGTCAAAGTCAATCTTTGCGTTCATTCGCACTATCACCGCCGAGCAATCTCATCACAAATTGACCAGCCCTGTTTCCTTATTGCGCTCACGTCATTGATAACAAGGGACCGTTTTGTGGTTTAGGCAGCTTACACACAGTACTACGCGGCAGTCGCAATTTATTTCATGATTACACAGTACTACGCGACAGTTGGAATTGAATTCATGATTTAATATGGCAAGAGGACACTTTGTACTATTTTGACCCGACTGCGACGATGTCCAAAAGGAGGATTATGTGTTTAATATGTTTGTTTCTATGTATGTATGGTCCTATCTATGTATGTCCGTTACTATGTCCGGGTGTAACTATTTAAAGGCTTAACCGATTTTGATTAATTATCCGTCATTGTGTTAGAAAACAATATAGGCATAAGTCATTTGAAACATAATTACTTATAACAGTTTTATTCTGAAAAAATAACTGTCGGGCAAGGAAATTGAAATTGAAAGTTCCTAGTTTTCTTAGTATAATAAGAGTTGGTCAAATTATGTACATTAAACATCAATAAATGCTTCATTTGGACAACACATAAAAGAAAAATTAAAACATATTTAAGATCTAAAATAAATTTTTAAGCTTCATTTAATGAAGTGTTTGTCGTAAGTTTGTAAGCAGCCTTGCAAAACGCGAAATAATCAGGTGTTTACGTTTAGAGATTGGCTCTCCTAGATTTGAATTCATACCAAGGAATTATTCAAAGCGCTAATGTCTTCCTGAAATCAAATTCCTATATCCTAGCTATAATTGTAGCACCAGCACCCAGTCCCGACTTTACATCTATACTATTATTTTCATAATATTACGCGTATATACACAAATATAGCAAGGAACTATATAGAACTAGATGACCTTAGCGGTGTCACTCGCGTTTATGTTTACTGCTTCGCTCCTATGAGTCGGAGCGTGATGTAATATAGCCTATAGTCTTCCACAAGATATAAACTATCTAACGCAAAAAGATTTTTTGAATTAGAACTAGTAGTTCCTAAGATTAGCGGGTTCAAAAATACGTATAATATACAACGTTAGATAGTTTATTTATTGAGGAAGTCTATAGGCCAAATTACATCACGCTACGACTCATAGACGAAAAGCTGTAACCACAAACGCGAGTAAAACGCAAAGGACAGCTTAAACTTTATATCGCTCACGAGAGTAAATATAATTCCCGCCTTATTTAGATATATCGACGCTGATAAGCAATACTGTGTCAAGCCACAAGGACTTCATTTTGAGAAAATGGCGTCCAAAGATGTCAAACCTATTCTTTGTTAATTAATTTGTTTGAATAAGTATTTATCTTTTCTTTTCTATTTTGATAAAAGGCATAATGCATTAAAAGCAGAATGATATATTTAATGTATTATCTAATAAAAAGTAACGCAAATATCTGAGATTATTGTATAAATTGCAAAATATGAAACGCACTTGAAATTCGAAACATTAAATTAAGAAACTTTTCCTGTACTTATTTAGTGTATATGACTTGAATTTTTTTGAATAAGGTAAAATAGTTTACGTAGTAACGAAGTACATCAATATCTCCGACTTTTTGTGGATTAACACAATATTGCTTATCAGCGTCCATATATAAGTGCATATGAATATACATACAGCATAAGGAAGGGACCATTAATTAGCAGTTATTTGTTAACATTTCAACAAAGAGAGGATTTTCCTTAAGCCCACCACTTCACCGGGACTTTCAAGGAATGTTTCCATTTCTCTGAACACAGTCATAAAATACGTTTAAAACTGAGCGAATGTCAGGAAACGTTGACCCTTGAGCAGTGAATAATAGAAATGTTAAAGTGAAATTACAAATTTTTAGAATAAATAAACGCTTATACTCAGTGGCACCTTTTAACTCATGATCCTATGTCGGGCGTCTGGAAACACAATACAAACACCAAGACAACAACAAATGTTTGCGGTTAGCGGGAATCGAACCTGTGACCGTTAGCGCTTCAGACAATTGCAATGACCACTGCGCCAACAGTCGTCTGAAAACGAATAATGTACGCACTATTAACATTTTACGAGCCACCGTACTCAAATGAGTACTGGTACATTTTTGTATCTGTAATTATTACTTTATTTAATACTAGCTGACCCTTTCGGTTTTACTCGCGTTTATACCGCTTCGCTCCTATGAGTCGTAACGTGATGTAATATAGCCTTAAGCCATCCTCAATAAATAAACTATTTAACACAAATCTCTTTTTCAATTCGAACCAATACTTCCTGAGATTAGTGCGTTCAAACAAACAAACTCTTCAGTTTTATAATATTAGTATAGATACGAAGTTACTGTGTAATTTGTGAACGAGTTAGCTACTGTTTAACCGACTTCCAAAATGGAATCTTAATTCGTGTGGGACTTTTTTATGTATTTCCACGAATTACTCTAAAACGGCTGGACCGTTTTGGTGTATTCTTTAAACTATATTTTTACCAAAATCGGTTCATTCGTTTCGTTTAAATCAAAATATAATAACTAAATAACTTAACAGTAAAAATTGTATTTTAAATATATCTCAAATACGAATCAAATACATTTATAATACAAATAATTGTATTAAAAATAAAAAAGATGCAGTTTAAAATAACTATATTAAGCCTGAGTAACTATCGATGTCATAGTGAGGTGCCCAAAACACTAGCGCCATAACCTCTTTGTATGGCTAGACTGATATGCTCGCGTCGTGAGTGCGATCCTGCCAGCCTTCGAGGCCTGGATGCGGCGGAAGCGACGAGTCACCTTCCGACTTACACAGGTACTGACCGGTCACGGTTGCTTTGGAGAGTACCTGTATAGGATCGGACGCGAGGCGACGGCGGTTTGCCACCACTGCGGGGCGGACCAAGACGATGCCCAACACACGCTGGAGGCGTGTCCCGCGTGGACCGCGGAAAGGCAAGTCTTGGTCCAGCAAATCGGGCGAAATCTCTCCCTGCGAGCAGTCGTGTCGGCGATGCTACGCAGGGAATCGGCGTGGGAGGCCGTAGTCAACTTCTGTGAGACCGTCATGGTCCAGAAGGAGACTGCGGGGCGGGCTCGGGAGAGGGCCGATCCCACCCGGCGGAGGCGACCTGCGGGTCGCCTTCACGGCCTCCAAGCCCCAGTGCCCGGGGCGGAATAAGTAGGGCACTCCCTCCGGCCGTGGGTGCGTGAGATGGGGGTCTCACGCATCCGTTTTCATACGGCCGAGAGGAGGACCGCAGTCCGGTATGGCCCCGGACTGCCGGTGTACGCACCAGCGAGGGGTGCGGGGAGGGCGAGACCATCTTCGCCCTCCTGAGAAGGGCTCCGCAAGCCACGAGTGGAGCAACGCACGGGAGAGGCCGCGGACGTGCCTGCGAAAGCGATCCCGTAGCCTCTCAGTTTTCCGTGCTTTGGCGGCCATCGCAGGGGGTTTTAGTGGGTACAATCTCACATAACCCGGTCTCCCCCCCAGGAGTCGGGTATCTATGAAGATTTACCCTGCGTAAACAAAAAAAAAAAAAAAAAGACTGATATGCTGGCCAAGGTGGCCGCCAGCCCTTCGTCACCTGTAGTTTCTACGAGGCGGGTAAGACTAAATAACTGGAATAAGTTATATGTCATTCAAGTTAACGAAATAACGTAAAGTCGATTACCCTTTTTTTCGAAATTTGAAGTTTTTTTATTAAAAAAAAAAAAGTTTTATGATATTCCCTCAAAAGCATAGTAGTTTTATGAGCGTTTATGTTTATTAAGTAACACCCAAAAAAAGAATCATAAGATAAAAAATGCATCACACTCAACGGCCCCCATTTAGATCTCATGACCTTGTAATCCAGAAACAATCACAACACTAACACAAACAATACACACGTTTGCCGTGAACCGGGATCGAACCCGCGACCGTTAGCGCTTTAGTCAGTTGCAGTGACCATTGCGCCAACCTGTCTGCCAGATAAAAAGATGATAAAAATGTTTTGTTAACATTATTACGGAACCCTAAATAAGGCAATTCTTGTTGTTTTTTGTTCGTTTCCTTGAAGGACAGGAAACAAAACCTTATAACATAAAACGGATTCCACATATGAATAAGGATTTTGATTCGGGCTTACATGACTCAGGTTTTGATAAACTCTTTAGCTTATTTTATACCACCTGTGCTCTAAAGTTTCACCCGCGTTAAATTGAGAAATAATTATATACCTGTACCTTTCGTATTTGGATCGGATATGGTTCACTATTTCATTGGTTTTAATTTACATTTCGCGTAACCCTATTTTTTATTTATTTATTAAAATAAATAAACTTCATTACTAATATTATAAACGCGAACGTTGTATGTATGAATTTATTTGTTACTCTTTCGTGCAAAAACTATTAAATTGATTTTAATAATACTTTTAATAAATATAGGTTATATATAATAATAGCTCAAAGGCTATATTTACAAAGATATTGCGTGAATTATCATAAATATAACGATAAATATTAAGTAAATAGGGAAACTTCCGCCATCTGCGAGCTATTCGGTGGACGCCGCAAGAATTGTTACCTACACGTATATAATACACTAGCAGTTCCTCTCAATTTCATCCGCGTTAATTTAAGGAAATATTATATTTATTCGATGTCTACTTTCCCTGCTTGAATTGGATATCGTTCAATATTTCATTGGATCCAATTTCCTTTTCATATTTATTTTGGTTTTATTTATGAAATAAATAAACAAAAAAAAATTAAAGTAGCTTTTGTTGCTCCTTATATCATTAGCAGAAACAAACAGGCAGACAAACAAAAATTTTAAAATTTATTTTTTTGATGTAATTACTGTGTATACTTTCATTTAAAGCTATTAAATTGATATTACAAGCAGACGCTTCAATTAAAAAATACATAATATTTGTATAGACAATGAAAATATTATTATTTCATTGTCGTATAATATATAAATATATAACCAAGACTAATCCTACACAGACGAAGTCGCGGGTTATTAAATAAAAATTTCACAACAAGCATCATATAACCCAAAGATCTACCGCATCTCCATGTGTCTGTCAAAATCCGTTCTGCCCCAAAATTTCAAAACGCACCGTAAAATTATTAAAGAGTATAAATTTGTTTTCTCGCAAAGATTTATAGCTTCGAGTTTTTGCTCGTGATTTTTAAATGTATACCATTGTCAGAAGCGTTTTGAATATAATCGCGTTCCTAGAATACTAGGGCTTGATGATTCTAGACACGTTACGTCCTTGGCAGTTTACGTGAAATTAAATTGTTTAGTTTTGTATTTTCTATCTGTGCTACTATATAAAATGAAAGCTTTGTTTTACTAAACGTAAACTTAGACACTATCGAATCGATTAAAAATATATTATTACTTGCAGAGGCGTAACTATACCATTTGAGGACCGTGACAAAATTCTTTGGGTAAACCTCCACGTAAAAATATCGTCTCGTTATAACGAACTTAATTTTTTAATGAATCACTTAAGTAATTATCCAAAACTATTGTGTGAATTTTATTTAAATATCTGATAAGTCTTATTTTCAAGAGCATATATTAATACATATTTATAATGAAATAACAATTTATGTAAAAAAAATTATAAATAGTTTTTGTTTAGGTCGGGGTCTTCTCAGGTCCAGGGCTTGTGGCTTTTTACCAGCCCTGCCAACCTATAGTTACGCTCCTGACTACTTGTAGACGCCCAGTATTCGAAATTCGACTTTGAATTGAGAATCTCCTTTTTTGGAAAGTCGTTTAAAAATCGACATTGATAATTTTAAAGTTTTTCATCATGGAATTTCTCATAAACAAATTACCTTGGAAGTAAGAACACGGACGTACGATAGTGCCACCATTGCCATGGTATCGCGTGCCCCATGGAGCGGTGCAATGTCACGGCGACGATAAGAAACGAAATTAAAAAATTACTAATACTTTTAACAAATGCAAAATACTTTGATGGTTTTGTAAGCGACCCTGAATGAAATGAATATCACGAAAATATATTTTTTTTGTATACAAAGACCGAAATGGTGTTACGGGTAATATAAGCATATATAGTATGGTACTAAAATATCAGCTATACTCAAAGTGTACTCCACGGAGCCCTTGAGCTCCACAAAACCTTCTTGGAGTGTCAGCGAAGATACTGCCATATTTATATTAAAATATCAAAGAGTATGTTGCAGAGTAAAATAAAATTTGTTTACTATTCCAACATAAAAAAAAAGTTGACGCAAATCTGACATACGACTATAAATCAGTATTATCAAGGCTTTTAATAACTGATGAAAAGCAAAAAAATCAATTGCATACCTCCTATTAGATCCAAATTTACTTAACATTAAGTAATCTACATGAATAATAAATAATACATTTAAACACAATATTTTATTATTTTAGAGCTCCATGACAAGGTTTCATACAAACCTTCATACCCTATTTTATCCCCTTGGGGGTGGAATTCATCAAAATCCTTAATCAATCTTAGTGGATGTCTACGTCATAACATCTACCTGCACAACAAATTTCAGCCCGATTTGTCTAGTGGTTTGAGCTGTGCTTTGATAGATCACTATGTCAGTCAGTCACTCCTTTGAGTTATATATATATATATATATATATATATATATATATATATAACTTGTTATATATATATATATTTAGATTATTAAAGAGTCCAGAAAGGAAATAATAATGAAATATTAGATTCATAGTCCACGTCTTTATTTTTCAATTCTTGTGATAATATTATCTCCATCTTCAGTATCTTGACATCAACAGTTCGTCGCTAGGCAACGCTTCAATTCGCGCGTACACCAGTCCCGTTATCAGTAATCATTTTTATGTATATGTATGTACTTATTTATACTTATTTTCTCTAACACCGAAAGATGCAGGTTAGATTCACTTGCTCGGGACAGTTGTTTGTACTTGTATAAATATTGGTTCCTAGGCCTGGGTGTTTGTCCATGTTGTACTCTCAACCGTGCCTAGTACGTATAGCTGTCGGTCCTGGTTGTTATTACAGTCACCTACCTGATAATGATCGTTACTTTTAGAAGGAAAATAATTCTAGTCTAAATTGATACTGACTTGTCTTCTGGGATTGCAGAGATCAAGTGACTTCGTAAAAATCTCTCGTCAAAATATGAATGGTATAACCGGGAAAATTAATTATCATGACTTATTTGTAATACATCATTGTTAAAAATAAAGATAATAGAAAACTTATTATTACAATTATTAAGAACCAAAAATATCTACATAATCTTTACATTGTCATAATCATTAGTCAGTCTTTTCTGATTATCATAATTTACATTACCCCTTTTAACTGCTAATCGAGTAAAAATGACACGAATTTACAAGTTCGAATTAGTATATAACGTGGTTAACAAACACAATAAAGCCAGGTATTATTCCAAACAAAATGTCAAGTTCTAAATATAGATTTCCGCGAAACGTAATCGCGTCTTAACACGGAATAAGCTAATTAGCGCACAGACTGAAATAAATTCTGAAAGTTTCAGCAATTACAAAGTTTATATCACATTTTAAAGTTCTCCAATTTCTAAGGGAATGTCGGATTGTTTGTGCGATGAATATTTTATCGATTAGGGTTGGGGATTAGTGGCTATTTAAACGCCTTCCAAGACAGAGGCTCTCAAATTTGCATTGCTGAATGGTTTATTATTATTTATTATTTTTTATTACCTATTTGGGACACGTATTTCGGACATTTGTTTTTGTATCGTTACTTTTTTTTTATTGTTAATTTTATTTCCTTTTTTTGTGTAAATGATAAGTTATTAGTACTTAAGTTATTTTTTATTATTATTATTTTTTTTTTACTTTTTATTTTGTACCTAATTGTTATCTTGTCCCAAATAAAAGTGTTCTTTCTTTCTTTCAATTTAAAAAAAGGATTTTTATGTATTTTCCGCGATTACTCGACAACGGCCTTAGTTCATTATTTTTTTTGTTTTAAAACATGTCTCCTATTTGGCCCATCAAATCAAAATCGTTCAGTAGTTTAGTTATAAAATCGTAACGTAAATGAAATTACTTATTTGATTAAGGCTTGTTTACATAATATCTACGTATTTGTACGGAACCCGTGCGCGAGTTCTTACCACACCCCACCTCTGAGTTAAGTATTTTTTTAAATTAACATTTTTTATACACGTGTACCACTTCACTATAGACTAAATATTCTTGTTTTAAAATTAATTAATTGTAATAAAATATAATTAATAATCTGAATATATATTAATAAACTATGTGTCCCGCGATAATTTGAGGAAAAATTATATTCATATGAAGTTTAACTTCTCTGCTTGAATTGGATATTATTCAATATTTCTTTGGTTTCTATTTTGTTTTCGCATTTTTTTAATTTATTTATTTATTAAGATAAATTACAAAAAAAATAAAAGTATCCTCAGTTTCTTCTTATAACATTAACTACCTATAAAATTTAAAAAAATTGTGTTTTTGACGTTATTACCGTGTATAGTACTTTAGTATGCATTTAGTTAAAAGCTGGTAATTTAAAATTACAAACAGACATTTCAATTTTTTTTTATAGATTACTAATTACTAAGGGTGCGAAATACACGGGTCACCTAGTTATTCCAATTCCCTAAGCTAGATTATACCGTGTCTAAACCAAGCTAATAAAGAATCACAAACAATGACATCAGTAAACGAAATCCTTATTCACAATTTAGGGCGTGAGCAGCTAATGTACGTAACCCATTTACATGATAAATATATCATTTTTCATAGAACGAACACCGCTACGTGTCCCCATAAAAATATAAGGAGGGTCCATGACTCATACGCAAACACCGTAGGGTTATATAATGTGTTTGTTTGAATATAAATCACCTACTACAATAGTATTGTGTATAGACATGTTGTATACATTTTGGCACCGAGAATGCCAATCACTTTGGACGACATTACCAAGCAACCTGGCCTTGTCTGGTTAGACAACGACTGAGCATGACTGATCTTTAACTCAAAATATATAAAAGTATATTAACAACCTGTTAATATCTCACAGCTGGGCAAAGGCCTCAAAATGCACCCGCAGTGGAGCAAAGGCCTCCTCTCCTTAATAGGAGAGAAGGCCTTTGCTCCACTGCGGGTTGGCGGATATACATGTGTCAAAATTTCTCCCGGCACCTGCAGGTTTCCTCACGATGTTTTCCTTCACCGCAGAGCTCGAGGTGAATTTAAACACTAATTTAGCACTTGCAAAATCATTGGTGCTAGCCGGGGTTTGAACCTGCGATTATCGGTTGAAATTGACGTGTTCTAACCACTAAGCCATCTCGACTCAAAATATACTTTATTCAAATGAGCTTTTAAAGCACTTTCGGATAGTCAGGTTGTTTCAAACGTGTCATTTTTTTTTTAGATTTTTATAAAGCACCACCGGTTCGGAATGTAGTCTCTACCGAGAAGAACCGGCAAGAAACTCGATAGTAACTATTTTAAAATCATAATGTATTTTTATTACATTTTAATTTTGATATTTTGATAGAAAATCAAAGCCTATGAAATCCACGCCTCTTTGTCGTCAAAATATTCTTGTATAGTATAATCTGGTATATCTATTAAAGATTTCTTAATAAAGGCTTTAAACTTATTAAGTGGCAACTGTAAAATTGTTTGCGAGATTTTATTATAAATGCGAACACCAAACCCCAAAAAGGATGAACTGACATTATGAAGGCGAAAGCTCGGTGTTAAAAGTTTATTTTTTCTTTTTGTGTTTACATAATGTCAATGTCAATTTAAGCTGACACGTTAGTTGATGAGCTTCTCAAATTTGGAAATGGGTACAGATTAATGGCAAATAGTATGAACGTAATATCTATAATTACTAGTAGTCACCTAGCAATCGGTATTCGATCGTAGTTCATTTCACTTTAACAATAAAGTGTTGTTATGGTTACTGCTTGGCTTCTATGAGTCGTAGCGTGATGTAACATAGCCTATAGCCTCAATAAATAAACTATCTAACACAAAAAAAAATCTATTCGAACCACTAGTTCCTGAGATTAGCGCAAACAAACAAATAAATCCTACCTTACTTATCTTATCTTACTTACCTTTGCCAAAACGAATCCTGCGCAGACGAAGTTGCGGGCTAGTTTTAAATATATATAAATAAGCTTAAAATGTTTTTTTAATATGTACTATACGCGATATAGGAAAATTCAACACGAAACCAGGTATTCTAAATAGTCTAAACTCAAATGCAATATCCCAAGCAATACAGACACTAACTAAGCATCTCATTTGGCATTAAAGCTAACACTTTAGCTCGCTAATTAGCTACCTCTGAGATAATAGCCTGCCATAGATAGACTAGACTTTAGAATTGTCTAGATACGTCTCACCTGTAAAATGAATCTTAAGGTGAGAATTAAACTTAAGTGCTTTCAAAAAGCTTTACATAAGTTAATTCTCATTGCTTTACACCTGAAAGAATTTACTGGCAGTGCCTTATTTTTGACAGCGATAGATTTCGTAACCTAGGTAACTGTTACTAGGTTACATAGTTGTTTAAATCAATTACTTACTTTTAATGAAGTCTGAGGAAGAATAGCATTCTCCGGTAATAAACATTTAAAAACATACGAATAGAGAACATCCGTATTTTCGTTGAAAAGAAACTTCAAAATGCAACGGTGTTAGATGAAATTGTATTTCACGATCATATCTCGACATACTGTAACATATTTACTACTATACCACGAAAGATTAAATAAAACTATGCTCAACAATATATAAATAGTGTTTAACAATTAATCGTCGCTTAAAATCTAAATTACGTAGATACGAATAAAATCATGATAAACTTATTAAAAATATATGTCACGTTAAACTTAACACCTAAACTATTTTTTAGACATACGTTAAACTTACCTAAGCTTTGTTTATTCATTTTTTTACGCTAGGGAATGCGTTTATGCATCCCACCCGATAATTTAGGCGGGTATGTGGAACTCCTGGTGACAAAGACGATTGCCCCAGATTACCCACTAAAACCTCTCATCATCTCAGTGGAGTGCCACGGGATCGCTTACATGCTACCGTGACGAATCTTTGTTTATATATAATTGAACTTTGTCTAAAGCATGTTTAACTTAAAACTATCGTTAGACGCGGATTTGTAGTACGTATCTTTATAGACACGCGTTTAATGTGTCTTTAAATCTTTTGTAGTAAAACAGTTCATTTTAGTACTTCTAGAAGTATAGAGGCTGGCCATTAATCACGTAGGGCTCAAAAGAGGGAGAGGGGATGCGGGAAAAAGTCACTTAATTACACGAGAAAAGGGGGGGGGGGGTTATTAAATATAAGGACATTAACTTAGTATTTACAAGAAAAATACACATGATTTTAAGTGGGGGTAGTACAAAACCTTACCATGTATCACCAGGGGGAATGGTCTAAAAATTTGCTAAAAAACATCACGTGATTAATGGAGCCCCTTATGAATAAGAAAGTGAGTTTTTCCGCTTTCGTGATCTCATACTTCTATTCGAAAGTTCTAACCTTTAAAATGCAAATATTGACCTTTATAAATATATTACGTTATAAAGATAAGTCAGTTCTGTTAGATTTCGATGTGTATGTTTTAATATTGTTTTACTTTTAGTTTCAAGGGACTATGTTAGCATATTGTACTAAAGAAGAGCTAAAGACAGTGACACAGTGGGGACAAACATATTTTAAATCTGAAAATAATTACAATTATTATTGTATGCGAGTATATGTTTTTTGTAATCTTAATTTGCATGTTAAATATATTAATCGTGTTCTAAGAAGCTTTATCCACCACGCTAATCCAAAGCCGGATTTATAAGCTGTTTGTTATTTGAAACGTTTTTTTTTTTTTTTTTTTGTTATGTAACAAGACATTGCAAGTGTCAAAAATCTCAAAAAAAAAAATTCTTAAAAATATATTATTACAATTGAGATGGTTTAAAAATCATTAAATATGAAAAAACTGATGTTTTTTTCATTTTATGGCAGAACATTTTGAGGAAATTTGAATGTTTTGGGGAAAAAATTGCCAGCGTGGTGGATTAAGCTCTAAACCGTCTCCTTAAAAGGAATCTTTTTCCTAGCAGTGTGAGATTTATAGGCTGTTACTAAGAGCACAGTAATCTTATTATAAAATCATAATAATTAGAATTCAGTGTACCCAAATCCTTACTATGCAAATTTAGATTTAACAGTGTAAGTTGGAAATGCATTTCGATTCGTTGCTTCCTAAGTGCGCGCGCGCAGGTGCGAAAATAAACAAAGGTATTTTCTAGATTAGACACAGATAGAGAGAGCTTATGACCTAACACAACACTAGTTTTTACTCGACTATCGATAATCGAATATTCGAATTCTAGCCTGAAATTGTTTTTTACCGACTGCGCAACGCAAGGGGTAATGTGTTTATCAGACTATGTACCTTTGGCACTATTTAGACCAAACGCGTAAGCTGATTTAATTAAATGACACGTCATTTCATTCGTCATGGTGGCGCGAATGTTATATAAAGTATAAAAATTTGGAAAATTCAAAATGGCCGATTTTGGACGCCATAGCATGTAAAAGATAAAAAATAAAAATCGACGAACTATATTAAGTGGGGTATTGTTGAATAGTTCCTGAAAAATCATTTATAGGTTTCTCATATGATTTTTCAATCATAATTACCGTTTAGAATCTATAATAATTTAAACTTGGCTCAACAAGTTTTGACAAGCAACTCTATAAGGACGCCGATAAACAATACTATGTCTGTCAGATTGGTATAATAGAAAGCTTTATCTAATAATAAGTTTTTCAAATATATTAGTATATTGCATATTGCAAAAATATTGAGCTCTCTTCGATATTTAAAACATTAAATGGAGAAACATTTTCCGTACTTATTTAGTTTGAATGCCTTGAAAAATTTGTGAAAAATGTAATGCATTATACATTAACGTTTCCGAATTCGAATTTTTGTGGGTTGACATATTATTGCTTAACAGCGTCGGTGTGTATAGATTAGGATCCGATGGATATCTTTAGATATAAACAAAGCAACTCTTCAGCTACTAACAGCATATGACCCGCGATCGCTACGATCGTTTGTCCATGTTTACAACGTTTTATAACATATAATTCTATGTTTAGTATTATTGAGCAGAATGCATTAATATCTTTCTCAATATTATATGGTAAAGAAAAATAAGAAAAATAATTGCGCGCCAATTTCGTTGTCATGAAAAAATAGTATAATTGTAGTAATGGTTTTTAAAATTATTGTATAATAAGTAAAAATAAGTGATAAGTTATGGAAAGCATTTGAATTATTTACTACAACTATGATATGATATGCAAATACCCAGCGATTAACTAAAAGACCCAATACATGTATAGGTACAACGACTGTTCAGTTTGAAGGCGGTTATAATTTTCTACGAAAACAGTTAAAATTATTTCTTATTTGTGTTAACGTAGGTTACTAGATGACTTAGAGTCACAATTTGACCAAGTGCTGGACTTGTACTAAAGGCCAGTGGCCAGTGTGGCAAATTTGGGATAACATTTTCTTTATTTTTAAAGAGTGCCTTATCTTCTTTCTGTGTTCTTTTTATTTACATAGGTAATGATTTTGGTAAAGGGGCAGCATTTTTCACTGTACCCCTGGACAACACTTCAAATAAATTCAGGACTGCCGGTAGGTGGCGCTGTCAAGTACCAGGAATAGCTGTCGGAGCCGCTAATATAACTATATACTTTGAGAAAGGTAGCGTGAACAGAGTACACCAAAGTCACAAGTGTTTGTCTTGTTTTGGATGTGTTTATGTTGGACGTGTTTCCGGCTGCACGTGTGGGTTTCGAAATACGATACTGGCAGAGCTATTGATATGTATGTAATTATATATGTACATACATATATACTTACACTCATACATACAGTTGGCCGCAGTTTTTTCAAAAGTTGCTATTCCAATTTGAATTGGAGTTTCTCTATTTTCTCTTTTTGAATATATATTTTTGAGGATATATATTACGCACATACTAATATTTTTTCAGTCTCATTCTTACCTGAGACATATTAGAAATTTTGCATAAATAACATAATTAGATGCTGATAGGCAATACTACGTTAAGCCACACGGATATCGGAAAAAAGGCGTCTAAAGATGTCAAACCTCATTCTTAATAAATTTATTTGAAGAAGTATATAGGTACTATATACTTATCCTTATTTTCTTGCATTGATAAAATTGAAAACGAATTGGTATTATTAAATGTTTATTGTGTGTTCTAATAATAAGTTTTTTTTATTTACGAGATGATTGAGTACTGCTAAATATGCAACATACTTCAATAATCGAAGCAGAATTTTTTCCGTACTTATTTAGTTTAGATGACTTAAAATTTTTTGAATAATTTTAAGCACGTAACACATTATCAGAAAACATGAACATTTCCAATTTTACTTTTTGTGGATTGATACATCATTGCTTATCCAATTGTCCATTTGCATATTCACTACAAAAGCAGTACAAATGCTCATATCTTTGACCGATTTCAACTCTAAATTAGCATTACCGTTAAGGATCGTAAGTATTAAATTACATATGAATAGCGAAAGAGCAGACATTAATGAAATAATACCCCATAGCAAGTTCAAAAACCTCTGTGAGTCGAGTCTTCCTTTAAAAGTGTAAATTTATTCAAATTTCAAAAAAACAACCCGCACGCCTCGGTGTGAAAGGGACAGTTATACGCATAACTCATATGTAAGAAAGGGATAGATAGCTTTCAGATAGCTACGCAAAACCCGTTTAACAATAGGCAAGCTGGCGTGCACGCGCAATATAAAAAGAAAAGTTATTTAATAGCAATGGTGCGGTTCAAAATCAATCCAGGAGGTTTATTTTCTTTTTTTTTTTAATTTTAGATTAGCTAGGGTATTAATTAGAACTACTAGAATAATTGTATTGGTCACACACTGGAAAATTTAATTGGATCGAATATAAAACTGATAAGAATCGCGATTGCATTTTTTTAAGAGCACCTTAACTGAGCTCCTTATCGAAAATATCCGTATCAATACTGATATATGAAATTGAAGTGCCTGTTTGTAATTACAAAAATTAACAGCTTTTCACGAAAAACATACGAAAGTATATACGGTAATGCCATAAAAAAAAAACAATTTTTATAATTTTTGTCCGTCTGTTTATTACGGCTAATCTTTAAAACGTCAGGACCGATTTTGACGGAACATCCACTAGCAGATAGAAAAAGCTTTTTTTTAAAAATAATTTATTTATTTATTTATTTATAAGGCTTTGTTTATAAGGAGTAACTTAGGCTACTTTTTTTAAAATTTTTCGCATACCAAGTCGCGGGCACCTCGCGGAAAATAAACTTTGACGATATACTCGCTGTTACATCTAAAGTTAATCTCAATTCAGATTAAAACTACTATTTTAAACAACCCAACAGGATGACCCACTGCGCTGATCTTTTCCCCTGTTACAAGTTTTGAATTTATCGAAAACCTAATTTTCCATTAATATTCTTTGACCAATTTTGCATACTAATAACCAGTATCAAAAATTTCATCAATATCGCTTCAACCGATTAATATGATAAAGATGTAAAATTTGTTTATAAGTTTGTATCTATGAAAATACTGATCCGATTTGAGAAATTATTTCTGCATTTATTGAGGAAGGTCATAGGCTATATTACATCACACTATGACTCATGAACAAAACAATAATCATAAACACGAGTGAATCCGCGAGGTGCAGTTAATAGTCGTATATAGTAGAATCCGTGATACCACATCAAAGTAAGCTAAACAGCTTATTTTTCAGTGACCATTTTTTAGCCCAAGAGGCTATGTAATATTATAGTTTTTATACCTATATTATCTACTGGGCCATCGCAATGCTATCATAAACTTCTTTTTAGGATTTCATTCGCAATGGGCGCTTTCTATTAAAAGCCTTTTTCATCTGTCCGGCCATTAAAGGGCTGCTTTTTAAATCTTAATAGGTATTCGGTTAGACTTTTTATATAATTTGTTTTATTAGAAAAATACTTAAATGATAATGGAAACGTAAAAAAATGCGAGTCTTTACATAGGACCCATATACATACACGTTTTTAGTAAATATAAGTCAAACTTAGTTGATCTAGAAACCAAACTACTGAACCGATTTTGATGAAATCTTCGAAAAGATACCCAATTCCTCTGTGATGCAAGATTAAGTGGAGATTTATATCCTTTCTCAGCATAAAAAAAGGAAAGGCCGCGGGATCACTTGCGCATGCGCAAAGTGTTTGTGACAGGCGGAATTCGTCTCAGGAGGGCAAAGTGGTCTTACTCTCCCGACTGTTGCGTTGGGCAGTTGCGTACGAGGCCATCCCGAGTGCCGTTTCCTCGCGGAGACGATCACACCACATCGCGAGAGCCCTACGGTGCACTGGGAAGGAAGAACGCACTTTCGCCACTTTGACGAAGGACGCGGATTCGGTCATAGAGCCTCGCTTCCCTCACCGCCAGGATGTCCAAAGGCGGACAGCACGCCAGGACGGTTGCTGATATCCCCGGACTACACGGATGAAAATATAGCCAAGAATTAACCAAATAGCTCACAGAGAATTTTTAAAACCTCTTTATAAATGATCAATTAAAAAACCTAAAGTGAATGTGATACAGAACACTGCGAGACCGAATCGCGCTTTGTGCGTTTTTAAATACGAGCTTTTTTTTTTTTTGAAGCCCCATAACATTCCCAACAAGACCTAACCACACCAACAGACTAGGCATCGGTGAGAATATCCCGTTCATCATTATACATCCTTAAAGCGGAAATTCACAATCCGTCACCGCATCCGGAGGCGTACTACGCATATCAATTTTTTTAACAATAAATGTTTTCGTAGAAAAATATAACCGACTTTAAATAGAACGAATTTTGTATCTATAAATAGACAAACGTCAGCGCGTCATTTGCTGTTAGTAATCGAAGAGTTCATCTGTTTATCTCAGATATTCAACAAATTGTAATCTATCTACCACACGATAGCGTGTCAAGCCAAGTTCAAGAAACAGAACTGGCGAGCCGCACCGTGTGTATATTACATTTTGGATAGTTTTCATATATAAATTATAGCCTTCGCAAGTTCTAAACCTACAAGTATTTGTCAGTTCCTATTTTATAATTCCGAAAATTTGAAACTAGCGATCGAAATTAATAATTTTTTTTTACACTTTATTGCACAAAAGATAAATGTACAAAGGGCAGACTTAACGCTATTATAGAATTTTCTACCAGCCAACCCAGAATCGTGTAAGAAAGCCGTTTATAGGCGTGCACAACAAAAGTAAAAAAAATATATTAATTATATAATTCGTTGGTAGTCTTATAAAAACTAGCCAAGACAGACCTTAGGCTACAATACATTATCTTATGTTATAAGAAGATATGATATGTTATAAATAAATTTCAGGACTGACCATTGAACTTGGCACCCATTTAGATCAAACTTCTTTTGTCGTTGAAGTCAACAACGAAGACATTTATCATAATATTGAACTTGGCTCTCATTTCACATTTATGTTTTTGATTGGATACATATAAAAGCGAAATACCACTCACTGATTAATCACTAAATCTATGAAACTATAACAACTTCAAACTTAAAATTTGACAGGTACGTTCCTTATAAGGTTGCATTCGCTAAGAATGGAGTTTACGAAATTACACCCCTAAGGGTGTAAAACGGAGGTTGGATGTTTGTATGAAAATCCTATGTTTTTAAAATAAGAGACTTGAAACATAAAATGAATGCTCTATAGATGGTGTGGAGGTGTACTTATAATGTATCTTTAAAACTCAACCCTTTTGTTGTAATGTGATGTCGTAAAAAACTGTCGCTAGTATAATAATAGTTTTTGAGAAAAACACGAACATACAAACGTATATACGGTTCAAATAACGAACTTATTTTTTTACGTTGAAAATCGGCAGGACACCTGATGTTAAGTGATAACCCCTACCTATGAACATTAATAATTACCATAGCCAGAAATGTGTTGCCAGCTTAAATATGAATAACGATGAAGGGTAGAGAACGTCTGGGAAGTAATGGGGGAGGGGGGTTATTGTAGCGTAACCTAGAAGTTTAGAATTTAGATGACCCATAGAAAAGAGCCGAGATGATTTAGTGGTAAGAATACGTTGATTTCAACCAATGACCGCGGGTTCCAATCCCGACCGCTGAGTTTTCAAATGAGTGCTAAATTTGTGTTTAAATTCATCTCATGCTCTGAGGTAATCGAAACCTGCATGTGCCAGGAAAATTTCTTATACATGTATTTCCGCCAACACGCAGTGGAGCAGCGTGGTATATTAAGCTCTTAATACTTCTCCTTAATAGAAGATGAAGCTTTTGCCCACCAGTGGGACATTAACAATGTAACAGACATTATATATACAATATATGCGGTACTTAAACGTACCTACTTATCTATACTAATATTATAAAGCTGAACAGTTTGTTTGTTCGTTTGAACGCGCTAATCTAAGGAACTACTGGTTCCAATAGAAAAAAATCTTATTGTGTTATATAGTTTATTTATTGAGAAAGGCTATAAGCTCTATTACATCACCAACTAACCAGAAAGTGAAACAGAATGAAGTGAGTGAGGATAGCTAGTTAGATATGTTTTTTAAAGTTGAGAAGACCAAAACGCGCAAACAAATTCACAAGACATATCTAATTTAGATAACTATACATTAAAAAAATTGGAAGCGACTTTAAAAGAAAATCATGTTTACTTGAATAACATACTTATTCCATTGATTTTAAAAATCCAAACTATTAAATCGATTTTAGTTAAAATTTTATGGTCCTAAAAGAATTAACCAAATTAGTCAAACCGTTTTTTTAATCGGTGAACATACATAAAAAGCCCCCGACGAATTGTGAACCGTCTCCATTTACGGCAGTCGGTTAAAACGTTATCATCCCTAAGGCTACGCTCAACCTTTTGTGTTTGCAATAAAAAACAATCTCGGCTAACGGTGGATAAAAAATATACAATAACTTAAAGGCATAAAAAACCTTTCCTTACATCCGCCCGAGCAAAACCGCGGGCTGTACTCGTTTTACACTTTTTGCATTTCAGAGACTCGAATGCCCAAACTTTATTTGAAAATCCGACTTCAGGTCTTTTTGTTTTAAAACATACCCTCGCGAATTATGCAAGGAATTTGTAATGATTCTTAACTTTGTGATTTATTGCCACGCCATTTCAATGTTAATTTTGTTTGTTTAAATTTAATTTGTAAATAAAATACAGCTTTGGATTGACGGTAACGATCTTTATATTTAATGTTAAGATTTATATATCTGTCTATTTTTATAGTTACAAAAATAGCTGGTACCGATTTGGGTAAGTTAAGTTGTTATTTTATTTTTATTCGTAAGTCTTTTTTTCTCTCTTTTTTTTCGATGTCTTTGTCAATTTTTCTTCTTCTTTATACAAGTTGAGTTCAATTAAATTCTATATGTATATCTTCAATATTGTGCTGAAATAAATTTAGATAAAACTACTGACTTTTGTGTTAACTTTTTTTCAATACAAACACAACAATATAAAATAAATGTCGATTGCCTCAGGTATGTGAGATTCGGCAACCGACATTTATTTATATATTGTAGAATAGAAGAAAATGTTTTCTAAAATGGTACCGAAATTTTTCGGTAATTAACTTCGAAAACAAAAATTTTTAAAAATGTGACACGGGAAGACTTCAAAAGCAACCGGCTATTTTTATTATTGTCTATTAAACTACTGAACTGATTTTAATAAAAATTCTATGCGATCAATGATATTAAAGTCTACCCTTTCAAACAAAATAATAATTTTCCAAATTGCCCAACTATTTTCGAGTATTCGGTGAACGACAATAAAAAGTTTACGGCGAAATCAAAACCTCCTTTTTCGGAAGTCGGTTAAAAATCTCCACATGCTATGTCGTGATTTTTTTACGACACACTTCAACACATGCCACAGTGTGACCTCGTAACGTGTGTATGTACCTATATTTTGAAGCATTATATTATATCAATATATGTATGGTATAAGCTCATTAATTTTGGCACCCAGAATGCTGACCAATTTGGACGACATTGTCTAACCACGTATAACAGGCAAGAGTATCTTTGGGCTGACAGGACAAATTATTTCCAAAATTGGGAGAGGCCGATAGGTACAGATTTTTAACGTCTAGAAATATGAATATAACATTGCATCGTGGATAGTGCAAAACCGCGTAACTAGCTTTATCAATAAAACCTATCTTTGAATGAAATGTTAAATTTCATTATTAATAAAAAACCAGCAAATAAATTTTGACATATTAGTGACACTACAGTATGCACTGCGTAATGAAAAATGCCCATAATGCCTTACTTTTTATCTATATTGTTATATTTGTAATATTTGATTAAGATTAAGACTTTCTAGAAAAAAATTATATACGTTGTTTTCCAGTATCCCTGACGATGTCAATATAAAAAATCACTGATTTTGACTGAAATACTGAAATGCAGATAAATTTGCGAGGCAAACGTATTGTCCATATAAAAATACATTAAACCAAAACGGGCATAGATAAAAAATAAACCTACAAATATTTTTAATTGCCGACTAAATCAATTTGGGCGTATGCTCTGTACGGTTGTTAATGTATGCGCTGTCAAATTTTAATTAAAATATGGCGGTTCAGCTAACTCAACCGCTTCGTATTGTAAAGGCGATAGTATACTGTACAAAAGAATACTGCATTCAAATCCATCCTTATCATCATCATCTAGCTAGTATTTTTCCCGGTTATACCAGGGTCTGTTTATTACTCTAGTTAAGTTCTTGGCAATTTACTGATTTTTATACAGAGCGATTGCTATCTGACCTCCGCGACCCCTGAGGGCAAGTAATCATTTAGACTAGAATAATTTTCTTACTAAGAGTAAGAATTATTACCACCTGTTTATGATAACAAACGGGACCAAGCTTTACGTGCTCTGCGAGGAACGGCGGACAGATCCAGAAGGACAAACACCCAAGGACAAGGACAAGGAGCAAGGAATAAATATTTATACAAATACAAATGTCGGCGTAATTGGTGGATTTAGTACCACTACACCAGAGCGGTCTATATTAAAATCCATAATCCATTATTATTATATAGTCAGTAAACGTGCTGGGCAAAGGTCTCTTCTATCCACCACACTGCTTCACTGCGCGTTGGTGATTATACATGTGTCCGAATTTCCCCCAGCACATGCAGGTTTCCTCACCATGTTTTCATTCACCGCCGAGCTCGAGATGAAATTAAACACAAATTTAACATTTGCTAAATCAGCCGTGTTAGCTGGAGGTTAAACCCGCGATCGTTGGTTAATATCGATGAGCACTAACCAATAGTCTATCTTGGCTCTTAAAAACTATATACAAATATTATACATGTAAATAGCTCAATTTGTCTGTCTGTGTTTCTGTCCATTTTTCACGTCTTAACGCCTAAACAGAAGAACAGACTTTGATATATTTTAGTATAAATATAGATTGAACCATGGCAAAAGTATAGCCTTTTTGTAGGAGATAAAAATTTGTTCATAGGAAAATTATTATTTGTCAAATAACTATTTATTTGCTATTCAAAATAATTACAAGATTTTCTACGATGTGAAACGTCTACAAGGTTAAATTCTGTTTTCGCGTAATCCTCTATTTTATTTATTTATTTTTAAATAGATATATTTACCTCTAATAAAGTTAAGTGTTTGTGAGCGAAAGTCAAGTGACAATCGGTCCAGCCGTTTCAAAGATTAGCCGGAACAACCAGACAGACAAACAGACAAAAATTTTATAAATTGCATATTTCACATAAATACCGTGTATACTTGTACATATGCATTTCGATAAAATCTGTTAATTTGAAGTTACAAACAGACACTTCCATTTAATTTTTTTGTATAGACGAATACGCGTACAAACGAAAATACAAATACATTTTATTCTGCATTTCGAACCGGTAGTAGCGTTTAATTTGTTTTTTTCTGACGATTTTAAATTACATTTATACATAAACCTTCTCGAATAAAATACAAACCAAAATATTATTATCTCTTAATTAATAAAAAATAAAATAAAAACTCACGTTTTAATCTCAATAATATGCAGGGGCTCTTATACTCACATGGATTGGAGATAGTATCGACGGATGTATTTTTTATTTGATTTGGTCTTGTTAAAAATAATATGGGAGTAAAAGAAATCCGAACGGAATTTATAATACAGACATCTTAGGTGTACATTTATCATGTTTGTTTATAACATAAGTTACTTGTTGGTAGATTGGCCGAAAATTTTGGTAATTATGTAGAGTAATCAAATAATAATAAATAGCCCGTTGTTATATTTTAGAAGTTTCTTTCTGTTGAGTGTCCTGGAAGAGATCACTTCTTAGTGATACGACCGCTCTTTGCATGTTTTTAATTCTCATCATCATCTACCTAGCATTTTTCCCGGTTATACCAGGGTCAGCTTTCTATTCTAGTCCAGATATTGACGAGTTACTGATTTTTATACAGAGCGACTGCCATCTGACCTCCGCAACCCCTGAGGGCAAGCCAGTAACCATTTAGACTAGAATTTCCCTACTAAGACTAACGATTATCAGGTGATTGTGATAACAACCGGGAACGACAGCTTTACGTGCTCTCCGAGGCACGGTGAAGAGACCCACAAGGACAAACACCCAGACCTAGGAACAAATATTTATACAACTATAAATATCTGCCCGCAACCGTCGGCGTTAGAGGTGTAACTACCACCACTACACCAGAGCGGTCATGTTTTTAATTCTGTTTATTTTTTTTCTATATTTTTCTGTATGTGCAATAAAGTTATTTATTATTATTATAATTAATATTGTGTATATTTATATAAATAAAAATCAATGTTTGGGTGTGTTATCCTTTAAGCGTTATGAAACCATTTGGATTGTGATGAAACTTAGATAGAGTTTGGAAGACGCTTACGAGGATTCCTGGTTCCAAAAATCTGCATGCTTTAAATGGTATTGCTAGTATTAAGGTTTAAATATTATTTTCATTTTTTCTCTACTATACTATTTTTTTAACCGACTTTTGAAAAAAAGGATTTCAATTAATTGTTTATTTTTTCTTTTTTGTTAAATTTGGTTCATTCTTTTAATGTTTGACAAAGTATATTCTCCTATTACACCTATAAAATTTTCATCAAAATCGGTTCTATAATTTAGTCAAATCAAAATACTTGGGATAAGTATGTTATCCAATTAACAAAATTACGTATTTTGCTTTCGAACACGGTTCATTTTTTTTAAGAAAACAGCCTTGTTTATTTTGCACATCATCTTCTAGCAAGTCTAAGTTTAGCTGATAATTTTTGCTAGGGGCGGATCCAAGTTCAGGTCGGAGTATGAATAACTCAAGACGTATATATAAACGCTGATAAGCAATAATGTGTCCACACGGACTTCAATTTGAGAAAATGGCGTCCAAAGATATTAAACCTATTCTTGACAAATTTGTTTGAAGACGTATATATCCATCTTTTCATTTCTATTTTCATAAAATGTGAAAGAAATTAATAGCAGATAGGCTAGTAAAGAGTTCTATCTAATAATAAGATTTTTAAATACATGAGAATATTGTATAATCCAAAATAGGGAACACACTTCGATATTCTAAACATTAAATTAAGAAACTTTTTTTCGTACTTATTTAGTTCAGGTGACTTACTCATTATTTGAATAATGTTAAACACGAAATCCATTATCAGAATATATCAATATCTCTAAATGTAACTTTTTGTGGGTTGACACATTATTGCTTATTAGCATCCATATAATATGTATCCATACGTATTAAAAAATCAACCTGTATTTTATAATATATACGTTCAGGATTGAGGGTTGAAAATATCATTAAGTGATTGCCAAAACTGGTTCTGAATCAGTCAAGCAGGATATTTTTTTTATTATTTTACTAAGGCATGCGTGTGACGTCACAAGTCCATTAGGATTATGGGCATGCCCGTCGTGCCCAAAACGTTGGATCCGCCCTTGTTTTGAGCTCACCTCACCTGTACACACAATTTTTATATATTACCAGCTTCCGCCCGCGACTTCGTTCGCGTGGAATAATTACTTTGGGCTAATAATGCATTATTTTAGAACAAAAGCATAAAATAGGTTATAGTGAGCTAACCTTAAAAGTTAGACATATGCTGTCGCGGACTTGTTTTTTTGGCGCGAACTTTTAAAGGGAAACAATCCTGTCATACTTGATTTTTGCGCAGCGCACGTAGCGTAAACTCTCTCAATAGTCAAATATCCCCCGATTTTGATACATTCTTCATTGGTGCTCCGCTCCTTTTAGTCTTAGCGTGATAATATATAGCCTATAACCTTCCTCGATAAATGGGCTGACTGAAAGAATTTTTCAAATCGGGTCTGTAGTTTCTGAGATAAGCGCGTTCAAGCAAACAATCAAACAAACAAACTCTTCAGCATTATATGTATATTAATATAGATTTTTGATGTAGATCATTCGGCGAGTACCATTGTTTATTAAATAGTTTTTGCATGACCTGTTAAAATATATTATTCTTCTTTATCTCGCCAACGATTAATCTTCGTGATAGTGATTCATGTAGAAATGTTAGATATACCACGACACAATAGTTATGAATACTAGAAATAGTTTTTAGGGTTTCGTAGCAAAAGGGTAGATGTTATGACGTAGGCATCCGCTAAGGAAGGATTTTGATTGATTCTACCCCCAAGGGGATAAAGGAAATAAAAGGCTGAGCCTTTTCATCCATAAAGCTACTATGACGTAGGCATCACAGACATCTCAGACGAAGTCACGACCACCAGCTAATATATTAATAAAGAAGCTACCGTTTCGGAATGTAGATTCTACCGAGAAGAACCAGCAAGAAACTCAAAATTTACGTCACCTGTCCCTCAATTCTGCCTTTAAATGGTTGTTTATAGGTCAATTTTATATCTTTTATCACGATTTGTGATAGCGATAGAATTTTGACATGATTAGTATAGAATTTATCTCAAAACTCTGTCGGAAATAGATGAGAATTAAATTAAAAAGTTCTGCTCTCAGGCTTACAATACAGTTACAATACATTTATTATAGATAAGTCAAATGAATAAAATCTTAACAAAAATTAAAACGGCCTCGAAAAAGAAAGATACCTATGGCCTAAAAAGCGAAAACTAAATATTTTCCACAACATTTCCAATTAAACTTTCAAACTCGTCGCCAAGTAAAACCTTTTACGTGATATAGATGCCAGAAGAGAATAGTTACAGCTAAACATAGACCCTTCTTCTTCGAAGTCGGTTAAAAAGTCGTAATAATAATAGTTCCTATTTCTACAAAAACGCCGTATATGCAAAAATTAAGACTACATGAAAATGAACCCTACATTACTGCAATGGACTTAAAAACTTTTTATTTTAGCATTGATACATCTATGCTGGTACATTAAGAATATAATGTGTATAATTTATAGACAGAAGCAGATGTATTATACATGATATATAAAATATTTGTATATAAATTATACAATACTCAAATAAAGTAAAAATATATAAATATTTATAATAATAACGTATAATATATCATAAGAAATACTGTTCATACATTATAATCAAGAACATATGATCCCGGAACGTAAAAGGGACAAAGAAATATTTAATATGCAATAAAACTTTTTCGTCGTGTATAATTTATCGAAAAGTGTATAATTCCGAGTAATGGCAATTTAAGTAAACTAAGCTGAGTTTGTTTGAAAGAGACAGAATACCCGAACCGGTCTAACTAACTTCACTCAGCTCGCTTTTTATTAAGCGAAGGTCAAGCGCTTAACTCGCTTCATGAGTTCAGATGTTCTCAGACATTCACGCGAGGCGGACGTGTCGCGTGAAAAATAAATATATTTAAATATCGAAAACGAATTTATAAAACGTTCTGTGTTTATAAATATTTTCAGTTCAAGTGCTTTCGAGTGATAGATATTATTTTTTTTTATCGTAGTGTTTGTGTTCTGTTTTAAGTTTTGTGTTTAAAGGTTTTTGAACTGCATAGAGAAACTTTTAGGTTATTCGGTGAGTGGCTTTTCGTTGTGTACAGTTAGTTTACTATTGCATTTTTATTTATAACAAGCAAGTACCTACGGTCCTGTGGAAGTTTTTATATGGAGATACAAACTTTTTTTTAGTTTTTGTATCTTATTTATTTACGGAGATGAAATGATTCGTATATATTTACTTATACTCTACCTATCACTTGGCTAAGCTTTATCAAATTCCATTTAGCAATTTTGTATATTGTAACAACATTTTTGAAAGCTTTCTGATTTATAATAATTTTAAAATTTACCTACAACATAAAATGAATTAAATTATGCAGTTTTAGTATAATATGTATAATTGGCTCTACAAATTAAGTTTTTTTACTGTTTATTTATATATTTTAAAACTGATTGTACTTTTAATTGCGACAACTTACTAGACAGTACTAAATTGTTAAACGTATAGTCTCAATGTATTTTAACGTATAATCAAATAAGAAGATAATAAAAATTGCATCGCTAATGTGATTTTGCGGAAAAAAAAAGATCCACCAACCACAGTGATCCGTGTATTCATTTTAAAATAGACACGCTAAGTTTTTTTCTCAATCCTATCTAGTTACACCCAGTCTCCTGAACTTAAAGGTGTTTTTTTTCACCTTGAATGTCGTATACGTTGACTTGGCCGCGACTTTTAATATAAGCTCGATGTTTTTTTTTTTAATGTCGTTTTTCGATTTTGAGTAATTTTTTAAACACTGTGGTCATAATATAACATTTGTGTTATAAGATTCGTCTTAATTGTGAAAATGATTTTTTGAGTTTAATTTTTTTTCAACTATTTGATTTGTTAATTATTATTATTTAAGTCTAGTACATATCAACGAATGTTAATTAAAAATATATTACATAGAAAAATATATTCAAGATTTAAGTGATGACAAAATTAATAATTTTTTTAGCTCTACAAATAAATATGATGTACAGACAGCTGAACTTATGATAATTATAGATACATATGACTCTTATTCTTTCAAGGTTTTATGCACTTTTATTTCACTTTGGTTATTGAAAGTAACTTGTTTGGACGGGAACCCTAAATTAACTAGTTATTGACCCTGGTTTCTCACGTGTAATCTATACTTTTATACTAATATTAGAAAGAGTAAAGTTTGTTCGTATGTTTGTATGTAGAGTGTAATCTCTGAAACTACTGATCCGATTTGAAAAAATATTTTTTTGTAAGATAGTCTGTTTATTAAGAAAGGTTATATATATTACATCACGTTCACAGGGGCGAAGGAATAGCCATAAACGCGAGTAAAACCGCGACGGGCAGCTAGTCTATCCTAATATTATAAAGAGGTAAAATTTGCTTGTAAGTTTGTGTGTTGGAGGTAATATCTGGAAGTACTAATCCGATTTGAAAAAATCTTTTGCGTTGGATAGCCCATTAATTGCGGAAGGTTATAGGCTATATTACATCACTGCAACTCATAGATGGGAAGCAGTAACGAGTGAAATCGCGAGATACAGCTAGTAATTTATTATATATTTACATATAAATTTTGCTGTTATGCGTTGGTTGTAAAATAATCTACGCTGATTTCACGTTATTATTAATATTGTATTGTTTTTAATCTTATCGTAATAAAATTAAGTATGCGTTTTACAATTTATGCGATTAGAATATGTTTATAATTCTGTATAAAGTTTTCAATTACAATATGCATATTGCTGTCTTCAATTTTAAATGACTATGTTATGTACATTTACAGTTAATAGAGTGTAGTAGAGACGTTCAGGTACTTCGAGTTTCTATTTTAATACACTGTATTATATAATAAGTCTTAGATAGGCTTAAATTAAAAATTTATAGAATTGTTGTTTTTTTTTTTCGTTTAAAAAAATCTGAGCATCTTTTATCGACGTAAAATTTACAATACGGTGACTAAATTATACTAAAATAACATAGTTACGTAATTTTGACTTGTCGCTGCAGCTTTATTTGAAATCGGCAACACATACAACTTAAATTTTGAGTTTAAAGAGTAGATTAAGCCAACTTATATTGAAGTATCGTTTTGAGGTTCGTTTTTATTTGTGTTGAAATTCATCTCGAGCTCGGCGGTGAAGGAAAGCATCGTGAGGAAAACTGCATGTGCCGGGAGAAATTCTGACACATGTATAGCCAACCCGCAATGGAGCAGCGTAGTGGAATAAGCTCTAAACCTTCTCCTCAATAGGAGGCCTTTGCCCAGCAGTAGGACATTTACTTTATTATGAGGTTCGTTAAAATGTTCCCAATGAGTAGATTGTCGGTTTTTTTTTTTATTTCAAATTTATCAATTATTCATAAGCGAGATACAAAAACTTGTACATAAATGTAAGAAATAATATCTACTAATTGTAATATATATCTTCATAAAATTCAGTGGCAAAAAATTACTAACACAGGAAACAGACCACGGGCGTTCATCGCACTTTTTTACACAGGATTAAAAAAAAAACGTAAAAATGCAAAGAATTTTATAAGGTTTTATTTATTTTGCTAGTTACTGTTAATTGATTGAGCCAGTGGTGCTCAACCAAAGGCCAAATTAGGCCCACAAGTTTTATTTGGCATGTGTTTATGGTGTATGTTTTGTTTTTTATATAACGTTTATAAATTGTTATTGTATTACGAGATTATATACGAAACTTCGTATTATATATAGTATACATTTTTTATTTTTTATTTTCGCGACACAAAGTAGCTCACATCCTATTCCAAGATTCATCCATCGCTATATCAAAATTCATCAAAATTGGTTTATTGATTTAGGCGTGAAAACTTAACAGACAGACCAAATTACTTTACCATTTATAATATTACTAAGGATATTATCAATTGTTATGATTGTACTGATATTACTCATAGCTTAATGTTTTATCGAAATCAAAGATCGCGGTCTGAAGTCCTGTTTGATAATCTTACAATCTGCGGTGACTGATAATAAATACTTTGAAATTAGCATTTCTAAATATTTTTAAAATTTAAAATAGTTTGTTTGATATATTTGACTATTCTTTATAGGGCTGTATCAATTTTAATACAACTATAGAAAAGAAATACCACAATAAAAGTAGAAAATAGCAGATTTTACATTTTTGACGCATTAAAAGTGAAATAATGAAAGACCTCTTTTACAATAGAATATTTACTGAACATCATGTTTCTGACATTTTAAATACAAGCTACGATATTCTTTTTCATTTTTTGACATAATTACTTAAAGCGTGAATTGGGCTTAGTTATGTGATCCAAATTTTCAAACATAAAGATGCAAACGTCCATATGTCCTTATTATCAACACGAATGATCACAAGGTGAACTTTTTGGTAATGTTATATAGTCTAAAACCTAAGTCCATATCCAGAGGGTTGAGAACCACAGTCCAAAGCTATTATCCCAAGCGATAAACAATTTACGATTCATAATATAAACCTAATAGGTATTGTAGGTTTTTTACATACAATTAAAAGCAATTTAAATAGACGATGTAAGGTACTAATTGATCATCAGTCATTGAACTTATGTATAGAAGCTTGTTGTATAGAATTATGCTGGTCACTGCAACTGAGTGAACCGCTAACGGTCGCGGTTTCGACTGCCTTTCATGACAAAAAGACAGAAAGTAATATAAGAATATATATACTTTATATAAATATAAATCTTATATGGATGCTGATATGCAATAATGTATCAACCCACAAAAAGTCAAATTCGGAGATATTGATGTATTTTGATACTGCATCACCTATTTAACATTATTTATAAAAATTATAGTCATATAAACTAATAAGTACGGAAAAAAGTTTCTTAATTAATTGTTTCGAATTTCAAGTGCGTTCCATATTTTGTAATTTATACAATATTCTCAAATTTTTGAAAAACTTTTCATTAGATAATATATTAAATAAATCTGTCTGATTTTAATTAATTATACCTTTTATCACAAAATAAAAGAAATGGTGGATATATACTTCTTCTTGACTTATTTAGACGCCATTTTCTCAAAATGAAGTCCATGTGGCTTGACACAGTATTGCTTATCAGCGTCCATATATAGACTTCACAACGATCGTCTGTGAGAATGAAATGGAGTCTGTATACGAACGGTAGTCTATTAATTACACCTAGACTCTTCTAGGACATAGGATCATGTAATCCTAATGGGACCATTGAGTTTATTTTTATGGCAATTATGTATACATATAAAATTAACTAACTGATTCATCTTAGAGTCTAAACTGCTGAGACTAAAGACTTGAAATTTTGGCTCGATATCTTTTATGTTGTAAGCATCCACAAAGAAAGGATTTCTCAAAATTTTATTCAATAGGATAAAATAAGGGATTAACGGTTGTAAAGATGTCCGTAATTTTTAAATATATAATATTTTTACTTCTAATATTATTATGATTCAGACGGACATTAAAATGATAGTGAGTTAGATTGTACGAGTCTGTGTTTTACGTCTGCTGGGGCAAATAATAAATTATTGTGAAGACATCATATTTTAACGTGAAATTTGTGCAAGGGAGTGGAATAAACCTTATTAAGATTGTCGTTAAAGCAAACGAAACTAGATGGTGCCCGCGACTTCGTCTGCGTAGGATTATTTTTACACCTATTTATTGTTATTATACCTATTCGTCAACCTATTTATAGCGATTTTTCTAATTAAAAAGTAGCCTTTGTTTTTTCTCAAACTAGATTATATTTATCGTACCGAATTTCATTAAAATCGGTTTAGTAATTTAGGCGTGATTGCTTAACATGTAGTGTTACTTTAACATCTATATAAATACATAGAATTGTACTGTCGGTAATTTCAAATTAACAGCTTTTAACTTAATGCATATGAAAGTATACCCACATCAAATACACAATTTTTGAAAATTATCTGTTCGTTTGTTCTGACTAATCTCTGAAACGACTGGACCGATTTGGACAGGACTTTTGAAATTTATAATAAGTAAGTTATTTTAATTAATAAATAAAAAGGGTTATGCGAAAACAAAATAAAACCAATGAAATACTGAACAATATCCAAATGAAGCAGGGAAACTGAACATTATATAAAGATAATTTTTCCTCAAATTAACCCGGCTAAAACCGCAGGGCATAGCTAGTATAAGTAAGGATTACGTTCTCGAATCGGTTCTCCATTTTTAAATTTAAAAAGTCTCGTATAAAATAAATAACTACCATTACATAGAAATATTATTGCGATAGCAACCCGGACCGCCCACTTACGGTGGCCGGAGTTTTATCAAAAAAATTTACTAGCTCCGATAGTATTGCCTAGGAGACTCGAATACGTCTAATACATTGTTATCTGCGTTACAACATTGTATGAATACAGGGCTGCTAGTGTTTTATTACATTTTATTTCTTGACTAGCTGTCTCTTGCGGTGTCACTCGCGTTTACGGTTACTGCTTCGCTCGTATGAGTCGTAGCGTGATGTGATATAGTCTATAGCCTTCCTCAATAAATAAACTATCTAACACAAAAATAATTTTTCAATTCGAACCAGAAGCTTCTGAGATTAGCGCGTTCAAACACACAAATACTCTTCAGCTTTATAATATTAGTATAGATGCGCAATTGTTATATGAATTTTAATATTGATAAAGAAAATAGTATATTAAATAAGGATAAATGTAATTTAAATTTTGGTTATATGTTTTTACTAAAAATGTTTAATTTTTCTTTTCAGATTTACGACGAATATTTAAATATATGTAAGTTCATTTCTTGTAAGATTTTTTTTTATTTTATATGTGTGTTGTTTTTATATTTCGTATGTCATTATGACAAAATAGTAAAATAGATGTACAGATGAAATGTGTGTTTAAAAACGTCACTTTATTTAAGTGTTGGTATTATTATTTTTTATTTATTTTAGGATCTCCAACAAAAGATACACACCAAAAAAATTAAAAAAAGAACAATGTTATATATTTAACATTTTATAAATAGAAAAGAAGAAAAATAAAATAAATTAATTGCTAACTTAATAAAAAAAAAAACAAAAATTAAAAGAACTGTTAAAATATGTGAAACATAAGAATACAATATATACGGCTATAATATATTAATAATGTATTTTATTGATTCAACTATTAGATATACTAAAAGAATAATTGGTAAATTGACGATTCAAAACCCTATAAGCCTTCTCGAATAAAGTATACTTTTTAAATTAACGCGACAACCCTATTTATATTGAACATTGTATCGGTAATATAATGGATATAATTGACAATAATGTTTATTTTTTTTAAATTCCTTCATGTTTTTTTTATAATCTCGAATCGAAATTGGTAGAAACCAGCAATTTCAAGACAGTAAGCCCGGTTCTAGGATTTTGTTCAGAGGGATTATTTTTGTGGGATTTAGGAATGTTACCTACATTCCTAAACAACTACTACGCCGACATAAAAATGGAGTATATATACGATTTTTTATTCCGTGCGTATGGCGGTGTGTCGTGATGTTAGACACATATCGATTTCATACATTTAGAACCGTTAAAGACACGTCATCGTGGAATGTTATTAAGGCGAATCTTCATGCTTACTCGAATCGAAAATAAGCCAAATGTGTAGACGCACTAATTATTTACCATCCGTCATATTGCACTCGCTATATGGACGCTGATAAGCAATACTATGTCAAGCCACACGGACTTTGAGAAAATGGCGTCTGAAGATGTTAACCTATTCTTAACAAATGTGTTTGAAGACGTATTATTTCATTTTTCCTTTTCTATTTGCATACAAGTACATAAGTAGTAAGTAGTAGTAAGTACGAAATAAAAGCCGATTGATATAGTAAGAAGTTTAACAATTTGACGTCAAAAATCTATGTCCATTTTCATCTTTGACTATTATATTATTTACTGATAGGCGTTAAATAGGCAGCGACTTTGTTCAGTTTTCCAAAAGTGACATTTGTGTGCCAAAATTCATACGCTAATACTGCTGCTAAAACACTGTCCAACATACAGTTAATGGCATATGGATGCTGATAAGCAATAATGTGTTAATGTGTTTAAAGGTTGGACATCTTCAGACACCATTTTCTCAAAATAAAGTCCGTGTGGCTTGACACAGTATTGCTTATCAGCGTCCATATATAATTGACATTTGCCGATCAAAAAATGTTTACGCCGAACACTTTTTGCACGTGGAAACAAAAAGTTCCTACTTTTGTGCCTTAATTCGGAGCGAGATAGACTAGTAGTTCTAGGAAATTTTTAGAAATAAAGAAATGTCAGTCAGCTCGTGACCACGACGGATGCAACTTCATCGAAACGTCGGGCAAAAAAGGTATTCTAACGATTAGATATCGCGATAAGACCCGTTATTTAAAATACGATACATCGCGAAAGTTTAAAGTATTAAAAAATGTACAGAATTGTTGTAGGATTGCACAGAAACTTTGTATAATAATTACTATTGGTTGCGGTCGGATTTCGTCCGTAGTTCATTAAATTTTGAACTTGACCACAGACTAAGAATAAAAAAAAGATATGTGTGTTAATGTTAAATACAAGGTACTGCGTGAAATTAATGATATGATGATGATAGGTATTTTTTGCATTATTTAGCATTCTGCACTTTTTCTCCATATAAGCTGACCGCTGTTAAGCAATAATGTGTTAACCCACAAAAGTTGAATTCCGAGATATTGATGTATTTTGATACTGCGTCACCAATTAACATTATTCAAAACATTTTCAAGTCATCTAAACTAAATAAGTTAGGAAAAAAGTTTTTTAATTTAATGTTTTGAATTTCAAGTACGTTCCATATTTTGCATTATTGATACAATAATATCATATATTTAAAAAAATATTATTAGGTAATAGTTTTTTTATATAGCAATCGGTTTTTAATTCACTTTACCGTTTATTAAATTAGAAAAGAAAAGATGGATATATACTTCTTCAAAGAAATTTTGTCACGAATAGGTTTAATATCTTTAAACGTCATTTTCTCAAAATAAAATCCGTATGCCTTGACGCGGTATTGCGTATCAGCGTACAGGTATAAGTGAAAAATTTCATTTTCCTCCAATCGGGTAATTTTCATAATAAAGTGCAAAGTTTTTACTGCACATATTAAATATAGATTATGTTATGATCATTAAAACTAATGAAGTTCCAAATATACGTAATTGTGTATACTTAAAAAATCAATATTAAAAAACTAACATAAAAATAATATAAATATTTAAAACATTATTTCAAAAACGGTCACCGTCCTAAAGTGTACCGGGGTCAAAGTTGCTTAAGCATTGGAAAAAGTTTTTAAAAATGCCAGCGGAACTAGGCCACATCTCATGGAGAATTAGTTACCTAATAATTTATAAACATCAACAAATTGCAAGGTTCTATCCATTGCTATGCGAAGCGAAGCTATGTGTAATAAATATCTAGTGGTGTCCAGTGCGTCTTATGAGTTTTTGTGGCACAATGCTATCTATAAATGTCAGAATATATCACGTGGATAGCGATAATGTTTGACGATTAGACTGCAACTCTACTTTTCAACTATATGTACATATGTGTGTTACGTTCGTACGATTTGACATTAACATTTTGAGTCCAACTTTGACAACTGGACTGTTATCTGATATTTTTTTTAATGAAAAACATTTCAGATACAAAAGTCATGCGCTAATAACACGTTCATACTATTTGACGTTAAAAATCTGTACCAATTTCCATTTTCAACTTTGACAAGCTTCAATCGTCCATTTATTGGTTGGAACAAAGATCTCGTTCTCGTTAGCTGGTTGCTAGGTAACGTCGTATAACGTGGTCGGCATTCTGGGCGCCAAAATCCATAAGCTTATAACATATCCTCAGTTATATGATACCATTGACTAATAACGTCTGCACTTATAAAAAAACCTTGATTATCCCGCTGTTTGTCATCGCTTGTGATAGCACTGTATAGCGCTATAAAGAATGAGGAGTCAGCCTTATTTGAATCAATATAACAATCAGGTGCAAGCAAACGGTACTTAGCTGTTATATAATTGTTTCGCAAACGATTTGGCCATACAGAGCTAAATGCGTTTCCTCGTGTGTATAATACATATTAACTCGTAATTGTGTCTTAAATAAAGTAATGGACCTTTATTTTTTTATAGTTTTTAAGAAATACGGAAGCAAACTTTGTTTTTATTAGTGGTCGCCCTGTGGGGAAAAATTAACCATTATCAATTAAAATAATAAATTTGAACATTATTAAAGTTCTATTGATAATCCATTCTCAATTTGACCACAGGCTAGCAATAAACAAAATAGTATGTATGTGTGTGTGTCAAATACATGGTAGTGTGTGTAATATTTTTTTGTGATAAGCAATAATCTCACGTATCAGAAAAAAATCTTGTTAAAAAAATATTTATTTAATTTATTATTATTAACTTTTATTAAACCAATCTGCATTTAATTAATTATGCCCTTTGTCAAAATGGAAAGTAAAAGATGGATATAGACGTCTTTAGACAAATTTATTAAGTTTTTTTTAACTGTCGCGATTTATACTATTCATATTTAATATAACGGGTCTTACCGCGAAAACTAATAGTAGTAATACATTTTTATTGCTCGACGTTTTGACGAAGTTACATTCGTCGTGGTCACGAGCTGACTGGTGTACCGCGCGCCCTCCGGCGACGAGTGCGCGAGTTTTCTTCGGCACAGGCGAAGGCGAAGAAAAAAGGTATTACTACCATTAGTTACCGCGATAAGACCCGTTATATTAAATATGAAATTTATTAAGAATACGTTTGACATCTTAAGGCGCCATTTTCTTAAAATAAAATCCGTGTGGCTTGACATTGTATAGCTTATACTATATACACATCAGCATCCAATTATATAATATCACTACTTTCATCTAATTACAATAACCACAAAATTTCCAAAACTAACCAATCAAAAAGATTTATTGCTTAAGGGACAATCGTAAATTGATACGTCCAATTAAAACACGCGATACAAAACATTACTCGTCGTTTTAGTGTTCCGTACATCCGCTCACATAATCGAAGAATCCCTAATTGAGGTGAGACAAGCTATTTCCTCTGTATTTGTCTCTATTTATTTTATAGCTTATCAGCCTGTCTACCCGTCTTTCTGTCATGACCAATTGGATGCTGATAAGCAATAATGTGTCAACTCACAAAAAGTCAAATTCGGAGATATTGATGTATTTTGTTACTGCATTACCTATTTAACATTATTCAATAAAAAATAAAGCCATATAAACTAAATAAGTATGGAAAAAAGTTTCTTAATTAATTGTTTCGAATTTCAAGGTCGTTCCATATTTTGTAATTTATAGAATAATCTTGTGTATTTAAAAAACTTTTTATTATATATTATATTCAATATATCAACCTGCTTTTATTTCATTATACTTTATATCAAAAAATAAAAGAAAATATAGATAAATACTTATTCAAACAAATTCATTAAGAATAGGTTTGACATCTTTAGACGCCTTTTTCCCAAAATGAATTCCGTGTGGCTTGACACAGTATTGCTTATCAGCGTCCAATTAATTATCAAGAGACTTATTGACAAAAGCTAACACTGTCAAAACATTCGACTCCTACCTAACAAATGTTTAACCCAATTTTGTATTTCTACTTTCTATTTAAAAATCCATCCCCTTAACGTTACTGCTTTCAAAAATCCTTTCGCAGTGCAAAATTATGTAAATAAAATAATATAAATTATCCTTAAATGTTTAAGGATCCTTCGTACACATGTTTCTAATCCCAGCAGTTTAGGCTCTGCGTTGATCGATTAGCCAGTGATTATGTCAGCTAGTCAGTATATATGTATATCATACTAGTAGTTATAGACTAGAAGTTGCTTCGCCCGCGTAAAGTTTGAAATTTGAATTTGGATAGACGACGCGTTTAGGAAATAATAAAATCATCATCTACTTAGTATTGATGTAAACTTTTTAAAAAGTGTAGTTTAGTGTACTTTACACTTAATTATTTTCAGTTATTATTTGAAATCCGAGGACATTCTGTTCACAGCGTATATTTCTTTTTACATAATATTTTCTATAATCACAATCAACTAAACCAATCCGTAAATTAGTATTACGAATCGAAAATAAAGGAATTAGGACATTAATTTTCCGCATAAACCTCTTAAATAAGGCGAATTAATCATATCTAATTAATCTTAACCTTGGACCGGTTTCTTTAATTGTATCACTCCGATAAGGTTTCGTAAAGCTATCAATTTCGCCGGTCAATGTCAATATTTAAATTTAGTCGCTTGTTTTTTTTTTTTTTAATTGGAACATTATATGTGTTTGGCGACCGGTCTTTTGAGTTTTTTTTTTTTTTTACAAATTTTGTCGAGTTTAAATATTTGTTACCGAAAAATCAGAAGTATAAACATCTACTAGGTGAGTCCCGTGATTTTACTTGCGTTAATTTGAGGAAAAATTGTATTAATATCATATTTACCTTCACTACTTGAATCGGATATTGTTCACTATTTTATTGGTTTCTATTTCGTTTTCGCGAATTTTAATTATTTACTAATTAAAATAAATATTTTTTTAAATAACAGTAGTCTAAGTTCCTCCTTGTAACATTACCTATCTGTGAATGAAAGTCTCGTCAAAATCGTCGGAGTCTCGGAGTCTCGTCAAAAGTCGGAGCAAACAGGTTGATTTTGATGATAGTACCGTGTATACTTGCATATGCATTTAGATAGAAAGCTTAAGTTTTAAGTTAGTTTGAAATTATATATATACACTTCAATTTTAAACATTTATAGAGATTATTCGACTCGAATAAATTGAAATTGTATTTCAAGAGAAGATTCGCTAGCGACGCGTTACCAAGAAGTGAAATAAAATAAAAAAGCCTAGTCGACTTCATGGAAACCATGAATAGCACAAGTGAATACAAATACGCGTCTTGTCAACTGAGCGCTAGGAATAAGCTGGGTTCGCTTAAAGCTTGATGGATTTGTGTGTGATTGACTACTGCATAGGAGAAAGATTAGGGCAGGGATTCCCAACCTGTTATACCATGCACCTCACCCAAAGTTAAACTAAAACACTACCCCCTTAAAAATCAACGTGAGAAAATGTAACAAACGATGAAAATGAAAAAATGCTGAGTGAATTTCCTTTTTGTGGCATTGTACTGCTGTGAAGCTAGCAGTACGATGCCACAAAAAGGTCAGCCTTGTAGGTAATCCAATAACAGGATTTAATAAAGTACAAAATACAATCCATCCAGGCTATCTCAGTAAATTTATAAAAAACATTGACGTTATTGAAAAAATAATTTAACAAAGGAAAAAAGTCCCGCTGAGATTCTTTCGGGGTTTCTTCTCAGATCTGAGGTTAAACTTTTTCAAAACCGTGATTAATTTGCTTGACCTTCAAAAAGAGAGTATAAATTCCTAATTTTGAATAAAAATATTTTGATTTTGAATTAGTGAGAGCACTGTGGGTATCAGGTATACCATTATTGCATTACCAGGTATTGCATCTGATTAGCCGTGTCAGCGCGAAATTTATATATCTTTAAAAATCTTTCTTTACAACCGAAGTTAACCCGTCCCCCTTATATTACCAAATTACCCCCATGCCCAAAGGAGTCGCACCCCACTGGTTGGGAATCCGTGGATTAGGACCAATGTTTCAAAGGCTGTCTTTCTGTCTATAATTTATATATTTCTCTAAGTTTTTTTAGCCGTCTACGATGTAGTGAAAAGGGTAATGATTTTGAAAATGTATGTATGTATGTTTGTATGTTCAACCGTAACGCCTTAACCAGAAACTGATTTTAATGAATGAAGGACATGGTCTACATAAATTTTATCATAATTTTATATGACAGAGTTTATTTACACAGTCGGGTTATAGTTTTTTAAGCTTTATGCCCTGGTATGCAATATTAATATCGGGGATATTTATATTTTAATTAAAAATTTATCAAACACCTTTTTCTCAGAAAAAGTAGGTATTTAAATAATTTAATCACTTCCTTTATCGAGAGCGAAATATTTAATGACAAAAAACAAACGAACATTTCAAGATAATTTGAGTGGAATTTTTAATTCCCAAATCACATCGTGTGTGAATAATATCATTACGAATGCTTATAATATGTTACAAGCTTTTTCCATCGGCTTCCTTTAAAAAATACATCATACTATAAATACTATTGGTATCATAATAAAGACGACACGAAGATATAAGACATTTGAGTCAATGAGTCATTTGAATTGATATTCCCATTTTTTTAAATGTTTTTGTTACTTCGTGATATATTCTTTTCAATTGATGACACAGTGCCTTTAGTATGCAACCTGTTCATAATTTCTGTTTCCAATAGAAAAGGCCTGGTTTACGTAAATGTGGTTTTTTGAATATAAATTATCTCATTAAAAAATAAATGTAAGTTTATAGATCATATAGAAGTCCGCATACAGAACTACGGAACTGTAGGTACATATATTGCGTGGGTCCCAATATGCACGTAACTGATTTAATTTAAAGTTTAATTTTTTTTCCTTATAATATTATTAGCTCAGATGGTGACAAGCGTTTTGACGCAGACTAAACCACAGAACAACATTTTAGCGTATACAGAAATGAAAGTATTTAAAAAATGCGGTTCTTATTTCATATTTCTGGGAACAATGATCGGTATTGACCAAGATATGTGACTAATATTTACGCAAAAACCTAGTTTCATATGACCTTAAAGACAAAATGATGCGTATATTGTGACGTTTTAAACGTATTGGAAGCCAAGGTGACCTCAGCTCACGATTAATAAGATGATTAAAATGTCTAATTTAATTTTGATCATTATTAAAATGTTTCTAGTGTTTTCCTGTACTAACTGGTTTTTAGATCTAGATTTTTTAAAGATCCAATCATGAGTATTCACGCTGGGCTAACATAAGGGGAGAGGATTAGGGGGTCTGGACTGGCTCCTTAGTATACGATTCACTGATACCTAAAACATAGGACGAATGGCAATGATTTATATAATTTCTAAATAACTGAGATTGGCATTTCGAATCATACCATCTTACTGCGTGATACCCGGATAAAAACTAGTTCATCTTTGCACATAATGGTTTGAACCCGGAACTCCCTCCTCGGACCCCTCCCATATGAACGCTATAACTACGCCCGTGACTCACTAGTACTGGTAATATATTTTTCTATAGCAAAGTTCAAGAAGATTGTAAAGAATTGTTTGTGTGCTAGAGGATATTACGGTATTAAAGATTGTGTAAATGATGACTCATTGTGGGAATAAAGCGATCGCTTTCAAGCTCAATATATTTTATAATTTGTAAAATTTTAGACGTTGTTGAAATAAAAATAAATTCAACAAACGAAACAAACGTCCCACTGTCCCACTTTTGCGGTTTCTTCTCACGTCAGATGTTTTACTTCTGAAACCATGGTAGATTTAGTTGCTCGACGTTCGATAAGAATAAATCCCTAATTTTGGCCTAATTAAAGACGGTATTACAGAAAAGAAAATCTTATCATTTTGTACGTTCGTGAGAAAAACAGGAAACCTATTGTTGCCTTCTATTAACATAATTTCCCAACTTCACAGTTCGATCGAAATCGCTGATATCTTTTTATGAAAACATAATTATCATAAAAGTTATTATTCAGTAAATAACTAAACCATTATTGTAAATGGATATGAATCTGGACGCGTCGAAGCGTCTCACTTGATTTATGGGCCGATGCCCATCCATCAACGCGTTGTTTTATGTTTTTCAAAGAACACTTTCATAATAAAAAGACGTTTTTTTTGCTGTACAATTGCAATTTCTCTTGCAATTTACTTTTTTTTAGTGTTGAATAAGATATATGAATGATTAAAATTGATACGAATATTAGATAGGATATTTTAGCTTGAAGATAATGTTATGTATTAACACTGTCTACACATAATATCGTGGCTTTAATATGAAAGATTAATTCTAATCTAACGAAAGTATTTTATAAAAAATATCGACATTTAAATTTCAATGGAACCATACATTTTATGAAAATATTATTGTTAACTTTTTTTATGAATTGAATATTTATATCTATAGGTCCTAAGGTTATAAGGAGGTAAATTGTGTTTTTATCTAGGGAGTAGTCTCTGAAACTACTAATCCGATATGAAAATAGTTTAGGCTTTAGATATTTAACTTATTAAGAAATGTTGTAGGCCATATTACATGACACTACTACTCATAGGAATGTAGCAATAACTATAAGCGCAAATGAAACCACGCGATACAGCTAGTGCATTTAAATTATTTTTTTGTTTCTTACTTTTTGTTAAACAGGATTTTTCTCATTATAACAGCGTAGAAATTAAATTTTAGATCCAAATAATAATTGAAAAAAAAAATTCAACGGAGATAAAAAATTCAAAAACACATCGCGGATCTTCGAAAGGTCAAAAGATCAAATTATGTTAATATTACAATGGATCAAATAATTTGCTTATCAAGCTTTTTCTTTCAATACTGAAATTTTAACGATAATCTTAAAATTACTTAATAACACTTCAATAACATAATTGTAGCGATTTGCTTGTGTATTAATTGGACGCTGATAATCAATACCGTGTCAAGCCACACGGACTCCATTTTGAGAAAATGGCGTCTAAAGATAACATACGTATTCTTAATAAATTGGTTTAAAGACGTATATATCCATTTTTCTTAACTATTTCAATAAAAGATATAATGAATTAATTGCAGATTAGTATAATAAAAAGTTTTATATACTAATAGGTTTTTAAGATGTATGATATTCTTGAATATATAAAAAAATGTAACACACTTCAATAGTCTAATCATTAAATTAAGACACGTTTGTCCGTACTTATTTTGTTTAAATGACTTGAAATTTTTTTGAATAATGATTAATATGTATCAAATTATCAGAATACATCAATATCTCCGAATTTAACTTTTTGTGGGTTGACACATTATTGCTTATCAGCGTCTAATTGAAATTCAAATAATACAATTTCAAGTGACTCGTCCATTCTTTATATTGTGATAAAAATTAAAAAAGGCCACCACAATTTGTTACATAAAACTGATTCCCACAACTTATGCTAAGTTTGTAAGCAATTGTATATCCTGCAGCATCAGGTCAAGGCTACGCAACTCTGCTATTTTATGATTAGACTAGAAGTTGCTCAGATCCTTTGAAAATATCTTCTTATATGGATGCTGATAAGAAATACTGTGTCAACCCACAAGCAGTCAAATTCTGAGATATAGCTAAGAAAAAAAATACTTTCGTAATATATACACTAATGTTATAAAGAGTAAAGATTTGATTATTTGTTTGTTTGTATTCTTTGGCTCGAAAACTACAAAACCGATTTGAAAAATTAGTTTTGCCTTGGCTTGCCCGTTTATTGAGGAAGGTTATAAGTTATACTACTTCACGCTCATAGGAGATAGTAACCATAAACGCGAGGGGCAGTTAGTCTATATATATAAAAGCTAATATTCACTCACTCAAAAATTTCAGAAACTACAAGTGTTAGGAGATTGTTCGTGTTACCGCCTCAGGGGGTAAAACGGAAGTTGGAAGTTTGTATGAAAGATCTATATTTTTGAAGTAAGAGGCTTGAAATTTAAAATATATGCTCTATAGGTCATGGTATTAATAATGTATTTTTAGAAATTCATCCCCTTTTGGGGTTAAAACAGGGATCGCTAGTATATTATAAAACTATTTATCACGCCTATACGCTCAACAAATAGAAATGTTATCGTAATCAATATTTTAAAATCTCCGCTTATAAATTCTTATCTTATCAACACTATTACTAGGAAATCGTGTCACCCGATAACCCAATAATATTTTGATAAAAATTTAATAATCTATATTGATTCTCTTGTGAAAGTTCCAAATCCTACTTGACCCAGATGTAATTAAATGGGACGGTTTTACGATTAACATACACATATTTAGGGTTCCGTAAACAAAGTTCTACGGGTTAATAATGTGTGAACCCACAAAGTGTCAAATTCAGAGATATTGATGTATTTTGATACTGCATCACCTATTTAACATTATTCAATATTAAATAAAGACATATAAACTAAATAAGTACAGAGAAAGTTTGTTAATTAATTGTTTCGAATTTCAAGGTCGTTCCATATTTTGTAGTTTACACAATAATCTTATATATTTAAAAAACTTTTTATTAGATAGTAAATATATTAAATATATCAACCAGTTTTAATGTATTAAACCTTTTATCAAAAATGAAAAGAAAATATGGATAAATACTTATTGAAACAAATGTATTAAGAATACGTTTGACATCTTTAGGCGCCATTTTCTCAAAACGCAGTTCGTGTGGCTTGACACAGTATTGCTTATCAGCATCCATATATTCTTTACATTAATATTAGTATAGATACCAACTTTAACGACAACGTATAACGTATTTGTTAGAATTAAAATGAATCCCATAGCAAATATATCTTAAATTCCTCTCAATGATAGCATACCACCACATTAGTGGTAATTACACTGTCTAAGGAATTGATGGTAGCGGGTTCGATGCGCGGCCAGCCATTAAGAACGCGGAGCATGCACAGTTTTGTTCCTTTACTAAGATTTATCGAAGAAATAATTACTTTACAGGCTAATATTTACAGTAGCCAATTATTCTATAATATATGGCTCTGGGTTTTTTATTGCTAGCAATAAGACGGACAGACGCGCTTCATGATTATATTAACCACCGAGCGCGACTTCGTTTGTATAGGAAAATTTATTTCTCCGGCTTAGAAAGAGTAACAGCCTGTAAATAGATTCGGATAAGCAATAATGTGTCAAATCACAAAAAGTCAAATTTGAAGATTATAATGTATTAAAAAAAATTAAATAAATTAAGCTAAATAATTACGGAAAATTAAGTTTCTTAAATTAATATTTCGAATCTTAAAGTGCATTCCATAACAATCTCATTTATAAAACTTATTATTAGAATAATATGAAAATGTAAACATATATAGATGCTGATAAGCAATTATGTGTCAACCCACAAAAAGTTAAATTCGAAGATATTGATGTATTTTGATACTGCATCACCTATTTAACATTATTAAACAAAAAATAAAGTCATATAAACTAAATAAGTACGGAAAAAAGTTTTTTAATGAATTGGTTCGAATTTCCAGGTCGTTCCTTATTTTGTAATTTATACAATAATCTTACATATTTAAAAACTTTTTAGTAGATAACATATTAAAAATATCAACATGTTTCAATTTATGATACCTTTTATCAAAAAAGAAAAGAAAATATGAATAAATTCTTATTCAAACAAGTTTATTAAGAATAGGATTGACATCTTTAGACGCCATTTTCTCAAAATGAAGTTCGTGTGGCTTGACACAGTAATGCTTATCAGCGTCCATATATGACATTTAAAAGAAGTTTTTTGTCTCTTCTGCAAAGTTCGGCAGTTTACATGTTCGAGCTATCACATCTAGACCGACGATATATTTCATTCACTAGGTCATTTCGACTTAAGCTCGGTTAAAAAAAAAATTATATATACGTATATATTTAACAATAATACAACAATAATACGTGGGCGTCGGTCCAAGGATGCGAATGGATTGATGTATCGAAATATGATTGATGAGATTAAAATGATCTCATTTGGCCTCAGCTATTGTTTGATGATTAACGATTTTTTTATTTACTCCCATATTCAAATGAGGTTTACTGTATACATATGTATATACAGATAAATAAAATTGAAGTGTTTGTTTGTGATTTCAAATAAACAGCTTTAAACTAAATGCATATGAAAATATATACTGTACATAGATCAAAAACATACCTTTGAAAATGTCGGTCTGGTTTTTTGTGTTTTGGTCCGGCTTATCTCTGCAACAGCTGGAGCGATTTTGACAGACTCACAGATAGCTAATGTTATAAGAAATAATTTAGGTTAATTCTATTTTATAAATATTATTTATATTAATAATTAAAAAGGGATTACGCGAATACACAATTGAAACAACAGGAATAGTGAACAATACCCGATTCAAGCACGGAAAGGCGTGTGAAACGCGGGCACAGGTAGTATTAAACATAAATGAATGAAGTAGAAAAAAAAATTACATCAGATACGGGACTCACGTCAACTTAGAGGCCTTAAGATAGCATAAGTAATTTCTCATTCTTGTTTCTCGTAGAAAAAATACTGCACAGCACTGTATATCTATTAGATATTAAAAAAATAATCCATAGGATAATAAACATAATACCCTGGTATAGGCAACTGTGAGGCAAAGTGGTCTTAATTGAAAAGAAAAATGGACTCCCAAACCGATGTAGCGATTTTGATAAAAATTTTAATCATACTTCAAATTAGTCAAATGGTTATGGTACAATAGTATAGAATGAATGAGATCGGATCAACAGACATTTTTTGCATATTTTACAAGCAGATCGTTAGTAATTAACATTTAATAAATAATATAAAATTATATATCGCTAAGGATTTTTTTACACAATCTAAAATTAATGATCTTAAACACTAAATAGAAAAGGAAGATCTTGAACTCTATTACATAAAGATTTGATCTTGAAAATACGTCTGAAGTTTTTGCTACATATTGAAAATGCGTTGAAGGATATAAAACATTGAATTTTTTTCCTCCTAAAGTCGTTAACGAGAAAAAAGGTCTGCATTATTATAGACTAAGTTGTGCTGGTAGTTTCACTCGCGCCATATTTTATTTTGAAATAATACACGTTAATAATATTATAAACTCGTACATTTGTATGGATGATAAAACTGTACAGGAATATATGTTCTATATCAGAATAACACATAAGCTATTTTTTACCAAAACATAACGCGAGAGGACGCTAGTGTACACATAATATATAATTATAGACTATGAGCACTAGAATAACCTACGTTTCAAAACTGCCTATCAAATTTTACCATCTTTTTTTTCAAAAAGGTTCAGTGTTCTGGTCTCCATATTATATTAGTATAGATTATAATTTTGAAACATATTAACGATCGCTTGATGTTATATAGCCTATCCTTCCTCTATAAATAGGGTATCTAACGCAAAAATATGTTTTCAACCACACTAGTTATCACTAAGATAAGTTGGTATCCCTATATGTCTCTCCTAGTTTTATTTTTACCACAAAAAGAAGCATATATCCTTCTCGAAGGCCCAAATAATGTACGTAATTTCGTTAACTTGAATTACATACATATTCCAGTTAGTTTGATTTAACTGGACCACTGAACTTATTTTGATGAAAATGTTACGAAATTTATCTAAAAGTAAGTAAAAAGTAAAGTAATTACCCCGCTGCGGGGCAAAGGCCTCCTCTCCTATTAAGGAGAAGGTTTTAGAGCTTAATCCACCACACTGCTCCACTGCGGGTTGGCGGATATACATGTGTCATAATTTCTCCCGGCACATGCAGGTTTCCTCACGATGTTTTCCTACACCGCCGTGATCGAGATGAATTTAAACACAAATTTAGCACTTGAAAAATCAGCGGTGCTATTCGGGGTTTGAACCCACGATCATCGTTTGAAGTAAAGTAAAAAGCTAAAATTAATATTTTATACAACATTTTAAAGTCTATGCCAGGTAATAAAAACATACCCTACGAATTGAAAAACTCCTTATTTGATGTCAGTTGAAAAATAATATACAAACAAACAGTCAGAGTACTTATCGCATTTAAAATATTAATACGGATAGATTAAATCTGGTACAGAATTAAAGGTGATTTTTTATTGAAATATGTTATATCATCAAATATTATCTGTCAGTCACATTAATAGATACAAAATCGATAGATGACTTAACCGTATTGCATATTGTTAATTTTTTTCAATAATAATGAAACACTATGGTTTATTATTAACAAAAAATATACAATATGAAATCATGTTTTTTTTTTCGGATAATAACATGAAATTAATGTTAGGAAGTAATAAGGCGAGGCACGATCTAACCGATTGTGACTAAACCAAAAATGATGAGATATTAAAAAAAGTACGTCACTATATTACATCGTTTTGTGACTAAATTATTTTTATGTTTATTTTTTGGCTTATATGTGACTCTTTTGCTAAAGGTAATTTTGCTTTAGATGTCCTGGCTACTCTCTTGCTTTTCAGTTAAAAAGTTCGAAAGAGGAGAAGGTTTTATGTTTGGCTGAGTTTTTTATGTTTGTTCCAGTAAATAACACGTAAAAAGTTTTACTTGGTACCGGTTTCGAATATTTTACTTGGCTTTAAAATGTTGTAAGAAATATTAAGTGTTTACTTTTTAGTTTACTACTTTCGTTTTAAAAGTCAGTTTATTTTTTTTCACAGACACGTTGGCGCAATGGTCACAGCAACTGACTCAAGCGCCAACGGTCGCGGGTTCGATCCCCGCTCACGGCAAACGTCTGTATTGGCCATATGGATGTTTGTCGTTGTTTGGGTCTGTGTTAGTATTGTGAGTGTTTCCGGACCCCCGATACAAGGTCACGCGATCTTAATGGGGGCTGTTGAGTACGATGCGTTTATTATTATTATTATTTTTCATTTTTTTTTTAAATTAAAACAAGATATATATTATTCTCTGGTATACGAGCAAGCGGTATGTCTAATATTAAGTGACAACCAACGCCTATGGACATTTGCAGCAACAGAGAACAACAAATGCTTTTCCAACTTTGAAAGGCATAAGAAATGAAAAGGATTAGGAAGGAAAGGAAAGGGAGATGGAGATAGACTTCCGGCTTTGTCACACACCGTACTAAACGCAACTACAGCTATCCTTCACCTCAAAAGAAGATTAATAATAACCAAAAAAGTATACAAGATTCTTAAACAAAGTCAATTAAATAACGTTTGAATTCGAAGAAATAACACCAACAACTTAATGTTTACTTCCGAGATTCTGAGATTAGTTAAGTTGACACATCGTTTCAAGTGCAATTAACACTCAAATACGAAGATAACTTTTTAACTTTTTTCTCTATTTACATAATTATCTTGAGTCCATTCCATAATTTGATTAAACATTGGATTTACAATTATGTAGTTTTATGACGATTTCCTTGAACTTAGAAGTCGCCTAGCGGTCGGAATTCGACTGTAGGTCATTAAATTCTTAACCGATCACAGATAATCTATTCTTAATTTGACCGGATTTGATTTGATTTGAAATAAAAAAGGTTGTATACGTGTGTGTGTGTCAAATATATGTTAGTAAGTGTAATGTTTTTTTTAATGAATTTTATAGACGAATATGGACATAGGCTTTGTACATTCTACATTTTTTGTCTATATACTCGTCTGATCGCGCAACTTCGTAAAAAGGTCTACGAAGTTGCTATACGTTTAACAAAAACTTTACCTTTTACGAAATATAATAATAGATAAATAATTTTTAGTAGTTTTTTTTTTTCATTTTTTGTCTTCTTGTACGTATTTATATTACTTGTGAAAACTAGATTTTTTTTTTCGAAATTATATTGTTAACCAAAAAAGTTATTATAACGTTAAAAACTTACAAACTAATACTAATTAATATTAAAAACAACAAAAAGAATATCTCAAAAGACCTTCCAGACATGACTTGTTTTTAAATAAACAAAAAGCGTCAGGTCATTTAAAACATGAATTCACAGCACTTCCTGATTGGTGGATTCATTTGTCTCAGAATTTCTTCAAAGATACGTACAATTTTAAGATATTTTCTTCTAAAGCAGAATACAAATTCAAAACACTAACGAGCGAATTGAAAATCACAAACTTCTGTTTCGAAAAACTAATGAAGGAATTGAGAAATATAATTCTGGTATTACCAACGTCTTCCATTCAGTGGACCATTTGACTACATTCATTGAAAAAGATGCTAAAGTCTTAACATGAAAGATCCTTAAGAACTGCTACCGGCTACTATATACTCACTTTTCGTCGTCTCATAGTTTAGTCGGGTATCGACTGAGTCGGCCGATTTAATTAACCTACGAGTATATGTTTTTCGTATAGGCAGCAATTAAAGGCCCCACTTCTCTCTCCATAGACCTCTGAATTTCTCTTAGCTGATTGTTTAGTAAACAGCTGAGACAGCCAAATAAATCAACAAGTGTGTGCGCTGTAAAAATTTTTATATAGCTCATCATAATAAGGCGGGTATTACACTAGTAATTTTACTCTTGTAATTGATTTAAGACTAAAAGCAGTAATAAACTTATAAGTGTAGTTCTCGCCTAAGAATGTGCCTAATATGCACCATCTTATTAAGACCCTGTCTAAAGTACCCACTAAGAGAAAGGCTATGTCTCTTCAGGGCTCTTTGTTCTACAATGTTTCAAGTACCATTTGAACTACAAAGATAATTTTAGAAATTTCGAGAAAAAAAAAATCGAACAAAAGGACGACCTCTGAGCCAAGTGACGATGGAACGGCTAAACAAAGGCGGAATACTAAATGACAGGTCATTTAAGGGGGCTTTTCTCTTTGAGACACTTTCTATACTAATGTTAAACATAAGATGTTTTTAGTGTTACAGAACACGGAGTGTGAAAGTGGTATCGTTGAAACCTTTACGTGGTAATGACATTTCCGAATGACAGCAATATCTACTCTCAATGATGTTGCTTGAAATTCTTACTCGAAAAGGAGTTTTACTGGAATATACTTTATTAGTAGTTAAGAGTTTTTTTGATCAAGTTAGAAGCCGGATAAGTCGCCCGATCAATTGTTTACACTATTGGTTTATGTAAATAAAATTTTTATAGATTTTTTTTGCTATGTATAATATTTTTCTTGTCGTTATTAAGAAAATCGTTATATAATTTTACATATAGAATATAAAAAAGGACGTAGACTTATAACTATTAACATAGTTGTATTAACAACTTTAGGTTATAGACCACAAAAGACCAAATCTTAAAACTTAAATTTTTGTCATGATCTACAATTCAAGTCCGAATAATACAAAGGAAGATGAAAGAAAACTGAAAATTTTACCACATAAACTTAAATTTAGATCCTAACTATATTTCACGAACTATCAATTTTAAACCCTGAGAATATTGTTAAAAAGCACTATATATTTCATTGCCATTAAAGAGCGTAGGAAACGAAATTATTCCACCCCATAAACAATACATTGACAGCACCAAAATCGTTATTACCACAAATCCGTTGAGGTCAAGAAACGCATCACCATTTTGCAATTTTAAACGGTATTATTTTTGTTATAGGAAAAATAGTTTAAGAACTAGAAACATTTTCAAGGACGATTAAACCTAATAAAACATTTAGACATCAAAATTTAGACGAATTAGCCCAACTGGGCTGATGGTTAAAAACCTTGCTTTCTTGTTATTATACACTGAGGATTACTAAAACTTATTCTTCACAACGTGCTCTATAATATTCTGCAACAAGAAATTACAAAATAAGAAAAAAAAAATGATTTCCAGATTCGATTTCCGAGTCGCATAAAATAGGTGATAAAATTTCTTTCAACAAACTCCTGCTCTTATAGTTTCAGCTATCTTCCTTCTGATCCATCTGAACGATCGTGATCTGAATTATCAGCCTGTATACAACCATACATACATCCATTTCAAACTAGTGATAAATTCACACTTGTCGTAAAACTGCTTCCTCTGAGCCATTGAGTGCTTCCCTTAAGTTGGTCAAAAAACTAATCATAATTGATAACTTAACAAAATTTCTCACAATCCATTACCATCGGATGGAACATAATATACGTGAGTACTTACAAAAACGAGTATGCAATAAGTCATTTATCTTTCTTTAATATAACGGGATCACAGATTATAAAACTACCATTCTAAAAAAAAACAGCCAAATAGTCCCACGATTATAAAACCTTTTTGTATTGAATTTGTCGTGAAACAATGAGTGTTAATTGTTCTTGTGGTTTTACAAGAACTATTATAATCTTTATGAAAAATCTTTTGATGTGAAACACCTAATGGTGCGTTTAGATGGAAGTGAAAATGATTAAACCTCACTCACACATCACCGGACACTCACATATCATCGGACGGAACTTTTTTGTTCCCCTGTGATGGCCTTTCTCAACACGGAAATGGAGAGGCCACGGGATCGCTTACGTTTGCGTATCCGCTGCCTCTCCCTTGCGACGCTCTGCTCAAAGCTAGCTCGTCTCAGTAGGGCAAACTGTGGTCTTGCCCTCCTCGCAGCCCCTGCTGGCATCTGACCTCAAGATCTGATAGGATATGCAGATTCCTGACAATAAAAATTCCATCAACATATAGGAATGTTTTATTAAGTTACCAAAGAAATCGTGCGAATATGAATTTCATGAATCGATTCGACGAAAGCAATGTATCATTATTGGTCGTAATTTACCATTTTTTCCAACAACAATCAATCATTCAACAATAAACTATTTCAACAATAACAATTAGTCTTAAAATCTTAGCAATTAATGGTCAAGGTTGTAACACTTCAAATATTAAATTATATAATTGTTCATTAATATAATTTACTTTAAAAAATTGCGACAAAAAAACTACTACCGTAAATGTTGGCAAATTAAGAAAAAAAAATCAACAAAAAATTATGTTTTTCCCTGTTGTAGTTGGTAATATTTCCGAGCAAATGATTATAGAGTCGTGACCGATTCAACTGATGTTCTCGGTCGTAATATGACTAGCGTTTAACCAATTATGGTATAACTATTTACTGTAAAGTAATGTTATAAACATGTAATGCGTAAAATGTTCAATTATTCCTTGACCAACTTGGTTTCGTCTTCCTCAACATGGGCTATTATAGATTTTTTCTTTTACCCTAGAAACTCTTTAATTACCCAATAGTCAATAATTTGACTATAAGACACTCCAAAAAATTGAAAAAAAAAATTGAAAATGGATGTATAGCTTCCTTTTGGTGGTCTTATAACCCTAAGCGGTCATTTGAGAGGTTTGCTTTCCACAAAATTTACTATACCCTAAAAGTTGACGCTAGTAGCTAGCAAAGCTAGTGTTATAAATTAAATAATGTAAAAAAAGAATTTCAAAATACCTCAAAGTTTTTCTTCAAAAGGTTGTTGTCAGATAACACCAATCTTATTGAACATTGAAGTCTTAACATTTTGAAAAGCAGAACTTTAATCTACATCACAATATATTTGCTGATCATTCAAACATCGTTAGAAATCGTGCGAACCGCATTGCTCATCATATTTTCTTGAGAATGATAAGCAAAACCACCGAGAAGACTTCGGTTTTCTATATCCTGTATTCCGTTGCTCTTTGCCTAAATGCTTCAATCATTTTCCGAAACATCGTGTTCCGTGACGCTCATAACCTTAACGAGTCGGTAAATCAAATGCATGACTAATTGTTATGATGATTATAAGGAAGTAAATTCTAATAGAAGAACTTTGTATGATGTCATCAATTTTCGGTTCCCACCAATTCGAATGCCTTTTTATTCCTAGCATATTTGGAGTAATATCTAAGTCTGTTATTAATCCAGATCGAATTGGTCATTGGTTGTTTATTACTTATTTATGATGATATGTCTTTTATCCGCAAGGGTAAATGAACAAGTAGTTCCAATCCACCAACCAATCCATATTGCCCAAAATTCAACCGACGGTATTTCGCTGTTTCAAAGAAACCTAATCGTACGTAACGTACAACGTACGTAAAATAACGTTGTCGTTAAAGAAGAGTGAGAGTGAAAGTTAGTATATGCTGAATTTCATACAGGATATTTAATAAATTTTTAATTCATAAAAAAATGTAGTGATCTAATGATAAAAAAGGAACTATCTTGTTGTTTGCTGTTTCTTCGTGGTAGAATCTACATTCTGAACCGGTGGTAACTTCCTCATTCATATATTTTCTTGTGTTCGTGAGAGTCTACTCAAAAAAAGTATATTTTGATTTCACTTTAAATATCAGTATTTGCCTTCAATTAGCTACATTCAGTGATGTTTATGGTTACTATTCTATTAATCTTAAATCCGACTAATACTTAAGGTTACTTGCCAATGACTACAAATAATTAAAAAAAAAGCCATCCGGTCTTTGATATGTTATAACATTAAAAGATAAGCTTGATAAAATCGAGTGAGAACCAGTGACAACTTCAATTCAAGGCCCAAAACAACACGCATTGTCGTTCGACAGCTGACCCAGCTGTCAAACGGTTTAGTAACCTACTAACATTAGATACTATTTCAACAATACGCTTAAAACAATTGATTAGAGGTGCTTCAGACCGCGATAATATATCGAGCTATTAGATCTTTAATCATTTATAATGGCTGTTGCAATAAAAATACGTCGCTCAATTAAAAAGTATTTAGATATTGATGTGAAGAGCATAAAATAAAAAAAAGTTAATTTGTTTTTATAATTAATTTAAAATATAATTTCGTAAGTTTTTCATTAATTTATGGAAAGTTCGTTCGCTTGAAAATATTTTCTTAGAATTAACTTATTGATAATTGAAGCACAAGTTTTAGTTAGTAAAAAATCTCAAAATTAACATAACGGTTTCAATGTTATTATGATTAAAATCTCAAATATTGTGGAATTTCAAAATAAATCGTCGCGTTTTGTATTTCATTGTCTGAAGATACCTCAAGTTTATTGATGATAGTATTAGCCCAATCTCTCCGCGAACCAATCATCAAATTAAATCTAAGATGTTCGTAAAAAATGATCCGTGCAACGAAATCATTAATCAAAAATCTGATGTTTCGGTAATTGATATAATTGGTTACAATAACCTTTTAGGTTCATCCTTGAATTTTAAATGCATTTAGGTTGTTAAATAATTAAGCGTTATATTTTTCTTACTTTATAATTACCGTTTAGTAATTTAGTTTAAGCAAGCGAATGAACTCTGATGGACTAAAAAATTGAAACAATAATTTAAGATATTTGCAATAACATGAATGTCTACGGTCTTTCAATGTCAGTAACAAAATATACCAAATTTGCTTAAAAACCTAAATCTTTCACACCAACATTAATTATATCTTGCACGATTAAAAGAAAGGCTTCCCTTTTCTTCCATCTTTACTTGAGCTCGGCAGCATCATCTATTGAATCACCCAAGACAATATTGTAGCAAATTGACAAGACTAGTAGCATAGACAGACAGACATTTGCAGCACCAGAAGTGCTAGTAATACATTGCTAGCCTAAAAAGTAATGAGGAATGAAATGTACTAAGAAGTCAGAAAAGGATTAAAGAAGTGAATTGGACCTCCGAGTGTCTTACTCTCCATACAAAATACAACTACACTAACTGTTAACGCCGATTTTCAGTGAGAATGAACCAATCTTATAGAAAAGGTCTAAACCCTTTCGTCATATACAGTAATAGCTGAGTATTTCTTAATGCGATGCCACCATAGCTTGATCTCTATTAAAATGTCATACAATTAAACGCAATTACACCATTCTAGGTTAAATTTCAAGGTCAAACGTTACGGGACATGTCGTAGTAAGTTGTGAAATTCCTAAATACAGTACTGCTAGCTATGTTTAAATTGTAAGAATTCTTAACATGGAAGATGTTTGAGCTAGAATCTTTTCAACTCGATTGTGTGTTAAACTAGCTTCTGTTCCTGACTTCATCAATGTTTCGATTTATTTATCTTTATACAGTCCCTTGTAATTTCACTCAAGTTTGTGGTTACTGCTTCGCTCCTATGAGTAGTAGTGTGATGTAAAGCCTATAGCCTTCCTCAACAAATGAACTATCTAATACAAAAGTATTTTTTCAATTCGCACCAGTAGTTCCTGAGATTAGCGCGTTCAAGCAAACTAACTAACAAGAACTAACAAACAAACTCTTTAATTTTATAATGTTTTATAACATTTTACTAATTATATATTATACTAGCTGGTGCTCGCGACATCGTCTGCGATGTCTGTGATGCCTACGTTATAGTAGCTTTATGCATGCAAAGTCACAGTCCGATCGTTTTAAAATGTACAAAGTTTCATATAAACTTTCATCCCCTATTTTATCTCCTTGTGTAGTAGAATTAAAGAAATTTTTTTCTCATCGGATGCCTACATCATAACATCTACCTGCATGCCAAATTTCAGCCGACCCGTCCAGTGATTTGGGCTGATAGATCACTATGTCAATCAGTCATCTTTGAGTTATACATATTTACAATATATACTGATTTACAAATATGATCCATGTCACTGGTTATTATTATAATAAACGCTAGTTAATATATTATTATATTCGAGTGTAGCAAATTAATTGAACTTTTATTGATTCGATTCTGGGTAAGCCAAAAACGTTGCTTTTAAAGATTATTCTGAATTTGGGTTCCATATGAGCTTAGAACATTTCTATATTTATAGAATTTAATTTCATTGGTTTCTAGTCGTTTGTTTAACATCGTCAAATGTATATGAAGCGTTGCATATTTTATATAACAATTTTCCTTTACAGTTACCTTCTTAGGTTACGTTAACTTGTAGTATTTTATAGTTCACTAGTAGCCACCCTCGGTTTCACTCGCGTTTAACATAACACATTCATACAAACTCACATTTTCCACCCTTAAAGATATAATTTTGCAAAATCCCGCCTTAGTGAGTACCTCAAAAGAACCCCCATGTAAAATTAGAAACTCCTAGCACTTGTAGTTTCTGAGATTTCGTGATGAAGGAGTGAATAACCTTTCGCTTTATATAATACAGATATATAGATAAGGATTACGCAAAAATAAACAAATTTAACAATTTACGAACTTTCATATAGAAATAAATTATTCATGAATACTAAATAATTGACCGATTTCGTCACTTTTAACTTAAAATATAAATGTCAACTCGATTAAGAAAGGTCAAAAAATCGTTCATAAATAAAAACAAGGTACTTACCATAATTGTTAATTTAATATAAAACAAATACTTGTACGCAGTACACGAAGTCGGTCAAAGCGACCACGTGGCTATGTAGGGCACGCTTACTTTCCAACACTATACATATATATCAATGTATGTATGTCTGTAACGTGATCCGTATTTCTAAGGCGAGAACTACACTTGTAAGTTTTACTCTTGCTATTGGTATAAAACAACTCTGTAACCAAACCAGTTACTTTACAAATGCTGTATGTATCAAAAAAAGGCACTGACGGTATTTTAATTCAATTTAATTCTTTGGTTAATTGCTTTTAGTTGTGCCAATTAGATACGATATCGAGAATCTAACCTTAACTAAATTTTGGAAACACCCTAAAATAGTGTGAATTTCATTGTTAGTCAGACAAAGATAGAGATAGACCTAGATAGTAATTTCCTTCAGATGTTAACCAATGACAAAAAACTCGTGTATATCTTTATGCAACCATAAAAACAAAACTTATACGTGTGTAAAAGTTATGAATAACAAAAATAATAAGACACTGGCAGTGAAATCTATCACGTGTAAATCAACAAACAAGTTATGTGAATCTTAATAAAAGTCTGAGAATATTTACAAGTGTAAGTGCCGCCTTAGAATGTGCTAACACTACACCCAAGAATAATTTTACTTTTACAAGATTAGTATAACAGTTTTAGTCCGAATATTATACTTTAAAATTATTATCTTGTAATTGAAAAGAAAAGTTTAAAATATGTAAATTATTTACATAATTTAAACTTTTTATTTCAATTAAAATAAAACAAAGATGAAAGTTTGTGTAAATTAAACTTTCGTTTTTGCTTCGATGTTAAATTTCGATTTTCAAGTTTTCACGGGAATATCCATTTTGGAAATGTCTCGAGCTACTTTAACGTTAGATTTTGGCTAGACGTCTGTATCTCTATGTCTGTCTTATATAACATAAAAAGATTTTTTAAATGTTGATATTTCGTTTACTACTACTTTACTATACAAATAGACAAAATTTTATATACTCGGGGTTAAATTTCCATTACATATTTTTAGGTTCTCGTTTACATAAGTTTTTAAGATTAAAAGAATACGGAACCTTAAAAAGATGATTGTTGTGGCCTGAAGATTACCATAACAGTCCTTTTAGATGTAACCCTAAAAAATGTTTTTTTTTTTTTATATCTGTTTAATTTTTTTAAATATAGTTCAACCATATTACTTATAATTTAATTTTAATCATTTTACTTTTCCATTTCAGATCCCTGGCACCACTTAATATTTAGGTATGTAAAATGAACTTATTATTTTATGTAGGTAAGATCCATCAGTACTCAATGCCGAATTAATATGCGTGTTTGCATTATCCGTTTATCTCAGCCTTGCCCTATAATGATATTAGGAAAACTTAACATGTTTTCTTATATAAAATAATTTTGTAATATTTTGTAACTAAATTTCACTCGCATGAAATTCGGTTCTATCGCGCTCCTATTTACATCGCATTCCTAAAGGAACAGATTTTGATAAAAAATTCTACTTGACCAAAAGCAGTTAGCAGTACCGTACCCTAAAAACGATATGATAAAGCTAAAAATTCTTTTTAAATACATAACGATACACCATTTGGCATAGTTCGTCGATTTTCATTTTTTTTTATATTATAGCGTCCAAAATCGTCCATTTTGTTTTTAACGAATGTTCATGCTTTACATTCGTCAACTTGACTTCTCTGACTATCGTGTCAAATGAATATGTCATTTATCAAAATCATTCCACGCGTTTGGTTTAAATAATGCCACAAAGGTACAAACCTACATATATATATATATATATATATATATATATATATATATATATATATATATATATATATATATATATATATATATATATATATATAGGCTGATAAACATATTACCCTTTGCGTTGCACAGTCGGTTAAAAAGAGCTGCGTATGCTGCGTTTTAAACTTAGCAACCTATATATTATAATGCTTGTCAATTCTTTGCATAGTTCTGCTGCGTCTCAGCATACGTTAACCTAATAGATCATTAAATGATTCATCTAATCGTTTCACCTGTCAGTTGCGCACAAAATAATAATAAATTATATTCCATAGATAATATAGGCAAAGTGGATAATGGCCATAGTAATCAATCAGTCCAACTGCCAAACATTTACAATAATGAATTTACTTTATCTAAGAAATAAATGCAAATAAATCTAAATGTATATAACTAGCCGAGATGGCCTAGTGGTTAGAACACGTAGATCTCAACCGATGATCGTGGATTCAAACCCTGGCTAGCACCGCTGATTTTTCAAGTGCTAAATTAGTGTTTAAATTCATCTCGAGCTCGGCGGTGAAGGAAAACATCGTGAGGAAACCTGCATGTGTCGGAAGAAATTCTGACACATATATATCCGCCAACCCGCAGTGGAGTAGCGTGGTGGATTAAGCTCTAAAACCTTCTCCTTAATAGGAGAGGAGGCCTTTGCCCAGCAGTGGGATATTTACAGGCTGTTACTAACTACTATGAATATATAATCGAATATATTTTCATACGGCCCCGAAGAGGACTGCAGCCGGGATGGCCTCGAACTGCCGTACGCACCAGCGAGGGGTGCGGGGAGGGCAAGACCAAACTTTGACCTCCTGAAACGAACTCCCCAGCCACGACTGGAGCCTCGCACGGGAGGGGCAGCGGATGCGCATGCGCAAGCTATCTCGAGGCATCTCCATCTCCGTGCTGAAAAAGGCCATCGCAGGGGTTTTAGTGGTTCCCTCCCAGGAATCGGGTTCAGTCACCTTTGAGTTATAATTATTTAGATTACCCTTATTTCTGTTGCGCAGTCGAGTAAAAAGTACACCAAAACAACAGTACACTTCTAGTTTAAAACACAAAAGATATCAATGTCGAAAACGATTCGAACATTATAATCTTTATTGCAATAAATTGATATTGATCAAAGCAAATTACATTGTCAGTCGTTTCGCAATCAAAATCACACACGATGACTGTGTTGCAATACAAATTATTTTTCTCCATGTTCCATTAATATTCATATTACGATTTTTAAAATGGCGTCCGGCGCGAAGGATTACTATTGGTTAATGACATATTTCTGATTTGCCTTCACGAATGCTTGTTTTATTTGTGGACATAATTAGTGGGTACGAGTATATGTAACTTATAAAACCGGTCAAGTCCGAGTCGACCACACAAAGAAGGGTTCCGTTCCATCGTAAAAGATAAATTAACTTTTTAAATATTTATGTAAAGAAGTAGACGCTACATAGATGGAATGGAACTCTTCATATGCGGAACCCGACTCACACTTGACCGATTTTTATTACTTGTTGTGTTATCGTACATAGATACACACATAGACATATACATTCTGTGAAAATATCAACTATTACGGTTTAGAGACATGAGATACAGATCGTTGACAGACGCACAGAGGCTAATGGGGTACCTATCTATAATAAATAAAATTCTATAAGACCAATAGAAGAGTATCTATACTAATATTTAATATTATAAAACTATAGAATTTGTTTGTTTGAAGGCGCTTATCGCAGGAAGTGCTGGTTCTATTTGAAAAATTATTATTGTGTTAGATAGTTTATTTATTGAGGAAGGCTATATTACATCACGCTACGACTCATAGAACGCGAGTGAAATCGCAATAGTCAGCTACTTCTTAATAAATTTATTTAAACAATTATACATCCATCTTTTGTTTTTGTTTAAAAGTTACTACTAAATATAAGCAAATTGGTAGAATCAAAAGTTATATTTAATTTTTTTTTTAATATATGAGATTGTTGTATATTTCAAAATGGAACACACTTCATTATTCCAAACATTAAATTAAAGAACTCCACTCCTAATTACTTCATATAACTTTAAAAAATTTTGAATAATGTCAAATACGTGACGCGTTATCATAACACATCAATATCACCGAATTTGCCCTTTTGTGGGTTGACACATTATTGCTTATCAGCATCCATTTATACATAAGCGTTTGTTCGTATAAAGATTAACAAATTGTCAAACCATTATGTTGTAATAAGTATTAATGAATTATTTATTTTGAAAGCAGCTGGCCATTGTAAGCAAATTTCAGTATAATCGAAACGTTTGTTGATGGATTTCGTACTTAAATGATGTAATGTTATGAACGGATGGATAAAATATACCCGTTAGTCAGCGTGTGTTGTTATTTTTATAGACTTATTTAATACAAACAGTTCCCCGTAGCGTGGCCCGCGAAAATTGGGCATTTGATACCTAATAAAGTTTCAACACTCTTTTTAAACACTTAGGGGATTTTCAATTTTGAATTAAACTATGTACAATAGCCGAGCCGAGCTGATCACGGGTTCAAACCTCGGCTAGTACCATTGATTTTTCAAGTGCTAAATTAGTGTTTAAATTCATTCGGCGGTATAGGAAAACATCACGAGGAAACCTGCATGTGCCAGGTGAAATTTTGACACATGTATATACGCCAACCCGCAGTGGAGCAACTCGTGTGGTGGATTAAGCTCCAAACCTTCTCCTTAATAGGAGAGGAGGCCTTTGCCCAGCAGTGGGATATTAACAGGCTAATACTTTACTTTACTTTTATTTACAATATACACAAGAAATAATAGAAAAGAAATGCAAAATACCGGCGACTCTACTTCTTTAAATAGCGAAGATATCCTGGCCAAGGTAGCCACCAGCCCTCTGGTCATCTGTATATTCAACGAAATTCGAATTATATTTGGATAAGAATTTTAAAAAAGTATATTTTATTCTTAATTTAACCTAAATGACTATGAAATCGTGACCGAAAAAATGTAGTTCATTTCATTATATTTCTTATTAAACTCTTAACATTAGTTTCAAACGTAGTGCTTCGCGATCATCTTCAAAAGTTTTAAAAATCGCCATCACCCATTTCGCATTAGATATTTACTTGACAATTTTATTGCAACATTCTATAATTCTACATCATACAAATAAAACTGTCTGTGATTTACCTTCTATACGTCATTAAAAACTTTTAATTCATTTTTCTACCAATTTCTATCCATTAAAGTATGTACATACATATGTGTTTAAAAAATACAATTTAGTATGATGATTGATAATGATGCATGGTGGCCTTGGCAACTCTTAAATTACACGTAGCTTCTTCGTATTTGAACTCCCTGGATTTCTTCCTCCGTCTTTTCGTCTCATTCCTTCTCTTAATGCTCCCTTTTTGCATTTTGTATTAATAATTAAACTTAATTCTGAAATTGATAGATATTAATCTAATTCATCATTGTAATATATGCCAGCTGCACTGTTCATTTCATACAATACAATCACGATGTTGAGTTATTGAAAGGCGTTGAATGGAGGCGTGCATGGTAAAATAAATGCGAAATTTTTTACAACGCAATCGATTTGATTGTTGCTGACGTATATAAATATTAGGTATTTGTGAATATGTCCAGTTGCTCTAGTTTAAAAGAGTCGAAACGTAAATAAAAATAAGACTCTCAATTCGTCATAATCTTATTTTCTTATTCTTGTGGTAACATATCGCTCTGCCCTTCTGTGACATCAGCATTTCATTGCTAGGGAACTCTTCAAGTCGTATCAGTCCCATTCTAAAGAAGTCCCAAAACTAGAGTATTTTTATATGAGATTGGTGTTAGAATTTTTATATTAGCTTATTTTAAATTTACTTTATCTAAGAAATAGTCTCTCATGATGATGTTTTAAGTTAACAAAATTTCTTACCAATCTTATTATTTTTAACTAAATGAAAACTTCGTACTTATGTTATTTGATCCTTGATTTTGCTATTAAATAGTAATCTGTTAAATAACCATATAAGAAGATATTTATTATTATTATTATAATTTTTAGAAGTTTAGAATTTTTTTAATAGTATGACACAGAACGATAAATATATAATTAAATACATATAACAGTTTTATCATTTTATATCACAACGAATACCTAGACGCAATAAAAATGATCTGCTTTCACACAATACCGGTAACATGGCATTTATCTGTGTAACAATTACGCACCATTGTCTTTTAGTAGAAAGGGCGGGGAATTACGGTGAAAGTCGAAATTATGTTTACAGATTGTAACCCAAGTTTAAACTTTATTAATATCACTTTAGCTTAAAAAAATGAGAAAGTTTGTGAGGACACATGGATTTTAGATGTTTGGATTTTATCCCTCTTAAATATTACTGAACAGATTTTGTTAAAACTGGAATCGAAAACGGATATTATCTATGTATCAATATAAAACACGGACGAAGTCGCAAACGGACGCTATAATTTAAAACATTAACGAATCATATTATATTTATTTTTTAATATACAAGTATATAAATATATATGTATCCAGCATAGGATGAGGTCTGTTTTTTTAAGTTTTGAGAAAATAGTAACAGGTTGTCAATGTTCTGAGCAAAAGTCTTCTATTGGATTGGATTCCAATTTTAATCCAAAACACAACACTGTTCCAAAATTGATTGTATAATGTACAATGGAATTTATATCAAATTAGACATATTTTTACCCGACTGACCCAGAAGGTGGGTAATATTTCTCGCTCGTATATATCTATGTGGGTATGTCAATGTGTCCGTACCATTGTAACATAGCCTAAACGGTTCAAACAATTTTCAAATGTTAGTTCACATGGTACTTCCCCAAAGTGTCACTGGCTATGTGACGTCAGCAAAAAATCAACATGGCGGAAGTAAGCTGGTGAACTATTGCGACACTCGTAGCCTAAACAGATTGACCAATTTTGAAGTTTTTTATGATTGAAATTATGATTATTAATATTTAATAAAAAAGTATTTTTGCGATGGATATCCTGTTTATTGAGGAGGTTATGGGCTATATTACATCATGCTAGGCAAGCAGTAATCATAAAGCCAGTACAATATATTGTTAAAACTTTTGTTATACATTGTACAATTTTGTAACGATAGCAAGAGTTATGTGTTATTTTATATAACACTATTTTACTAAATATATCTCGGCCATTTATCTAACATCAATAAATAACACTTTCCAGCACGACTGTATAAAAGATAAATATCCGAGCTATTTCTTTCTCTTACTGTCATAGATATTAATAACAATTTCGTGAACGAATTTATTTAATAAACTTGCCAGAGACATTATACAGAAACATATATAAGTCACGGGAAACCAAAGTTTAAAAGATATGCTTATCCCTCAAAGAGATTTCTTACAGCATACTCGATACAGAATTAGAATAAGGTAGAAGGCAAAGTCGTACAAAAACAGTAATATAGACATTTAAAGATTACAGTTAAAAGTACACACATAAATACTTAAATGGACGCTGATAAGCAGTACTGTGGCAAGCCACATGGACTTCATTTTGAAAATGGCATCTAAAGATGTCAAGCCCATTCTAAATAAATTCGTTTGACGATATATCTATCTTTTCTTATTTATTTTGATAAAAGGTATAATGAATTAAAAGCAGATTGATATATGTAATGTGTTATCGAATAAAAGATTTTTTTTTATATTTGAGATTATTGTATAAATTGCAAAATATGGAACGCGCTTGCAATTCGGATCATTAAATTAAGGTTCCCTTTTTTTCGTATTTAGTTTAAATGAGTTGTTTTTTTTAATAATGTTAAATAGGTGTCGCAGAATTAAAATACATTAATATCTCCGAATTTGTTTGTTTGTGGGTTGACACATTTTACTTATCAGCATCCAAATTTAATTGAATTGTGCATTCATTGACGGTAAGGGGCAATTATAACTATTGATATGGTACATTCATATTACACATTTGACATTGAAAATCTGTAACCATTTTCAATTTTGATAAGCTCTTCAATTCCTTAGTTGGACAAACTTAGGTCGCTAAAATTTGACTCCTCATAATTATAAATCTAATATCATAAATAAGAGGTTTAATTGTTGAAAACTATGCCTATCAAAACATACAAAATCGATGACAGTTTCATGTGTTTATTTTGTATTAGCACACGTTTTATGCCTTAAAATAATTAAGAGTTACAAAATTTAACCAGTAATCAAACAGAGTATTTTGCAGAAATCTGGTAATTTACATTAAATCACATTTTATCATTTTTAATAATATTTGAATGAAAGATTCATGTTACAGATTATTTAAAAAAAATTGTAATCAAAGTGACGTCCAGAAAATTTGAAAATCGAAACTCACGACTACAATATATTTTTCAACTTTTTATACATATAAGTAAAATACGTCTTAATCTATATTTAATATCATAATCTCGAACACACGCACAGACTTTACATTTTTACACTATATTATGATACAGATAACACAAAAACCAGTTTATTAATACGATTTATGTCAAGGTGGCTCGCCACCTGTCAAATATTGACAGCATGTGCAAAAAAAATGAAAAATGTCTCGAGGCAATGAACTGTGTGTGTTTTTTTTTTAATTAAATTCCTTTGGCACAGGTGTTTAATGCTATGTAATTATGTTTAAACTTGTTTGACATTTTTTTTAATATTACACTTGGGACATGTTTTAATCTGAAAGTATAAAATTATATGTTACTTTGTATAATTCTAAAACTGAATGGAAGTTTAGAACATCCTACACCGATAGGTCTTAACACAAAAAATGCACAGAAACTCGTTATATTACGTAGCACTAAAAATTATTTTTTTAAATTATCCCCTAAGGGAGTAGGTAGGAGATCAAAGTAAATATGAAACTTCGTTATTTTTGAGATTAAAAATTTAAATATCAGTGATCAAGCGTCTGTATTAGTATTCAGTATATATGTATATAAGAAATTTATCCCCTAAAGGGGTGGAAATAAGATGAAAAATTATATCAGACTAGCGTCATTTTTCGAGTTGGAAACGTAAAAACAGTAGGATTACAATTAATAGGAATGTCAAGACTAACAAGGGAAAAATATATATAAGAATGTTTAAAATACTCTACAACATCTTATTCAGTGGTGGCTCAATTGGTAGCTAAGATTTATCAACCATTATTTACAGTTACAAAGTTACCTTGCGTAATATTGACCTGTGAAATGTTAAACTACATTCAAAGAATGATCACCTCTATTGTTAAGGGAATAAGGTTTAAAATTACTTGTTTTATTCCGTTCAATCGTGGCGGATTGGTTCCGCGAGGTCCCGTATTTATTTCGAACAGATCTTTGCAATGTACTGTCGGTAGAAAAAGGTTTTGTCAATTTTATTAATATTAATATAATATACATACATAAATAATTAATATTGTCTGCCTACCTTTATTATGATTTTATTATTTCAATGTATTATATATTATAAGTATTTCAAAGTATTCTAGGTAATATAAAAATATTTTAGCTACAAAACTGCAACTACCAAAAGACGCAAATATTGTTATACGTATATTGGATTTACTATAAATAAATGCATTTAACGTCTAACATGTATTTTATTAGAAAAACAAAATAAAAAATCTTTTTACAAGTGATAAAATTAGATAAATGAACCCTTAGCTCAGAATAAAAAATTAGTAAAGTAAAATGTAAAGTAACACCCTGTAAATGTCCCTCTGCTGGGCAAAGGTCTCGTCTCCTAATAATGAAAAAGTTTAGAGCTTAATCCACCACTCTGCTCCACTGAAAACTGGCGAATATACATGTGTCAAAATTTCTCCTGGCACATGCAGGTTTCTTCGCAATGTTTTCCTGCACCGTCGAGCTCGAGATGAATTTAAACACAAATGTAAGACTTGAAAACAGCAGTGCTAGCCGGATGAAACCGTGATCAACGTTTTCGTATCACTAGGCCATATTAAAAAAACTATCACATAAAAATATTTTTTTAGCTGACGGTACAGTGATAGCTTGTAAGTAATAAGCTGATAAAATTAATAACACCGCCGACCGGATTACGCAATCGCATATAATTACTCTGTCCGTTCAGAAATACCAGCAACTAAACTTGTTTTCATATTATTTTTTGTTAGAAAGTATGCAATTTAAATCATAACTTTAAAAAGAACCGACTTTAAAATCAAAATACGTAAATTGAATGAGGTATTTATTCCAATTATTTTGGTTTTAAAACCAAACTACTTAACCGATTTTGAAGAAAATTTTATAACAGGTGGGGAATATCCTTCAAATTGAAGAAAAATTAATCAAATCGGTCAAGCTGTTTTCGATTAATTGGCGAACATACATAAAAGTCAACGCCGAAGTGAGGTTCCCCTCTTTTCTTAAATGTTCTTGTCTTTAAAAATAGACTACAAAAATTTATAAGATAAGCGACTTCTGATAATGCGTCAAATATTCTACATTATTCAAGTATTTTTCAAGTCATCAAAACTAAATAAGTACGGGAAAAACTTTCTGAATTTAATGATTCGAATACGTATTATATATGTAAGTGTACGCAATATTTTGCAATATGCAATAATCTAATAAATTTGAAAAATTTATTATTAGACAAAACTTTTTGCTACACCGATCTGCTTTTAATTCATTGTACCTTTTCTCAAAATAGAAAAGAAATGGATGTATACTTTTTCAAATTTTATTAAGAATAGGTTTGACATCTTTAGACGTCATTTTCTCAAAATGAAGTCCGTGTTTCTTAACATAGCATTGCTTTCAAATTTCTAAGCCGTGTTTGATTGAGCATACATATAAAAACGACGGTCCTCTACGGCCTGAGAACCTCCTTTTTTCGATGCCGGTTTAACTAGTATTTATTTATTAACTGATAAATATACATTTAATAGGGTATACTTTTATCGATAAGGATTAATAATTTTAAAAATTAAAATAACGGGATAATTATATCATCCCGACGAAATCCTTTTTTTAGGTCAGTTGCATTTTTTTAAAATCATCTTTGTAACTCTATACGAATTCGTTAAACTATTTTTCATTGCTTTTTCTTTTCAAAAGTAGTGACGAAAATAGTTCGGTGACAAAAGAAGTCACAGACAAAAAATAAAAAAAAAATTAGATTCTGCTGGTTAGAAGCCATAGAGGAAGACCTAACTAAGCCACTTCAATTAATAGGTGGCTGTTTGTCACGCTCCAACAATTTTAGGGTTCCGTGTGATAACTAAATTTTTTTACTGAAAAACTATGTATTCCATGCAAATAAATCATATTGAAATGTCTGTTTGTAACTCCAAATGAAAGTTTTTCGCTTAATTCATATGAAAGTACGCGAACGAAGTCTCGGAAGAAACTAGTATACTAAAAATAATTAATTTAAATAATATCTTACGGTTGCTAAAAGCACACTGGATTTGCCTTTGACATATTTTTTATTACGTGTTAATAAACTTCAGAATGTGCACTATACTCACAGCGAAAACGCTTGTATTGTATTTAACTTGTAAAAAAACTAAAAATAAAAAAAAAAAAAACATGAGGCAACCTACAATAATTTATAACTTTTTAATTTTTTATTATCTGTTATGACATCCGGCTAATTAAGACATATTTTTTTACAAAAAACCATACGAACAATCATCTAATAAGTCGTCATGTCGCCCATGACAATTTTGTAGTGCCAGATGTATCATAAATACTTTCCTATTTTGGACATTTGTAACACCAGAAGAGCCAGAAATTCGTTGCCAGCATATAAGGTATTATCTCTTATTCATATAAACAATAGGAAATAAGAAGTAACGAAAAGGGCCATTAGGGGGCTTGACTCTCTTACTCACCGTCCGAAACTCAGCTATACTAGCTACTTCACACTGGTCTTCTATGTCAGGAGACATATTGCTTCGAGCCAAACCATAGAGAACTGTCTTGAGAACTCTAATAAGAGGTAACTCCAAAAATATATGAGTTACATACGGAACCTCACAGCTACTATTTTTTTCAAACGCCGACTACGTCATTCTCGTTTGAGAGGGCTTTCTTACAGAGATGGTTTTGAACTTGTTAGCTATTTTTAACCGATTTTCAAAAAGTAGGTTCTCAATTCGTTGAGGAATTTTTAATGTATGTTTACAAATTACTCAAAAACGGCTGGACCGATTTGGTTAATTCCTTTTTTTTATTTTAAACGGTGTTCTTTTATACTTCCATACAAACAAACAAGCAAAAAACATTAAATTTTATAAACATATCTTCTTCTTAATGTAATAATCTATATTCCGATTTAAATATTATAAAGAAGTATTTGTTTATAAGTTTGTATGTGCTGATCTGATTTCAAAAATTCTTATTGCGTTGGATAGCCCATTTACTAAGAAATGTTATAGGCTATAATACATCACACTGTGACGATAAGAGCGAAACATTAGCCATAAAAGCGAACGAAACCGCGGGCGACAGCTGGTCTCCTATAACGTCTATATTTATCTTTTTTCGCGTCGTTTAAAAGCAACGGATGTGAGTATGTTCCGATGAGATAATAGATGGGGTTCAATTCTTGTGCCGGTTATGACAGATCACGCAATTGTGCCGAGGGCCGCTAAAATGCCGTAACGCTAATCATGAAACGAGAATTGTATTTATAAGTTTTGCTCTCAATTTCATAAACATTTATTAAGATTTTTATTTATTAATTGACTAATTAATTTATTTATTATTAAGATTTATTTTGAGTTGTTTGTCATTCCTATATACATGAAGGAAATTACTGTGTGTTGGACACACGGGTTTTCTATAAAGTTATTTAAGTAATTGTTACTAAGTTACAGAATTGTTTTATATCAATTATAACAGTAAGTGTTTTCCGCTTTAGACGTCAAATTCACTTCAAAAACAAAATACGCAATTTCATTTATTGATTCCAATAATTTTGAATTCAAAAACGAATCTACTTAACTGTAGCTTTTCTATTTTTTTTCTGTTAATGAATAATGGAATAATGAGCTGTTTTTAGAAAACATAAAAAACCATAAAGTACAAATTAAGAATCTCTTTCGTAAGGTAATTTACAGCTAGTGATATATTATAACTTAAATTAACTTCAGTAATTAAACGATTTTGTATCAACACGGAAATAAACAGAAGACTGCCACAAATACCCGTATTAAGTGCTTTTACTTACGAAAACTGGTTTAAATAATTATAAGATTTAGCAAAAACAGGTTATATACGTCAATAAGACGTTTTTCTCTTGTTTGTCAACCGCTTTTTTAAATGTAGAAGCTATTGACTGCTTCTGTGTTCTCAATTTAGTTATAATATTAATTTAAATTAGTTCAAATATTACGTCTATATCATATGGACGCTGATAAGCAATACTGTGTCAAGCCACACGAACTTCATTTTGAGAAAATGGCGTCTAAAGATGTCAAATATATTCTTAATATTTTTTTGAAGAAGTAAAATACACGTACTTCAAATTTCAAACTTCTTTCTTTATTCATTTAGTTTAGATGACTTGAAAATATTTATTAATGTTAAATACTTGACGCATTATCAGAATACATCAATATCTCGGAATTTGACTTTTTATGGGTTGACACATTATTGCTTATCCGCCAACCCGCAGTGGAGCAGCGTGGTGTATTTACTCTAAACCTTCTTCTTAACAGAAGAGAAGACCTTTGCCCATCAGTGGATCATTTACAGGCTGTGACTTCAATTTACTTTTACTTATAAAGTATCATAGAACACTAGTTAATAACGTCCTCACACAACAATTGTGATGTGTTGATTTTAAGATAAAATAAATAAATTCTCGTTTCGTCATAATAAATCCGACTTAATGCCATTAAGACTACCTAACTCAGCATTACCGACGCGCTGTCGACGTTAAGAAGATTTATTTGTTCGTTGATATGAAACCGGTTTTGTTTTTATCCTATAAAATATGCTCGCTATCTATTTTAGTGAGACACTAATACTTCAAAGGTAAAAGTATAGCAAAAATACAATAACTATAGTTCACCAAAGTCTTTTGCCTACATATCTCAAAACTGTCTAGAATCTTATTGTTTCAAAATTCATTTTTAACATCTACGTATAATCATTTTGCACAGAAATATGTTTTTTAAATTACTGAAAATATCAATATTTGATATGTTTTCTTTCATGTATATTTTTTCTATATGTAACTATTTGATAGGTTCAGGGAAGATATTAATCGTTCTGTTCTATATTTCGTTCGCATAGGTTTTTATTCCAGTTTAAAGTTTTAATAAATCCTATTGTACGATCTCTCTTTATGGCATTTTTACTTTTTTTTATTTTATTAACCTAAAGTCTAACTCGCTTGTATTTTTAAAAATAGTTTAGCGACTTATCGGTGAAAACGTTAGTGTTGAAAACGAAAAAGAAAATAACATTTCCAGACTAACTCGTACATACATACTTTACTATGATTATATAAATATATATTTGAATACCAAAAAACATTTCTAGCCTCATCTACATATGAAATATTTCGTGACTATCTGATATTAAGCGTTAGGTGACTCGGTTATTGTTGTTATAAAAGAAATATTCTAGACAGTACGACTTAAAATAAAACACTGAATGGAATGTGTCAAAGATAAATAATATAAAAACTAGATATAGATCAGTAAATTTATTTGGGAAACATATAATTTTGTATACGCTCTAATGTAATAAAAATTAAGTTACCACTTAAAACGAATACACCTAAATAACAAACAAAAATGTAAATAAAACAATTAGTACAATTAATTTAAATAGTCGAAGGCAACTGTTCGAATTTTAAAAGTGCCTATATAATAACCAACAAAGAATATGTCGAATATATAGACTTATAATAACTTATAAATCAACTTGTCAAATCTAGTTTTAAGGCCTTAAACGTACTAATTTTAGGATCCGCAAGATTTGCAAATAATATTCATGCGTCAGATAACCTCTTCATGAAAAATATTATAGGCTATATTACATCACGCTACGACTCGCAGTTGACGAACAAATATTTAATTTTCATTACATCTTTTCATATATTATTTTTTTTCATATTTATGTATTATTACGATTTAGTTAGTAGGTTGTTATAAATTTTGATTCATTCACACTAACTTATGCTTGTGGCTTCGTTTACATTGATGTAATTGTCAATAAATTCAAGTTGTGTTAGTAAGCCGAGTTGTTATATTAATAAATATAATGAGATAATAAGAATCATGAATTAAGTAATACGTTTCTTAATTAATAAAAAATAATTAATCTAATTAATTCAATATGAATAAGCGTCGTTTTAGGGGTCCAGAAAATAAAATTATAGTTCAAAAGATATATGACGCGCGGTTCTGTGTTTTATGGAACTATACCGGGATTTATGGTCCACGGCCTCAAACCGTTGCCATGGTAACGTGAATAATTTAACCGACCGACCAGTGACGGATGAGGTCACAGAACAGGGATTAGAAGTGGTATTTGTATAACTTTCATACAAGAAAGTATTGAGTTTTGATTAACTCTTGGGTTATCTGGACGAAATGTCGTACTACACCGTTAGATTAGATATGTATATATTGTCGTGTACTTTATTCATGTGGTGTACAATAAAGTATATATAAATAAAAATAAATAATTTGATTTTTTAAATCTAATTTTTAATATTAGCCTTACATATAAATTTATAGCCCCCCATTCACCTTAAAGGTAATATTTTATTAAACTTACATATAAACGTACATAACATTAATTTCTAAGAATTAGATTTATTAGAATAGAAACGACGGATTTTCGTAAAATCGTTCATTCCTTATTTTCCCCCTTTGGGGTGTAATTTCTTAAAGTCCTTTTATAATGGACACTTATAATATAAAAGGTATCAACTGCCAAAATTTCAAGTTGATAGCAACGGTTTAGAATAGAATAGAATAGGGACAGGTATTACAATAGGTTTTACAATACAAAGGTTTTACAATAGGTAACACAGGTTTAGGTTCGTTGATGAATCCGTCAGTCAGGACAAGTATATGTACAGACAAGTGATTTTATATTATTTTTCAGATTCTTTACGGCGATCTTCTGTGAGAGAGAGTTACTGCCACGATCGAGCCAGCCTATATGAGTTGTTGTCAGTAGACGACTATATTATATTACTAGCTGTGCTCCGCGATTTCACTCACATTAATTTAAGGAAAAAAATATACTTATATATTTTATAATATTTACCTTCCCTACTTGAATCGGTTAGTTCACTATATCATAGGTTACAATTTTGTTTTCGCATCATTGTTTTATTTCTTTTTTATTTTTTTTAATAAAAGTAGCGTAACTCACTCCTTAAAATAATAGCTATCTGTAAGTGAAATGCCCGTCAAAATCGTTTCAGCCGTTTCAGAGAGATTAGCCGGAACAAACAGACAGACAAACAGAAATTTTAAAATTTCTGTTCTTGATGTAATACTGTCTATACTTTCACATGCATTAAGTTAAAAGCTTCAAATTTATTTGTATAGAATACGTAATACAATATTAGACCACCAGATAACGAGTATTGTTTCACCACGAAATTGTTGACAAAAGAATGCCGACAAACTGGATCGCGAGATCGGCGTTTTGGTGTTATTAACGAAATAGAATACGTCTTGTCCAGCAAGTCGTTTACGTCGAGCCGCATATTGTAAGAAATGTTTGTGACACAAAAACTCTTTGTTCCATAAAACGTGCGAGTAAAACAGCGTGCATTAGATTGTAGAGCTTAGTAGCAGACTGATTGCAGCTCGTATAATCATTGATTTAATTAGAAAAATTAACAAACGAAGTTGTTACAAAAATGAGCTTAAATTAGATAATATAGCTATGTTTCATACGGTGAGTGTAAGAGTTGGAAGATTTATTTCTCATTCTCGCCTCCTTCCATCCAATTCCCCTTCGTTACTCATTATTATTAAATCGAGTGCTGCGCGGATGCTGCAAAGCTTCATAGACGGTAGTAATTTCTTTGCGAATCAAACCGTCTATTATCCCGATATAAAAAAAGAAACATTTTCTCACTTACTAATTTTATGACGTCACAAAGCTATAGAATTACGTTTACGTTCATTAATTATAAAAAAGTTTTTAGCAGCACATGTAACGTATTAGAAGCAGACGGGGTATGGGGAGTATACTGTAAAATGAGCGGATTGTATTCAAATTAGAATATTTGAAACAAAAATTTCTTACAGCGTACGACCGGGCTTAAGCTAACAATTCATGTATAATAAAAAGCGAAAACAACACGTTGAATACATTATATAATTACTTCTGTATCAGTCAAGAATATATATTTATTAAAATATCCATTATAGTCAAATATTCTGTGAAATATTAAATACAATTCAGTATTACCTTACCTAAGATACCTTTCAAGATAGGGCAGTCGGCTTAGACTTAATAATAATTATATCAAAAATGTTTTTTTTTTCATTACATAGCACATTTATTTTGAAAAACTAATAGGAGCGAATCTGTAACTATAAGTGTAAATGAAACCGCCAGGCGCAGCTAGTTAAATAGTTTTGGGATACGGAACACTAATACTACAATTAAGTATTATTATATTGAAGAGATAGTGGATTAATCTACAATGTGCGGCCAGTATTAAGTCAACAAAATGTAATACCAATTACGATTACAAACGCTTTCATCATCAATCGAAAAGCTTCGAATTACATTGAATCGAGATGAAATCGAATCGACATTAAAATGGGACATTTCTGTCCTGACCAAATAAATTTTACTCATTTTGTTTAAAACTGTTAACGGTATTTAACCTTAAATACTAAGAATTATTAAGAATTAAGGGCCGAGATGGCCTAGTGGTTAGAACACGTCGATCTCAACCGATGACGCGCGGTTCAAACCCGGCTAGCACCGCTAAGTTTTCAAGTGCTAAAATTGTGTTTAAATTCATCTCGAGCTTAGCGTTGAAGGAAAACATCGTGAGGAAACCTGCATGTGCCGGGAGAAATTCTGAACACATGTATATCCGCCAACCCGCAGTGGACCAGCGTGGTGGATTAAGCTCTATAACCTTCTCCTTATTGGGTGAGGAGGCCTTTGCCCAGCAGTGGGATATTTACAGGCTGTTACTTTACTACTAAGAATTATGTCCTAAATTTGCACAGCCTTTTGCTACCTCATGCTTCATTTTGCAGTAAATTCTATTAAAGTTGTCAATTTCGTTCATCTCTTTTACACTTATGATAATGGAAAAGAGATAGCAAATCATTGTATAATAAACATTATTGTTATTATGAAATTTTATTCTCATATGAATGTAGTACATACAACTAATGACGTTTTATAACAATATATAATTCAATTCAATTCTTTGGTTAATGCCTTTTAATTGTGCCAATTAGACACATGTTATTTCGCCAATGTCACGTGGAATGGAGTATAACAATATGTATATATGTTACGTTCATATTATTCGACGTTAAAAATCTGTACCCATTACAAGCTTATCAATTGACTTATTGGCCCATTGATACTCCTGGCATACTCAGTCGCTAGCTGGTTGCTAAGCAACATCGTCCAATGTTGTTTATAGGTATTAAATAGCATTGCATATAACTAAGCTATTAGATGCAAGAATTTTCTAGAAATATTTTAAAATTGCGTTAGTTCAAAGTAAATATTATTAATATAAAAGAACTAGCTGCCTAAATTTATGTTTTCTGCTTCGCTCCTATATGCCATAGTGAGATGTAATATAGCCTATAACCTTCTGTATTCTCAAGCAATGTTTGTTTACTTTTAAATATTGATTCTGTTAATGCTAAAATATCCAACACATGCCCAGTTGACACTTTGTATAATGACTAATATTCTAAATTTTATAACATCCGCATTCATAATTCTTATTTTAATTTAAATCAGACGAATGCATTAATTTTCCATTAATATCAATTAAATTAAAAACCACACAAATATAATAAAGTTCAACTTTAGCGACCAGAGATCTATATATTAAAACGTGAAGCAAAAACTTCGCACCCATTTTTTACGAAAATTACCCGAACGGAAGAGTATGAAATTTCGTACACTATAGAGAAAACGAGAGAGGTATGCTGACATTTTTTTTAATTAATTCATAAAAAATACATTAAATCAATAAAAAAAAAACATTAAACACACTGTATGTGTGTGTGTGTGTGTGTGTGTGTTTAACACACACACGCATATATACATACTCCATTGTTTATTGTTAAAGTCAAATTGAGAATTGATTATCTGTGGTCAATCTTGAAATCGGTTGAAAATTTAATGACCTATAGTCGTGTAGGGGTCCTACGCGACCATTGGCTCATTTAATTTGACACAAAAATGGACAAAAAAAATCGCTTCGCTAATAATCGCTTATAATTTAAACCAAGCTCTATACTAATTTCGCAATACGTGACTAAGAATTCCTAGGGTTCAAAATGAACACTATTGTCGAATTTGATATCTATCTATAATCTATTATTAGCGGTGTCTGTGTTAAAGGGTTGTTGACCATTGTTAAAGATCTCTTATCTTTTAAGTGACTGATCAAGCGGAGGCCGTTTACATTACGACGTCACGACTTCAAATTGTCTTATTCCTAACACTATTATTTTATATAGTTCATATTCATATACAAAGCGGAGTATTAGTTTTTAAATTTGCATGGGAGTTTTGCTTACTGAGACGGGATTTTGCGAAATTCGATCCCTAAAAGAGTAAAACGGAGATTGATATTAAAGTCCTATGTTAAGCTAGAGAGAAACCACTAGTATGTCTTTCTTTAGATACTCAACATGGTATGATCATCTCAATTATTTTATCGAGGTGAAAAATCTACTTATCACAATATTAAGTACTAAATAAAAAAAGCTAGTAAAATGATAAAATTTATAAGTTTGGAAGAAAGTAATCTCTGTAACTACTGATACATTTTTGGGCAATGTTATATTATATAGGCTATATTACATCACACTGAGATCCACAAGAGCAGCCAAGCAATTATACGAATGGGTAAACCGCTAAAAGTCTAATAACGACAGAGCAAAACATACAATTTAGTCCGATTTTTTTTCTTTTAAAATATTTAATAATTGTTAACCGACCTCTTGAGTTTGACTGGTTTATCTCAAGGTCGTTTACATTATAATAAGATGCCTTATATTTTTTTTTATTTTGTAACCTATATTGTATGTGCTATAATATTTTATTAGACTAGCTTTAGATCGGGGTTTCGCTCGAGTTAATGTAGATTTTGTTTCAAAATAAAACTGACCTGTATAACTTATAACCATCATAAAGTAACAAGCTGTAATTGTCCCACTGCTTGGCAAAGACCTTCTCTCTTATTAAGGAGAACGTTTGGAGCTTAATCCACTACGCTGCTCCACTGCGGGTTAGCGCATATATGTATGTATATGTACCAGAATTTCTCCCGATGTATGCAGGTTTCCTCGAGATGTTTTTCTTCATCGCCGTGCTCCAGATGAATTTAAACACAAATTTAGCTTTTGAAAAGTCAGCGGTGTTAGCCGGGGTTTAAATCCGCGTTCATCGATTGAGATCGACTTGTTCTAACTACTAGGTCATCTCGGCTCAAGGACAAAATCTCTTTTTTATTTTATTTTATTTTTATTTTTGTGTGTTTGTCTGTCTGTCCGTTTATTCAAGCTAATCTCTGAAATGACTGGACTGATTTTATAGGGACTTTCACTCACAGATTCTAACGTTTTAATGAGTAACTAAGCCTACTTTTATATTTTATAAACATTTTATTTATTTTAATTAATAGATAAAAAAGAGGGTTACGCGAAAACACAATTGAAACCAATAAATTAACGCGGGCAAAACCGCGGGGCACATATATAATATTAGTTTAGAATTACGAATCATCAATAATCAATTGTACTCTAAGTTTAAAGTGCATTGTAACGATTAAAAATGTTTCTTTTTTACCACTATTGATACAGAGTCCGTTTACATTATAAATTAACGATTTTTGTTTTTACTATAACGTTTCAAGGTTATTTAATATCGTGCGATTAAATTTCGTGGTGAAATTATAAAACGTTTATACCATTAATGTGCGTAGCAAATATAATAATGTACACAGGATTAGATAATTACTTAATAGTTTTATTTATATAAAGATAATTATATTTTAAGAGCACGAATATTTTTTCATACAAAGTCTGTACATATTTATTACTAGTTGTCTTAGATTTTCGCGATTATTATTCATTGAAATAAAACTATTTTAAACGGATTTAAATCGCGTATATTAATTATTTTTATCATCCCGACGTTTCGAGCACTTTGCAGCGTACGTGGTCACGGGTGGACCAGTACCAGTAGTAGACGGGTCCGTCCGTTTAAAATAGTTTTATTTCAATTATTACTAGCTGTTCCTTGCGGTTTTACTCGCGTTTATGATTACTACTTTGATCTTACGGGTCGTAGCGTGATGTAATATAGCCTATAGCCTTCCTCAACAAAAAAACTATCTATCAAAAAAATAATTTTTCTATTCGAATCAGTTGTTCCTGAGATTAGCGAGTTCAAACAAACAAACAAACTCTTTAGCTTCATAATATTAGTATAGATTTCTCTTTAAATTAATATCATTATTATAACTAACGAATATCGAAAAATGTTTGTCTTGAAAATATCATAATATCTTTTATGAAATCTATTGTCAAAAAAAATCTCATACATAAAAATACTGATCAGTTAATTTCATAGAATCGTTCATTTTTAAATAACATCGTTCGGATATAGTGTAAACGGACTTTTAATTACATAACTCGAATAAAAGGTCATTTATAATGTCCGTCCATTATCTTACGATTGCGAGACACCGTTTGCCATCTAATCTGCAATAAATACACAGATATTTAATTAACACTAATTATGGAGTTATTTGAACGTTTCTTGAGACAATATTTCGTAATACATACGTTATGGAATTATGTACTAATGTTGTAAATCTTACAAATAATTTCACGAGAAATTCATTTTGTATTTTTTAAACCGACTTCAGAAATAAGGAGGTTCTGATTTATTTTGTCATATCGCACGATTAGTATTAAGGTGATCAAATTGAAAATTTCTCTTAAATGAGTTAATTAGACTGCTATACGTCTATAATTTATATAGTCTAGTCTAGTCACAGTTAATTTTGTATTTCATCTATACTAATATTATAAAGAGGTAAAGTTTGGTTATATGTTTGTATAAACACACACTTCAATATTCAAAATACTCAATTAAGGTTTTTTTTTAATGATGACTTAAATGACTTATTTTTTTAATAATAATACATGGCGCATTATCAGAATATATCAATATCTGCGAATTTGACTTTTTGTGGGTTGACACATTATTTCTTATCAGCATCTATATATCGTCGTGTTCTTTTGACATCAACAGCCCGTAGCTAGGCAACTTTCCAGGTCACGTGTATATAAGTCCCATTAACAATATATTAAACGCTAAAGTGCCTCTTAAAAACAATAAATATGTTCTACTATGTCAAAAGAACAGAAAAGAGGCGAGTTAGCCTTTTGGTTAGAATACGTCGATCTTCAAACCCGGGTTCAAACCCGGCTAGTACCGCTGAGTTTTCAAGTGCTAAAATTGTGTTTAAATTCATCTCGAGCTCGGCGGTGAAGGAAACATCGTGAGGGAAACTGCATGAGCCGGGAAATATTCTGACACATGTATATCCGCCAACCCGCAGAGGAGCAGCGTGGTGGATTAAGCTCTTAACCTCCTCCTTAATAGGACAGGAGGCTTTTGCCCAGCCGTGGGTCATTTACATGCTGTTACTTTACTACTAAGAATTATGTCCTAAATTTGCACAGCCTTTTGCTATCTCATGCTTCATTTTGCAGTAAATTCTATTAAAGTAATACTGTACTTTTATGTCAACAGAGGCATAATGAATGTACCCGCCCAGTCACACAGACTGTAAGACTAAAAAGATTGTAAATGATAGTGAATTGCTGTCGATAAATATATATAAGACAATCCTTTTTTAATTGATTATATTATGTAAACGTTGTGTTGCTCTGTAAGGCAAATTTTGTTTCGTTAATTATACAGTAATTGTAATATTACATTATTGAGGACTATTATTACATTACACTTTATTACATACCTATAAACCAAAGAAACTTTTACGTTTATTATTTATATTCAATACATCAATTTAATGATTTAATGTATTATTATTTTAAATGTATTATTTAAAATAATATATTTTATTCTTATTGTTCGTTTCTATGGATATACAAAATGTAAATATGTAATAATGAAAAAATAAAATATTATATAAAAGCTACATAATTAAAAAAATAAAAATTAAAAGAAAACATTCTCTTTAGTAATAAAGAATACGAGTACATGTATAGCCCAAATTTTAGTTAATAAAAAAGTAAAGCCAAGTAACAGCTTCTTAATGTCCTACTACTGGGCAAAAGCCTCCTCTCCTATTAAGGAGAAGGTTTAGAGTTTAATCCACCACGCTGTTCCACCGCGGATTAGCGGATATACATACAGATTTTCTCCCGGCACATGAAAGTTTCCTCACGATGTTTTCTTTCACCGCCGACTACGATATGAATTTAAACACAAATTTAGCACTTGAAAACTCAGCGTCTCCGAATCCGCGTTCATCGGTTGATGATGACGTCAGTAAGTCATTTCGCTAGCGAATGCTTAAGCGAATAATGCCACTTAATGAAATACACACGTGCTACAATAAGATGAATTAGAAGTTACCACACTAAAATAGGTCTTATTAATATGTAATAAGACTCATAATAGAAATTAATTGTCTCGCGAGAACATAGAAAGTCGTTTTTTTTCTAATGACCTACTTATAATGGTATGTTTGTTGCAAGTGATTGTTATATTACTCGCTTTGCTGCTGAATTTTGTTTGAGATTTCAACCGACTTAAAAAAATAATGAGTTTCTCGATTCATATTCGTTTTTCAATATGTGTTACCTCCGAACTCTTTTTTTTTACATATACAAGTAATTAATTGAAAAAATCAAAAACCCGACTACGTAACAAGATTATAGAGAATCGGTACTAAACAACTTTAAATTGTTAACAATTCTTAAAGGTCGGTCATTTTCATTTTCATTTTTCCTATTTTTTTTACTTCCTGTGACTTTCGCGACGTTATAATGAATCGAACGACGTGACGTGCAAACCCACATACATACATACATAGACTAATAAACACATTACCCGTAGTTGTGTCTCGCAGGGTAAAAACAGTTATCAAACGAACAAGCCGTGAGGCGAGGAATGGGGGAAGCTTTAATTATAGTCAGGTTTTAATTTTTTTTTCATTACTTCGATCTTATTCATCATTATTACAAAAAAATTACAGTTTTGACCCTGTATATGTAATCAAGACATAATTATTTTTCTAAATATTCAAATCACATTACACACATAAAGGTCGTTACTGTTATATGATATTAGATTATAATAAAATAAATTGGAAAGTGACAGAAGCCGAATTACGTACTAGCGCTAAACCCAGTGGATGGAAAGTCTTAGCCAATAGTCGCAGGTTCAAAACTGGACCAGCATGTCTGACTTTTCGTGCTTGGCAGTGAAGGAAAACATTGTAAGAAACTTACATGTATCAGGAGAGGTTGTCATGTACTAACTGTTACTCGCTGTTTCGCTCGCGTTTATAGTTACTTCTTTGTTTCTATGAGCTGTAGCGTGATGTAATATAGCCCATAACGTTCCTCAATCAATAGGTTATCAATTGCAAGAAAAACTTTTCAAATCGCATCAGTACCTTCAGAGATTACCTCCTACATACAGACTTACAAACAAAATTTACCTCTTAATATTATTACTACCTGCGAATTCGTAATGGAGAAGAGTGATAGATTAAATTTTAATTATTATCCTTGATGGCACCTCAGCTGCGGGATATATATTTGTTTCTGAATTGTACTGTAGTGTGTGTGTGCCCTGATTTATAAAACAAGGACATATAAGTCTGCAACTAAATAACATTAAAAGAACGGTAAATACATTCCAATTTTACTTCATCACATTGTTAGTAAAAGGATTAACGTTTTAAGGACATTCGATGAAAGTCAATAAAATCAATACAACTCGAAAAATTACTGTTAAAAGAATGAGGCTGAATGACGCTGGGTCCACACCGGACCATTCAATGCGCTCCGATTGTGCGAACGGAGTGGGATCTAAGGCGACTTAATACAGAGGAGGATTAAAGCGAATGATTGCGAGCGATGACAGACGAATTCATAGCGATGCGGCGCGACGCGGCGGCTGTTTTGCGAGCGAATCATCCCGATTTGGTATGATGTACGCGATCAAGCCTACTGTGTGTCTAGTGTGTCTTTCTTTTGAACCAGCGCTATCTTGTATCAATGAAGATGTATAAATTAGTGAGTCTAACGAGTCAAAATGATTGGTGGATAACATTTTGTGAGCGCCAACGACAATTTTGATACGTCGAATAGTTAACGTTAGTAAACTTTACGCAAAACTTCGTCGCGTTGCGCCCCGCGTTCTTATATCACGTAGGCCACTTTAATAAATGGTCGCTGTCTCCACGCCGCGTCGCGACGCATCGCAGCGCGTAGGAAGCTGGGTAAATGTGGAGCGTTAAAGCTTGCCGGTCGATTAATTCGTCGCGGATCGCCGATCGTGGTGTATGGATCGTCCGGTGTGAACCCAGCTATTAAACATTGACAATAAAGACATCCGTTATTACACATATCCGAACAATTTGTGCAAAACAAAATTATCCTTATTCTTATGACGATAAGTTTCATAATCCAAACTAGTCCGTGCTTCTATACTAATATTATTAATGTGAAACTAATTTTGTTATGTTTGTTACTATGTGAAGCTGAACCAATTTTGATACTTTCGGAATAGATAAGAAATTATCAAACAAATGATTGAACTGGATCATTTTTCATAATGAAAGATTATAATGAAAATTTGTGTTCGGAAATTCGTGATTTTCGTTACGAGTACTGTTACCAAATATTACAAGTTAAGAAAATAGACTATATTTGGACGCTGATAAGCAATAATGTGTCAACCCACAAAAACTCAAATTCGGAGATATAGATGTATTTTAGTACTGTATCATCTATTCAACATTATTCAAAAAAAAATCAAGTGATCTTAACTAAATAAGTACGGAAGAATAGTTTCTTATTTTAACGTTTTGAATTTCAAGAGTGATCCATATTTGCAATTTATACAATAATCTCTATTATTTGAAAAAGTTTTTATTAGACAACACATTAAATACATTAATCTAATTTTTAATTCATTATACCTTTTATCAAAATAGAAAAGAAAGATAAATATATACGTCTTCAAACAAATTGATTAAGAATCAGTTTGACATCTTTAGACGCCATTTTCTCAAAATGGAGTTCGTAACCCATAAAACAGCATTGCTTATCAGAGTCCATTTTGCTTATTTTTTTTAATCAAATTCCTCATTTACGCGAGCAAAGTCACGAGCAAACGGCTGTTGTCTTATATATTTTTGAAATGTTTAACTTGTTTTGATCATTGTATACGGAAGCAGAGAGTATTGTGTAACAAAAGCGCTTTCTAACGCCTTCATACTGCGAAACAGATATAGGTCAGCCATTGTCTCTTAGTCTGTTCGTCTGTTCGTTAACTGATTTCTCCTTAATGTGAATATGAGTTATTGTTTATGGAAATCTCAATGAGTAATGTTTGGTAAACAATTAATGTACTTATGTTTAACCGAGTTTAAAAAAGGCTTTTAATTCGTTGGTGACTTTTTCTTTTGTGTTCGACGATTATTTGAAACAGCTCGGCAGATTTATTTGGTTTTAATAACCGGATTAAATTGGTTTTATGTCATAAAATTTGTGAAGAAAGTAATTAGCGTGTTTTATTTTTTAATTAGGTTCCTTTTTTGTTCAAATTATTTCATTCAAACTCAAAATATACTTTATTCAAATAGTGTTGTTAAAGCACTTTCGAAACGTCAATTAATATGTAATATTTTTTAGACTTCTGCCGGTTCGAAATGTAGTCTTTACCGAGAAGCACCGACAAGAAACTCGATAGTAACTATTTTGAAATCATTTATACATAATGTATTTTTATTACATTTGTTATCCTGTTAGAAAATCAACGCGTATCAAATTCACGCCTCAATTCAATTCTTTGGTTAATGGCTTCTAGTTGTGCCAATTAGACACATGTTATTTCGCCAATGTCACGTGGGATGGAGAAGACACGATGGAGATTGATCGGTGTGGTCAAGAATCCAACCTTAACTAAATTTTGAAAACACCCTAAAATAGTGTGAATTTCATTATTAGTCCTTAACCTAGAACAACACAAAAATAGATATAAATATTATACACACTAGTATAAAAATACAGGTAATTTTAATGGGACAATCACATGTTTTATTTACAGTTTAATTTTATTATATTTAATATATTTACACAGAAACGGACACAGTGGACTAAACACAAACATCAATAAACAGTCAACATTTATAGGGCGGGGGACTTTAGGAGGGAGGACGTCATAGAGGGGATGAAGAAGTCTGGGGCAATTAAACAGGATATGGGATGGGGAACCCTCGTCTAAGCCGCATTCGCACAGTGAGTGGTCACGAACTCTGATTTTGGCCAGGTGCCTGGGAGTACATGCATGGCCAAGACGCAAACGGCAAATAGTTGAAATGACCCAGCGGTCAGCACGTCTGAAAAGGGAAAACCAAGGACGTCTAGGAATATCAGGTTGTAAGCTGGCATAGTATTTACCCTTGACCGATTTTGATGAATTCCAAAAGGATGTCCAAGAATTGGACATTCGAGTATTCGCGACGGCACAGAGATCTTGGGAGGAATTTTCAAAGTGTTCTAAAGAACCAAGATGTATGGCTGATTTGGCACACGAATCAGCAGTTTCGTTGCCAGGGATTCCGGAATGGCTGGGAATCCAAACTAGCGAAACTTGCAGTCCCTTTTGATGACATAAGAACAAGGCCTCTCTGATCTTTAAAATAACGAAAAACCTCCTTCTACTACGAAATGGGTTTTCCTTGATGGCTAAAAGGCAGCTTAAGGAGTCAGTCAAGATAACAGTCTGTCTTAAGTCATGGGAGTGGGCATATAAAATTGCTTCTAATAGGGCGATCGCCTCACCAGTGAATACTGATGATTCAGGTGGGCATTTAAATTGTAAAATAATTTTGAATTTAGGAATCCAGCAGGCTGCACCAACACAACCTTCTGGAGATAGTTTAGACGCATCGGTATAGATGAGAAGATGGTCTGACCAATTTTCATGAAATATATTATTGAAACGAGACACAGTATCAGGTGAGCCTTTGACGAATCCAAGGTTCGTTACAATAGGAGGTTGATGGACAAGGGCCTTATAGTGGATGGAAAAAAGAGGGTTTAAAGGGAGTTGAATAATAGGATTCGGAAGATTAGTGAAATAAAGGAAGCTATTTAAAAGACAGGATACAGGTTTGTTAGGATTATAAATTTGGGACAATTTATTTAAATGATTCCAAAGAGGATGGGATGACAGCTGTAACATCTTGCCAACGAAACGATCACACAGATACTGTCTTCTTATTTGCAAGGGAGCATCAACGCATTCCACCTGTAGGGCATTCGTAGGTGTAGATTTCATAGCACCCAGAATGATTCTAAGGCATTTAAATTGAATTTTGTTCAGCTTGTCAGCCGCTGATTTATTTATAGGTTCCAAAACAAATGTACCATAGTCCATATGACTACGAACTATAGCATTATATAGAAGTTTTAGTGAGTATGGGTGAGCTCCCCACCAAACACCTGAGACTGCACGAAGGACATTAATGCCTTTTTCACATTTTTTAATAATATGCTCAGTATGAGAAACTCCGTTCAATCGGTTATCAAGTATAACTCCTAAAAATTTAGCCTTTTCTACAAAGTTGATGCGTTGATCCCCATAAAGCAAATCGAAGGTGGGAACCATCCTTTTTCTAGTAAATGTAACTGCCTGACTTTTGTCAATCGATAGTGATAGACCATGATCAGACAGCCACTGGCCTAGATAATGCAAAGCAGAGTTGAGGCGAAATGAAATATCTTCTACTGAATTTGATCGATAATAAATAGCAATGTCATCAGCATATTGTAAAATATTGCAGAAATTGTTAACAGATAATTCAAGATCGTGGGTGTAAATGCTGTAGAGCAGAGGACTAAGGACGGAGCCTTGAGGAAGACCTTTCCAGACAAGTCTGGGGGGAAGAGAAATGGATTGGTGTTTTATCACTATTGATCTGCAAAAAAGCAGATTACATATGAAATGTATCATCCTCGGAGGCATACTCAGCTGGTGCAATTTTTGCCTGAGTAATGGGAGAAGAACATTATCATACGCAGAAGCTACATCCAGAAAAACACCCACAAGGTACTCTCCTTTTAAAAAGGCTATTCGAATATCTGTTGTAATAATACTGAGACTATCGATGGTGCTCAAACCCTTTCGAAAGCCAAATTGAGAGGGTGAGAGAATATTTCTGCTTTCCATTATCCACTCCAGACGATTCTTTATCAGATGTTCAGTTATTTTAGCTAAAGTAGACGATAGTGCAATGGGTCTATAGGAATTAGAATCTGAAGGATTCTTGCCGGGTTTTAAAATAGGAATAATTAACTGAGACTTCCAAGAATCTGGAATAACTCCTGACAAATAAAGCTGATTAATTATATTTAAGAAGAATTTCTGAGACTTTTCATTTAAATGTGTGATAAAAGAATAAGGAACACCATCTTCACCAGGAGAAGAATCTGTGAGACCAGACAGAGCACATTGAAGCTCAGAAAATGAAAATGGGGCATCCATTTCGTCTGAAATAGGTGCAGGAAGGGAAGAAAGAAAGTTATCCTGACAAGGTACGAAGGGGGGGGGCAAGTTTGTCAGCAAAATTGTTCAGCCATTCTAATGGATTATTGGAGGTAGGATTGATAGAATTCAGGGAACGGCGAAATTTTCTAAGTTTCAACCAAACTACGTAAGAAGGAGATCGAGGGGAAAGTGATTCACAAAAGTCAACCCAACCAAGCTTTTTCTTTTTTGACACTAGTCTCTTTAATTTAGCGTCTAAACGTTGATATCTTTGGAAATTCAGAGGAGTCATAGACAGAGAATATGAATCCTCTGCCTCCGTTCTTTGAGTAGCTAAGCGGGAGCATTCCTCATCCCACCAGGGGGTGGATAGCACCAACTTTTTGCGGAAATGTTTTTTAGGGAAATTAAGATCTGCACCAGTCAAAAGAGCCTTAAGGAATGTTTCATAATAAAAAGTGATATTTTCATCACCTCCAGACTCAGGAAGAGAGTCCAATATGTCATCAACAGAACTAGCATAGTCGAACCAGTTTGCATTTTTCAGGGAATATTTAAGGAGGGGGTTTGGGGTAATAGAAGGAACGGAATTTTGATTAAGGGAAATGAGAATAGGGAAATGATCACTACCAAAAGTGGATGACAAGACATTCCAGGAAAGTTGAGATGCAAGAGAGGGAGAAGATAAGGATAAATCTACTGCAGTTTTAGGGTTCTGAGAAGGGTAAACTCGACGTGTCGGCGAACCATCATTGAGGATGCACAGATTGACATCATCAACTATATCCACCACCAAGTGAGCAAACCCATCAGTAGAATGACAACCCCATGCAGTATGATGGGCGTTGAAGTCGCCCATCACAAGGATAGGATGAGAAAGTGAAGAAAAGATAGAATGAAGTTCAGGAATAAGAGAAGAGGATGGGTGGGGTATATACAAAGATAGAAAGGAAATGTTAAGGGATTTAATAGCAACAGCACTGAAATGCTGGCTGGGTGGGAGAGGGATTTGAGAGAAAGGGATAGAATGACGGATAAAAAGAGCACAACCTGCATACCCATCACTTCTGTCATCCCTCAAACAGGAAAAACCAGGAACCCGAAAGCGAGAACCAGGAATTAGCCATGTTTCAGAGATGGCAACAATGGAGGGACTATGCAGATTTATAAGGGAGAGTAATTCGTGTTTTTTGGGACGGATGCTTTTACAGTTCCACTGAAGGAAGCTGGTTGGGGCCATTTTTAAGGACAAGAAGTAATTGGGACAGGTTATCGGCAACGTTGGACGGTAAAGGAACATCGCTACATGCTGTAACAATGTTGAGGATCATTTGTGAAAGGAGTTCTAAAAGGTTTGTGGTATGATTGGTAGGGATAGGTTCCACATTGTTATTGAGGGCACAACCATTGGGAGTGGAAGAGGGACAGTTGCCCACTATGGCTTGGTGGGCTTGTTTATCAAACCCTTTACCAAGGGGGGCTCTGGGACGGACGGATCTGACTACAGTTTGGCGGTACGATTGAACAGATTTGTTTGGAGAGGGAATAGTTTTAGAGGGACTGGAGGGAACATAAACGGGTGGGGAAAACATCTCCTTAGCGATCTCTGCATAGGATCTGCGGACTGGGGGGAATCTTGCGGATGCTTCCATATAGGAGACATTATCGGATGCCATGACTAACTTTATTGAATGCTGTCGCGAATACTCAGGACATTCTTTGTCAGAGGCAAAATGCTTGCCTGAGCAATACAAACATGTGGCATTGTCCTTGACGACATCACATGACTCACCAGTATGTTGTTGAGAACATTTAAAACATCGTGGTTTCGATCTGCATTGAGTTTTTACGTGACCATAGCGGCAACAGCTTAAACACATAATGGTCGGAAGATTGTACGTCTCTACAGGAAGGGAAGTGTGGTAGGAGTAGACTTTAGGAGGCAATATTTGACCTCTAAAAGTTATAACAATGGATTGGGTAGGGACCCAGGTGACAACACCCTCATTAGAAATTTTACGGTTCAACCGTCTCGCTTTCATAACATCTCCGCATCCAGAAGGAATTTCTAATGAGTCGACGAATTCCTCCATCGACCATTCCACGGGAACACCTTTAACTAGACCCATTCTAGTAACATTATATGTTGGAATAATGGATTTGTACTTGCAAAGGCCTAAGATGGGGTTATTTAAAAATTCATTTGCTGCTTGCCCGGAAGTGAACTCAACGGATATTTTATTTCGGCCTATATTCTTTACACCGTCATTTATTATTGAGCTGATTTTATGCTTATGCAAAAATTGCCCAAAGGTAATAGCCCGAACAGTAGTTCCTGCTGAAGGGTCTGCGATTTCCCGTGAGACATGAACGATAAAGGGACCTTTGTCATCACCCGAATACATTTTGGGACCATCTGAGAAGGAGGGATGAACGTACATCGACTGGATCGACGGAGTAGCGGTAGATGGATGGACTATGATTTTCTTCGCTGCCGAATCAATCATAGAACTTTCATTAGGACGTTTACGGGAATCAGAGGGGGACGGATCAGACATAATGGGTGAGCCTCCAGGATCAGGAGGTTCGGGAGGTCGATCGACATCCATTTTTACGAACAAACAATAAATATATGTATTAACTACTACTAAACAAAAACTACTATTTACACACTTACCACAGCTAAAATTGTTAGTAATACACTATAATTATTAAAAACCAACTATTTTGACAGTGATACACCATAAAAACCGAAAACAAAACAACAGAATCTCTCTAACACGTGTGTCAACCAAAGCCAACGCAAGCGACAATTCACGCCTCTTTTATAGTCCTCTTAGTCTGTTCTCTCAAAATACCTGATAACTTAAGCAAAATATTCTAAGAATGTACTTAGGTTATAAGATACAAATACAATTTTTACCAACCGAATCGTATTATTGAATTAATTAAGGCCACAGCATAAAACGTTTTTAAGTGACCTATATATATCTATCTCGCTTCATCATACACGATTTTCAATTATAAATATCTCTTGTCCTTTTTAAAATGCATTAAAATAAGCATAACTCAACTCACGTTTTCTTAGAATCGTGATTGCTATGACGTGTCAAATAAGAATCTCCTATACAAATACATATGAATTTTACAGAGAAACAAATAAAACTTAGTTATGTTTGTATATCAAAAAGAATTTATAAGTCCTTATTGTATACGTAATAAGGTCGATTTTATTTTTCGGCGACAGATAACAAATCGTTTATATGGGGTCACACACGCACAATACAACGGCGAACAGCTAATAACGACACAAATGTAATTCATATTTTAGTTCTTATTGTAATGTAGTAAGGATCATTTTAAATCGAAAGGCAGATACATCTTCGAACCATAAAATGACTATTTTGTACGATACTTTTGCTTTTCTTATAAGGAAAAGTGAAATAATTTATGGTTGTCTTTTAACCTGTCAATGCGTTATGGTATTGAAACGGCCCTGAACAAAAGAAGTGTCAAATGACAAACAATCCGAGTTGATGCTTCGCGAGTTTTATAAAGGATATGTGAAACATTGTATTTAACTTTCTATACTTTTAACGAAGTTTAAAAATGAGTTTTTTTTTTGTTTGGTTATTTTTAAATGACTTGCTTAAGCTTAAGTTTAATTTTTGTATTCGCGCTGTTGGTATATAAAATATAAGATAATACTTATATTTATTATTTCAAACGCCCTGGAACGTTTAAGTGAAATAATGTTTTCTCTAAATCCAATCAATACTTTTTTATAGTCATTAAAACTGATTGTATCCGATGATAGCCGAAATATTGTTACATTAATTGTGCTGCACTTAGTGTTGTTCTTACAAACTTACTTATTATAATTCTGTTTTAATACAATAAAAATATATAATTAATTACGATCTTTAAACTTTCACACAAGGAATTTCATTTAAATTGTTTTTTTATGTATATATATTTTAACAATTTTTGCTTAACACAAATGTAAAATCACAACACTTTTTTGTCTCATTATAAAATTATAAAACAGTAAAAAATAATGTATTAGGAAAATTTCCACATTTCCTAATAAGCACATAAGCCATTGGTCGTCAACACCATCATTTACACGATCATAAACATCAAGTCAACGTAAGAAAATTATCCTCATCAATTTAACAACAATTTGCTATAACAAAACTCAGCAAACCATATTATTACATTAAAACCATACATTTTTCCATCTCCTGCGCATTATTTTTTACAAATGATCCCACTTTACCACACCATAAACCATTACTATACAGGTAACGAGGTAATTCTAAAAATAAAAATACTTAATCATCATCAAGAAGACATCGTGAACGGCATGTGAAAGAAATGGGAAAAAAAAGTGACGCTTGACTAATATCGGTCGTAATGGCCGCGTAAGACGTGAAAGGGTTAACTCATGAAAATTCCTACAATACATTTTTATTATTGAGTAAAAATCATGTATAGAAAATTATAATATTTTAAAAATTTATTGTATATATTGGCGTTATTGTGAAAATGTATACCCTATTTTTACCAATATTTTAAATTGATTTTTCATAATATTTCAATACCAATTAAAAACGTAATTGAAGTGTATATACGTATATAAAATATACATAAATATGTTAATAGAAACTAGGTAATTCAATAAATAATTCTCACAATTAGTTGAAAACGCAAACAAAATCTTACAAGATTCCAACAAAAAAAAAAAAACAAAATAAGTGCACACATTATGCTATACGTCTGTAATTTAAAAAAAAAACCTTTTTATTTTATCTATTTTTACGTTCAAAAATTTTAGAATAAAAATAGAAAGAAAATAAAACAAATGTAATACAAATTTATCGCAAGCGAAGCCATGAACAAAGGCTTCTTAAACAATAAAACTTTCATAATGGTAAGGTTATATACCAACAAAAATGACCACGTCTCATCTTTCTCGCCAGCCAGCTGCTTCACCATATTATGTTACATTTACATAATGACACACACATAAAGACAACATTCTATAAACACTTTACCCTTAAGTAATACTATACATATATACAAATAAATAAAATTGAAGTCTGTTTGAAATTTAATTTAAAAGGTAATAAGTTTCACCCCTTTTACTATTTTTTTTAATCTATGTCTCTCTCCAAGGTCTAATCTCTGTACCAAAATTCATAAAAATAGGTTCAGCAACAACACAAACATAAAGAATTACTTTCAAATGTGGGTTTTATAACATTAGTATTAAATATGAATGCAATATAAGTTATCGTAATTCCGTCTCATTTTTAACAACGATCTCAATTCCACATCCAGTTAAAACGTCAGTTAATTTATAACGGTTTTCATTTAACAATTTAGTACATTCACATGCGGTTTCCTAATTTACTTTCAAAACGATTCAAATATGAAACGGTTTATATCCGATCGACTGTTGCATCGCGATTCGATTAGCAATTAACGAATGAGTGCAAAAAGAGTTTTTTTTTTTATTATTTTTTTATACTTTTACGTTGGAAGTGGAGTAGGTCGCTAAACTAGGCATGTTTAAACCAGTTTCAGATTTTTATCGTGCGTTAATAGATATCTATACTAATATTATAAAGCTGAAGAGTTTGTTTGTTTGAGCGCGCTAATCTCAGGAACTACTAGTTCAAATTGAAAAAATATTTTTGTGTTAGATAGTTTATTTATTTAGGACGCCTATAGGCTATATTACATCACGCTGTGACTAAAAGAAAAGCAGTAATCATAAATGCGAGTGAAACCGCGAGGGGCAGCTAGTGTTAACATAGTTTTAGTGTATATATTATTTATGTAACATGTTTAACAATTTAGCAATTAACTACATTACTTTTAAGATGGTTGTCCAGTATTCGTTGTTTTATCGCTCCGTATATTATGACATTTATCTAATTATCTATTCAACAATGAAGCTAAGAAGTTTATTTGTTTGATTATATCTTTTAGATATCGTATCGTGTCGTCGTATCGTGATGTAATATAGCCTATAACCATCCTCAAAAAACTTGATATCTTACGAAAAAAATTTTTTTCCCATCGGATCAGTAGATTCTGAGATTACACCCTACATACAAACTTACAAACAAATTTTAGTTTATAATATTAGTATAGATTATATATTAAAAGAGATTTCTTGCTGTATATCCGGCGAAGCCATAATTATTTATACACTATAAAATCAATATGGCGGCCGTGTTGCCATAGCGTCCGTGCATATTAATGCCATAAGTATTGTTCATAAAACACAAGTCGCATATTAATCGAGTGATAGCACATTTCTCGATACAGAAAGCTGATGTTCCCATGACGTCATAGACGGGATAGGAGGTCAATGACCTGTTCGTCTGAATCTTTACTTATTAGAAACATCTAGATATTGGAAAACGCGTTTTACAATTAAAGAGAACAGCAAGCAAAGAAAAAAAAATTGTCCAATAAATTAAAAAGCCAAAAAAATCATTTTATTGGTTTCCTACCGAACTTTACAAGATCATATATAATTAGTAGACTACAGCTAGGCTCTAATAAATACATCACCCTCAACAGCCATAACAGCCAGCTCATTAGGATCTCTACTAGCTGCACCTCGCGGTTACTGCTGCGGTCCTGTGAGTCGTAGCCTGATGTAATATAGCCTTCCTTGGTAAACGGGCTAACCAACACAAAAAAGATTTCTTCAAATTAGTTTTGTTGGTTTCGGAGTCTATTCAAATTCAAAAAAACAAACAATCAAATAATTCTTCATAATATTAGTGTGGCACAGTCATTTAGTAATTTTACCTTGAATTGTTTCCGAAAATTTTGTAAATTGGTTGTCTTATAGATTTTGACTCTTCTTCAAAAAGCCTTTTTTCTTTCCGAATTGCAAATTTTCTATAAAATTTTTATTATTTATAATATTAGTATTGATAAGGTTCAGGGGCAGCATATTTGGTTTTACACGCGGGCGCATATATGACTAACCGAGGGCGTGATAACTAGATATATGTATATACTCGCGGCTACTACATTTCTCGTGCTGAGGAAGGCCAACGCAATGTTTTAGTAGGTATATATTTCCATATAACCCGATCTCCCCCCAGGAATCGGGTATCTTATTGAAGATGTCCCATGCGTAAGCAAAAAAAATAGCTCTGAATTGAGATAAATAGTTCTTGAAGAACAATGTTAACAATATTCGATGTTTATAAACGATACATCGATGTTTTAAAAAATCGATATCGTTTGTATCCCTATTAATATTGCATCCATAGACAGTCCGCAATTCTAAAAGTAAAGTATAATTGCGAATAATTCGACATCCACCTACATTGTACATAGCCGAGAGGACACGTAGGTATATAAGACAATGACTAATACATGATCATTATGCATAAGGACCGTATACGTACAGACTGATCTAGAAATGATACTTATTACAATGTTAAACAGTGCAATTACGTATTGTTGATATTGGAATGCCATGATTGTTTATGACGCCACGATCGCTTAGTAAGAATTTGGTCTCCTTTAGGAATAAAGTTTTGTAATATATATTTTTGACTTCCCCATCGAATTCCCTGATAAATTAACTTATAAACAAATTTACTTGGCATTTATAATTTGATTATTATTATTTTTGTTTGAAAGTGTATACTTTTTACTTGATTCTCTAGAATTTTCAAAATCGGTCCAGCAGTTTGGTAAAAATCAAAATAACTGGAATAAGTAGGTCATTCAAATAAACGAAATTACGTATTTTTGAAGTCGGTTCCTCCATTTTTAGTCTTGTTAAATAATACACCATTAAATGCTCTAAAAGCATTAAAAATACACAAACAGAATCTCACATTGAACAATTAGGCGAGTACGTTGACCTTTTTAACACCTTAACACTTAAAAGGGCAATTTCGACACCGTATTTACGATTTAGTAGTTACCGCGTGTGATGTAATACCAAATATTTTTGAGCTCTGGTCAAACAGTGGATGAAGCGATGTGCACAATTGGACACTGATAAGCAATACTGTGTTTAGCCACACGAATTTCATTTTGAGAAATTGGCGTCTAGATGTTAAGCCTATTCTTAATAAGTTTTTTTGAATCAGTATTTATCCATACTTTCTTTTTTTTTTTTGATAAAAGGTATAATGAATTAAAAGCAGGTTGATATATGTAATATATTATCTAATAAAAAGTTTTTTGAATATTTGAGATTAGTGTAGAAATTACAAAATATGGAACAACTTTGAAATTCGAAACAATTAATTAAGAAACTTCTTTCCGTATTTATTTATTTTATATGACTTTATTTTTTATTCAATAATGTTAAATAGGTGACACAGTATCAAAATACATCAATATCTCCGAATTTCACTTTTTCTGTGTTCACACATTATTGCTTTTCAGCATCCAATTATAATATTATCAATATATTAATATGTAAAGCTTTAAAACTTTGTTACCCTTAGAATTACACGTATATAATATGAAATGGAAATACACATCTTAAACAGTCCGACAAAACAAAAAGTCCTCGACAGTATATATCTGGATGCTAATAAGCTATAATGTGTCAATCAACGAAAATCTAGAGATATTGATGTATTCTGATAATGAATTTCGTATTTAACCTTATACAAAAAATTTTCAAGTCATCTGAACTAAATAATCTGCATGTCTGTTACACCTTACAAAAAAAAAGCAAAAATTCAATTGACGATCTTGTGAAAATTGGAAATTTGTACAGATTTTAAACGTCAAATAGTAGTATCGTAATACATATATCTATAGTTATAAAACAGTAGAAATAGTATCACATATCTATAGGCTATATTACATTACGACTCACAGGAGCGAAGCAGTAACCATAAACGCGAGTGAAACCAGAAGGGACAGCTAGTAACATATAAAACGTATGCACCAATAAGTGTTCACGATAAAATGTATACTTATAAATCATTTCTTATATCCATTTTAATGTAACACGCCCACGGGTAAAGAAATTACTTTCCTTGCAAAAAGGGGAAACCATGTCGAGCGTTCTAAATATAGATCGACAGCCAGTTACCTAGCTTTAACCGACGGACGACAGACTAAGAATGATACGCTCAACTACAGAGGTACACTACGAGTACGTTTATATACTAAACAATCTAGTGCCCTCTCGCGGTTTAACGTTTATAGTTACTGCTTCGCACTTGTGAGTCGTAGCGTGTTTTAATATGGCCTAAAGTCCTCGTTAATAAATCGGATCAGTAGTTTCAGAGATTATCGCCTACATACAAACTCACAAACAAATTTAGCCTCTTAAAATTAGCGTTAATAAATAAAAATAAAATAAATACTTTATTCATTCCATGCAATACATCCTTACAATAATTTTTCTTTAAAAATATGGAATAATTCGTTTTAAATAAATAACAAGTTTCAAAACAGGGGTACCGAAAATGTTTTTAGGGTTCCGTACCTTAACAGGAAAAACGGAACCCGTATAGTATCACTTTGTTATCCGTCAGTCAGGCTTTCAAGACTTTTTTCTCAGAAATGCATGGACGTATCATGTTGAAATTAATATCATATACTCAAATCTATAATGACATGCGGCCGTGAAAAACTTAAAGTTCTAAGTGAACGCAATCAAAAGATAATGGCAAATATGTCGCATATTTTGACCATTTTAGCGTTTTCGCAAAGGAATCAAAACCGGTATAGGTTTTGAATCCTTTGCGTTCTTTTTCTACGTTTGAATTCCTTTTCTTCCCATTGACCTAGTTTTTAATTGAATCAATAGTTTCAGAGATTATAAATTTATTAATATCTAGGTAATTACTACATAACTCTGTCTCGGGTATATAGTATCGTATTAATTGTTCAGATTGTTGCGTGCGAAAGATGAGTAAAGTAGACTTCTGACGTATTTAGAGCAACTATTTGAAATAGAACTCATCTATACAAATAAATAAAATTTAAATATCTGTTTGTAATATCAAATGAACAGGCTTTTACTAAATGCATATGACGCGTATGACATATACACGGTTTTTATATCAAAAACACAATTATTAAAAATTTTGTCTGTCTGTCCGTCTGTTTGTTACGGCTAATCTCTAAAACGGCTGGACTGATTTTGTTGGGACTTTAGCAAATAACTAATGTTATAAGGAGTAACTTAGGCTACTTTTTTTTGAAATTTCATTTATTTTAATTTCTCGCAGACGAAGACGCAGTCACCAGGTAGTTTATATAAATAACATTTGCGTTACGTGGCGTTGTTTACTATAAATAGTTGTAATTACAAATTGTGCTAATCTTTAATTATAATACTAATATTATAAAGTAAAATTTGTATGTAAGTTTGTATTTAGGGGATAATCTCTGAAACTGATCTGATTAGAAGTTTATTGAGGAAGATTTTAGGTCACATTATGTCACGCTACGACTCATAGAAGCAAAGAAGTAACCATAAACTGGAGTTACTAGTTACTTCTAGTTTTTAGATATTACTTTTCATATTTAGTCTACAATAACTCAAGCGAAAAGCTAATTAAGACTAGCTGTGCCCCGCGGATTCACCCGCATCAATTTGAGCAAAAATTATATTTACATATTATTTACCTTGCCTACATAAATCATTTCGTTTGATTCGATTTTGTTTTCGCGCAATGTTTTCAATCTGTTATCGAAAGTCCCGTCAAAATCGGTCCATCCGTTTCAGAGATTAGCCGGAACAAACAGACAGACAGAAAAAAAATTAAAAATTGTTTTTTGATATAGGTACCATGTATATTTTCATATGCATTTAGTTAAAAGCAATTAATTTAGAATTACAAACAGACACTTCCATTTTATTTATTTGAATATAGGCAATTTTATTTGTATACTATTAAGCACTAAAAATAAAACAAAAGATACGAAGTTAAATCGCTAGAAAATGACAAGTTTTTAATGAAAGTGAACGCGTGAAGAATTGGTTTTAGGTGAAATTTTGGGTCACGTCTTAAACTGCAATTAAGCAGTCTAGTTAACCTCGAATTCTACTTGTTAATAGTGAAGAACGCTCATTAGTTTTACGGACTTTTACTTAAAAATATATACATAAATTAATGGTAATTAAATCTATACATATATGGGTGCGATAAGCATTAATGTGTTAACCCACAAATGTTAAATTTAGAGTTATTGATGTATTTTTATAATGGGTCACGTATTTAACATTATTAAAAAACGCTTCAAGTGATCTGACGTAAATAAGTACGGAAAAATAGTTTCTTAATTTAACGTTTCGAATATTGAAGTGTTTTCCATATTTTTCGAAATTGAATAATTTCGTACATTTCAACTTATTATCAGATAAAACTTTTCATTAGACCAAACTGCTTTTATTTCATTACACTTTTTTATCAAAAACGATATACACTTCTTCAAAAATATTTATTAAGAATAGGTTTGACATCTTTAGACGCCATTTCCTCAAAATGAAGTCCGTGCGGCTTGACATAATATTGCTAATTATCGTTCATATAATCATTTCTAACTGACTGATTCAACGCAGAGCCTAAAGCACTGATGCTTTAAACTTGAAATATTGGCAGTTATACATTAACTTTATTAGTTATATATTACCTTCTATGTTATAAGCATCCATTAAGAAAGGATTTTTGAGAATTATACCCCTAATGGAGTAAAAACGGGGTAAATATTTGTACGAAAATCTGTCGTTTTTAAAGTAAGAAACACGGAAGTTAGCATACATAATTCCGCTTAGTAACAAATGTACACCTCCGACGACGACTTTCAAAACATTAAACCAAACTACCCTAAATTTGGGGCTATAAATTTAAAATAAACTCGATACAGACATAAGACACAGACAGTAAATTCTTTCAGGTGTAAAGCAATGAGTAACTTATGTAAATCTTTATGAAATTCAGAGCAAAATTTATAAGCGTAATTCTTGCTTTACAAATACAATAAACCTCACCAAGTACCTAGCGTCTAATAAATACAACCGCTATTCGAATTAATTCATCTCTGACGCTCAGCATTACAAATTCAGCGGACGGTGAAGCTTGATAAACTTTGAAATCTGATTTAACAGGATTTATATCAAAGATAATTCCCAACACCATACCATATTAACAGTAACGGAAGCAATTAATAATTCTAATGTCCTCTTTTACGGTTTTCTTGTTAATGTGATAAATTATATTAACATTGCATGAAACGATAGAAAATTAAATGTGACGTTTATGTCTTATGTAATACTCGCGGTTTCCGTCGCTTCGCCCGTGTGTACTTAGGAATTTGATACCAAACAAACTTTCAGCCGAGCCGAGATGGCCTAGTGGTGGCCCGGCTAGCACCACTGACTTTTCAAGTGCTAAATTAGTGTTTAAATTCATCTCGAACTCGGCGGTGAAAGAAAACATCGTGAGGAAACCTGCATGTGTCGGGAGAAATTCTGACACATGTTTATGCGCTAAACCGCAGTGGAGAAGCGTGGTGGATTAAGCTGGAGAGGAGGCCTTAGCCCTGCAGTGGGACATATACAGGCTGTTACTTAACTTTTTACTTTCAACTTTTTTTTTAACCCAAATAATTTTTTTTAAAGATTTGTGCTAAATTTCATTCTAGACGTAGCGGTTTAGGCCATGCGTTGATCGATCAGACGGTGAATATCTCAGCCCGTCAATTTTGATTTAATATAATGTAATACTAGATTTCGCTTGCAACTTTGTTCGCGTTAAAGTAGATTTAGTTTTAAAATAACTTATTCACTGAAAATATAGCCTATGGCCATATATATTAATGTACCTTTCAAATGGTATCATAATTTTAATTATATAATCTAACTTAAATAATAATACACACATAGAAACGTATACCCGTACTCACACATTCAATACAAAGATGGCGGACAAAAATCTTTCGCATACATAATTTTAGGTTTCCGTCTAGCGATGATAAGTATAGGCTGATACTTTTTCTTTTTATAAAATCACCATTATTTTCCTATTAAAAATACACCTTTATATGCTTCAAACGTAGACGGGTTTGAAATGAGCTAATTAATATGTGCGCTGTGGATGTGGGCGCGGTGTGCGCTGAGCTTAGGTCTGATGTCCATTTGATACGTTGCGCAACTCAGTGTTGAAAATTTATTGCTATAAGACTTAAAAAGGGAACCGAATACAAAAGCAAAATATGTATTTTTGCTTCCTTGGATGACATACTCATTGTAGTTAGAACCAAACTACTGAACCGATTTTGATGAAAATTCTATAGAAACAATAGGATCGGCTTTTGAGAAAATTTTGAGAAAATGGCGTCCAAAGATGTCAAACGTATTCTTAATCTATTTGTTTGAAGACGTATATATATTCATATCTTGTTTTCTATTTTGATAAAAGATATAATGAATTAAGAGCAGATTGATATATTTAATGTGCTATCTAACAATGAGTTATTCAAATATTTGACTTTTTGAGGGTTGACACATTATTCGTTATCAGCATCCAATTGTACCTGAGTAAATAATATTTGTTACAATTTCTTTTGCATGCTGAGTTAGTCTATAATTGTAATATACTTTATAGCTACATATTTTATAATGTATAATTAAATTTTTAATTTTAAGAATTTAAAGATCATTGTACATTATGTTTGCTTTCTTTATTATAAATAAATATATAATGTCAATTAATTAGCAGTTCTTTAAAATTATTTACATAACAAAAAAACTTTTCCAATTCTCAACGTCATTATACAAAATTGTAATATATTAACATCCTGATGATTAATATTTCTAAGAAAACAAGCTTATACAAAGACACCGAAATGTCATTGACATTTTATTGATAACGGAAATAGAAACGCGAGATGCATAAATAATTTTCTGTCCTGCCCAGCGTTCAACGGACGGCGATCCTTAAAGGGTAGGCGTGTACCCCATAGTAATGAAGTATATAAATTTTTAATAGAAAATTTTAAATTACATCGATGATTCTTGCAATTATGTTGCTAAGTCGCGTTGTTTTGTTTCTGTTTTATTAAAACGAGCGTTGTGTTTTGTTTTGTTCAGCGGAGCGCTGGTATTATGAGTAAAATTATGGGTTATACGATTTCGCGTGTTAATTTAGATTTTTTTTTCGTTTGAGATGATCTTCTAAAGGTCGAAGCTGATAGGAATATATTTTGTTGACCGTTTTGGTGATTTCTTACCACTAGCAATAATATAATATACTTATATATATATGTATATTACTATATATTAAGATGCAAAGCAAAAACCTTGTACCCTTTTTTACGAATGTGTAGACAAATAGTTCTAAGAAGTATGAAATTTCGCACACTTAATACTTATACTATATTCTTCTTTACTTGACTTATTTAGCAGAAAAACATGGCGCAATTCTAACCCCACATAAGAGGTAGAGATGAGAAATTACACAACAAACAAATGATTGAACTGAATTATTTTTATAAAGAAAAATTACAATGTAAAATAATATTCGTAAATTCGTGATTTTCGTTTCCGGTATTGTTACCAAATACGACAAGATATGAAAAACAGACTATATATAGAGAAAGTGTGCAGAATGCTAATATTTTTTTAAAATAAGAAATACGTTACATCATTAAGAAAACAATACACACACTACCATGTATTTGACACACACAAACATACATATATACTATTTTGTGATTTGTTAAAGTCTTTGTTCAAATTGAAAATAGATTTAAATTAATTGATCGAATTTCGAACACTGAGCGACCTCTAGTAAATGAAGATAGGTACATATGTTATTATAAACTTAGGGATGTTAACATAATGCGAAATAACTTCGCAAAATACATACTTTTTGTATCAAGTAAACGAAATTAAATATAATGCTTTTAAGTCGAGTGAACCCGCGGCCTTCTAGCTAGTCTATACAAATATTATTAAGAGTTAAATTTGTTTGTTAAGGTTTGTTTGTAGGGTGTAACCTTGAAACTACTGATCCAATTTAAAAAAATCCCATTTGCATTGGACAGCCTGTTTATTAGAAAAGGTATAGGCTATATTACATCACGCTACGACTCATAGGCACGAAACAGTAACCGTAAACGTGAATGAAACCGTATACATACTATTTTTTTTCAATACGCGAGCGAAGCAGCGGACGGAAGCTAGTTAAATATAAATCGCAGTTACAATACGTTGTTATGCTTTTCACACGGATATCACCGCAAAATGTAACCTACGAAAGTAACAATTTGCTATGCTCTCCTTGTCTTTAATCCACAAACTTGAACCTTATTTATTTTCACATAAAGTTGAATTTCCATTACAAGAAAGGAAATTTCAGAATTAACATTACACAAATAATTTTGAAACGTATTTATAAAGAATTACGGTTGATATTTCTTTGTTGAATATTCGCATAAGGGTGGTCGCCAGTCCATGACGTCATTATATAAAATTGAACATATGAAAAGAACGTTATCTTTGGAAACTATAATTTTCAACTGACTTCAAAAAGGAATAGTAAAGGCTTATCGCGAGAATATATATTAGTATAAGTAATTCTACTGCGTCGCTCCTATCGTCGAAGCGTGATGTATTATATATATTATATATGGATGCTGATAAGCAATAATGTGTCAACCCACAAAAAGTCAAATTTGTAGACATTGATGTATTTTGATACTACGTTACCTATATAACACTATTAAAAAAAATTCAAGTCATCGAAACTAAATAAGTATGGAAAAAAGTTTCTTAACTCAATGTTTCGAATTTCAGATGCGTTCCATATTTTGCAATTTATAAAATAATATCAAATATTTAAAAACTTATTATGAGATAACATATTAAATAAACCTATCTACTTTTGATTCATTATACATTTTATCAAAATAGAACAGAAAAAATGAATATATACGACTTCAAACAAATTTATTAAGAACTAGCTGTGCCCGCGACTTCGTTCGCGTGGATTACAGATGGCTTGGCATGTCTCCTGCAAAGCAAGGTTATAATGGTCTGTGATGCTGCTCAAGAAAGGAGCTTTTTACATTGGATTTGGGAACTTTCTGGTTGTATTTATAAGCAGACACTAACTCAGATACGGTATTCCTCTCCGGTTTTCACAATAAATGTTGAAGAAAAGTGTTTTGTGCTAGTCTTTAAAATTTCGACTATAAAACAGTATGTTCCCGCCGAGGTTCTCCTTGTATTATATATCGGGTGACTTTTTTAACTGGGCTTGATAGGCCAAATCCGGAACTATAAGGAATCGCGAAAAATACTTAAAAGAGTCTTATGTCCGATTTTGAGAAATCTATACCTGCATCATGTTTTTTTGATTTCATGACTCTCCTGGCCAGGAATAGAACCCACTAATTTTGAAAAATTAAAACATTCGGTATTATTGCACCACCTAATAGTGTCACTTGTAAGGATTAGCTTTTGGAAATTAATAGTAAGCTATACGTTAATTAGAAGTAAATTAATCGATATTAGTCAGACATAATCAAATATGAGGGTTAAGTCATAGGTCCCGGTAAGTTTAGAAAAATAGTCTGCATTACTTCGAACGATTTGTTTATAGGTTGCATCGAAATGCTAGTCACCTACTAAAGTAAGGAAGAGTGTGAACAATACAATCGAAAATATACAAAGTGAATAACTCAGAGTAACTTATTTTATGTTTGTCTATTTGTTCTATGAGAGCTTTACAACGTTGATAGAATGTGACGTTTGTTTTGGTCCCCTTCACCTACTCCGTTATCTAGGTAGGTTTAGATAATTCTTAAAAAGATGGATCAATTTATTAAAAAAATTACATTTCACTGGACTCGGCTATTGTACTCACCGGCTATTAGCGTTATAACATCCCGTTTAATTTTAAAATTTCACTTTTAGGTATAATCATTTTTTGAAGACTTACTAAAGATTTAATTAATGTATGAATTTGATAGAATTTTGAAAAATAAGCCTTTTCTTTTTGTTGGAGTTAACTGTACACATCAACTCCTGAAGTTGATGAGCCTTATAATATGTGACAGTATCAGATGGTGCAATACTACAGAATGTTATTTTTCTGCAAAATCAACATGTTCGTTTCTGGCTAGGAAAACCTTTTTTTTTTTCAAAAAACTAATGATACAGTTTTAGTTTTTATCCAAAATCAGCTCTGTGACTCCTTTGATTATTTTTCGCTTATAGTTTTGGTTTTGGTCTATCATATCCAGTAAAAAAAAATCCCAGTAAATATATTTTTATTTAAAATTATTATATTTATGTAACATATATCTACCCTATTTCAATCAAATATTGTTCACTATTTCATTGGTTTCAATTTTGTTCCTTATTACATTAGCTTTCTGCCAGTGAAAGTTTCGTCAAAATCGGTCCAGCTGTTTCAGATATTAGCCGAAAAAAATTGAGTGACAGAAAGACAGACAAAAATTTTAAGATTGGTAATTTTGTTGTAAGTACCGTGTATACTTTAATATGCATTTACTTAAAATTACAAACAGACACATCAATTTTATTTATTTTTATACCTTTCCTTCTTAAATCGGAAATTGTTCACTATTTTATTGGTTTCTACAATATTTTGTTATCGCGTAATTCTCTTTTTTACTTATTCATTATAATAAATATATTTTTAAAAAAGTAGCAAAAGTTAATCCTTATAATATTAGCTATAGGGGCTGTCCATTAATTACGTCATGTTTTGAAGAACTTTTTAGACTTTGTAATATTTCGTGAATTTCTTCTTCCATCTCCTCTCCCTTTCTGGACCTCACGCTTGTGAAAGTCCCATCAAATTTGATTCAGCTGTTTCAGAGATTAGTCGTAAGAAACAGACTGACAGATAAAAAATTAAAAAATTGATTTTTTGATGTAAGTATATACTTCATCATCATCACCTTATCATGCATTTAGTGAAAAGCATATAAAATACTGTTCGACGTGAACCTTTAAATTGACATAACTTTTTTTATGAATCGATTGAAATGAAATAAACACTAAATGTTAAGTGAACCTTACTGCAATATAATCATGAAAACCACATCTAAATCGGATAAGCCGTTTCTGAGATTAGCGGGCGCAAACGCACTGATAAACAGACAAACAGACAAAAATTCTAACAATTATTGTTTTGGGTTGTATTGCGTATGTAAAGGCCCAAATAATTTTTTTTTTCATACATATATCTTCTATGTACAGACAGCGACCCGTTAGAATTTTATTATTAGTATAGTAGTATTTTTATATGTATAGATTAAAAATATCTAAAATAGAAGTAAGCCTAAGTCACTTCTTATAACATTTGCTAACTGCAAGTAAAAGTACCATTAAAATCGGTTCAGCCGTTTCAGAGATTCATCGGAACAAACAGATAGACAGACAGACTGACAGACAAAAAATTAAAAAATGTATTTTTTGATGTAAGTACTGTATATACTTTCATGTATTTAGTGATAGGCACAAAAAATGTTCAACGTAATTCTTTAAATTGACATAACTTTTTTATTTATGGATCGATTGACATGAAACAAACCCTAAATGTTAAGTGAAGCTTACTACAATATATTAGTGAAAACCGCATCTAAATCGGATAAGCCGTTTCTGAGATTAGCGTGCACAAACGCACAGATAAACAGACAAACAGACAAACAGATAAGAATTCTAAAAATCTTTGTTTTGGGTTCTATTGCGTTGGTAAAGGCCCCCAGTAACATTTTTTTTCAAATATCTTCTATGTACAGACAGCGACCCGCTAGAATTTTATTATTAGTAAAGATATATCTTCCCTATTTGAGTCAGATGTTGCTCACTATTTCATCAGTTTCAATTTTGTTCCTCATTAGATTGACTTTTTGCTAGTCAAAGTTTCGTCAAAATCGGTCCAGCTGTTTCAGATACATATTAGTCGAAAAAAATTGAGTGACAAATAGACAGACAAAATTTTTAAAATTGGTAATTTTGTTGTCAGTACCGTGTATACTTTCATATGCATTAATTTAAAATTACAGCAGACACATCAATCTTATTTATTTGTATAGATGTATACCTTCCCTTCTTAAATCGGAAATTGTTCACTATTTTATTGGTTTCTACAATATTTTGTTATCGCGTAATTCTCATTTTTATTAATTTCATTAAAATAAATATATATTTTTAATAAAAGTAGACCAAGTTAATCCTCATAATATTAGCTATAGGGGCTGTCCATTAATCACGTAACGTTTTTGAGAACATTTTAGACTTTGTGATATATCGTGATTTTTTTCTTCCATCCCTTCTCTCTTCTCTGGGCCTCACGTGATTAATGGACATCCTCTAACTGCGAGTGAAAGTCCCATCAAATTTGATTCAGCTGTGTGAGAGATTAGTCGTAGGAAACAGACTGACAGACAAAAGATAAAAAAATGGATTTTTTTATGTAAGTACTGTATATATTTCACGCATTTAGTGAAAAGTACAAAATAATGTTCGACGTGAACCCTTAAATTGACATAACTTTTTTATTTATGAAATGAAACAAACACTAAATGTTAAGTGAAGCTTACTGAAATATATTAATGAAAACCACACCTAAATCGGATAAGCCGTTTCTGAGCGAACACAAACGCACATAAAAATACGCGAGAGATTAGTTGTAGGAAACAGACTGACAGATAAAAAATTAAAAAATGAGTTTTTGATGTAAGCACCGTATATACTTTCAAGCATTTAGTGAAAAGCACAAAATAATGTTTGACATGACCCCTTAAATTGACATATCTTTTTTAGCGAGCACAAACACAGATAAACTGACAAACAGACAAAAATTCTAACAATTATTGTTTTGGGTTCTATTACGTTGGTAAAGTCCCTCAATAATATTTTTTTTTCATATATCTTCTATGTACAGACAGCGACCCGTTAGAATTTTATTATATGTATAGATTTTAAAATATCTAAAATAGAAGTAAGCCTAAATCACTCCTAATAACATTTGATAACTGCGAGTAAGAGTACCATCAAAATCGGTTCAGCCGTTTCAGAGATTAGTCGAAACAAACAGATAGACAGACAGACTGTGAGACAAAAAATTAAAAAATGTATTTTTTGATGTATGTAAGTACTGTATATACTTTCATGCATTTAGTGAAAAGCACAAAATAATGTTCGACGTGACCCCTTAAATTGACATATATTTTTTAACGGGCATAAACGCAGATACAAACAGACAAACAGATAAGAATTCTAAAAATCATTGTTTTGGGTTCTATTGCGTTGGTAAAGGCCCCTAATAATATTTTTTTCATATTTCTTCCATGTACAGACAGCGACCCGTTAGAATTTTATTATATGTATAGATCAAAAAATATCTAAAATAGAAGTAAACCTAACTGCCTAAGTCACTCCTTATAACATTTGATAACTGCTCACAGTTAAAGTAAAAGTACCATCAAAATCGGTTCAGTCGTTTCAGAGATTGGTCGGAACAAACAGATAGGCGGACAGACCGACGGACAAAAAATTTAAAAATGTATTTTTTGATGTAAGTACTGTATTTACTTTCATGCATTTAGTGAAAAGCGCAAAAAAATGTTCGACGTGATTCCTTAAATTGACATAACTTTTTTATTTATGAACCGATTGACATGAAACAAACACTAAATGTTAAGTGAAGCTAACTACAATATATTAGTGAAAACCGCATCTAAATCGGATAAGCCGTTTCTGAGATTAGCGTGCACAAACGCACAGATAAACAGACAAACAGACAAACAGACAAACAGACAAACAGACAAACAGATAAGAATTCTAAAAATCATGGTTTTGGGTTCTATTGCATTAGTAAAAGCCCCCAGTAATATTTTTTTTCATATATCTTCCATGTACAGACATCGACCCTCTAGAATTTTATTATTAGTATAGATAGCTTTGACATCTTTAGACGCCATTTTCTCAAGACGAAGTCCGTGTGGCTTGACACATTATTGCTTATCAGCGTCCATATATCCTTTAATCTTCCTCAATAAACGGGCTATGCAACGAAAGAATTTTTAAAATCGAATTAATTAAATCGGAAAAATTTATTTGTAATTTCGTATGTAGGGGATCTACATACTAAATTACAAATTAATTTAACCTTTTTATAATATTAGTATAGATAAAATAAATTTAAGCAGATAAAGTTCCCAATAGCTTTTTTTATAAGTTAATTTTCTCTTTTTAGAGCGTTTAAATATAAGCTTGTTTTTAAGCGACTTTAAGAAAGAAGAAGTTTTCAATTCGTAGTTTTTTTTTTCAAATTTTTTGATACCTCAACTTAATCATTTCTTAACCATTATTTTTATTTAAAGGATATTCTTCAAGATTGATTCTATAGAATTTTCATCGAAATTCGATCAACATTTATTTTTTAAATCGAAATAATTGCATATATGTGTCTCAATGAGTATGAAGTCTTAATTATTAAAAATTATTTATAATTTAAATTTAATATATCAGTATAGATATAAATAAATAAAAAAATTCAATTCAAATTAAAAAGATAAAATTAAAAATAACTATATTAAACCTAAGTAACTATCGATGCCACAGTAAGGCAAGGTGCCCAAAACACTGGCAGCATTACCTCTTTGTATGGCCAGACTGATATGCTGGCCAAGGTAGCCGCCAGCCCTTCGGTCACCTGTAGTTTCGAAGAGGCGCGAAGACAGCTCTTTATAAAACTTTTATTTATTTTGTGTATATATTGTACTAGCTTCCGCCCGCGACTTCGTCCGCGTGGAATAGTTACTTTGGGCTATTAAATGCATTGTTTTAGAACAAATTTCGTTAGCATACAAAAGGTTATAGTGAGCTAACCTTAGAAGATAGACATATGCTGTCGTGGACTTTTTTTAGAACTTTTAAAGGGGAACAATTCTGTCATACATGATTTTTGCGAAACTTTAACCGTTTACGCAACGCACGCAGCGTAAGCTCTCTCAATAAGAAAATATCCCCCGATTTTGAAACATTCTTCATTGGAGCTCCGCTCCTTTTCGTCTTAGCGTGATATTATATAGCCTTTCTCGATAAATGGGCTATCTAACACTGAAAGAATTTTTCAATTCGGATCAGTAGTTCCTGAGATTAGCGCGTTCAAGCAAACAATCAAACAAACAGACTCATAAGCTTTATAATATTAGTATAGATAAACAAAAAAGTAAATTCGAATGCTAATGATGTATTTTATTTTGTTACAGATTGCTACGCGTTAATTTATTCGAAAGGTAATGGTCTATTTTTTTATTTCAAAGACAATAATGATATTTCATATATGAATAAATTATACATTTAGTTAGTCACGGGCAATTTGATTTATTTTTGTGAAGGGGATACAACATTTCCTTGCAAAAAGTTAAAGGAATAAAAAAATACGTTAACGTTTTTGAACGTTAGTCGAATAAAGCAGTTTGACTAGATTCATTATTATACAGGTTGTTAGGTTAGTTTTTTTATTTTATTATAAAGTTGGTAATTTTTATTATTAAATTGGTAACATTATATTATGAAGTTAGGTAAATTATAGTTTTTGAGATATTATAATTTTTTATTATTAAAAAAATCCGGATTTTATTTTTTCTGATCAGTAAAATTTATCTTATTTCGATTATATCACTCCAAAAAATAATAAAATTAGATGCCGAGATTATAATTAAGTTGTCTCGTAAAATCCTAGAAATTGTCGTAAAACAGTTTAAAAGTAAATTTTATAAATTATTTACACAAAGACTAATTATCAATATAAAATTATTTAACATATTTATGTTCGAATGTGTCCGAGCTGCATTAGAAGAACTTATAAAATTCTCACCACTGACATACAGATGCCTAAACTAGTCTTCTACTCACCTAGTAGCATGGAATGTATATTTTAGTACATAAAATTATTCAAGATGTCAATATATGATAGCGATAGCTTTCAAAAATTAACTTCAAGGAACCTCCTTGATGTTATTCTGACAGCAGTGACATTTCACGCCAGAATAAGCGTGTAACAGAGCTCTTACCGTCAAAATATTGTATATTTTAATAATTGTCGCATTCGGTTATTATTGTATTCGTATTTTGCTAAGTTATTACATTTAAACTGAGCTAATATCTATCCTAATTAATGTTATTATTCCATGCAAATTCAATGGAAATCTGAAATACTTATTTGGTTCAACAAGAACAAATTTAGGTTTATGGGAAATTACGTTAAATAGGTACACGAAGCTCGTATAATTGCATAATGCTCAAACTAGATCCAACGTTGTCAGCTTATACTTTAGTATTAGCACAAGTCAACAACATGATCGACAGCAGTGGTTCTCAAAGTAATTTAATTTTTCCACCCATTATTTTCGCATCCCGGTGACGATCGATTGCAATTATCTATAATTTAATTGATGTGACTGAAGATAAACTTTTGTTTCAATTATTAAACAATAGTTTTATTGCAAAAATTTTTGATTTGATAATTAGCTGTCAGAATTTTGTTGCTGCAATCAAACTACCAATCAGTAGCCATAAATTTTTGTATTTTTGTAATCGGATATGCTTAAAATTTTAGAGTCGGCTCATCAATTTTTCAATACCTGAATTTTGGTATTAAAAAAATTCTTTAAATGTTTTTATTGACAAAGTTCTTTTTTATTCGCACTACAACTTCTCTGTTTAACCTAAATACTGCGGTAATATGATCTTAAAAATGATTTGTATTGTAATCAATTGAAAAATAACAACACAAATTCTGTACATTCTAATTTCTCAAAAATTTATCATTCACAAAAACACCTAATCTAAAATAATTAACATTAAAATATATTTCAAAACTTTGAACACCACTGGTCTAGAATCTAGTACCTGTACATGGTCAGGTTTGTCTAGGCTAGAAAAAAATCAGTGATCAAAGAACCACTGAACCTGTTCAGACTTACTTAGCAGGTCAGCTATTTACTATTTAATTTTTACTCATTTTAAATGCAAGTATGCGTCTGACAAGCTGGGATAGTCGTTTCGAAGGTAAAGATTAAATATACGACTATTATAAATTATAATGTCTTTAAAAAACATTTTTTTTTATCGAATATTATTATATATTTTTTATTTTAACTGTACCAAATGTCACAGTCTATTATTATTGGACGCAGATAAGCAATATAGACAGACCGTTGGCGCAATGGTCACTGCAATTGACTATAGCGCTAACGGTCGCGGGTTCGATCCCCGCTCACGGCAAACGTGTGTATTGGCCATACGGATGTTTGTCGTGGTCTGGGTGTTTGTGTTAGTGTTGTGAATGTTTCCGGACCCCCGACACAAGGTCATGAGATCTTAATGGGGGCCGTTGAGTGTGATGCGTTATTTATTTATTTATTTATTGTGTTTAGCCACACGGACTTCATTTCGAGAAAATGACGTCTAAAGATGTCAAACCTATTCCTAATATCTTCTGTTTTTTGTTTCAATAAAAGATATTATGAATTAATAGTAGATTGGTACACTAAAAAGTTTTATCTAATTATAAGTTTTTTGTAATATGTTAGATTATTGCATATTGAGCACACTTCAATACTCGAAACATTCAATTAAGAATAAATAAGAATCTTTTTTCCGCACTTATTTAGTTTAGATGACTTGAATTTTTCGATTATTGTTAAATACATAACGCATTATCAGTTTTGGACGTCGGTTAAAAGGGGCTAAGCACAAAGTTCTCTTGTCACGTATCAATCTATAAAAATAAATAAAATCGAAGTGTCTGTTCGTAATTTTAATTTAACAGCTTTTAACTAAATACATTTGAAAATATACACGATACTTGTATCAAAAACATAGTTCTTACAGTTTGTGTCTGTCTGTTTGTTCTGACTAATCTCTAAAACGGCTGCGTCGATTTTGACAAGACTTTAATTCACAGATAGCTAATCTTATAGAGATTAACTTAGGCTACTTTTATTTTGAAAAAATAATAATTTGTTTTAATTACTGAATAAAAACCAGGGTTCCGCGAAAAAAAAATTGAAACCAATGAAATAGTTAACAATATCGAATTCAAGTTGGGAAGGTACCATTATAGGAATACAAATTTTCCTCAAATTAACGCGAGTTAAACCGCAGGGCAAAGCTGGTATGTAGATGAGTTCTAAGGCTGTCACAGTTATGACAGTAACTGGATTTGAATAATTGCTATCATTATACTGGGTCTATGCTATGATCTACGCATACGCAGCCTTAAACTTTTTTTTTAAACGATACCTTATAAAAACCTATTAACTATAAACTAGTATAATTTAAATAGTTGTTTTCTTGTTACATTAACTTCGTGGTATTTTGCATGTTAAATAGTTAAATTTGAATAATAACACGAAAAATAGTACATAAGAGCGTTTGCGCAAAAATATATATAATTATCGTATTTAACCAATTATGATTATATAGGTAGGAGGTATACCTATAGATGTGAATAGTACGATGAGAATTTTTTGTTTGTTACATAGCCTATTTATTGAAGAAGATTATAGGCTATATGACATCATGTTACGGTTCCTCGGAGTGAAGTAGTCACATAAACGTCAACTTTATTTTACCCGCGTGCACCGAAGTCCAAAAGAAAGTTATGTATTTGACCTGTATGTATGAAAAATAATACGTCATTAAAACCGTCTCGATTTCGCCAGTGCACAAAAAAAATCTTTAAAAAAATCGAAATGGCAAATGGCTTTTTTTTATGATTTAGACTTAAGGAACAAATAAATTTTATTTTAATTTTTGGACGCTGATAAGCAATAATGTGTCAACCCACAAAAAGTTAAATTCTGAGATATTGATGTATTTTGATACTGCATCAGATATTTAACATTATTAATAAAAATTAAGGTCATATAAACTAAAAAAGTACGGAAAAAGTTTCCTAATTAATTGTTTCGAATTTCAAGTGCGTTCATAAATAAACTCAAATATTTTAAAAACATTTTATTAGATAATATATTAAATATATCAATCTCATTTTAATTCACTATACCTTTTATCAAAAAATAAAAGAAAAGGTGGATATATACTTCTTCAAACATATTTGTTAAGAATAGGTTTGACATGTTTGGACGCCATTTTCTCAAAATGAAGTTCGTGTGGCACACAGTATTGCAAATCAAAGTCCATTTGTACCTAAGGAATAAGCAAAGTAACTTTAATATACTATACATATATAAGAACATAAATCAAAAACATTCTGCTATGCGTTCATATACATAGTTCAAAATATACCAATAGCTTAACCTCGAAACTAAATGTCAATACTGTCTCGTTAATTTAACATTAAAATACTTTGTTGAGCCGCGATGACACAGTGAACAAAAACTATTAAGCGAGAATTACGCTCATAAGTTTTGCTCTCAGACTTTCATAAAGATTTACATAAGTTGTTTTCCTTGCTTTACACCTGAAAGAATTCACTGTCAGTGACTTTATTTGTGACATCAACAGTTTTCGTAAGGTTAACCAGGTAACAGTTACCAGGTTACAGAGTTGTTTTATATCACGAGAATAAAACTTACAAATGTAATTCTCGCTTTAGAATAAGCAAATCAATTTCATTTTATACACGTTGCTTGATTTTATAAATCATTAATGTATTTTTAATAAATGTGAATTATATTGTTTAATTCTTATAATATTATGAATGTTAATAAGCAATAATATGTCAACCCACAAAATTCAAAAATTTGGATATATTGTAATACGGCGTCACCTTACCACCTCATTAAGACTGTTTTAATGAGCTCCAACACGATACTTATGCTGTAAGTTGAACAGGAGTTGTGTACGTTAATTCAAAATGATGCCGCAGCATCACGTGAAGACAATGCAACTATTTTATTTTTGATATAATTCATTCTCAGTATAATAAATTTTGAGTCGATTAGAATAGTAGAAATAACTCGATTCCTTCTAATAACTAGAAAAGAACTAATAAACTTGAAACGTCTGAACAGATATTCATAAATTATAACTAAAAGCCATCTCGATTTTATCAGCTTTGAAACAAAAAACCGCATCAAAATTAGTACCTTATTCAATTAGGTTTTTAAAAACTCTTTTGAATCGTCAGAACAAACAAAAAATATTAAAAATAATTAAAAGCTACCATCGATTCGGAATGTAATGTAAATAGATTCTACAAGAAAGAAACTCTATAGGTACTCGTTTAAAATTTTATTAATACATACATTTAGATATTAAAAATATGTATACTAAATAAAATAAAACCATACCAACCATAAAGATGAAATAAAACCATGTTGAACACGTGTCAAGCTAAATAATACTGCCTTACTACAAAAATGATATAATTGCTTAACAGCGATTAAACCCATAAAAAAACTTATTGATAAAATGTTTTACGTTACATTTGACAGCTAAAATAGATCTTAAACATCTATTAAACTCATTTAAACGTATATTAATCTATATCTAAAGCATATTTAACTTAAAACAGTCTTTAGACGCGGACTTGTAGTACAGATTTTTTTAAACACGCGTTTAACGCCTGTTTAAATCTTTTTTAGTAAGGCAGATAGTGTTTAAATATTAAACATTGTTAAACATTTTGTCTATATTGCTATGTTGCGTGTAAAATTATAACAAAAAACTTAATAATAAAATATCACACGTTACATTTGATAACTAAAATTTGGTTCAAACATATATTAAAAACACATCAACGTATGTTTAAACATAAGTAAACTATGTCTAAACCATGTTTGACTCAAAACCGTCTTTAGACACGGATTTGTAGTACAGAATTTTATAGACACGCGTTTAACTTACGTTTAATTTTTTTGTTGTAAGGCAGGCAGTTTCTTGCCAGTACTATGGAACTTAATTACTAAATACTTTGTTAATTAAAGGTATTCCTATTAACAATATACTGCCTTACTACAAAAGATTTAAACAGACGTTAAACACGTGTTTATAATAATCCGTACTACAAATGCGCATCTAAGCACAGTTTTGAGTTAAACATGCTTTATATATAGACTAGCGGCCGGCCCCGGCTTCGTACGGGTACATACACACACACACGCATACACCCTTCTTTTTTGCGTCGGGTTTAAAAATAAAATAAAATTATAAAGCAAGTTAGAATTTTTTGTAATGATTTTTTTTTTATTACATTGACTCCCCCCCGTACCCCAGTAAAGCCTTCATGGAGCCTACATCGCATGCTGGCTAGCTGAGCGCGGTGAGCGGCAACCACGCGACTTTTTTCTAATACTTGCATTTTTAAACTCGTGATATCTTCCGAATGAAATGTCCGAATTAAATAATTCAAAAAGTTATAAAAAGGTATTGAAGACGTCCTGGATACAAAGTAATTTATTTATTTTGATAAGGACTAATACCAAGGTACAAATAAAGAGCCTTTTCAAGCGGCGGCATATAAATTAAATTTTTAGAACAAAAAACCGCGTACCGTGACATAACTATAATATTTAGACATATGCTGTCGCGACACTTTTTGTAGATAATGATGAGTTCTGCAAAGTCGTAGTAAATGATTTTGTTCTATCATCAATAGTTTTCGCAGCGCACGCGACGTAAGGAATTTTTCAGGTCAAAATTTACACCTTGGGTTACATTATTAGAGTTTTAGTAAGGATCCCTAATTTTTTTAAAAATATAATATAGCCTATGTTACTCGGGGATAATGTAGCTTTCCAAAGGTGAAAGAATTTTTGAAATCGGTCCAATAGTTTCGGAGCCTATTCATTACAAACAAACAAATCTTTCCTCTTTATAATATTAGTATAGATTAACATATATTTAAGTGAGTTTAATACATGTCTAAAACCTATTTCAGCTGTCAAATGTAACGTATAACATTTTATCAATAAGTTTTTTTATGAGCTTATTCGCTGTTAAGCAATTTAGATAATATTTTAAGCAATGTTTAATTTTTAAGCACTGTTTAGCTAGACACGTGTTGAACATGGTTTTAATGCTTCTTTTGTGGTATGACAGATATTCTTTAAAACAATTATCAACTTAGACACCGGTGAAGCTAACGTCTGTCGTATTCAGGTCATCAAGGTTATCTAGGCTGTGACGGAGCGATAGCGATCCGCGTAGGCGCATTGACATCGCTTAGTGTCGGCTAAGGATGCGCTTGATTGATTTATCGATAGACAAAATAAAATTGAAATATAAAAGTAACAGCCTACAGATGTCCTGGGCAAAGACCTTTTCTCCTATTAAGGAGAAGGTTTGGAGCTTAATCTACCACGCTGCTCCACTGCGGGTTGGCAGTTATACATGTGTCAGAATTTCTCCCGGCCCATGTAGGTTTCCTGACGATGTTATCCTTCACCGTGGAGCTCGAGATGAATTTAAACACAAATTTAGCACTTGAAAACTCATCGGTGCGAGCCAGGGTTTGAACCCGCAATCATCGGTTGAGATCGACGTGTTGTAACCACTAGGCCATCACGCTTCTAATTAAAAAAAAACTTTAAAAAATTAAAACAAACCGGGAATCTATGCACTCATTACTGCCTGTATATGAATAGACTAGTCCAACTAGGGATGTATATTTACAGGAAATGTATGTAAATTAGCTGTATGGTAATGTTAAGACAGACTAAACGTCTTCACTCCTGACGTGATTAACTTTTATTTTATAACTATAAAAATCATGTTAATACATTAAATTAATAAAAATAGTTGTTTTGTATTTATATTATCTTCAATAAAATCCATATATTGTGTCACTCCAAATTAAAGCTTACGAGACCAAAAAAAACATTAATATTTACTAGTTTTACATAACTATCTTAATAAAAAAAAAATTGACATTAACTAAACCAAAGTTATAATATATTCAAATACCTTAACAAAACAATTTACATAATATATCAGCATTATTTTAATAACCTTCTTAGTTCAATGACTTTATAAAGCAAAATTATAAAATGTTCAAAACATAATAATGTGCTTAATTATATGGTGGGTATTTTATTCAAATAATGATTTGAGAGCTTACGAATTATATACAACGAATGTCATTTTAACCTATCTACTACAACTAAAAGCCATAAACCAGAGAATTGAATTAAATTGAACCTATCTACTTTTGTTTATATATATTACTGTCGAAACTTTCAACTGACAAAATCAGTGAAAAGTACTTTTGATTGCTGGCTTTTGACAAAAATACTTCTAAATATATATAACTCAAAGGTGACTGGCTCGACGATGGCTCGGGTGGAATGGGGCTTGTGTCCGGCGATCATCCGGACGATATACTCCGCAGTCGTCGAACCGACGATCCTGTACGGCGCGAGCTCCTGGGCGAAGGCCGCCGAAAAGATCTCTGTGCGGAAAACCTTTGCGACCGTCCAGAGGGGCTTCGCACAGAAGATTGCTAAGTCACATCGTACGGTGTCGCTCAATGCAGCGCTCACGCTGGCGGGTCTCCTCCCACTCGATCTTCGAGTCTGGGAGGTGGCCCGGCTGTTTGAGTGCAAACGGGGACGCCCGATCGATGAGCTGGAATTCCTCGAACTGGAGGAGCGTGAGGCCTTTATCAAGGCCCCCCACCCCGCCAGTGAGCCAGAGGTTGAATACCGGTGCCTGGAGAATATGCTCCCCGAAACTGTGGCTCAGCTGCAGCTCCCCGTTCATCTGATTTACACAGACGGTAGTAAATCGGATGACGGGGTCGGGGCGGCATATTCCTACTGGCGGGATGGGACCGAGATCCGGACAAAGCGGCTGAGGCTGGAGTCGGTGTGCACCGTCTTTCAGGCGGAGCTACTCGCGATAGCCAGGGCTACTGACCTGGTTGTCGCGAGGGGCTTCGACTGTGCGGCTGTGCTCAGCGACTCCCGGTCCTCGCTCGATTTGATCCGGAACCCGGACACGCACCATCCCCTCGCTACCCATATTCGTCGGAATATAAGGGAGTTGCAGGGGAGGGGTAAAACCCTCCAGTTCTTTTGGGTGAAGGCTCACGTCGGGATCCCCGGCAATGAGCGAGCCGACGAGTTGGCGAGGCTGGCGGCTCAGTCCAGGGTCGCCCCAGCGTATGCCAGGTGTCCAATCTCATACGTCAAACGACGTGTTAGAGAGGGTGTGGTCCGGCGGTGGAACGAGAGGTACACCGGTGGAACCACGGCCGAGGTCACCCGCATGTTCTTCCCGGATGTATGGCGCGCTTATCGGGCCCTGAAGGGTCTCGACAAGACGTCCTTGTGGGCGCAAGTGCTGACGGGCCACGGCGGTTTTGCCGCCTATCTCCATCGCTTTAAATTGAGAGATAGTGCTGGCTGCGTGTGCGACCCCGAGGTTGCAGAGGATATTAAACATCTATTATTCGAATGCCCGAGGCACGACCGCGACAGATACGACCTGGAATTAAGTACCGGAAAAAAGTTAACGGAGGCAACTATTGCCGATTTAATATCAGATAAGCACTCCAGGCCGTATCTGGAGCGGTTCTGCCTCAAGACGGCCAAAATTGTTACGGGACGAAATAAAACGAGATGAATTGTTATTGTTATTTTATTATTTTAATTTAATTATCATTAATTCATTTTAACTAAATTATTAATTTATTTTTATCATTTACATTTTATTTTAATTTATTATTTAATTGCATTTTAAATTTTAACATATTTATTAATCTATTATTTAAATTTATTTGCATATTATTAATTGCAAATATAATAAAAATTTTTAACTGTATTGAATTTAATTATTAATTGGAATATAAAAATTTTATGTCTAAATGTAAATAAATCCGAGTCCCGTAACAACCTCTGCAACCTCAAGCCGTCGGCAAGAGTACAATTGTAAATAGAATTAAGGTAGTTTTTAAATAAATTTGTTAAATAATATGTATAATAATTAGATAAAACGAAACTGTAAGTATGAAAAATTGTATATAGAAAAGCGAAAATTAAAAGAAACGAAGGGAAAAGAGAGACCCTGAAAGGAAAAAAGACAATAACGCCGCAAAAAATAAAATAGCGGTTAATAAATAAAAATGCTATATGACTACCTCATTTAAAAAAAAAAAAAAAATTCTTGCCACGCAAGAAGTGACAGACGGCGGAAAAAAAAAAAAAAAAAAAAAAAAAAAAAAGGTGACTGGCTGACATAGTGATCTATTAACGCACAGCCTAACCACTGGAAGGATCGGGTTGAAATTTGGTATCACGTAGGCATCCGCTAAGAAAAGATTTTGATTAATTCTACCCCCAAGGTGATAAAATAGGGAATGAAATTTTGTATGAAACTTTGTCAATTTTATACCGATCGGGCTGAGACTTTGCATGCATAAAATTACTATGACGTAGGCATCACAGACATCGCAGACGAAATCGCGACTACCAGCTAATTTAATATAAATAAAACAATAAATAAACTAAGGTTACTGTTTTTAAACAATACTTACGACTACTGTTTCTATCAAAAATATTATTTGCAAAATCTTGCAGTCGAAAGTACAAGTACAAGTAAATTAAACATAGAAATATTCCATAAATAAATATTTTATGTTTCACGATCATCGCATCCCCTTTCCCCTTTTAAGTAACCTTGAAATTTTGCAAAACCATGATTTTACCGTAAAACCTAAAAATAAAACAACATCGATAACATTTATCGATAACGCACATCACTATCGAGGTCCGCGTGGTAACATTTACGTGCAATGTGTGTCATATGTGCCTCTCTATACATAGATATTGAGTAAATCGGACTTAAATGTGTTGCTTTCTATATAATGTTTAAATTATATATTTTTACTATAGAAATTATATATAAAAAAATTGTATATAATATAATGTATAATCAAGTATTTAGCAATTTATAAAACTTTCTTATACTCTTAATCAATATTCATATACTATTATTCGTATTTAATAATATAATAAATAACAAAATTTATTTGTTGAATATAGAAAAAAACTCATAAATTTTGCAACGAAAATATTTTTTTGCATAATTTATGTTAAAAACATAGCTAAAAAAATCTTAAACTAACATCCTTTATGCAAAAGATTAATAATGACTGACTTTGGCGAAAGCTTTATTATAAGATCATCGTCCACTAAGTAGCCAAAAAATGTCGCTTAAAAAAAACATTACATAATATACTTATTTATGTACCTTAATATGCATCGTTTTATATTTTTTATATTACGTACTTAATAATTTATTACTTTTTAATTTACATATAGTTATTTAAACTTCAATGGTCAAATGTACGCCCAAATGACATCAACAGACGTTTACTTTTGTAGCTACGTCATAAATCACCTTTTGAAAGAGGTTATCAACACGAATATAAATAAATGAATATAAGCGAATAGCGCATATGCCTTTTTACAAGAAACATGTATAGCCTGTATTTTTATTTATCTTTATTTGGTAATAATACTCGAACGAAAATCACGAATTTTGGAACAATTTTTTTTTTTCATTATAATAAATATTTCAGTTCAATTATTCGATCGATAATTTCGTATGTAACTTTTATGTGTATCGAGAAATACGCCATATTTGTCTGCTAAATAAGACAAGTAGAAAGAAAAGATTGTACACATCAATATAAAAATGCAATAAAAAAAAAACGTTTAAAAAATGTAAAATCCCACTCCTGGGCAAAGGTCTCCACTTCTATTCGGGAGAAGATTTAAAGCTTAATCCACCATGCTGCTCCACTGTTTGGAGATTATACATGTGTCAGAATTTCGCCGCCGACCACAAGATGGACTTACAACGTGCTTAACAGCAGTGCCAGCTGGGGTTTGAACCCGCTAACATCGGTTAAGATCGACGCGTTTTAACCACTTATGATAATGATGACTGATGTCCATTTCGGCTCTTTAAATCTGCTTAGAAAAAAATTTTTTTTTTAATTAAATTTAAAAAATATATTATCGCATTAGCTTCGTAACACCGTGAAAGGCAAGCCGTATACTGCCAAATCTAAACTTTCGAATATATTAAGAATGCGCTCTCGATATCCAAACGTATGGGTTTACGATTTCGCTTGATCTTGACTTTGAAACGAGCGAAGTTTCTAATATTACGTAAACGCCTGTATGTTTGTGTTCACTTCCTTAATTGAAATGTTAAATTTTTATTTTATTTTTATTAAAATAAAATTTACGTTACGTTATGTTTAATTTTATTGGTATATTTTTGCCGAGACAAAATTACTTTATACATTTCAATTAATAAAACTTTTACACGATTCTTAAGAATACTTTTGTAAAATCCGGATGTGTTTTTTCGTTTTGTTGCCCATATAGAGAATAAAATTAGGCAGAATGAGAAATAATAAAATGAAGACACCTAATCTTTGACCCGAAATACATAACACAAAATGTTGGCTGGACTGATAAATATGAAATGCGCTGTAGTTGATGGAAGAATCTATAATTAACTAGCTCCTAGCATTTTCACTCGCGTTTATGATTACTGCTTTACTCCTGTGAGTCGTGATGTTATATAGCCTATAAGCTTCCTCAATAAACAGGCTATACAACTCAATAATATTTTTCCAAATCGGATCAATAGTTTGAAAGATCGTCCCTCATATATAAGCTTTCAAACAAATCTACCTCTTTATGAAATTAGTAAAGATGAAAATCGATACATAAATATGGAGTAAAATAGCTTATATGAACTTAAAAAAAAAAACGAATTTCAAAACGAAACAAGTAACTACAAACTAAAGAACAAAAAATAAATATCTTCAACGACATTTTGAAGTCCCTTTCAAGGTAAAAAAAAACATACAGCTGAACATAGAACCCCCTTTTTCCAAGTTAGTTAAAATAGTCAAATAGTACACAGATTTACACCCAAGACGCGCCATTAGATATTTTACTCTAAAAAAATAAAACGAATTTTCAATACTCTCGCTAAAAACTTGTCATAATTTTGACTAAAGATAACGCATATGTTATTTACATTAATGCGTTAAATGTTACCCAACAGGCAAGGCCGCGTGCGACAGCCAGTATAAAATAAAACTTTATTTACCCAATCATAAATAAACATAAAACTACAGCCAAACAAGGATGACAGTTTTTTACATTGTCATAATGGGACAACCTTTAAATGTTAAATTGTAAGTTTTATTAAACGCCCTTCGGTTTTGAACGATGTCTGTATTGATATAATACAGCTAAAAAGTTTCTTTGTTTGTTCGTTTGAAGGTATCAACTTTAAGATCTTTTAACGTTATTACACTAGCTGCTCCTTCTGGTTTCACTCGCGTTTATGGTTACTTGTAACGTTGTAACGTGATCTAATATAGCCTATAACTTTCCCTAATAAACAGGCTATCTAATACAAAAAGATTTTTCCAAATCGGATCAGTAGTTTCAAAGATTACTCCTTATATACAAACTACAAGTATGACTTCTTTATGAAATAAGTATAGATGGACAAAGCGATGAATTTTGTATTATTCAGAATAGCTGAGCATTATAAAATTCAGATAATGTGCGACAACATTTACAGTGTGTGAACGGGCTTAAATGACTTTTTTACGTTGAGCTAGTTGTACTATTGACTACAGCATATACACAGGCGACTCGACCAAGGCAGTTCTACATTCTCACAGATTAACGCAGCGTTTTATACAGTGAGTGAGAGAACTGAAAGCCTAATCCCCTCTCCCATTCCTTTACTCCCTTAATTTCCTCATTCCTTTTTAAACTGGAAACCCATGTGGCTCCCCTGGTGATACAAATGTCCACGGGCGGCGATCACGTAACATCACGTGACCCGCATGTTCGTTTTACCCGCATTTTTTTTTATAAAAAAAAACGAACAATAACAATTATGAACGTGGACGAGCAAGGTATTAAATAGCTACTTTTTCTAAAAGTCGTCTGTTTTCGTCACGTGGGAACATATTTGTGTAATACAGTTACAATTGTCTTTATATAGGATATTAATTGTTATAATATATTTTAAAATAGACTACATCGTTATTTTTTTACAGAAAACTAATTAAACCGGTAAACGAAGGCTAAATTTGTACACCAACTGTTAACACTGACAGCAGACTCACGCTTGATCGGTTTTATGACTCGTCCTATGACCTGCAAGATCCAATCTCTACATATATCAAAAGCTTATCAAAATTGGTACAACGGTTTAAACGTGAAAATGTAATAAACAAACGAAGAGACTTTTACTTTCGCATTAATAATATTAGTAAAAATTAGTATGAAAGCGAAACTTTTAGTGGGTACATTAAAAAAAACCGACTTCAAAAGCTAACATAGTACATAATTTTTATTTCAGTTATTCTGATTTTAAAACCAAACTGCTTAGCTGATTTTGATGAAACTTGTATGGTACCTGTAAGTATATTCTTTGAAAAAAAAAATAAGAATTAACCACATCGATCTAGCCATTTTCGAGTAATCAGTAAAAATCCCCAATGAATTGAGACGCAAACAAAAAATACATCCAGTAAAACATAAACACAAGATGTAAGCAAAAATTAAATGTTCCACCTACCAGCAATAAAATACAGAAAATAATACACGAACATCGAACCCGGGGTCTAAGGTCATCCGTCATCATTCTTACCAACTAACCGCTGCGGGCAGTAACGGGTTATTGAAATAGTGGATATAAACTGTCTTTACTATAACTGGTGCCAAAATGCACCTCGAACTAACTGTTGATGGGGAGAAAAACAAAAATCCATCTAGTTTTTAACCGACTTCGAAAAAGAAGAGGGTTTTGTGTTCTGCTGTATGTATTTTTAGAAATAACAAGACTTTTTTAAATAAAAATGTATCGACTTCAAAGACGAATTGGTGCAAGGTGCAAATCAAATATAAGGCAAACAATATATATTTTCTAAAACGTTATGAAGTCGGTGAATATTCTCCTTTTTTTGAAGTCGGTTAAAAAAAGGAAACCGACTTCGAAAGCGATATACGTAATATCGTTTACTTAAATGCAATACTTATTTCAGTTATTTTGATTTTAAAACTGAACTACTGAACCGATTTTGATGAAAATTCTATGGTACTAATAGGAAAAAATACCTTTTCAAATAAACAATTAATTAATCAAATCGGTTAAGCCGTTTTCAAGTAAATGGTGATCATATAGTTAAAAAAAAATTGTACATTTTTTTAATCGTCAGTTAAAAATAGACGAATATGATGGAGCTAATTTTAAAACAAGTTTCGTTATTATTATATTGAGATGGAAGCTAGCTTTATCCCACTGACTACAGCTCTTATACGGGTGGCTCAACCGTGGCAGAACCTCACTTTCACAGAAGACTACACCAAGTTCAGCTGTTAGCTGTATCTCTTGCGGTGAATGAAAGAGCCGGAAATCTAACCCGGAGGGGGTTTTCCTAACTTCCTTCACCATTACATCCCTTATTCGTTTTTAAGTTGGCAACATTTGTGGCTCTTATGGTGCTGCAATATCCATGCGGGTGATCAATTAACATCAGGTGTCCCACCTGCTCATTATATAAAAATAACAAAAAATACTTATATATCTTGTTATATAATTTTAAAAATGCAATAGACTTGTACGTCCGGTCGTAATAACGGACAGAATAGTTTATAAAGGTCAGGGTGTTCATATCAATGTGCAGTGACCGCATAAAACATGCATATACTAAAATCCTAAAGGTCATGACATTATATATTTGCTGATAAAATAAATAAATTATTGAATATTTATTTTCCTCGTCGTGTTAATAATGGCAGTGTTTTGATTCTACAAGTTTCATATAATTATTTTCGTAAAAAAGTATAATTCTTCAAACAGAAATATTTTTATATCTCTCCGAAGATATAAATCCTATTATTTTATACGAAAAAACTATCCTTAAAAAATATGTAATTTAATTGCGAAAACCCCATCTAAATCGTATTAGTAGTTTTTTAGAAAATCGCGAACATACAAACGTACATACATTTATACATACGGGTCTAATACAGAAAATAATTTTATTCAAGTCGGTTAAAAATCCTATGTGCTTCGTAGTTTTACCGACGTTCCTCATAAAGTAATGTTTTATAGCCTGTATATGTAATCTTCTTCAATAATTGGATTATCTTACGCAAATTTTAATATATGCTAATAACCTAAACCTGAAAAAGTAAACTTTCAGCTTTATATAATTGTATCTCTAGATACATATATACATATATACATAGACTATAAACTATACTAGACAGGCACGTTGGCGCAGTGTTCACTGCAACTGACTGAAGCGCTAACGGTCGCGGGTTCGATCCCGCTCACGGCAAACGTCTGTATTGGCCATAAAAATGTTTGTCGTGGTCTGGACGTTTGTGTTAGTGTCGTGTTTGTTTCCGAACCCCCGACACAAGACCACGAGGTCTTAATGGGGGCCGTTGAGTGTGATGTGTTTATTTATTTATTCATTTATACTAATATAATAAAGAGAGAGTTAACTTTGTATGTGTGAAGTAAACTCCGGAATCACTAAACGTATTCTAAAAATAATGATACCTTTTCAAATGTACATTATTATAGATAGTTTTTCTGGATCACAACAAAAAATTACAATCTATTATTAGTATAGAATACTCATATACAAATACGAGGTGTGTGTGAATTCTAAATAAATGTAAATATTTTGTTTCTGGAGATTGAGCGCATTTTGCTTTCGTATTGAGATCTTCATTTACCTTTCCAAGAACCCCTTTTATTACGAGCAAACGTTCGGCAAGTCCGTACAGACTCGTTCGCTCATTTATTTTCAACCAGAGGCAGGGGTGTAACTATAGGGTGGCTGGGCTGGCAAAAAGCCACAGGCCCCTGACTTGAGAGGGCCCTGGCCTAAAAGAGCTTTATTATTAAAAATCTTATTAAAAGTAAAGTTATTTCATTATAAATATGTATAAAGCTATGCTCTTGAAAATAAATCTTATCAGATATTTAACTAAAAAGTACACAATATTATTAATTGTTTTGGGTAACTACTTAAGTGGTTCATTAAAATTAAGTTATAATGTGACGATTTTTAATGGGAGGCCCCATCCAAAGAATTTGCTACGGGCCTCAGATGGTATATGCCTCTGGTCGGAGGTCTCACTGCAATGTTTCGACTATGGTATCACAAGGATTTGAGTTTTTGTGACCCAGAATGATTTTGGGGAAACTATAGCTATTATGATTTTGAAGAAACCGAGATAGAATTTACCAATACGTCCAAATTATGGATGTACTACTTTCGATCGTTATCGTTTTAAAAGGGTAAGTTTTGTTATTACGAATTCGCGTAAATTAATAAATAGATTTCATTGATGTTATTTACCATGTTTTACAACATAACAACAGGAAAAATATAAAAATATAAAGTATATGAAGTTTACTTAAAGTTATTTAAATATTCTTGATATATTTTAAAATTAAAAGTTATAAAAAATATTTTTCTTATCAATAACAATGACTATGCAAAAATTAAACGCCGTCATCGAAATTTAAGAATTTTGCTAAAGACACAGCTAGTAAGTAGTAAGCCTTATAATACCGAAATGAAACCGCGGCTTTAGACAAGGTCTTTGCCCAGCTGTGGGATATTTATGGCCTATTACTAAACACATTATACCTTCACCAATAGTGACGTCATTAAAATCTGGTGTACGTGACATTTCGATACGACTTTTTACGATGTCATAAACTACAGTATTGTCTTGCTAGGGGTCGTTAACATCGCCTTCTCGAACCTATCTTGGGTTTAACATTTGAATGATACATTCGAATTTATATCTTATTACGCGTAACATAGAGTTTATATTTAATTGTTCGTTGTCTATTTTTGTTTGATTTGATAGATGTTTAGGATCTCGGAGCACTTAACATAAAGCTTGTTTTATAGCGAAATAAATGATGTTTTTGTTGCAGATATATATAGTAGTTTTATTTGTATATTTATAAAACTGTCTTATGTAACTTCTTTGGTATATAAAGCTCTTCCTTATTTACTTTCCTATATTTCAACAAGCTAAAGCCGTTTACGGAAACATAATAACCAGGCAAGTGTGTGTCGAAACAGTGTAGGGTTCTGTAGGTAGTATAGTAAAGTCTGTAGATGTCCCACTGCAGAGCAAAGTCCTCCTCACCTATTAAGGAGGAGATTTAGAGCTTAATACAACACGCTGCTCCACTGCGGGTTGGCGGATATACATGTGTCATTTCTCCCGGCACATGCAGGTTTCCTCACGATAATTTCCTTCACCGCCGAGCTCGAGATGAATTTAAACACAAATTTAGCACTTGAAAAATCAGGGTTTGAACCTGCGATCATCGGTTGAGGTCGACGTGTTCTAACCACTAGGCCATCTTCATTCCTTTATACTATTATAAACGTGTAATTACCTATGTTACACAACTAACAACTCTACCTAAATAATAGACCGACGTTTAAAATGGCGGAGGTTCTTAATTAGAAGCGTCATTTTTAAATTTTTTTGTTACCTGATAATTCCGTTATTTATTGACCGATTTTGAAAATTCTTTTTTGTTTAAAAAAAACACGCGTTCAGATTAGTTTCATGCACATTTCATCGAAATCGGTTTAGTGATTTTATTATAAAAACGAAATAACTGGTAAAAGTTTAGCGGCAAAGTATCTGAAATTACGTATTTTAATTTTGAAGTTGATTTCGGTTACTTTAAAGTCTTAATTATTAGTTTCGATGGCATTTATACGAAGTTTCCCTTAATACTCTTCGAAGTACTTTCATGAGTTAGTCGACTGTTACTCGTTTACTTGTAAAATTTACTTTAAATAGATTTACTTTGTAATGACAAAGTAAAATTAAATTGTAAATGTATTATATAGACACAAACCTGAGTATTTTTCCACAGACCGAAAAGTAAACATGTCTATAATACTGTTTTATATAATTTATTGTATTCAAGAGTCCCCCTAACATTAACAAAGTTATATGTATAGCAGACCTGTATTCTCGGAAGGTTAGTCTGTATAATGTGAAGGTAGTAAGTTCGTCATCCTCTGAAGCCTCCTCTCGTTATGGAGAGCCCTCAATCCCTATCACTCGAGGTGCGATACTGCGCGTTGTAGAATCCAACAATATTTGCAAAGACATTTTCAATGTATTTTTAACAGATAAAATTTCTATAGATGCACGAATATTATTATGAGTTTTGAAAGTTTTTGAGTGGTTGCAGATATGATATACCATATACCAAATTAAAATTATCTATTTCATTTTTTTTTATTCGAAATATCTGAAATAGAAGCTATCGTGTTGATGTATGTGATTTTAAAACTACTTGTTTATTAGGAATTATGAAGTCCATTTAATTTTGATAGTTTACTGATAAAAAATTTAATTTTAATTTAAATCCAAATTTCAACCTTGACGATAATTTTTTGCTTCAAAAATTTGATTTCTAAAAACGTAATATTGTTCTGTCAACAATGCTTTTAAATGACAATGGAAAAATGGTTTTCGAATTTCTCAACCGTTCAACTCACGACCGCATGTAGCTTAAAATTGTTTAAACAAATCCTTCGGTATAACACGACTAACACAGTTTAATCATTTGATTTTGTTTATTTATTCTAAGATACTGAATATGCATACACTCGCTCGTAATTTTATAATCAAGCATAATTTTATGAATAACATTTTTATACTATTCTTATCAAAATACGATATACATCAGTATGTTGGTAAGTTGTTAAGTACCGACGGCAACTCATTTTCCGTTTGAAAGCTGTATAAAACTGTAACTTAACTTACTATTACTGTCAAAAATAATAAAAGTAACGTTTTAAATAAATGTAATTGTTAACAATTAACTCCCAAATTTATTAGTAAATTGCATACGTCATAACAGAGGGTCACGTGGGAACCAATAACTTAACAACTTACTCTTAAGAAGAGTTCTGTACTTATGCATTAACTTACTGTACACATTTTACAGGATGTTTCTATACTTCATATATTTACACAGTTTTAGTATTAAATATTATATTATACACAGTTTTAATACTAAATAAACAGTTCTTAAACTAGACAAGGCTGGCTGCACATCTATTACTAAACTGTCAATTGTCACTTGCGTCATTCAGCGAACTGTGAATAATATTACGACATCTCTACTCTGGGCCAAGGGTTAAATAATATTAAACTGTACAAGCCTATACGGAACCTCACGTCATGTAAATAAGGAGTATACTTATGTGTACGATACGAAATGCAATTTATTTTTATCGAAATTTTAGTAATGATTTATTGAAATAACGACATAATTTTAGAATTATATGATTTATAGCGGAATAAATATATGTATATATTCAAAATTTTCTTCTCGGTTTTCAATGTTTATCAGCACACAATTTTTTTTGAACACCATAAAGAAATGAGACTTTGAAATCTACATTATCAGTCTATCCATCCATCCGGTCCTTCTATATTTACAGGACTCTCTAAAAAATCTCACCAATATGTATTAAGCCATCTCAACAAATAATACCACTTTATATAATAAATACAGGGCGAATTTCGTATATGTATATGTTTATAAAGGTACATTATTCTAGATGCTCATATTTTGATGTACGTATTTGTGTATTATTTTAAAATAAAATCTTGATTGACGCAGGCAAAGCCGCGTGCTAAAGCTTATTAGTCACTTCGGTACATGAATTTGACTTACGTTTTACCGCTTTATTATGTAATTATTTTATGTATTATCATCTGAGCCGAGATGGCCTAGTGGTTAGAACACATCGATCTTAACCGATGATCATGGGTTCAAACCCCCGGCTAGCACCGCTGTGAGGAAAACATCGTGAGGAAACCTGTATGTGCCGGGAGAAATTCTGACACATGTATATCCGCCAACCCGCAGTGGAGTAGCGTTGTGGATTAAGCTCTAAACCTTCTCCTTAATAGAAGAGGAGGCCTTTGCCCAGCAGTGGGACATTTACAGGCTGTTACTTTTATTTCATGTAATTTACATAAATTAAATTTTTAAAAATGTGTCAAATACTTATAATTATATTCTCATATAAATGCATTGAAAACTTTGCCATTAATAACAGTAAGTGTGTCAATGATTGAAACGTAGCGCTGAGGTCAAACAGAAGTTAAGGACGAGGCTCGAAAGACTCAGAATGCGGGGTCAAAGGTCAAACGATAGTAGCTAAGAGTAATAGATTGTTGATAGGGTCACTATTTAAAGGGTATATTCATTGATATAGCTAAGATGTTATTTTAAGGGGAAGTTAGGGTAGAAGAGACCACAAAATAAGTTTGTTGAAAGTTTTAAAGTTTCATTTGGCATTAATTTCGTTTTAACTTGTTCACCTGGATATTAATTTGTAGTATGTTTTTTTTATTTTCGTGTTTGTCTTATATCTTAGAATTTCGCCATAGAAGCATATCAACATCGGTTTAGTGTTTTTTTTTTTAATGAAAATAAATGTAATTAATATGTCATTCAAGCAAAAAAAATTGCGTTCATTGATTTGGAAGTCGGTTTTTTAAATTCTTAGTTATTTGTTTCAACCATTTCTCATTATAATAAGATCTTATGATCCTGTATCGGTGTTCAAAAACACACAGAACACAAGCATGACTAGGAATCGGACCCGTTAGCGCTTAGTCATATAGTGACCACTGAAATGTAAATAATGTAATTGACCTATTGTTTCATTTTAATAGTTATTAAAATAAGTTATATCGCATTAAAAACTCAAAAATATTTTTTTGTATCATATCTCAAATCTCATATCGATATGAGAATTTCGATTTTTTCATACAAAAGACTTCAACGGGAGCGTTGTTACTTTGATAACACGTAATAAAAATTCAACACAATCCATATAATGGACATTTTTACTTTCATAACTGATGTAAACAACTCTGCAACGTGATAATGGTTACCTAATTAACCTTACATTTTGACTTATGGTTACCTACTTTTATAAATGATTCATGTCAAGATGTGCTTACAATAAGGTATTTCAGGCGTAAAAGCTATGATAAACAACTTATGTAAAGCTTAGGTGAGTACGTAAGTAAAACTTAAACGTGTGATTCTCGCCTAATATAGGTACAAAAATTATAAGTCCTAAGATATTTTTTTTATGTCAGCCATATTAAATAAGTGATGAGATAGTATATGTACGATGTTTAGAGTAATTTTAGATTGGAGTATATGTTATGGAATTTAGTAGAAATTTACAGTTGCAAATAATAAAACAATTTTTATTCCTCCATAAAAACTTTAGAACTCCATTTCATTCCCTTGGGGGTGAATTTTAGAAAATCCTTTTTATAAAATCAATAAGATATATTTTTACAAGACTCTCCACTGAAAGAAATAATATAACACAAAAAACGAATTTGTAAAATTTATTTTAAAATTTGGCAGCCGACCTATAACTATTTATGTGTCAAATTTCAGCACAATCCGCTCAGTGGTTTCAGCTGCGTGTCTACGCAGTCAGCAACGGTTGCCTTTTATAGTAGTAGCTGGTTATCGCGACTTCGTCTGCGATGTCTGTGATGTACGTCATAGTACCTATATGCATAAAGTATCAGCTCGATCAGTTTAAAATTGACAAAGTTTCATACAAACTTTCATGCGCTATTTTATCCCCTCGGGGATAAAATTAATCAAAATCCTTTCTTAGCGGATGCTAAGATGTCACATCTACCTGCATGCCAAATTTCAGCCCAATCCGTCCTGTGGTTCCGACTGTGCATTCATAGATCTCTATGTCAGTCACTTTTAAGTTATATACATATATTTAGATATAATTCATTAACACTAATTACTCCTAGTATTGCCAAATTAAAATATCAATAAAATTATTTATCATTTATTAAAACGGAACCATAAAGTGCAGCTAATTCGATTAATATCGCTATACCTCGATATTAACATTGACAAGTACTTAATATTTCGTTTCGTAATTTTTAACGAGACTCACAAATACGTTTGCAGTGATAGGGCCCTTGACCTCTGCGGTGTGTGGTCCAAGTTATTAACGCTAACGATTTATCAACTAAAGAATTAGCTAAATGAACAATGATAAATCTGTCAATGTAAGACTTCAAAGCTTTAAACTATGTCTGTATTACTATTAAATAAATGAAAATAGTTGAGTTTATTAATTTTGTTATTTTATATTTATTTAAATAATTAGACAAAGCTAAGATATTAAATAAACAATATAAAAGTATCTATAAACAACGATATATAACAAATAAATGCAACATTTATATTTTTTTTCTTCATTAGTATAATTAGAATATGGTACATAAAATTAATAAAACGAAAACACTTAAAACATCAGGTAACGCATTTGTTCGTACTACTAGTTTCATCCAAAAAACTTATTCGTTTATAAATTTTTACAAAAACAATAAACACTGGATACTAAAATAAATATTGCTATTTTTAAACCTTGTTTACGTTTTCAATAAAAGTAATATTTTTTATGTCTTACACGCTTTAAATCTCACAGTTACGAGTATTAATTAATATAAATATCGCTATAATATCATGCCATATTCCCCACTACAGAATCTGACCGTCCCGTTAATGAGATAGTGACCGATATGTGGGGGAAAGGTCAGCTCTTGACTTTGCCCCATTGTGCACAACACAATGAAAGTCACACACCATTATGTATCGTATATTCACGAAATAAGGTTTATAATGGCGTGCATTGATCTCAATAGAAATAGTAATTTTAAGCTTATTGGTCTTATTACCTGATCTATACAAATGATAAAATGGAGTCTTGTTTATGTGTAAAACCTGTAATTTTAGTATACATATTTAGTATACTCGATATAAACTCTTTTACCGTATGGATGTCGATAAGCAATACTCTGTCAAACCACACGAACTTCATTTTGAGAAAATGAAGTTTGTGTCAAAGTTTGTATTAAGCTTTGTCAATTTTTCCTAAAATTTTGAATACATAAAGCTACTATGACATAGGCATAAGACTTTACAGACGAAGCCCCGAGCATCAATTAGTTCTTAATAAATTAGTATGAACAAATATTTATCCTTGAAATAAAACTATTTTACGTTTAAAATAGTTTTATTTCAATAAATAATAATCGCGAAAATCTAAGACAACGATAAATATTTATCCTTCTTCTCTTTTCTATTTTGATAAAAGATATAATGATTTAAAAGCTAATTGGTATAATAAAACGGTTTATCTAATAATATTTTTTCCAAATATATTAAATTATCGCATATTGCAAAATATTGAGCACACTTCAATATTTAAAATATTAAGTTAAGAAACTTTTTTCCGTACTTAATTAATTTACATGAATCTCCGATTTCGACTTTTTGTGGGTTGACACATTATTAATTATCAGCATCCATATACAAAAGGGAATCGCCTTAAAGGAAATATTGGAAAATCACCACATTTTGTTTAACTATGGTATCGTAGCGATCCGCCCTGACTTCGCACGGATACAAGTAATTTTTTACGATATCACATTATAACAAAAGAGGGCTGATTTCTAAAGCTACATTTTTAGTACACCTCCATACCATCTATAGAGCATACATTTTAAATTGCAAGTCTCTTAATGCAAAAACATAGGACTTTTATACAAATTACAAAACCTCTATTTTACCCTCTTAAGGTAGAGTTTCGCAAAATTCGTTACTAGTACATATCTACAATCTATAAGAAACCTAACTTGACAGACACGTTAGCACAGTGGTCTGGGTGTTTGTGTTAGTGTTGTATGTGTTTCCGGACCCCCGACACAAGGTCATAAGATCGTAATGGGGGCCGTTGAGTGTGATGCGTTTATTTATTTATTTTATTTAACTGTAAAATTTTAAGTTTGTACTTGTTATAGTTTCTGAGATTTCTTGAGTAATAAATGATAAAAAACTGCAGTGCATTATTTTATGTTTTAGCTTAAGGTTTGTGATTGGTTTGTCAGTCAGAGTTAGTTTTATTACGTGACCCAACAATATGTAAGATTTTAAGGATAGCGTGTGTGTCTGTTCGGCGCGTATTGGACCGGTTTCTCAACCGACTTCAAATAAAAGTTTCTCAAATAGTGTATTTTTTAGTCTTTATTACCTTAAAACACTATCATATATAACAAATGTTAACTGATTTTGAAAATTGTTTTTCGTACAGGATACTTTTTTCATTTGTTTAAAAAAATAATATTAAAGATCCGTTAAAAATTAAAAAAAAAACAAAGCCACGAATTGAAACCCCCCTGTTTTGAAATCGGTGGACAAAGACATAATATTATACTATATTTACATACAAAATGTAAGTAAATAAGTCGTTAATATTCGTATCTAAAAAAAATATTCATTGTAAAATAAATTCTTTCTCACATAGACTTATTGCAAATAGCTGATTATTTCTCTATACAGTTGCTGCCATTTCGCGTCTTATCTGCTTCAAAGTACGTGCTAAAATCGTATGAGTTAATGCAACTCATTGAAAATAGATATCTTGTAACATCCTGTGTAACCTTAAATTAACTTTAGTAATTTCCTGCCAATCACGTAACGTTACATTTCCTTAGAATGAGATGATTTTAAGTTTATAAAGTAAATGTATATTAAAAAAGTAAACAAATATGAAACTATTATTACTTTCAATATGGCGTCCGGAAAACATGACACGATGACAGTGAAATTTCGGAAAGATAATATTAAAATCAAGATATTTTCGATCTCGACCGATTATCGCGGGTTCAATCCTCAGCTAGCACAGCTCAGTTTTCAAGAGCTAAATTTTCAATCAAACCAAATCAAATCAAAATATGCTTTATTCAAAAAGCTTTTACAAGCACTTTTGAATCGTCAATACAGAAACAATAAGGAAACAAAAAAACTTACACACATATAAAATACCCTGTGTGAATTTGTGTTTAAATTTATCTCGAGCTCGGCGGTGAAGGAAAACAACGTGATGAAACCTGCATGTACCGGGAGAAATGACAAATGTATATCCGCCAGCCCGCAGTGGAGCAGCGTGGTGGATTAAGCTCTAAGCGTTCTCCTTAATAGGAGAGGAGGCCTTAGCCCAGCAGTGAAATATTTATAAGCCGCTACTTTACTTTTATGTTAAAAATTATAAGATTTTGAAATTTTCCGGAAAACTTTCCACACAAAATTACCAAACGAATGTCCTATATTTCTTGTTTTTGATATTCACATCCATCAATAACGTTCTTAATACAAAATACATATAATATTAATAACTCAAAAATATAACTACAGATAAGATTACGTTCATACTATTTGACGTTATAAATCTGTACAGACTTTGACAAGCTCGTTTATTGAATTCGTTTAGAGATTTCGATATGTCGTGCACAGTCGCTAGCTGGTTGCTAGGCAACGTCGTCCAAAGTTGTGATTAAATTAAAACGCAATAAAACATCAAACGATTCGTGTGACGTGTCAAACCGAAGCAATCCTATAAAACTCATGACTGTATACTGTAGACGCTCACGAGCACTTTTGAAACGTCAATACAAAAGTATTTACATTAATGGGAACCTACAGGATGGGAATGTAGATTCTACCGAGAACCGGCAAGAACCTCGATAGTTACTTTTTTGAAAATTATCAGTATATTACGAATTACAAAATTTAAAAACCCGAATGAAAACCAGTGTATACTCAATCCACGCGTCTTTATCATCAACATACTCTTGCACGGAATAATTTCCTTTAGCTATTAGGGACTTTTTAACATAATAATATTATATGTTAAGCTTGTAATTTATATGGGCTTATTGCAACCCGTTTGTCCGTCTATGTATTTTAGTGGCTATTTTGTGCTTCTCGAACCGGTCGGTGGGTAATATCGTAATATATTTGCATAGATGTAGCCCGGGGCGTCATTCGCCTAACGTTATTACTTCGCTTTGCTTCTGTATTACGTTAACTGTATCGTGAATACTAATATTGTAAATGCATCCAATGCATCCTAACTTATATTATAAATCAGCTGTGCCCCGTAGTTTAACTCGCGTTAATTTGAGGAAAATTTATAATTATATAATGTTTATCTTCTCTGTTTGAATCGGAGATTGACATTTCAATTCTGTTTTCGCGTAATTATTTATTAATTAAAATAAATAAAAATTTTATAATAAAATTAGCTTTAGTTCCTCATTATAATAATAGCTATCTACGAGTGAACGTCTCGTCAAAATCGGTCCAGCCATTTCAGAGATTAGCAGAAACAAACAGACAGACAAAAAAAAAATGTGTTTTTGATGTAAGTACCTCCATGTGCATTTAGTAAAAAGCTGTTAATTCTAAATTACAAACAGACTCTTCAGTTTTCTTTATTATTATAAAGTATAGAATATTTATATATTATATATATACATTTTGATTTTTTCCATTAATTTGGATCTTATATGTATATAAAAAAATACGTTTACACATAATGTATATTATAGCAATGAAACTTAAGTAAGGTGTTGTCACTTATAGTTTAATAAGCAACAAAACTTCAGCCCCACTAATACATGGGGCAGAATAAATAGAGCGTGCCCTCGGGCCGTGGATGCGTGAAATGATCTATCGCATGTTATGAGATAAACCCCGAAGGACGTCAGTTGGTATGGCCTCGAACTGTCGTACAACGAGGGTTACGGAGAAGGCAATACACAGACGCGTTGGCGCAATGGTCACTGCAACTGACAAAAGTGCTAACGGTCGCGGGTTCGATCCCTGCTCACGGCAAACGTGTGTATTGGCCATACGGATGTTTGACGTGGCCTGGGTGTTTGTGTTAGTGTTGTGAGTGTTTCCGGACCCCCAACACAAGGTCATGAGATCTTAATGGGGGCCGTTGAGTGTGGTGCGTTATTATTTAATACCACACTTTACACTCCCGAGACGAGCACCGCGAACCACGAGGACGGTAGGGGCAGAGTTTGCGCACGCGCAACCGACCCCACGACCTTACCATGTCTGTGCTGATGATGGTCATCACAAGGGTTTTTTTTAATGAGTACAAATCACCACATACGCCGATCTCCAAAATCATTTTCGCAAATATCCTCTCCGAACATTATAAAAAAGTAACATAAGCGTAAATTACACGGTTATCGCCGCGAGCGGAAGCTAGTACTACTTATAATATTGCAAGTTACTTATAACGCATTAACATAATATTCCATACTTTGGCTATTACAATAAAAATAAGCCTATACTTCATAAATACGTCGCCACGGGCGGTAAGTAATGTATGTAAATGAAAATGTAAAATAATATGTTTGTGCAACTGTACTACCAGTGTAAAATATGTTTTAAATGAAGTTACGTACGGAGTTCATTTGAATATTATACAAAAAGTCCAGTCAAATGCAAGATCGCCACGCAAAAGTGTTCTGTACCATCTTAGAGGATATAAGTTATAACACAAATACTATACTACATAATTGAACGCTGATAAGCAATAATGTGTCAACCCACAAAAATTCAAATTTAGACATGGATGCTGATAAGCAGTAATGTGTCAACCCACAAAAACTCAAATTCGGTGATATTGATGTATTTTGATACTGCATCATCAATTTAACTTTATTTAAAAAAATCAAGTCATATAAACTAAATAAGTACGGAAAAAAGTTTCTTAATTCGAGTCGAATTTCAAGTGCGTTCCATATTTTGCAATTTATACGATAATCTCAAATATTTAAAAAACTTTTTATTAAATAATATATAAAATATATCAATCTGCTTTTAAATCATTATACCATTTATCAAAAAGGAAAAGAAAAGATAGATATATACTTCTAAAAAGAATTATTAAGAATAGGTTTGACATCTAAAGACGTCATTTTTTCAAAATAAAGTCCGTGTTGCATAACACAGTATTGCTTATCAGCGTCCAAATATTGATGTATTCAGATAATATTGTTTTTACCTAATTTCTATACCAAAAAATTAGATATAATAATATTCCGACCTTGAATTTAGATTTAGATATACAGCATATTAAATATAATATTTCGTGCAAGACGTTATAATAGACACACTAATTTGTGTAAAAAGTAAACGTTCCAATTTTAAATAACAAATCGAAATCTTAGCAATTTTCTATAATCATCGAATTATGCTCAGCCGGATAACGCTAATTGCTTAAAATCCATCAATTATTCAATAATATTCTTAAAACGTTTTAATTGTAATTAAATAACTATGTTTTTATATTTATTTGATTTTAGCTTTTTAAATAATGTATACCTAGTGCCCGTGACTTCGCCTGCGCATGATTATTATTTAGAGTAGCTTTTTTTTTCTCCAAGATCTTATCTATCTTTATAAAAAAACTTTTCAAAATTGACACTAATCGTTATATTTTGGACAATTAAAATAATATCTTTATAAATTATAGCCTATGCACTATTTTGATGTATAAGCTTTTTAAATATATAAAATACATTCATTTCATTTTTATTAAATTCCATTATTTCCATAAAAGAGTAACAAACATAATACATACATACAAAATTTCTCGTTTATAATATTATTATTTTTTTTATTACGATGAATAATAACCACATAAAAAACCATATAAATTACACCCCTAAAAGAGGTAGACAGAGGTCAAGACGTTTGTATAAAAATGATGGTATGTTCCTAGCATAGCCTAGTGGCTATGTAGTGATAATCGTGGTTCTTCTATTAAATGAACCGACCCGGTAAACTTTGTATAACCAAAAATGTTACAATATTGATTTCTTTATCTTTCAACTATGTTTTCAATTTCTTTTAATTTTTCTCTTTTAATCTTAGTATTGTGATACACAAAAAAAATCAAATCGGTCGAAGCATTTTCGAGTTTTTGCTAGACTAAGTAATTTATGTTTTATCTTAATATGAAATGGTTTTGATTCGCACAAGATAATATGTATTATATTGAATTATTTTTGTTTCAGGTTGTCTGAACATTAGACGAAATACTTAACCAGACGGCGTGTTTATAAGGTAAAGTGCGAATCGTATTGAGTCAACCCACACAGACGCACAATACACACATACACAGATACTTATTTATATTCCTTATTTTCTGACCCTTACCTAGACGATCATTGCGCTTACAAAAGTATTGAAATAAAAAAAAATAGTGATATTCTTTAATTGATTCATTTATGTATTAAATATATTCGTAAATATATATTAACAAACTTAAAGCGGTGAAAGTGAAAATAATCAAATGTAAGGTTTGTTTGTTTTTTCAATGTAATTTATTGTCAGGATATCAATAAAGTACTTTTTCTATTAATTCTTAAACTTACCCCCTAAAGTATCGTTTTATGTAAGATGGCTCAATGAACAAAACGTCCGATGGTGACGTGCTAAAATTTTTTAATTTATAATTATCGTGCTCAACAAAAGCAAAATAACGTAGAGAAATTAATATGGTACAGGACAAATTTTATGATACCCATACGCCAATCACCAATGTAATAAGTAATGAGATTATATCCCGACTATAACTGTATCGATGTTAACCTTAAGGGGGTAATGAAGTGTAAATGATGTACCCATAAACGAGGCAAGCAAAAATTAATAATCAACAGTTTATAGAGAGGTCAAATAACTATGAGAATAAACACATGGGGTCAGAAGGATCGGATGGTTTACAATTAACGTTTACGACTTGGGACCTGGGTTCCGTGTCTCGTTGAATCCATTACTAGTCAAATCGTTGAAAATATTAAACTTAATCTATACATATATAATTACTTATCCCGACTGACTAAGTAACTGACTGACATCAACACAAACCTGAAATTTGGCAGTAGATCTTTTGGTTACCAAAGGAATTCTCGGAAATTTTACTCCTAACGTTGTACGGAAGACCGTAATTTTCAAAGTAAGAAACGGGTAATTTAAAACAGATATTTCTATTTAAAAATAAAGGCACATTTACATCGGTGTTTTTAAAATTTAATTCCTAAGAGGATGAAGTCGGGGTCGTAAATCTATATGTTATTCGGACGAAGCCGGTTCGGGCCGTTAGAGCGTTACTATATGGGGTACTTCACTCTAACAGACGATCGGCGTGTAATATAATGTAACTGTGTTTCTTAAAATGAGTGAGTGAGTCGGAAGCCTAATTAAAATCGGTTGAAGAATTCTCAGAGATTTTCGAAAGATTTTTATTTTTTAATTTTAATAATCTAAAACTTTTGAATGAAAGTAGTAGTACTTGAATTTTTATCTCAACTTTGTATTAAGAAACATATTACCTAAGAAGCGTCAAAATGCAATAAAACTGATATACTCGCTTCCGCTCGTCGCTTGTACCATATCGAAGCCCTTTAACCTCTCGTACGTAGGTTCTTAGCTTCTTATTATTAGACTAATCCCTTAAACTCAATTAACATTAGATTAGATACTCATTTCAATCAATCCTAAGTCACTATTGAGTGGTTCAAGTTACGAGCGATTGCAGTTAATTCGACGAATACAGAAGTAAATAAAAGTAATAGCCTGTAAATGTCCCACTGCTGGGCAAAGGCCTCCTTGACTACTGAGAAGGTTTTAGAGCTTCCACCATGTTGCTCCAGTGGGGGTTGACGGATATACATACATGTGTCAGAATTTCTCCCGGCACATACAGATTTCCTCACGATGTTTTCCTTCTCCGCCGAGCTAAAACGAAATGTGTTTTTGTTAACGAAAACATTAATACTTACCCTATTTGCTTCATTAGAGCGAATAACCTTGAAATTGGCGTATCAATCTTTAATTTTAATGTAGTTTTAAGCGGATGGAAAATAATATTTCATTTCCTATTTTAACAAGCCAAAACCATATTCTTACGTCACTTGTAAATGGTTTCAATCGTTCAGTTATAACCAAAATGATAAACCTACCATTTATACTAATGTTATAAAGCTGAAGAGTTTGTTTGTTTGAACGCTAATCTCAGGAACAACTTGTTCGAATTGTTTTTTTTTTGTATTAGGTATTTATTATTCATTTATTGCGGAAGGCTATAGGCTAAATTACATTACGCTACGACTCATACGAGCGAAGCAGTAAATATAAACGGGAGTAAAACCGCAAAGGAAACGTAGTTATTTATGTCTTTGAGCGACAACATCAGACGCCCACAAAAATGCAATCCAAAGAATATTTTTTTCTGTATAAATAAATAATCAATGTTTGTAAGTTTTTCCTGTATGCATTCCGAAACCATTGATCGGATTATGATGAAACTTTGGTAGGGTGTTCTGAGGGCGCTCGCGAGGATTTCTTGTACAAAAAATCCATATACTTTCGGTGGCATGCTGGATACAGCTAGTGTATAATAAATGAAACAATTGGAGCAGCCCATGTTGATACTTAACGATAAACAGTTCCGCGTTCACAGTAGAGAAAACTACTAGGAAATCCGCTAGAAATATCTCATTAACGATGATTTCCGCGGAATAATGTCGGTTTCCATCAATTATTATCTATGTACATTTTAATCGCGGTTTAACCGACTTCAAATAACGAGTTTTTCAATTCATAACGTTTGGTCTTTGATGTTTGTTACCCCAAAATCTTGTGATTCCTAAACCGATTTTAAAAATTATTATTTTTTATTTGTATAGTTTCAGATTGATCTCACAATATATATCAAAATGGGTTAAGAAGTTTGGTTTTAAAATCGAATTAAATGTTATGAGCATTTCGTCTACATAAACAAAATTGAGTGTTTTGGTTTTTGAAGTCGATTGCTTTCTTAAACTTAAACTCAAACTCAAAATAGGCTTTATTCAAGTTTTGATAAAATGTATAATGAATTAAAGGCAGATTAGTATAATAAAAAGTTTTATCTAATAATACGTTTTTCAAATATTAGATTATTGCATATTGCAATATTTAAAGCACACTTCAATATTTGTAAGATTAAATTGAGAAACATTTTCCGCACTTATTTAATTTAGATGACTTTAAAAATGAATAACGTTATATATATGACGCATTATGAGAATACATCAAAATCTCCGAATCCGACTTTTTGTGGGTTGACACATTATTGCTTATCAACATCCAATTAAAGAAGTGGTTTTTCCAAAGACATCAAAACGTTTATTTTTACTTCATTCCGTTATCTAACAATATTTATATCTGGTCTAAACAGGATATTAACATACCGAATAACTTCACAAAATAAGTGATTAATCGATAGATCTATAGAAAACTAAGCAGTTAACAAAAATGGGTGTGTCTCTGGTTTTTATTATTGATTGATTGGTATAATGATCGTTTTATAAATCTAACGGAAGGCGTCATTAAGTTCTGGTTCTCAATCAATCGACGATGAATTAGGTCTGAGCAGGACATTCACCCGCGGGCAAGGAAAAAGCCTTACACTGCTTGACAAGAAAAATATACAGTTTAGTAAAAATTAAAAAAATTAATAAACTTCCTTCGATTTCCAAAGGACCCCTAGCATCAGATCCTTAGCTGATGACAATGTGGCCAATTCGGAAGTATAACCTTTAAAACAAAAAAAAATCACTCCATAATCAGCGGAGAAATCGGCGAGCAAACATAAAAAAAAACATACAGCCGAACATAGAACCTGCTCCTTTTTCGAAGTCAATAAAAAAATACATATTCAAAAATACATATTCCGTTCCTAACTTCTGAGATTGGGATTGTCCAAGAACTTTAAAAGGAATGTTAAAATGATGGTTATAAAAGTGAAACAAAAAATAACATTCTCTAAATGTTCTACTGTTGGATAAAAGCGCAAAATCTTTTGGAGACGTACAAAGAGCAAAACGCACCACGCTATTCTTCTTTGAAAATTCGAAAACTGAAACTTTTAGTCAATTAATTCTAATATGAAGATAAAATTTGTTTGTAAGTTTATGTGTAGGGGGACAATTTGTAGAACTACTGAGGGGATTAAAAAAAATTGCGTTAGATAGCCCGTTTATTAAGAAATGTTATTTATTACAAATGTGAAGCAGTAACTAAATCTAATTGAGATTTAATTTATGGTTACTGCTTCACATTTTGTGAAAAAAAAATCGAATAAGTCATTGTAAAAGAAAAAATTAGTTAATTTTAATTTAAACGAGTATCTACTTTAATAATAAGTAGCGTATACATTTTTCTCGCCCTATGTGTACACTTGTAGGGGTACAACGTCAAGTTCGCGTCAAGTAACGGTCGTACCTGTCCACAAAGAGTTCATTGCATAATTATAACTGCGGCTACATGCAGTTTATTACCTTACATTTAGCGTCTTATTGCGTAATTTTTACACTCACGTGCATAATTAACGTATAAACAGACTTGTTTTCGTTTTAATTGCTCATACTTTATCTTAAATGTGTATAAATCTAGTGAAAAAGTAAACGTCTGACGTTGTGTTTATATACATTTTAATAGTCGAGTTACGAGATTAAAGAAGATTTGATCCTTTTTAACCGATTCGACACCGATTTCTCCGCCGATGGTGGACCAATTTTGATTTTTTTTTATTCTTTAACTTAAAATTTTTGTAACTTAAATATGTAAAAAAAAAACTTTAAAAAAATAAACAAAACTGAAAAATAAATTTTACAACATTTATGAAGTCAGTGCCAGTAAATCACACGTAAAAGGTTTTGACTGGGCACCGTTTTCAAAATGTTGTAAAAATATTCATGTTATACTTTTAAGTTTCGTTTTTGGAGTCACTTTTTTTTTTTTATTAATCAAAATTCTATCTTGTTCTTCCAAAAAACTTTAATAATTTCGACAATCTTTAACATACGTATTTTCAACATAATGTATACATTAACCTGTCCGCAAGTGCACTCATACTAACGGTCAAACCTGTCCCCGCACAATAACTCAAAGTTACCAGTCATTGCACCTAATATCACCTCTGATAGCAGTAACTAGCTCCTGTCTCATGACACGACTTACATACAAATTCTTAATAACCTTCCTTGGAAAAATATTTACCTATGTGATGAGACAGCGAACTACGCACAACCTAATATAAGGCTGAAATGTAATTAATTCGAAAAACTCAAAAACCCGACTGCGTAACAAGACTAACTATTGAGCACCATATCGATAGCGGATCTGTTTAAAAGCCCATAAGTGAAAATCGTTACAAACCAACTTTAAATCATAATAGATACTAAACGGTAATTCTGATTAATAATCTATATAAGAACCCGAAATGTTTTTAATGCCTATTTAACGCTACCCCACTTGATATAGTTCGTCAATTTTAATTTTTTTAATTTTGACATTATGGCGTTTAAAATCGGCCGTTTCGATTTTTCCAAATTATTATGCTTTCTACGATATTCGCGCCATTATAACGAATCAAACCACGTTTAATTTATCAAAATCGAGACACGCGTTTGGTTTAAATAGTGCCACAAAGGTACAAAACCACATACATAACGTATAGGCTGATTAACAAATTAACCTTCTTTGCGTCGCGCAATCGGGTAAAAAATCCCAACATTCTATTTATATTTATGATATATTATGGGTATTAAAACCGCGATCATATGTTGACATCGACGTGTTCTAACCATTACACCATCTCGCCCAAAGTAACCTCAAATGGTAATTCCCCTACAAAATCATTAATTAGTTTTTTCGGCTTTTTACATATTCCTATGGGTTCCATCCAAATAGGGCAATCGAAATAAGGTATTTTTCTTTTGAAGTCACTTCGGTTTTTAAAAAAGGATAAATGGACGCTGATATGCAATACCGTGTCAAGCCACACGAACTTCATTTTGAGAAAATGGCGTCTAAAGATGTCAAAACTATTCTTAATAAATTTGTTTGAATAAGTATTGATCCATATTTTCTTTTCTTTTTTGATTAAAGCTTGTAATTAATTAAAAGCAGGTTGATATATTTAATAGATTATCTAATAAAAACATTTTAAAAATATAAGATTATTGCATAAGTTACAAAATAAGGAACGATCTGGAATTTCGAAACAATTAATTAAGAAACTTTTTTCCATACTTATATAGATTATATGACTTTATTTTTTATTGAATAAAGTTAAATAGGTGATGCCGTATCAAAATCCACCAATATCTCTGAATTTCACTTTTTGTGGGTTGACACATTATTGCATATCAGCATCCAAATAAGGATAAATTTTTAATAAAGGATGGCTTAGATGAGGTCTACAATGTTTTGTAAAAAATAATCCCTTTTTTTATTTTTTTGTATTAATTTAGAACTTGATTGATATATTGAATAATAAGTGTCTGTTTGTAATTTCAAATATAATAAAGGTTAGCTACATATGTATTTTTAAAAAGTTGTATTTTTGGCTGTTAGTAATTGTAAAGAGCTAAGTAAGTACTTACTGTTAAGTTACCTCTGGGATTCTATTCACTAGTTTACTTGTAATTATGAATATATTTGTGAGAGTAAAGACGAGCGATCTATCCTAGAGAGAGGGAGGCTGCGTACTGCCGATATATAATAATAACTAACTGATCAACGAGCTACCACAGACTAAATACAGTATTATTTACTTTTATGATATCGCTGCTTTTCAAGAATATCGATACAACTAAAAATGATGAATTTTAGGGAATGGGTTTTTTAAATTTCTTTATTAAAGTGTTGGTGCATAGCTGCAAAATTTAAACGATCCTTGATGTTATAACTTTATTGATTTAAAGAAAATTCATCATCGCAACTCTTTTCATGATAAAACATCAAAGAGTATGGTCTTTTGACGTACTTAGTTCTATTTGTTAGAATTTTGAATTAATACGATATTCTTGCAAACCAGCGATATATTCCTAACACTAGCTGGTTATGAAATGGAAAATAAAATAGTCTATCATTATGACGTATTAGTAAAATCTCATGCAAATACATAATACTATGGTTTTCCTTAAACAGTTATTGAAAGTATAATTAACAATAATACAAGATTTCTAAGAAAAGTTTGTTATGAAATAGGATGTCACAACTTTTACTATATACCTCTCTCTTTCTTTATGATTTTGTCTCTTTCGCACCTCATAATTTCTAATCACGGAAGTCCTTGCAACGATTTTCATTTATGCACGAAATTTTTGATATATATTTCCCGATATAGACCAGGGTCTGGTTACTTTTTTTAATTATGATTTGGATACGTTATTGATTTTTATACAATGCGATCGCCATTTACCTCCGCAACTCCTGAGGTCAAGCCAGCAACCATTTAGATTAGACTAATTTCGCTATTAAGTTTAGTGATCACTAAAAGTTCATGTTTTGATACCCTCTAGCACAACTATAAGGGATGATTTTGGAATTCGGTGACATAGATATTTATTTATTCGCCCTAAGGAATATTTATGCTAAGTTTAAGGATAATCGGCCAAACTAATAAATTTTGTCGTTACAAAATTCACCACCCCGTTACAATTCAATAGGGGATGATATTCGTACATTTTATTATTACATTTTATACTATCATCCAGAAGTATGTTTATTTAATTTTAAGTTACGACAGAATAAGATTTTCTCTCTCCCATTAAGGAGACCGTTTAGAGCTTAATCCACCACGCTGCTCCACTGCGGGATGGCGGATATACATGTACCAGCATTTCTCCCAGCACATGCAGGTTTCCTCGCGATGTTTTCCTTCACCGTCGAAGTCTAGATGAACTTGAACACACATTTAACTCTTGAAAACTTAACGGTGCTAACTTCGGTTTGAACCCGCGATCGTCGGTTGAGATCAACTTATTTTAACCACTATACCATTTCGGCTCTTAGATTTTTTATACATAAAGAGAAATGTAAAACAACTTAAAAAAAAAACATTTATACATACCATAATATGCTAATTCGTTTTAAATAATATATCCATCTTTATGTCATGACGATTATTTTATAGAAAGTGCATAATTTCGTATTTATTTATACCGTAAAAGTGAATATAACCTGTTTTGACCGATAATGAGTATATTAACATATTACATTAATAAATTATATAACAGCTTATTTTTAATAAATTAGTAATTCTAAATAGAGAAATAACAACACAAAAATAATTTTAAAAATTAAAACCCGACTATACACATTGGACGTGGCAAGAAACGATGCATGAAGCCCAAGACACAGGACTGGCGGGACTCTTTGTCGACGCCCTCTGCGCCATCCAGGGGACCTAGGATAATAAGTTAAGTCAAGAGCACATTAGAGAGTACAAAATCCGCCATTTTGATTAAAAAAAAACTTGTATCAAGTACTAGTAATGGGCCGGATTATCTGTTACTAGATTATTATCGGATATCCGCGGATACGAATACGGAGAGAAGAAAGGTCCGCTTGCGGCCTATGGACGCTGATTTGCAATACTATGTCAAGCCACACGGACTTCATTTTGAGAAAATGGCGTCTACAGATGTCAAACCCATTCTTAGTATTGTTTGAAGATGTAAATGTCCATATTTTCTATTATATTTTGATAAAAAGTATAATATATAGTATATGAATTAAAAAAATATTGGTATGACACAAAGTTCGCAAGTTCGCAAAATATGAAACACACTTAAATATTCTAATTATAAAATTAAAACATTTATTTCCGAACTTATTTAGTTTAAATGATTTATAAATTGTTTTAAATAATGTTGAATACGTGACGCATTATTAGAATGCATTAATATCGCTAAATTTTACTGTTTGAGGGTTGACACATTATTGCTTATCAGCTACCATATATAAGGCTTAACAGTTTGTTTGTTTGCGATCATAAACAACACTTGTGGGTACTTTGAAAAGGGTAAAACCAGGCTAGTTTCTTTATGAAGATGTTGCAACCACCTTTTTTTTCTAACAGGAAATGTACTGGACCCACCGTTACATATTGAGTAGCACCAAACCCGTTGAAACTGCATCTTTACTAATAGCTGGGGAGGTGATGGCAGATATTTTGAAATCATTTGTTCGTGTTCCAGAGGTTGCTACATAATAAAAAACTGCAGCGACTTATGTGACAGTATTTCTTTAAATCTATATAGATATTTTAACTTACCGTATAAAGTGACAGACACTAGAGCAATGTTTTATTTTTTTATTTAATTTTTTTTTGCGAATAATCAACTATATCTCATAGTCAATTACTACGTGCAAACGAGCAAATGACTTAGAATCTACATTTTAATTATGACTTAGTTTTTTGCGGAAACTCTGCGACACCTTCGTGTTTTCTTCACTGCGCGCAATATTGGTGAAGTAACATGAACATAATTGGCACAACTAAAAGCCATAAATCAAAGAATTGAATTGAAGCGCCATATACCTTTCTCTACTTATGAACGTCATAACTCGATTCCCTGTCAATTCTAACGTCCGCCCAATTCATATACCATTTCCGCCACGAGCTCCCCAACTATAATTAAGATGAAGATTTCTTAACGGTATTACGTAAATCGGAATTGATTATTTATCAAACAAGTTTTTATAAATTACTTTAAATTAAGGAAAGAGACGATCAGTAGTAAATCACTCGATATCGATTCAAATAGATTTATTGGAAAGTTTAAATTGAAAAAATATATTTTGTTTAATTTTAATGTGAATGTTAAAAAGAATATAATATTACCAATGTCCAACTATTTATGTCGAACGTAGTTCATTATATTTTCAAACTATTCATGATCTCTTCTAAATTTAATCACAGAGTTTAACAATAAACAAAATATTATATACGGGTCGTAATGTTCTTTTATTGATTAAATGTAGATGCATAATTTAAAAAAAAAATGTATTTCTCTTTCCTTCTCTAAAAATTAGACATAGTTGAAAATGTTGTCAAAATTGCTATACTGCGTGTAAAAATTACAAAGAAACTTATTAATAAAATGTCACACGTTATATTTGATAGCTAAAATAGATTTTAAGCATATATTAATAACGTCTAAGCGTAAATTTTTATACATAATTAAACAATGTCTAAACCACATTTAACTCAAAACTTATCTAGACGTGGATTTGTAGTACGGGATTTTATAGACACGCGTTCAACGTATGTTTAAATTTTTTGTAGTAAGGCAGTAAGAGTTTATATTGGTGAGAACTTTATATTAAGGTTTTGGGTTGAGAAAAAACGTTACTTAGAGGTATTAATATTTTTTCTTGATAGTTGAAAATTCGTTATAAAGAGGTTGTGCGCAAAAAATGTTCGCATTGTATATTTCATATTGACTCTTATGGACAATTCAAGGGGATTGCGAAAATTTGTTAATCGAGAAAGTCGTTATATTGAGGTACGTTATATATATTATTATAGGTTACACTGTATATTATAATTGAAAACCAAAAAATATTTTCGACCTAGTTAAATGTCAATACTCGGTGGAATAATTCTCTATACACCAACAATTGTCGAACCTATTTTTCTCAATTGACAATCAGAAACAAAATGGCGCATGTCATACACAATGCACTCTTGATTTCACGCCCCTAATGAGAGTAATTTGGACGGTCAAATAACAGTTCTTATTTATATTTAAAATAATTGAAACCCGTTTATTTAAAACTGGCTGTCCGTCGCGGTTTCACTCGCGTTTATGGTACTTGGCTTTTATGAGTCGTAGCGTGTTGTAATATAGCCTATAACCTACCTCAAAAAACAGGCTAACTAACGCAAAAAGAATTTTTCAGATCGGTAGTTTCGGAGTATTTTTAATATAAATAAACGAACTATCAAATCTTTATTTATTTACAATATTAGTGTAGATTAATGTTATGTAGCTAGTATAAATGAGAGAGTTGTATGCTTAACCCATCCCCCCCCCCATTTATTTCCTATCTCAAAACCAAACTACTAACCCGATTTTTATGTAATTTTTATGGAACCAATATTGAATCATACTCTTTCAAACAAAAAAAAAATATCCAAATCAGTTAAGCCATTTTCAAATAATCACTGACTATACTTGCAAATAGAACAAGTCTTCGACAAATGAGAACCTTTTTCTTTTTGGAAGTCGGTTAAAAATAATGTTTCAATACTATAGCATACTCATAATTGCCGTGAATCTCATAAATATAGTCCAAATCAGGGCTCTGGACAAATCAGGCGGTAATAAATCAGCTATCCATGGGAAAACCGCGTAGCGTCCGTCACTAGCCACTGTGGCTAGCAAGTGGGCGGGTGGCTATGCAACACTGAAGCAGGTTAAGCGTTGACTTATATTAAATTTATACTCATACTAGCTGTGCCCTACCGTTTCAACCGTGTTCATTTGAGCAAAAATTATATCTATAAAAGGTTTCTACTTGAATCGGATATTGGTCACTATTTCATTGGTTTAAATTTTGTTTTCGCGTATTTTTTTTATTAATTAATTATTTTTAATGAAAGTAGCCTAAACCCCAATAACATTAGCTATCTGTGAGTGAAAGTCCCGTCAAAATCGGTTCAGCCATTTCAGATATTAGTCGGTACAAACAGACAGACAGACAATTTTGTTATTGATGTAAGTACTGCAAATACTTTCATATGCATTTAGTGAAAAGCACAAACAAATGTTCGACGCAATTCTTTAAATTGACATATTTATTTATGAACCCATTGCCTCTAATGTGATATATGTTTGCAAGTGTGTATATAAGGGTTAATCTCGAAAACTACTGATCTAATTTGAAAAAATATTCTTGGATTGCATAGCCCGTTTATTTCAGAAGGTAATGAGCTATATAACATTACGCTACGACTCATAGGAGCGAAGCAGAAACCATAAACGCAGAGAGCAGCTACAATAATTCGACCAACGGACGTTTAGTGGCCGTACGATACACTCCTTATTTGTCTACAAGCAATCCAGTACAGTTAGCTGCAAAATTATCTCCAAGCACAATAGGTTTAATCGTGCGATGAAGTCGTGATGTACACTCGCCAGCAAATGTTAGATAAATATTATTTTTTATCGAGTATCGATGACTTTGCGATTTGTTTTTTTTTTTTTTTTTGTGGTAAACGACTTTGAATTTAAGACTTTTTGGTTATAATAGAGGCTTTCATAGTTTGTTACCTCAGAACTGTATCATTTCTTAAGCGATTTAGAAAATTCTTTTTTTTTTTTGTTGATAAGTCAATACTTCCGTGTATCATAGGATTTTTATCAATATCGGTTCAGCAGTTTGACCTTCTCGTATTACGATGATATACAAAAGTATGTAATGTATGTAAACGATATGGTGTATTTAAGTCCATTAGTTTTATTTAAGACTTCATTTATTTTACGTTATGCTCTCCCATTAGTCCTATATACTTTTCGTCAAAATTGGTTTAGTAATTTGGTCTTCAAATCAAAATAACTAAAATAAATTTGTCATCGGAGTAAACAAAATTACGAATTTGGTTTTGAAGTTATTCTTATAAACTTTTATTAAAAAAAAATTGTCTTTTCAATTTATCTCGTGAAAGTAAAGGAAAAGATTGTTAGAAGAACTTCCATGTTTCGGAAGAAATTCCGATCCACGTACATCCACAATGAGCCAGTAAATTCAGTCCTAAAAATTTCTCTACAAAAAATACGGTCTTTACCGCCTTTTAATGGTATAAATAACAGTTCAAAAATCCGTCTTTCATCATTTACACGAAACGCATACGTCACGCTAAAGTTAATAAAAATTGACACGGAAATGGTCAAAAAAGATATTTGGTAGGTTAATAAGACTTAAGTTATTAAAAGTAAACCCGGTTATCGGATAACAAAACCTCCCACTGCAAAATTAATCAAACTGGTAACGTTGCAGTTTTCGTCCGCCATGTTGATTTTTTCTGACGTCACATATCCTATGTCAACCCGGGAACGAATATGAATCTAATATCTCATTACAATTAGACTCCAGCCGCTAAAGCTTCAGGAGGTCACAATCGAACGGATATAGGTACATACAGCACTCCCTCTACTTTTTACCCACATTCCTAATAAGGAAAAGGATCAAAATGGTTTCACGAAGATTAAAATGACACAAAACTTCCTTTATTTTGAGGAAATAAAAGTGCCAAAAAAAGCGGATGATTTTTAAAAACGTCCGAAGTTGCATAGACCGTTACGTCACTGGCTCAGATTTGGCGTGTTATGAACTTATGAAGGTCAATGTACAATGGTTTATGTAACAACATTATGTGGTTACGTTACGCGTCGGTGACGTTGATACACCGAGTTCTAGATTTAAATATACATTTTTTTGTTAATAGAGTCAAGGGGGTATAGTTACAATAATGCGAACTATATTTAGTTTACTCTCGTAACTGATGTAAGACAAATTTATGAGCGTAAAAATAAGACACTGACAGTTGTCAATGTTCTTGACAACTTATGTAAATCTTTATGAAGGTTTGAGAGTAAAACTTATAAGTGTAATTCTCGTCAAATATACATATATGTAACTGTTTCAGTATATGCTTTGAAATTACACATTGCTGCATTAAATATCACATTCTATCTCAGAAATTTCATCTCTTCCAATTTCTTCGAAAAATGACAACACATTCGACTACTATGAGGATGCAAATGTTCAGGATGAATTTTCGCTCGCAAGAACTGGATGCTGATAAGCAATAATGTGTCAACGCACAAAAAGTCAAATTCGAAAATATTGATATATTATAATAAATGGTCACGTATTTGGCATTTTTCAAAAAGTCATCCCAAGTAAATAAGAACGGACAAAATTGTCTCAATTTAATGTTCAGAATATTGAAGTGTGTTCCCTATTTTGCAATATGCCGTATCATATATTTGAAAACCTTGTTATTAGTTTTTTTATTATACCAATCTGCTTTTAATTCATAATATCAACATAAAAAAGAAAATATTGATATATTCTTTTTCAAGCAAATTTATTAAAAATAGGTTTGATATATTTCGACACCATTTTCTGCAATTGAAGTCCGTGTGGCTTGACATAGTATTGCTTATCAGCACCCAATTATAAAAACTATGAACCTACAACTATCATTACACGTCATAGATAAAGATTTAATTGTTTATTCCATTGATGAATATCAAAGAATAATATGTATTCAATTAGAAATCTCTGTATGCCACAGCGTATGCCACACTCAACATTTCTAGCACTGATTCACTCGTTAACTGTACTTTCATGGCCGGAGCAGTGGTCATGTCAAAAAACCTCTGTTTGCGGTCAGGGACCAAATTGAGACTTGACATATCATTTTCATTGGTCCACGACTATTTTGACGTGTGTAAAAACTCGTCCGACACTGTAACTATTATAGGTTTGCCTCGTGGCTTCACTAACGTGTGGGATCGACCTTAATGTTTATTGTTTCTCCTTTATAATGTATGAATAAGTTATATCATATAACCTATATCTTTCCTCGATAATCAGCTTAACGCGAATAAAAAAGGATTTTTTTAATTGGATTTTCATTTGCTGGCATTACTACAAACATACTTTTCAGTTTTTTTATTAGTATAAATATATAATACATATTCTCTTTTTTAAACTGCAACTGTTTTGTGCGAATTGTGATATAAAATACTATAAACTTAAAACTATATAGAACAGGTTATCGTCTCGTCAAAAAATCTATCTTCAGTCAAATTATTTTATAAAACAATTTTTCCGTTAAAAAAAATTGGCAGATACATATCTAAAATTTAAAAGCATTGAATTGAATATTCAATCAAAAAAATCTTTGTACACGTACCATGTAAAGTTGTATGGTGCATGACTCCAAATTATACTTGTGTTATCAAAAAGTTGACGGAGCATGACAATGAAAACTTTGTTATGGCCATTTCACTCGCCGCAATTGTTTACTGCTATAATGTTCTCTATTAACTGTTATGAAATTGTTTCATCCGATTTTGTGATTATTATTAAGATAAGTGGTAACTGTATCCGTCAAAAATCTTATTTAGTAAACTCTTTCACACCGACAAAAATACTTATTACAATAGACACAAGCATACAGAAAATAGAAACTATTTTATTGCTAAAAAAGAGCGATTACTTCACGAGATTACGTATTGTTACATAAGTTTATGATTTGTGTAAATAAATGCTTTAAGTAATTACCTTTTTATTAATATTTAAATTTTCTCTATTCCAGATGTGACAAATCTCACCATGGCAGCCACAGATGGCCAAGTCGTTGTCGCAGCATCCCGCTGGTCAGACGAGGGCAACTACCTCAGAGAATTCGTAGTGAAGAATCGACTCCCGAACGTCGCTAAAATCATCAAAGGCCAGTATGGAGGCCTTGGAGTGCCAACGCTACCGAGCCCTGGCCTACAGAGCACAGCTCTACTCGTATCAGCAGGGAAGAGAAAGAAAATCATCGCCCAAGCTATTAAATTAAAAGAAGGAAGACGAATGGTCAGTGTAGGACCCAGAATCGCCATCCCTGAAACTTACAAAGGCTATTTCGAGCTATTAAGCGAAGAAGGCAGAGCTGTACGATGTATAGAACATGTATCCGAGCTAGCGAGACGAAAACTCGAAGACGGGTGCCTAGTTAGAGAACCTGTTAGAGTTATATGTGCTAAAATTGATTTAGATGGGAATATAACAGCTGATGGTGCGAGAAATCTACCAGCAGGTGAAGTCATTATGCCCAGAGGTGAAACGTATTTAGGTAAAAATAAATATTTAAAGTGTACTGATTCTAAAGGCGACACCATTTTGCTAAGCTTAGATCAAAGAGGCAAGTTCTCGGCTGTTGCTAAGGAAGAAAATATAAGCGGAGTACATACAGCAAAAACATTATTAACAAAACGATTGCCTATCACTGTTAGACTCGTTCATGGAACTCCGCCAAGAGGATTGAAAAGTGCCAGCCATTTCGTACCAGAATTAAGATTACTCTCATTGTATGAGGAAGATCACGTTTTCGCTTTGCCATTACAAAAAGAGGGTAATGCATTAGTTGCGTTACCACTCGCAGCACCCTTGAAAATGTTAAGGTGCAAAAACGAGGAACACATCAAAAACTTTATGGAATTCTCGAGACTAGTTGAAAAATGCAATAGGTTGCTCGTAGACGTTGTAGATCGGATACACGTACTAGATGGAAAGCTCGGAGATCCAAAAAGATTATTAAACGCGCCTCTTCACGCCCCGCCTTTAATAAAAACCGGTTATTTCCTAAGGAGAAGCGCTTCATCAGATTCGGCGAACCAACATAAATATATGAATCGTCATAGTCACATCTATAGCAGTCACAGAGACGAGCACAGTATCCCAGATGAGTATGACGAAATAGATCAAATATACGACTATGTTAGAGGATTTGCTCCTCTACCCAAAAACATTAAGGCATCATATTGCAATGAGCCAACAAGGCATGAATCAGCGCCCGCGTCTCCCGCAGCTACGCCTATACACATGCCTTTGATAACAGAAATCAAACCCGAACCACCTCCCATAGAAACGATACCAACTAAAAAACCTTTCAACCAAAAAGCCGAGAAACGTACACGTAAATCGACCATCGCACCGAAAGAAACGCCAATAACCGTATATAAAGAGAAATGTTCCATCGCACCAGCGCCCAATTTGCCTAAACTATATATTAAGAACAGCGTTAACAATAATAAAGGTAGGATACTGTTGAGTCAGAAAAGTCATTCGCCGACTAAAGAGACACCTAGTCCTGGAACTAGTCCCATTCGACCTCTAACAAAGGGAGATTCTCCGATCTTTAATATACGTTACAAAAGTCTGTCCAATATCCATCAAGCTATGGAACTGGACGGAACGTTAGATTCGAGTCATTCTGGTGGAAGAACGTCGGGAGATTCTGGGAACGGTCCGAAGTTACCAGAGAAGAGGTCTAGGAAGCTAAGCAGACCTAAGTCTTTGACGAATTTAGTTTGGGAATTGAAGGGGTGTCCTGTGGAAAATAATGAAAAGCCCAAAAATAGAGTTAAAAACGAAGGATACAAGAAAATTGGTAACAAATTATCATTGGGAGCGCAAAAGCGAGTACCAACGCTATATCTTTAAGTTTTGGTAAGTTTTATATTATTTCTATTATATTTATTCTTTAAGTAACTTTTATTTTCAAAAGCAAAACTTAAAATATACTTTATATATGTAGTACGCACTATTTAAAATTGACAAAACAAACAAAAATATTTAAATTAATAAAAACCAACAAGGGGTTCGATACTAAGTCCACGCATCAGTACCATCTATACAATCTTGTATAGAATAATATGCATTCGCTATTAACGATTTTTTAATATATTTAAAAAGCCTATTTCTAATGAAGAGAAAATACTATATTTTTTCCACAAAAATTAGTGTTAATGATTTCAGTAAATGGAATTTTCCAAGGTCTAATTATCTATATCGTAATTCATAAAAATTAACGTAATAACATTCAAACAGACAGAGTAACATTCACATTAGTACATTTTTAAACCGTAACGATGCTTATTAAGTAGCCATTTTAATAAAATATCAATTTTACTCAGTATTACAATATCAATTCAATTCTTTACTTAAGGGATTTTAGTATTATAATATCTGTTTTTGTTAAAGTGAATCTTCCTTAAATGTCAAACAATTCACGGGTTAAATTTTAAACACATTGATTAACTTCGCAATACTGAACCTTTTGAAACGAGCTAAGTAATTTTAATGTCCTTTGCAAGTGATAAACTGCGAATTTAATTATTCAAAATCTAAACAGATTTTTTTCTAATTTTTTAATTTCTTGTCGTAAATTATATGTCCTATAACCTAATATTAAAAGTATTGTAGATAATTTAAAACAAAACTAACTACTAACGTCCTAAAAGTAAGAACCATATGTAAGATTGAATGGCCATGAAAAAATAAGGGACAGTTAAAATATAATTAGCAATTATAATTTTTGTATTATTAACCGACTTCAAAATAAGAGGTTCACAATTCTTAGTATATTTTTTTAAAATGTTTGCTACCTCATAACTCCATCATTTATGAACTAATAAAAAAAAACTTTTTTTATTTTTATTTTTGTCAAAATTGGTTTGAATAAGTATTCCATTCAACTAAATGAAATTGCATTTTTTTTTGAAGACGGTTCTTTTTTTTAAAGTCTTAATAATTTATAAGCACGTGAAGTCGTGTATTCAGCCTAATAACGAAGGTCCTAATAAAACTTGTTCCAAGTTGCGTCTTCAAATATTTTGCAATATCGAATCGTGATAGGCCGTATATACAATCGTTTTAGAAAATGCTAAACTATTTGATAACAAATCGAAAAGCAAAACTGATGAAATACATCTAATAATTTACTAAATCCTACTATTGTATTGATGTTTTCGAATGTATGTTTTCTATGAAATAATATTGAAAAACTTAGGCAAGATTTCGATCGGCTCAGCGGATGGTCGTGTCAAGTTTGTTAAATATCGGATCAATTGATTTTTTTTGGCTTTTTAACAGGCGATTGCTAGCAATAATATGCATTAACTACACTTTAAGGCTTAAGAGTTTTTTTTTTATATCGAATAATAAATAATAATTAATCTATACTAATATTATAAAGCTGAAGAGTTTGTTTGTTTGTTGGAACGCGCTTATTTCTGTTAGATAATTTATATATATTAACTTATTGTTTACACTAGCGAGAAGGTTAAAAGCAGTACAATTAACTTCTATAATAAAACTACGTCTTCAAGAGACATGAACGAAGTGACATTTTATTTCTTAATAAGTATATTGAAACAGAGGTTTTTTTTATAAATACATATTTTGATATAAACTAACAACTTCCAGTAGGTGGCGCAAGGTGGTAACCCAGACAGAAAACAACCCCTGAAAATAATATTATTACATAGAAAGACACCAACTTTCATATTGTTGAAATTTTAATTACTTTAAAACGTTGAAAATTATTCATAATTTTACAAAATGCATTAAAGCTATTATCCGTGCAACATTTGCATGTATATTACAGGAGCATGCACTTCGTCGATTATGAGTTACGGAGAAAGAAATATTAATCAAATAAAGGTTAAATGGTCTTTATCATCGCTACGTTGTTTGAATAAAATAGCTATTATGAATACAATTACTTAACATGCTATCCTTTTTTTACCCGACTGCGCAATAACGATAGTGTTATGTCTTTACGTATATTTAATACTCCGAACGAACGAACTACGTGAGGCGGTACCTCAGAATTAAAACGTGTTAATAGATCATAAAACTATCCTTTGTTTAAAAGTCATTAATTAGTATTAACATGTTATAACAAGACTCAGTAAGGTAAAAAAATTAAACGTCCTGCTGGTCAAAGTTCTCTCCTATTAAAGACAAGGTTTCGAAGCTTTATCCACCACGCTACGCCACTGCGGATTGGCGTTTAATTTTATGTCACAATTTCTTTCCAAGCAGAAAGCACTTAATAACTCAGCGGCTTTAAACCCGTGATCATCAATTGAGATCGTCGTGTTCAAACTAAGCCATCTAGGCTCTAGCACTCAGTAGGCATACTCGAATTTCAGTTCAAAGCACCGAGAAAATCACTCTGCTATTAATTAAAAACATTCTACGTTTTGATTTCTCGCGTTACTGCTACCATCAGTTAATTAGAAGGAGTGGCGGCGCGCCCGTCGCACGCCCACAGATTGCGTTCAATGTCACCGATGTCGTGCAAATCACTCTAATACGATAATTGCGTTAAAACTAGGCTGTAAACATATAAACCTAGACTACGTGCTTCAACTAATTTAAAAAAGAATGAGGTTCTTAATTTGTAGTGAATGATTTATCTATATTATTAAGCTGAAGAATTTGTTTGAGCGCGCCAATCTCAGGAACTGCTGGTTCGAATTGAAAAATTATTTTTGTGTTAGATAGTTTATTTATTTAGGAAGGCTATAGGCTATATTACATCACGACTCATAGGAGCGAAGCAGTAACCATAAACGCGAGTGTAATCGTAAGGGACAGTTAGTATATTATAACGAGTCATATCGCGAAGCGAAGTTACATCCGCCGAGGTCACGAGCTGACTGATTTTTCTTCGCCTACCCTCACAGTGTTAATATTGTCTTTACCGTTCTTATAATCTTGGAAACACAAACCAGATCAACAACCTAACAAGATCATACATTATTATATTATAATTGCGAATGTAACTCTGTCATGTCTCACGTGGAAATTTAGCCTTCATCATCTACCTACTATGACAAGTAACTGATTTTTACACAGAGTGATTGCCATCTGACCTTCGTAATCCCTGAGAGCAAGCCAGACACCATTAATTTCCCTACTAAAATAAACGATCATTATCAGGTGATTATGATAGCAACTGGGACCGACAGCATTACGTGCTCTCTGAGACACGGTGACCCACAAGAAAGAACGCCCAGATTTAGGAACAACTATTTATATGTTACTATTAACTATCGAGTTTCTTGCCGGTTCTACGTTCCGAACCGGTGGTAGCTTCTTTATTAATGTAATTTTATTTTTATTCTATCATGTATTGACGATTCAAAAGTGCTCGTGAGAGCCTACTTGAATGAAGTATATATTATTTTGATTTTATGAATACAAATATCGATATCGGAAATCGAACCCACAACCGGCGTTGTTAGAGTTACATTTCCACTACACCAGAGCGATTTTTCAACAAAAAGAATGCTATCGAATAATATGACAATTTTAATAGAATCATTATTTAGTTTTCATCGCGTGATAACAATTTATTACCAACATGACATCGTATTGAACTATCAGTCCGGATGTGGTTACTCAAAAATATATTCGGAATTTTAACTACAATTAGTTAAACCATCTTTAATGTTTTATTGATTGATGATTCATGATCGAATCATAGAACTTACATTCCATATAGTGCTAATTATAGTTGAATCAACATTATACATTTTTCTAAAACAATTCAAAAGCGATTCTAAATGCCTTCTTGAATAATTATCCATTGATTTAATTGCATATGTATTTACCATCTTGAAATCAATAGTCAATGCTAAACAAAAAATTCGGTCAAGTCCAAGTTGGCTTCAAACGAAGGGTTCTGTACTTCTTGAATACTTTTTCAAAAGAAACAAGAGAAGCGCTATAACGATATGTACAAAATTATAAAATCCGACTCACGCTTATCAATCAATCAATCAAAATATGCTTTATTCAAGTAGGCCTTTACAAGCACTTTTGAATCGTCAATACAAAAACAAAAGAAAACTAAACACTACTTAATTAATTAATTTACCACCGGTTCGGAATGTAGATTCTACCGGGAAGAACCGGCAAGAAACTCGATAGTTACGTAACGTACGCTTGAGAAGTTTTATTATTTGTTGTTTTAGCGACAATAGAAATACACATTCTGTGAAATTTTCAACTCTCTACCTGTTACGGTTCTTAAGATAAAGCTGAGAGACGAACAAACAAACAAACAAACAGACAAACCAGCAGAGTAGTGTCAGGGTTGCACGGTCGGGCATATCTTTCACATGAGAGGGATCAGTTTAACAAAAGGGGGGAGGGGGGTTGTAAGTCCAATATATACCAAAATACAGTATTTTTTATACAGGCATCACGGGCAGTAAGATAGTATGACTCTAAATGCAAATCTTAGTTAATTATAAATGATATAAACCATTCGTCCAATGTATAAGTAAGACGTATACTAAGGGGGGGTCCGGACTACCCCCTCCCTTTTATCATCATCCATGGTCCGTTGGCACCTTTCGGCTACGGAACCCTGAAAACAGTAAACATTAAACATGACATAATAATTCGACCTTTTGCATAAGAATTAAATGCTGTAGACGTATAAAAAACGAATGACTCATATTTAGTTTAGTGTAGTGCTCGTATATGGCGGAATAATTATGTTTTATCTTTATATAGAGAAGTCGTTGACCCTTTATACCTATTCAATTAGTTTTCAACCGACTTCAAAATAAAAAAGGGTAATTCGTAGCGAATGATTTTTTTACATATCACAAGTCTATCGTTTCTTAACGGAATTTTAAAATTCTGTTTTTGTTTTCAGATTTGTCACCTAGAATTTTTATCAAAATCGGTTTAGTAGTTTTGTTTTAAAATGAAAATAACTGGAATAAGAATGCCATCCAAATAAACTAAATTAAAAAAGATGTGGGTTGAAAGGGAATAGACCGTAAGAAGATATGGAGAGGGGATTAGGCTTCTGGCTCTCTCACTCACCGTACGCAACGCAGCTATTTTAAGGTACTTTATGTCTATCTCTGAGAGCGAGATACTGCTCTGGACGAGCCGGCCTGCATAAAAGCTGTAGTCAGTAGGCTTCAGCTGCTTTCCCTCACTCTAAATCAATTAATAGTGTTATTTTACTATGTATGTATGTATCTATTTATTTATGTATGTAGTTTTGTGCCTTAGTATCACTATTTAGACCAACTGCGTAGACGGGTTTTGTTAAATGACACGTCATTTCATTCATCATAGCGGCGCAAAGGTCGCAGAAAGTATAATAATTTGGAAAAATCAAAAAAGCCGGCTTTAGAGACTATAATATGAAAAATTAAAATGAAAACCGACGAACTGTGTTAAGTGAGGTATCGTTGAAATTAACGTTTAAAATCTATAACAATATAAAGTTATTAATACTTTAAATTATTTTCAACGGACGATTTTACGAATGGAAGCTAGTCACAATAAAACAGTGTCACTTTAAACTACAATATTATTAAAATACAGGATGTAGCGAACTAATTCACACTATACGTTTATTAATCCTTAAGATAATATATTCTTATCTTAAATGTGAAAGTGAGTTCGTTTGTTCCGCTTTCACGCCTCAACACCTAAACCGATGATCGCAAAATTTGGCACATGTATTACACAGACAAATATTGTAGAATCTATAATTGTACTATACTCGCTAGTGCCCGCGACTTCGTTTGCACATTAGTTTTTTAGGCTTTTTGTAGGACTAAATGGATTGATACTTTTTTATTGTACACATGAAAAAAAAACATGACAAAATAATAGCAGTAAAGAACAGCCTGTAAATGTCCCACTGTGGGCAAAGGCAAAAATGATTAGAGCTTAATACAATACTATTATTGTTATATAAGATATAGTCGTAAAGGCGTAATAGACAGGGCGTCACGTTGAGAGATCCTTGTTTTGATATAAGGATTAATTTGTTACTAACAAATCTATTAGAAATATAAGAAACAACATATCATTTTTTATTGTACGACTATTTAAGATAAAACTATACATATGCACTGATCGATGAATGCAAAATTGAAACCGCTGAATTTAGAAACATGAAATTTTGCAGAAACGTTCCTTGTTATATCGTAAGTGGGCACTCAGAAAGGATTTTTCATAATCCATCCCTTAAGGGGTTAAAAAGAAGGTAGAAAGTTTGTTAGGTAACAAATTCCTAAGTATACTCCAAAGCTGCTAGAAACTGCTAGTAGATTATAAGTGTAACTCTAACGGTTTTGCAGCGCATGCCGGAATAGCTTTCAGAATTTTTTTTCTACTTTCTTGACACTTATCGCTATCGTATTGTCTGTGGCTACCACAATGTAACTTCACATAATCTAAAATCAAAATCAAAATATACTTATTCAAGTAGGCTCTTACGAGCACTTTTGAATCGTCAACTTCAATTTAATATTAGTAAAAATGCCTAAAAAAATATCCATATATAGGTTTTTATCTATCGAAGCCTTAACTCTTCTTACTACTAAGTACTACAATAGTATATTATTACATATTATATAACAATAAAAACAGTTTACAAAAGTAATCGTAAACTCTTTTTTTTTCAGTGTACCCTTCATTACCCACAATTTTAAAAATTTTTACTTTCCATTTCAGGTCCACGTTGTCCACAATAAAACGACAAAGCAGCGACCAAAATAAGAAGACCATCGAACAAACAAGAAAACAAACGAATATATAGAAAATTTAAAATTTTCTTGAAAACATTCGATTGATATAGAATTGGTATATCGAAACTGAACTTTATGTAACTTAGACCATTTTAATTAAAAAAAAAAACAAATGTCATTTTAATTTAATAACTTGCAAAACTACTAGCAATTATGTTTTATAACTATAGATAATAATTATATTACATTTCGAATTTTGAGAATTTGACTTTTTACTGTTACTTATGAGAACAACAACTACCCGGTCTTCCAAAATTGGAAGATGTTTTGAGTGTCAAAACGAATGCGCAAACAGCGTATCTATAGCTAAAAAATATAATTGCATCAACTAGTACGATACAATGTTTCAAATAGACTATTATCCTAGTTTATATTTCGAAACATACCTAATGAAAAATGTAATTTAAATGATTACGCGTTAACATAATTGACACATGGTGTATTTTCAAATGCTCATTTACTTATTTTTGTACCTACACGCAGTTATAATACGACTGTCAAAAAATATCATTTGGGATTGAAACTGAAAACATTGTAATTGTAAGACGCAACATTCCACTAATGTTTTCAAATGAAAAAAAAAACCTGACACAATTTTAGTGTTCATTGTAATATTTTTAGACAAGTTCTGGAAACCTTATTATAAGTAACCATTAAATCTTGTACTGTCAATATTATTCGAAAAGTTGAATAGGGACGAGATTTAATGGCAACTTAAAATGAAGTACCGTTTAAATGCAATGAAAATTTTCTATTAAAATATGATTGTCGAAATCGGTCTAAGTTAAGCCAGTACGTTTCATCGATTTGTGAACATCAAATATATTTTGATCTCTTTAATGATTAATTATTTTATCATTATTTATAATACTAATGCCATATTACGGTATAATTTGATGTTAGTTTTAAATAAGTATGGATTGATTTGTGATTAATCTTAAAATAGGCATTGTATCAAACGAATTTTGACTTGCAAAAGAATTGAAGAATTTTTTTTTCTGTTATATGTAATTGTAGCATATACCCAAACAATCGTTTCAAACGACGCCTTATGGTAATTCGTTTGAGCAAATAGGCCACATTTATAACATTGTATATTAAAAAAAATGAAAAAAACAAAATGCTATACGATTTTATTTTTCAAAAATATATTTTTGTTGGTTACATCAAATCATCATTGAGATAATTAAAAAAAGGATTTTTTTTTTATTTCGATATAATCGTCAAATTATGATTACCGCGGTAATTTATTACCGTTTAAGACAAAACAACGAGTGTATTTCTTTCTATTGGTCGTGCTTGTATTTTTTCGTTAAAAAAAATATATTCTCACGAAATACAAACCAAAAAATCGAGGTGCCTTATTATATAATAAAAAACGCTTTTACGTACGTTTCTATTTTCGTCGGAATGTGTAATCGTAAAATAAATTTAAGGTAAAAGTCACAACTTTTATGTTAATTATAATTAGAATAATCGAACAATATTTTTATGGTATGCATTTATATCGTTTATTTAATTAGTATACGGTTTCAGATGAAATATACATATATATTATTTTATAATATAATTATTTATAATTCGTATATGCGAAAAATAGGAAATTTTTTTTTTTTTGTTATATGTCAAAATAATTCTTTTTTTATTGTTTTATTCGATTATTTTATTAAATACTTAGAAAACTTCATCTGAAACCGGCCCTAATATTACCTATTTAGACATAATTACGTACCTTCACTAGTTAAGTTATTATGATAAGTCTCTTGGAGGTTTAAATGTTATGAAATAAATTTTAAATCTTCAAATGATTTATCGTACTAAAAATATGAATTAAAGTTTTTTATCACGTTAAAATTTTTCGCAAAAAATGTTCGTAACAAATAATTTCGTAATTATTCCCACATTAGAAGCGGATATAAAAAAAATATCACAATTAAAAAATAATTATGATTAGATGTTTTCCATTTAAAAAACTATGAATTTGTATTCCAAATATTCTTTAGAATAAGCTAGATGTTTCATTTAAAGTAATTTCTAGGATATATTTTAATCACACGTCATTATTATAAGTTTTAATTGAGTCTTTATATAATTCTTCGAAATAAACGTCATGAATGAAAATATTTGTATTCTTTTTTTTTCCAATAACATAATCTTATCTTACTTATATAAATGCGAATGTTCGTTAGCATGAATAGATATTTGGACATATGGATATTTGTTACTCTTTCACGCAAAAACTACTGATCCGATTAAAAAAATATATTTTTGCGTTTGATATCCCGTCTATTGAGAAAGGTTATAAAAAGGTCATGGTTATAGTCTACATCACATCATGCTATATCTCAGCCATATGACACTATAAACACGAGTGAAACCACTAGGAGCTAAAAGTCTTTCATATTTTGATGATGTAATATTATTTACATAAGCAAAATATAATAAAATGTAATTTTATTTATAGAAGACAAATAATATAAGGAAAATTTTAAAACATATTCTTTTAATTTTCATTTGTTGATATAGTAATAAAAAATACACAAAAACTGTTGTTTACCTTAAAATCCGGTTTTTAAAACTGGAAATTCAATTAATAAGCAATACGCCGTAGATAGCGCAAAACTGCGTATCCAGCTTTTTCTATAAACTGAAAATTTTAAGTAAATATTAAATACATTATGAATACAAACGGCAATGGGCATTGTCTATTATATGTCAAAATTTATATAAATAAAGTATTAATTTTACAAATATCGATTACATTAATTAAGCTAGCTTGTTTTTTATTATTAATGAAATTAAACATTTAATTCAAATATAGACCTTATTGCAAAAGCTAGTTACGCTGCTAAATGTCCCGCCTTCTAACGCCATCTGTCATTTAGTTATACTAAAAAAAACGAAAACGAAGCGGGATGTTCTATTTAAGTTTTTATATACTTATTTATTGCTACGTAACGCCATCTATTTTTAGTAGCGTGCATTAACGTGCATGTACTACGTAGTTCCAGTACTGAATCATAGGTGGCGCTGCACACTTATACAAATGAAAATTTAAGAAAATAAAACGATCTAATTCGATTCCTTGTATTTGAGTTGAAACGGTTAACTAAACGTTTAAAAACTTGTCTCGTAAATATTATTGAATGGACGCTAACAATTTTACATTCCCATCGCCTATTGTGTATATAGCCAAAAAATTGACAATTAAAAATAACATAACTGCATAATCTGAATATTTATGTATGACATCTAGAATTTAATAATTGCAAAAAATCATTCAGATTTTTCATTAGAACTCCACCCAATTCAAGGTTAACCCATTATTAATATTATTTATTGTCATACTTAGAATTTAAGGTATCGCAATATGAGTGAGTCCCACTCACTCGGTTTTCATGGTTTCTGGTGGTGGAGATCAACAGCCTGTTGCTAGGTAACTGTTCAAACCACGAGTACATCCCATCAAGATAACATAGATTTCACATAAGAAAATTTTTCGCAATTGAATATTCATATCAAGGTCACTATCAACGATTTCCCACTCGCGTCCTTGACCAGATACGAACAGAACACTTAACGAATAATAACAAACCTTAACACGCATATAGTACAGACAAAATAATACTTGCAAAATCGAAATTAAAATACAACGCATGTCGATTCCACTCGCAATCGTAACGCCTTAGAAGAATAGAAAATAAGAGCGTTATAGCCTGCGCTGACGAGAAACGGATTTAACTTTCGGCTATGTGTATTTTTTTTATATTTGGATGCTGATAAGCAATAATGTGTCAACCCACAAAAAGTCAAATTCGGAGATATTGATGAATTTTGATAATACGTCACCTATTTAACATATTAAAAAATAATTTCAAGCTATCTAAACTAAATAAGTACGGAAAAAGGTTTCTTGTTTTAATATCTCGAATTTCAATGCTTTCCATATTTTGCAATTTATACAATAATCTCAAATATTTGAAAAAGTTATTATTAGATAACACATTAAATATATCTCTGCTTTCAATTCATTATTCCTTTTATCGAAATAGAAAACAATAGATGGATATATACATCTTCAAACAAATTAATTAAGAATAGGTATGACATCTTTAGACGCCATTTTCTCAAAATGAAGTCCGTGTGGCTTGACACAGTATTGCTTATCAGTGTCCATTTGTCCTTCGATTTCTGCGCCGATTGTGGGCAGATTTTGATTTTTTTCTTTGTTAGAAAGGGTATAGGCACTTAAAAAATGGTTACATTGTCATCAGGTCAGGATCATGGAGAAATCGAAGGAGAGTTCCTTCCTTTCTTTTTAAGAGTTTAAAATATTATAGGCACGTATACCGATTGTGATATTTTTATAATAACTCGTAAATTTACTTGCAGTTATAAAATAAAAAACAAACATTTCTTTTAACAAAATTTGATGTATTTGATAGCAGGTTAAACAATAGTAAATACTAAAAAATTAATAACAATATAAATAAATAAAAATTGTATTGCTTAAAGCTGCCTTTCCACTAAAAAAATGCCAGGTTACTAAGCTAAAGATGTGTGTGAAACCAACCAATCATCAGTTGATTTTAATAGCTTAGTTAAAAAGGGTGACAACGAAGCTCTTAGAATATTTAAAGAAAGCAATGCGCTCTATGTGAGCGATCACTGCTTAACTACATACATCATACGTCTGATGGAAAAGCAGCCTAAAATCGTTATATATTCTTACCTAGTTTATGTAGGTCTCCTTGACTCAATAATTACTAACGACCACTCCCTTCGGTAAACGGTTTTAGATATCTTAAGTTTGTTTAACTCACAATATTATCTATAGATAAAAATACATTTTAAAAAGTTATACAAATTACGAAACAAATGAATACTTATTTAGAATTATTTAAACACATGGAAGTGAAGACACTTAAAGCTCACAAAAAGATTTTTTATTTATTTTATTTATAGAAGAGCCATATATGTGTTATTAATTTAAAAAGGAGTAAATAGGGAGCAGGAAGTTAGGGAAGACATAGGGGTTGTAGATCAGTTTTCATCCTCTTTCACTCACTATACGAAACGCAGCAATATTAAACTAACTTCTTTACGATAAGTACTGTGAAAATAAGGAACTATATCAAAATCAATACTAGTATAATCAAGAGAGAAAATTGTGTACACGCCAGCCGATAACAGCTAGTCGTTTATAAAATAAAATCACATTTTTGAAACAAAAATTTAATATCTTTAAGGCCTTAAAGAGTTCAAGCCTCCGAGGTGCCCTTGATCCCTTTGTCTTTGTTTTATTAATCTCTGATCGCCATAACCATCTATACCTAAGCCTAACCTTTCAATTAATTTATCACCCTTATCACCATGTAATTCAATAAATTCTTTTCGACGTCTCAGAGCGACATCAGGATCAAAAATCCACTGCTGTGATTCGTGGATAACGGGAAAGCCAATCAAATTTGTTTGCACAAACGCTCCTATTGGTCCAACGGGTTCCGCCAGAACGCGTCGGTAAAGCAGTCCGCTTAGACACAGGAATATCTGAAATTAAAAATAATAAATAAATTTGAAGATTATGAAATAAAAAAATGAGTATATAGTTAGGTATGGTCACGAAAGACACACATATTATTTCAATGTTAATGCTGTACTTGACGGTGGTCAGCGTTGCAGAACTTTTTTTTTCCTTCATATGTTGAATCGTTTTATGTAAATTTTTGCACATAACACTATAAAATGTTACTATGAATGCTTAGATCTATTAACAAATACTCGAAAAATGTTATCTAAACTTTTATAAAACTTGATTTCAAGGCAGAGTGAGAAATTTTACCTTTGAGTCACAATAATAAGAATATTAAAATACATCGCTGAAGCACTAAAATAACTTAACGCTATGGCAGCGCTGGTTTTAGCACAAATACTTACATAAATAAGATTTTGCAATAATTATATCCATATCGAAATGTGTGCATAAAGGCGAAGACAAAAAAGTTTTTTTCTTCTCATTTTGTTCTTTTGTCTTCAATATTAGTATAATTAAATAAAAAACATGGAAAATAATTATGACAAATAAAGACAAAACAAACTAATCTTCAGATTTTATATAACTATTATGGGTGAATTTCGACAGTAAACACTGGTAATGTTAATTATAGAACCTAGTCGTTCTGCCGTGTCTAGTTTATAAAGTATCAATTACGCTAACCGCTATTTCAAAACTCACTAATCATCGATACATAATATTACGTTCTAATAAGAAACAGAAGTATAATCATTTGATTGGAATGAAATTTTACTTATAATTTGCGTCCTAAATTAAAGGAATAACTTTTAAATGTTTATAATTTTTAAATCATTTCAATACGTGTATAGATTAACACAAAATAATACGTCAATTAAAATGAATGAAAAGGTATGTGAATGTTTACCATAATACCAAAACCTTCGCGTTAATCTTTGTGTATCTTCTTAAAAGAAATGGTACTATTATTTTTTATATAGATATAGTGTCCCCGGAAATTACTTCGCACGTACAAAATCTTTACTCTCTTTATTAAAATTATTATTATTGATAGATATTATATTAGAGTTTCGTGTATAAATCGATAAAGGTTTCCTAAATTAAACTAAGCATATGTTTACAGAGGTAATGTAAAAATTATAAAGAAATCCTACTGATTTAAATTAGTCGTAATTAATCGCATGCAAACACTTTATATTTTTAATAAAACTCCAAATTTTCTGAATATCCAAATTTAGAAAATTTACCAAAAAAAATTAAACATCACGTAAAATTCACGTATTTAATAAAATCCCATTTATCCAATATCCCGACCTCACTTTATCCCAAAATAAATATTTTTGAAACTAAATTTCTCTTTCAACATTCACATGCACTATAAAATACTATAAAAACACTATTTACTACAAAACAACAAAAAAACTTTTATGTAACGAACAACATAATACGTACAGGGAAAAAAATCATTTTTTGCGGAGCACGTCTGGTCGCGTTAGCGAACTTGTTTATTGTAACTTACAAAGCAATTCGAATTGCTCAAGAAATATAATGACTTGTAATACTTGATTCTCTTATTACTGTTATGAAACGTATTGTTCGTTGTGGCATTGTGGTGTTCAAAATGTAACCTTTTGACATTGGCGTAACCTGAGGGCGGATTGATAAAAAGTATGCAACATTTTGACATCACCATTACACGTGGCATGTTTCTAATTGGCACAACTAAAAGTCCATTAAGCAACGAATTGAATTGAATTGAAAATTTTGACAGTTAAAGGACACGATTTGGTAAAAATCAAACCCAAGTTCAAGTGTTGAATGTTTTAATGACGATGGCTTTCAACGTTTTAGAGATCTTTTTATAGCAATGAAATTTTACTGTAAATGATTTCTGTTTGTAACAAAAATTTAATTCATCTCTATAACGAATCTGATTAAAATCGGTTTAACGATTTAGACATGAAAAGTTAACAAACGGACACAGTTACTTTTTCATTAATAATATTAGTATGGATAATATAAGTTTTGTAGCTAATTAAAAAACTATTTTTATATGTTTTACACCGTGTAACGCATGTATGTAATAATTGTGTACAATTAACTAAGCAATTAAATAATACAATCCAACAACAGTATAAGGTACATTATAATTATAATGAATTATTAATTTATATAATTATTTAATTGGGTAATAAAGATATTAGTATTGTCGTATGTTTAAAACATTCACTTTCTTTTAAAGTACAATAAGCAAAACAATTTTTCAAAGATAATTCTCACATAGGTCTAATTTTTTGTGCTTGTTATATCTAACTAATATTATAAATGTTGTTTTAAATCGCTCTCGAAAATAAACCTTATAATTGTAATTATTGGCTATATGATAGAAAAATCTTTGAATTGTCGTCCAGTATCACAAAATATATTCAGCTATATTAACGCGAAAGAAACGGCAGGCAAAAGCTAGTGAAATATATTCTCCGATTGTAATGATTGTTAGTGAAAGTTCAAAAAAGTATGAATATCCATAAAGCAAGAATAACACATACCATTTGCTCACAGACTTTAATAAAATTTACAAACATTTTTTATATTGTTGCTTTTATACCTGAAAGAAATACTGTCAGTGACTTATTTATATAAACTCTAAGTTACATATACATAGTTATTAAGATGTTTTTTTATCAAGTGCGAAAGTAAAACCTACTAGTGAAAATCATTCCTAAAACAATATAATATAATAACTGATAACTCATTCACGAATATAACTAACATCGTTGTGTTTGAAAAATTTGTTTTAATTGCTTTCGCTGATTGTTATCTATTTAAATTGAAATCAATTGCCGTATGTACATAATCACGTCAGTTCAGAACGGCTGCATTTATATAGCTAATTATTTTCTTGTTATACCCTAAAATTGTCAAGACCTTTCATATGAAAGATAATATTTAAAAAATCATACGTTAATTTGAAAAAACAATAGGTTATAAATCGCCATATAAACAAAGCTACAGAAAAATACGTAATGATATACTTATTTCAGTAATTTAGATTTTATAACCAAACTGTTAAACAGATATTGATAAAAAAAACTATATAGGACCAATTTGAGAGAAATATTTCAAACAAAAATTAAGCGTTTCTCAGCAATTGGTGATCATACATAAAAAATATTCCTCGACAAATTGAGTACATCCTCCTTTTTTGGAAGTCTGTTAAAAAAAATAATTAACGGCCACACTACAACCACGTTACGGCGTCAAACAAGACTTTGGTTTGATTTTAAATGAAAATCATGTCATCGTTTGACGTAGCAACATCGCATCGTGAGTTTTTACGATGCTTTTCGTAGATTTTTACGATGCTCTTACACGGTATCGGAACGAACCAAGACTAGTAATTAATACCATTACGCCACATCGTTATTCAATTTAATCATCTGGTTTTAGCACTACATAATAACTTGTTTTTTAACGATTTATACCGTTTGTATTCTTTACTATTATGTTACAGTTTGGGTTCTTGTATGGTGGTACTTAATATGATTAATATATTTCGCAGGCGAATTGAGAGAATTATAACACTAACTGATGATAGATTAAAGCATAAGTTCCCAACCAGTGAGGCGTACCCCATATTTGGAGCGTTGATGGATCGAAGGGGACGCGACAGTTCAGTTGTAATGAAGAATTTATAAATTATTTCCAAATTTTCGAACAACACGATTAGCGACGCAAATGAATAAAATTATAAATGACATGGCGCAACACGGAGTCACCAGTTGGTTAATCAGATGCAGCCATAGTGCTCTCACTAATTGTATCTTATATTTTTTCTGTTGCTTGACAATCTACTTGTCATATGAATAAAAATAAACACGTTCATTTATATTTTTATTCTTTATTTCATTTTCTTATTTCGACTCCTAGGGGGATGGTGTTTTAGTTGGGTGAGACGCATAGTATAATAGGTTGGGAATCCCTGAATCTGAAGTTCCATAAACGGAAACGGAACGTTCTAGTAAAGGAATATTCCCAATATTTTCATAGACGACTAGCGGTCCACACCAGCTCCACAAGGATTAGATACATATAAATTTACAACCCGCTAATTTAACCACTTAATAGGGGTAATATTTAAAAAAATGTCAATGTATATGTTATTTTATTTCTAACCAAAAGTAGATACATTAAATTACGTGGTTTTAACTTTGAAAATGACGGACGTATATTAATACAACCGTTCATCCCTTATTTTACCAAGTTATGGGTAAAATTTCCAAAAATCCTTTCTTAGAAAAAACTCAAGTTTTAAACTTGAACAAGTATGTTAGATTTCGAAATAACTGTATCATTAAAATTCTGACTACGCATAACACATCTTCCTTACGTCCAAAGTGTTACACAATGTTATATAAAACGATGCAAAAAGATTTTAAAGTTTTTTTTTTCTTATTTAGCTCATATTTTGCTTATGTTGTAAGTATATTTTCATTATATAATAATCTTTAAATGAATATATTTATTTATCTATAATATGTATGTATATTGTATTTTATTTTATATATCACTGCTTTTCAAGAATATCGATACAACTAGAAATGATAAATTTTAGGGAACGGAGTTTTTAAATTTCTTTATTTATTGATTGAAAGAAAATTCATCATCGCAATTCTTTTCATGATAAAACATCAAAGATTTATGGTCTTTTAGCATAGTTAGTTCTATTTGTTAGAATTTTAAATTACTACGATATTCTTGCAAACCAGCGATATGTACAATGTGTATTAGTTTGTAGGTATTTGTATGTAAGTCTTTTTATAACATAACTACTGCACTACTTACCCAACTTTCATACTTTCTCTTTATTGGATTGTTTAAAAGATCTAAACCTACAGACGGCGGGAAGCGACTGTTTTATCCTATGTAAAAATAAAAAAGAAGTCTTATTATAAGATGTTATATAATCACTGCCGTCCATAAACATTTGCAATACCAGAGAAACCACAAATACGTTGCTGGTAATTTAAAAAAAGAAAAGATAAAAAGAAAACGAAAGGAGGTAAAAAAGGGAGTTGAGATAGACTTTCGGCTCTCTCACTCACCTTACAAAATGTAACTGTAGTAGTTACTTAATCCTGATTTTTTGTATGAGAGAGAAAGAACATACTTTATTGTACACCATTTATAATACGTTTACAAGTATAACTTAACACTAAAAATTTAATGTACAAATAGGCGGTCTTATCGCTAAGTAGCGATTTCAACCTTTGATTTAGGGAGAATGTGCAAAGAAAAGGTGCCTTGGTAGACCATGGTACTATTGCAAATTTTAAATTGTTTACATATCAAATAAGAAAAAAACTATTAAGGCCTGTGTAGATAAAGAACCACTCGTACTTTACGTAATTTACGCCAAGAGTTGTTCCATGTATACATCGAACTATATCGTTTAGAACTAAATCGCATAACGCCTAAAGTGACTAAAAGTATCGTGGTACAAAAGTCTTCTAAACAACCGATGTCATAGACATTTTTGACGGTTAAGTGATTTAAGTCCTCCATTAAAATTTCTCGTCTGCGCTGATCATTAAAGTGACAATTACTTCATTTCGAAATCCATTTGAAAGGAACACTTTACATAGCCACTGCCAAACGAAGTATGTAAGTTATTCTGTTCCAAATATGGTCGTCTCTAATTATACTGGTCAAATCCTTCATTAACTGCTTACATAATACACTCACTAATACACTCACAAACACATAGTTCATTATACACACTCGTGGATGCTGATAAGCAATAAAATGTCAACCCACAAAAAGTCAATAGGGATACATTGATGTATTAATATAATTCATAAAAATTTCAAGTTACTTCAACTGAATAAGTACGGAAAAAATTTTCTTAATTTAATGTTTGGAATATTTAAATGTGTCCTATATTATCAAATCTATACTTATATTCTAAAGGTAAAGAGTTTGTTGGTTTGTTTGAACGCGCTAATCTCAAGAACTACTGGTTCGTATTGAAAAAATATTTTTTTGTTGGATAGTTTATTTATTGAAGAAGGGCATAGGCTATATTACATCACGCTACGACTTATAGACGCAAAGCAGTAACCATAAACGCGAATTAAACCGCAAGGGCAGCTAGTATAAATAATTTCAAACTTTTTAAAAACTTATTATTTGAAACAAAAATGTTTATTAAGTCAATCAGCTTTTAATTCATTATATCTTTTATCAAAATAGAAAAGAACAGATGGATATATACTACTTCAAACAATTTTTAAGAGCAGGTTTGACATTTTTAGACGCCATTTTCTAAAAATGAAGCCCGTGTGGCTTAACACAGTATTGCTTATCAGCGTACAAGTATGGTATGCTTTAAAGATTAATAAATACTCGGTATCTTACGCGAGCGGTCGCGATGCGGTGCGGTGCAACGCAAAAATAACAAAAAGTTGACACCTACTGAAAAGGCCCACATCACATAAGAAAGCGGACAGCGATGCATGTATTAGCTGAACTCTCCCTAAGTTTGCTGCTTAAACTCACCTTCCTGCAATTCATCCCTTAGGGAACATCATGTCCGAAGAAATTCCCAAGAGAGTGTTTTTTACAATATGAAGTCAAAGAGCTTGTTTTATATCGCTATATTGCATTCGCATATTACAGTTCACCGTTGTAAGAAACTTTATCCTATAAGATCTATCTTATAGGATAAAGTTTCAGGGTCTACCCTGGCTTAGCCCTATTAAGTATTTTCATTCACATGCGTTTCATCTTGATACTTAACGCAATATACATGAAAAAAAAACAAAAAAGAACGAAATAATGAATTCAAATTTCATGATTGTTTATGATTATTTAAAAATATGACCCTGAGTTCAAAGTCACTTACACAAAAGGTCATGCATAATTTTTACTTTTTTTTTCTTTTGTCTTTGTCGAAGTAAGTTAAAAAAACTTAAAATTTAATTTATAGCATAACTAGGTTCAAATTCATTTTTATATCCTAGACGGTGCTTCTTCCTGGATGAAAGATACCTTACATTTTTCTGTTAATAAAACGCTGTAAGACTAGCGTTTGCCATATGTAGGAAATCATATATCATGTTTACTTTTCTAAAATTTAAGTATTTTTATACCAGGTAACAACCATATTTTATAACTATATAAATGTTGCGTTCAAACTATTTGGCATTAATTCAATTCAATTTTTTGGGTAATGGCTTTTGTTCAATTTATTTCAATTCTTTGGCTTTTAGAACGTCTTTTATATGGCATCAAAAATCTATACCCGTTTACAGCTTTGACAATTTGTTTGACAATCTCGTCATTTCACTTGTTGGTCTATAGATACTCTCGGTTGACGTATTAATTCGCTAGCTGGTTTCTCAGACAACGTCGTCCAAACTCGTCGGCATTTTGGATGCCAAAATCCATGAGTTAAAAATAAATTTATAATTATATATAATTGATTGCCACGTAATGATTACAAAACAATAAAAAAAACCTCTTTTATAACATTCAAAATGAACACGAAATTACCGCTTTTTCACTCCTCTCTCATTGGCTAAACCTGCTTTACCGACAGTCGCTCCCACGTAAATACGAAAAAAATCAATAATTTCGACAACAGCAGCAATTGCTATGAGATTTTATTAAGATATTCGTTAAAATTTAGGAAAAAATGATGCAAGAATACGACGATGATTTCTTCTTCGAAGAGGACAAAATGTATGTCAAATTGAATTTACTTTTAAATGTATATGTTATCGCAAAACCTTATCAGTTCTTCCTGTGTCCCTCTTGTTTAGTTTTATTAAGTGTGTTTTGTGGTGCAGGAGTGTTCGTCGCGTACAGTATTATAAGGACCCAATTTACTACACCAGCAAAATGTTTGAGGACAGAATGTAACTATTTTCACATCTTTATTTTTTATTTACGTAAAAAAGTAAACATTACTTAGTTTTTCAGGACATGTACTTTATATGATAGTTAATACACGGAAAATAAAAACTATCGGTACAAGACATTTTTATGCAAAGCTTTCCTTAAAGACTTTTTTCTTAATTTTGGAAATTTTCTTTAATGTATGGATATAAATAGATTAATTAACGCTAAATAATTACTGGTAGAAATATTATATGATTTAATATATTAACGGAATTTTAATATATTAAATTTCCGTTTAATAAGTTTTAGATATATATTGAAAGTACCATATTTTCCACCTTTAAAGTAATACATATAATACTTTGAACTGTAAACGTAATGTATCTATGTATCTATGTATTTCAGCATAGATTTAAATCGCTATAAATTGACATAAATTTATTTTAAAACAATTAACTTACTTATATTGCAAAAACTACAAATTACAATTCCCCATACAGGTTATTATCATTACATCAAAATCATCGAATTGAAATAAAAAAATCGCTATGGTAATTTATTTTTTAATCTGTATTTTATTTATTTATTGTTTATTTTTGTTCAGTAACACGAAACGTGGAAATTTAAAAACAACTCTTTCCTTATCTGTTGACGGCAGGTAAGTTTAATAATGTTAATATTATCTATAATATTAAAAGGTTTTTTTTTAATTTTCCTTATATTTTGTTCAGTGTCTTAACTACAATTGAAGATACCAAAGCAAGATCTGAAGGAAACCTAACCGAGTAAGTACAATTTTTTTTTCAATCGATATTTTTTTAAGAATCATACAAAAAAGTGGCAATGATTGTTTACATTATTATCCAGACAGATATGGAGTCAGCTTACACACACACACACACGCACACACACACACACACACACACACACACACACACACACAGAGACTACTTAATTTTTTTTTTCAATTTAAGACAAACATTGGACCAAGAAAACGCCGATTGCATTTTCAACGACATGCGTCAAGAGAGATTTATGATACAACATCAAAATTTAATGTGAGTTACATCTAGAAGACTGCGTCAAGCTAGAAACTAAGCTAGTACATAATAAAATAAGCTAGTGTATAAATAAATTGTATTATTGGTATTATTATTAATGACGATACGTTTAGGCGCTGTGCAGACGTAATTTTGTGTACCGTTGCCCACACCGAACACGTTTTGATCGGAAATCCGTTTGTGTCTAGTGGAAGCAACTGGACACAAATAAAAGCCTTTATTCTACTTCTGCGTTATGAGCGTTTGATTTGATATTGATTATATGATAATAAAATATTGTCTGGTGTCTTGTATCCGACACATGACAAACGCGTCTCCAGCACAGCGCCTTAACAATATATGAATACTTATATTTTATGAATAATGTAAAAAAAGTAAGCTTGGCTGTAACTTAAGGCATTATGATCCCTTTTATTTGGTCATAATATCAAAATGAATTCGAACAATTCAGTAATATTATATAATAATACATGCGTTATAAGCACTTTGGACGACGCGGACGTTGGTATGCAACCAACTAGCTAAGTCTGTAGAGAGTATCCTTGGCTCAAATTAAATTGGCGAGCTTGTCAAAGTTGAAATGGTTAAAAAACGTCAAATATTATGAAAGATGATATCTATCGTTATAAAGTATTATTGAACCAATTGTTTGTAGAAGCTTGATAGTTAATATTGCTAGTGTTATAATTTATTGTATAGTAAATAAATAAAAAAATATTTTAGCTTGTGTTTTCCTTTCTTCCCAAATAATAGACTAACTGCATTTCGAGTTTTTACCTGCGGTTATGGTTACTGCCTTCATAACGTTTTTAGCGTGATGTGATGCCTATTTCTCCTCTATATATATATTCTCAACGAGACTGCTATCTAATATAAGATTTTTACAAATCGGACCAGTAGTTTCTGAGATTACCTACATCGAAACTTAGAAATTGGATTTTATTGTAGAGGCCAGTAGAACATTTGGCTAAAAGGAAAATTTGATAGACACACTAATGGATGGACAGATGATGTAGGGAGTAGGATGTAGGGAATAGGGTATTGTTGCCACCCTTTGTGTATAAAAAGCAGATATGATGTTATGTGACTTTCTAGGACAATCAGGGCCATTATCATACATTGTAACAAGATTGTTCTTCTATTCTACGAAGTTTGGTCCCCCATACCTTATGTGCTTGTAACTAAGCTTTTAACTGAAGCAAAATTCCCCTCTATTATCTATTAATATAATGCGAGGATCACACTTTTAAGTTTTGCAAGTAGATTTTCTGAAGATTAACAATCAATCATTTCTTTGGTTAATGGCTTTTAGTTGTGCCAATTAGACACATGTTATTTAGCCAATGTCACGTGGGAATTGAAGATTAACATTAATTTCATAAAATAATCAACTGTCAGTGCCATATTTTTGACACACAGAGCCTTCGTAAGGTTACCTTAATAACTGTTACCAGATTACAAAATTGTTTTAAAGCAATTTCGCAACTAAAAGCCACAAAACAAAGAATGAATGAAATGAAAGTAATTACGAGAGTAAAACTTACGAGTGTAATTCTCGCCTAAGTATCGCTAATATGAAGTAGTTTTGAATCGGTTAAATTCGACCTGTATTTTTTATTTAATTGTACAAAGTTTAATCATAGATTTCGCTATAAGTCTACATCGCGCCAATGTTTTGTCTAGATATACTTAATACGTACCACAAGAGATCATCGACTTCATTTAATTCCTGTAAGGGATGGTACACGGTCGTAAAAAAGCTGACTAAATATTTTAAATGGTATTTTGGTGTTCCTTTACAAAAGGAGTATTTAACCTTTTGTAACAGTTTTTTTTTTATAATCTAACCTCTAATTATCCCACTACTGAGCAAAGGCTTCCCTTCTATTAAGAATATTGGAAGATGAATTCACCAATTTGCTTCACTGCAGGTATAATTATGTACGTGTGTTAGAATTTCTTTTGACACGTGAGGATTTTCTCAGAACGTTTGTCTTCACCGCCAATCACGAAGTCGATGTATTGTAACTATTAGGCCATCTCGGATTTCGATTAAAAATCCAATCTGTTTTTTTTCATAAAACAATACATTATAATTAAAAAAGACCTTTTTTAAAATTTCAGGGGAATGACTGTGACGTCAGGGAGTGTGGTTTTGAATAAGGACGAGAAAAATCTCATTGGTATCAGTATAGGAGGTGGGGCGCCGCTATGCCCTTGCTTATATATTGTACAGGTACGTCTCATGGGAAAACTAAAGTATAATATGTACTAATACATCATCTAATTACATAACATTTAAGCATGTTTTTTTATTATAGTTAGGTTTCCGACACCCGCAATCAATGTATAAGACGATACTAGACTAGTATTTAAAACACATTTTCTGTAAGAGTGTTGCACTCCGGCTGAACCAGGGCATGTTAATCAACTACAGTTAGACTCATAAATTAATATAACAAGTCTGTGATTATTTCAAAAATACTAGAAATAAGAAAATAAAATAAAGTCTTGAAAAGGCAATATGAACTATATTTTTAGATATTCGACAATACACCCGCGGCTAAAGATGGGACACTACAGAGCGGAGATGAACTCGTCGGTGTTAATGGTCAAACCGTCAAGGGAAAGACGAAAGTTGAAGTCGCCAAGATGATACAAGCAGCAAAGGTGAATTCAAATATATATCATACAACACTCACGTCTACATACGCCATAAAATACATACACGCGTGCGACTAAAGATTCTTAAAACTCAAAGTAAAAAAATAAAGTAACAGCCTGTAAATATCCCTGATGGTACTGCTGGGCAAAGGCCTTATTTCCTATTAAGGTTTAGAGCTTAATCCACCACGCTGCTCCACTGCGGGTTGGTGGATATACTCACGATGTTTTCCTTTACCGCCGAGCTCGAGATGAATTTAAACACAAATTTAGGCCTTGAAAAATCAACAGTGCTAGCCGAAGTTTAAGCCCGCGATTATCGGTTCAGATCGACGTGTTCTAGGCCATCTCGTAAATAAGAAAAACGAAACTGAAATAATGTGAAAAAAAACAATAAGTCCTAAAGTCTTAAGAAACATTTAGAGTATTTTCTGATTTCTCTAGTTATCTTATTTCTCTAATCTTTTTGGTACTTTGTTTTAAAAAGTTTTACTCTTCTTTGTTCTTATAAATTACAATTTTAAATGTAGTTGTCCCGTGCCAAGGATTCCTATTATAAATTTGTTGAAATTACATGACAATAGAAATTACATTTAAACTAACCGTATGTACATATAAAAAAAAAACTAAAGTAACAGATGTATATGTCCCACTGCTGGGCTAAGGCCTCCTCTCCTATTAAGGAGAAGGTTTAGAGCTTAATCCACCACCCTGCGGGTTGGCGGATATACTTATTTCAGAATTTCTTCCGACACATGCAGGTTTCCTTACGATGTTTTCCTTCACCGCCGAGCTCGAGATGGATTTAAACACAAATTTAGCACTTGAGAAATAAACGTCGGGGTTTGAACCCACGATCATCGGTAAAGATCGACGTGTTCTAACCACTAGGCCATCTCGGCTCATATATATGTGCATATACTTGTTTTTAATCAAATATATTAAATAATTATTAAAATATCAAACAATACCAAAAATTAGAAGTAATAATAGTAAGAACAAAAAGAGCGCGTGCGCCGAACGAACGTCTAGTTGTTTCACTCCGTTTACAAAAAATTAGTTTTGCTATTAAATTGTAAAAATTGTAAAAAATAATGTATCAAGTGTAAAGTTTAGAAACAAGTGACAATTTCAAAGTAAAATAAACATCTTAAGTTTAATTTAAAGGCGTTAAAAAAGTGAAAAATACATAGTGGAAGTGTTGATTAACAGATAACACAGTTGCTTTCGTTTTATTTTATTTTTATTGTTTTTATCTAGCTTAAGTGAATGTTTTAATTTATATTTTTATATTTACAAAGTTTAGTAACGATATTTTTTTTAACAAGATGTTTAGTCTGAAGTTATCATTTTTTTTTTGTATTTGCTTTTACTTTTATTTTTAAACTGTTTCCATACATATATATTGCACGTAGAATAATTTAAATTTATATTTTTGTAAATATGGAGTGAGAGTGTGAGAAAAGTTTCTTATGTTTTTATTACAGTGCATGCTAAGTTAGCCTATAATTGTAGTGTACTTTGTAGCTACATATTCTATATTGTAAAACTTGTTCAAAAAATTTAGATCATTGTACATTATGTTGGCTTCCTATGAAATAAATAAATAAATAAATTAGGCAACTCCTATCCATAAACTAACATCAAAGACCAAATTTCACAGGACACGGTCACAATAAACTACAATAAGCTCCACGCTGATCCAAAACAAGGGAAATCTCTAGATATAATAATGAAGAAGATGAAACATAGACTCGTGGAGAATATGTCGACGGGTACAGCTGATGCTTTAGGTCTTTCTAGAGCTATCCTTTGTAATGATACTCTAGTAGCGAAGCTTAACGAAATGCGAGATACAGAAACCACGTACAAAAGATTAGTGGAACACGCGAAAAGGTATATTTCGAATTAAATTAAAAGTAACATTTTGATATTATCATGTATAAGATTTTTAGTTCCATCGACAATTATTACATGTAAGGTTTTCTTGTGACAATTCCTTTAAAGCTAATAGATATAAAATTTCGCTTGGCATTTTTATTCCAAAGTTAAAAGTAATAATATAAATTGAATGACAATTCTGCATATCACCTGCATGGGTTATGGTATACCTAAAATTATTAAAACTTACTTTCCTAATTATTTTTAAATCAAACATCAACGAAAGCTTGCAGAATTACAAACAACTTTTGTAATTTTTTTTAAAGTCTGAGAGCAAAACTTATAAGAGTAATTTTTGTCGGTTTTTTCTCCAAAAAGTATTGCTGAATGTTTCAGAATGCTAAAATCTTACTTCAATGTTCTTCAAACTTACAAATCGTTAGGCGATGTGTTCTCAACTATTGGGGTTAGAGAGCCTCAAGCGAGAGCTTCAGAAGCTTTCACTAAATTTGGATCGTATCATAGATTATTAGAAAGGGATGGAATCAAAATGTTGAAGACTTTGAAGCCGGTGAGTTGTTTATGGAAAAAATTGTAGAGAAGATTGATTTTAATAAGCATATTCTAATATTAGTTGCAAAAAATAAATTGTCTCATCCAAAAAGCGTTACGCATATCTTTCCTTTGAATCGTAAGTTAAAGTCTTGATTTCACATAAAAATCAAATAGAAAAAGATATTAGATTTTTAGTTTTCCAAAATTTCCTAAAATTTTGGAAAACTAAAATTTCTATTATGAATAAACATTTAAATAAGATCTTCAGTGAAACAAAATCATAAAATATCCAACTAGTAGGCCAAGACTCCTTCTAGAGAGTAAGATATGGTTAACTACTTATATCTACTAATATACTGAATCATTTTTTTTTTCATATTTTACTTTCTTTTTAATTTACTGGTATGGTAAAAATTTTATCTTGTAATGTTTTATTCGAATGGCAATCACGAAATAATTTGAATCAAATTCCCCAAAAACCCTTAAATCTTCTACAATTCGGCTTACAATTAATATTTTTTGAAGATTATCTACCTTTTCAGATTCTAGCAGATATGGGCACATATTTAAACAAAGCGATCCCCGACACGAAGTTAACGATACGCAAATACGCTGATACGAAATTCGAATACCTATCGTACTGTTTGAAGGTCAAAGAAATGGACGATGAGGAATATGGGTACAATGCGTTACAGGAACCTTTATATAGAGTTGAAACTGGGAATTATGAATATAGGTAAAGTTGTTTATTTTCCAGTCGTATATTATTGCAAACACTTATTTAGAAAATTGTTTCCTGTTACATTTAACTAATTGTTGTTGATGATGACTTGCTTTATACAAAAATTCATTCCATATTTTAAACCTTTCAAACTTATGATGGCAAGAGAGCGTCATACTGTTTGCCGTCACGGCATACGAGTTTTGCCAACAAGCCATACGGTATGACGGCATGAGGGCGTCACGCCATTTATTGTCTCGACATACGAGTTTTGTCACCAAGGCATACAGTATGATGGCACGAGAGCATCATGCCATTTGTCGTCACGGCACGATAGCGGCATGCCATTTGCCGTCACGGCATACGAGTTTTGCCAGCAAGGCATACGGTATGATGGCACGAGAGCGTCATGCCATTTGCCACCACGGCATCCGAGTTTTGCCAGCAAGGCATACGGTATGATGGCACGAGAGCGTCATGCCATTTGCCGTCATGGCATACGAGTTTTGCCAACAAGGCATACGGTATGATGGCACGAGAGCGTCATGCCATTTGCCGTCATGGCATACGAGTTTTGCCAGCAAGGCATACGGTATGATGGCACAAGAGCGTCATGCCATTTGCCGTCACGGCATACGAGTTTTGCCAGCAAGGCATACGGTATGATGGCACGAGAGCGTCATGCCATTTGCCGTCACGGCATACGAGTTTTGCCAACAAGGCATACGGTATGATGGCACGAGAGCGTCATGCCATTTGCCACCACGGCATACGAGTTTTGCCAACAAGGCATACGGTATGATGGCACGAGAGCGTCATGCCATTTGCCGTCATGGCATACGAGTTTTGCCAGCAAGGCATACGGTATGATGGCACAAGAGCGTCATGCCATTTGCCGTCACGGCATACGAGTTTTGCCAGCAAGGCATACGGTATGATGGCACAAGAGCGTCATGCCATTTGCCGTCACGGCATACGAGTTTTGCCGGCAAGGCATACGGTATGATGGCACGAGAGCGTCATGCCATTTGCCGTCATGGCATACGAGTTTTGCCAGCAAGGCATACGGTATGATGGCACGAGAGCGTCATGCCATTTGCCGTCACGGCATACGAGTTTTGCCAGCAAGGCATACGGTATGATGGCACGAGAGCGTCATGCCATTTGCCGTCACGGCTTATGAGTTTTGCCAACAAGGCATACGGTATGATGGCACGAGAGTGTCATGCCGTTTGCCGTCACGGCATACGAGTTTTGCCAGCAAAGCACACGGTATGACGGCACGAGAGCGTCATGCCATTTGCGGTCACGGCTTACGAGTTTTGCCAACAAAGCATACGATATGACGGCATGAGGGCGTCATACCATTTGCCGTCACGGCATACGAATTTTGCCAGCAAGGCATACGGTATGACGGCATGAGGGCGTCATACCATTTGCCGTCACGGCATACGAGTTTTGCCAACAAGGCATACGGTATGATGGCACGAGAGTGTCATGCCGTTTGCCGTCACGGCATACGAGTTTTGCCAGCAAAGCACACGGTATGACGGCACGAGAGCGTCATGCTATTTGCCGTCACGTCATCCGTGTCGCTTGACGTATGGTTTTTTTATTCATGAGTATTTATTTCCATTCAAGGTTGATCCTCCGTTGCCGTCAAGAGGCAAGGAACAGGTTCGCTAGACTGAGATCAGATGTTCTGGTCAAGCTCGAGCTCTTAGATAACAAGAAGACACAAGATGTCGCTTATCAGCTACGTAGATTCATACAAGGATTGGCGGTTTATCTCAAGTGAGTCGATGTGTAATACAGGAAGTTTTATTTTTTTCCATAATTTTAACAAGTTTTTATATTATTTTAAACGAAAAAAGCGTGTTATAAGTGTGAAGTGTGACAGATGGAAATTTGATGTGATTTTTGTTTCTTTGTTTAAAAGGTGAATGGTAATTGGGATTGTCATTAGCTATAGTGTATGAAGTTCTGTTCAGTCATTTCTGTCAGTTTAAATTTTGAACTAAAATAATTTTAATGTTACTATAATTTCAGTGAGACGGTGGAACATTTGAAGGAAAATGGCACTTTGTTTCCGGTGGAAGTGGATCTTTCACAGAATGCCTTCCAGTATAAATCGACTGCACAGATTATACAAGTAAGTCATATAGTATACTAATATTATAAAGAGGTAACCATGTAACAGTTACCTGGGTAACTGTTACATGGTTGAATTAAATATATATATTTATTACTTAATACCTATCATTAATAGGACGGTATAGACGACGACGATGAAATAGAATTCGCTAAAGAAATACAAGAATACCACGACGCGTCAGACGAAGAGACGAAAGATGTTAAACCGACGAATCGTCGACAGAATAAGGACAAAGACGATACCGATTCGTCGGACCAGTTGCTGCCAGATTTGACACTTGACAGTAACAGCCGCTGTCAAGTCGACAGTGACGGTCACAAAACTGACAGTGACAATTTGACGTTGTTGACGGAGTTGGGGTTGGCGGATACGAAGACGGATGATTTTGGTGATTTTCAAAATGGTCTCGAGGATTTCGTCAAGAATAAAACGGATGCGGAAGACGTTTTCGATAAGTTGTTGAGTGATTTGAGCATTGGTCAATAAATGTTTTGTACTTAACGGTTATTTTATTTTATTTAATGTATTTTACTCGATGGTATTTTATGACTATTCAATTTAATTCTTTGGTTAATGGATTTTGTATCTATGGATATGTTACGGTCGAACTACAATAATTGATGATAAAAATCTGTACTCATTTTGATCTTTGACAAGTTTGCCTCTTGCCCTTTTATACTCAGTCACTAGATGGTTGCTAGGCAACGTCGTCCAACTTAATCAGCATTCTGGATGCCAATATCTATAGATATAAAATATCATTTACTATCAAAAAGTTGCCTAAATTCTAATACCGCAGAAGTCAAAATTAGCAATTTTAATGTACAGCAAAAAAATCTGTATAATGACAAAATAGTTTTCTATTTAATTTTTTATATATCTTTTGTATCATATTATTATACTCAACAGTAGACTTTTAGGATACAAATTTCTAAATGCCACTTAATTTTAAGTCACCATTAAACCTTACCTTAAAGGTAACTTTAAAGTGAACTGAAAATTGAGTACCGTTTGAGAATTGAACCGTAAATTAGAATATTTAGAATTAATTACATCGATTCTAAAGCGTTTTTTCATTATTTTAGATACTACTTTCTGGCTGATAAAGATCATTTAAAATCACATTTTATTTATAATTATAATTTCAATCATTCAACATTGTACTTATGATGTCTAGTCGTGAGTTTGATATAATTATAACGATTTAATATTATTATTTATAATAAATGTATACACTGTTTTATAAAGGCTTTTATTTACACTCTCACAATAAAATATAACATTTATTTTGTACTAACGAATTCTATTCTGATTCAAAACACCAGAATGTATAAAAATATTTGATATACAAATTATTAAACATTACATACGAAAAACATCAAACAACAATACTAAATTCTTAATTTATACAGCGACTTCTCTATATATGTTCTCGTTAACACAATTGTCAGAAAAAGGCGGTAAATTGTCACAATTTTTTTCCGCTTTACCTTTTTCACGATTTTTTTTTCTTTACATTCGATGCTTTGACAATATTTATGCAACTCTAATTTTCATTGTCAATTTTAAATCTATTTTTGTTTTGTTTTATTATAACAGTTTAAAGTTTCTAATTAAGATCACATTTTAAGTTTAGTTTCCATAAGTTTTTGAACACAAACTTTGATTATATATAAAATCACTACTGTACGTTTATATAACATTTATAAAACGTTTCTAAACATAAAAGTATTAGTCCCAAAAGACGAAACAATTATGATCGAATAGCCGTACCCAGTATGTATAAACTCAATTTTGACGCTTAGACGTCTTAAAACTGTGAAAAAACCGCCACAACTTTTGTCTGAACACCGGAAATGAATCTGCTTCTGCAAACGCGTGGGTGCAGAAAATACCACGACAGGCTAATGTCGATTTCATTTAAACATGAAAAACAAAATATATGTATATAAATATAATTCTCATAGAATTTATGATGGAATTACACTAATAATTTTCAAACGCTACAATCTTCCACAGCAAGAAACAATGATTATAAATTGTATTCTACGTTACTATTTAATAATAAGTTGCTGCCTCTAAAATAATACTCTGAATATGTTACTGATGTATTAGAAATGGTTATCGGTCAAACTATATTGAACTAGACCGAGCAGCTTACAGTATCTATATAACTATAACATATAATATCATTGGCAATATGAAGGTATTTAATGGTGTTCAAAATGCTCAAAGTGGTGATAGTGTATAGGCGCTGGCTTGTGATGTGGTTCGAAGTAATGTTTCAGCCTGTCTATTTGGTGATGGTCCACGATCAGAGGCGTTTTCTTTGAGTAATGTTCATGTACATAATGCTTATGGGCATAAGGTAACAGGTGTAACACGTCCAATTGATGAAGTTTCTTCAGATCAATTTCCTGTTTCAACTTGTGCAATTTAGTGACAGCCTTTTCCTTCAACGTTTTTAAACCCGCATGAACTTTTTCTGTTATTTTGTCTAGTGTTAACGTCGCTGTCGCCAAATGTACGGCGATGAGAAGCGTGATCTGAAAAGAACCGTTTATGCATTATAGGGTGACATAGGTATCTTCCGCGAGCTAAAATAATAGTTGTATTTATTCTATTCTACACAAGTGACAGTGCTGGTTCAATTTCATACGCAAAATGGAATTTTAACTTCAACAGTAAAAAGCTTACCACTAGGTATGTTATCACATAGTTATGATTTGAACAGTAATTATTTTAAATTGTATTAATTCATTTAACTTCTGTAACGTATTGGTTTAGTTATGTTTTGTTACAAAGAAAGTGTTTTTAAATGCTAAATACTTTAAACACCAATTTTATCACTATTTTCACTTTTAACGTCCAGCCCCTGTACTATATTATTATTTACAACATTATATTAAGAGCTATAAATTATAATTAATTTGTATTAAAAGCCTGTTAAATAAGATAGTACTTACAAAAACATAAGCCTTCATCGTGTGTGATACTCAATACAATAAAATGTTGACTGGACGGTCCAAATCATAGGCGTCTAATATAAAGTAGGATCGCTGTATGTAAATAATTATATCGCGGTGTTATTCATGTTAGATCGTTTTAATATCGCTATTTAATCACTTAAATTATATTTTGAATATAAAAAACATGTTAATGTTTAATTTTTATAAATAAAAGCGGCCACGGTGCAAATTAGACTTGTGCCCTGAAAATTACACATACGTCACACCCGACTCATACTTGACTATATTTTTTATTTGATATTAGGCATACTATAGACTTATACTATGATCATACAAAATTAGGATGCTGATAAGGAATAATGTGTCAACCCACAAAAAGACAAATTAATTTATATTGATGTATTTTGTTACTGCATGACCGATGTAGCATTATTGAAAAAATCAAGTCATATAAACTAGATAAGAACGGAAAAAAATCTTTATTTAATGTTTATAATTTCATGTGCTTTCTATATTTTGGAATTTACATAATAATCTCGGATAGTATAAAAACTTATTATAGGATAAAACTTTTAATTATGTTACTCTGCTTTCAATTCATTACATCTTTTATCAATATACAAAAGAAAAGATGTATATATATATACGTATTGAATCATTTAGAATAGGTATAACAGCTTTAGACACCATTTTCTCAAAATGAAGTCCCTGTGGCTTGACACAGTATTGTTTATAAGCGTCCAGTTGATACTTGTAAGTATAATAGTAATTTACGACGGAGCAAAGAACGTTGAAAGAAACGTTTACTATACGAAAATTTAAATTGAAAAATAAATTTACTCTTTAAATGAATCTTTGTGTTGGTATTAGCAATTCAACGCATTTGACGAGGGTTAAACGGCATTTATTACATTAATTGGTTGATATTTGGATTCTGATAAGCAATAAAGCGTCAACCCACAAAAAGTCAAACAAGAAAATATTGATGTATTCATATAATGATGCAGTATCGTATTTAATATTACTTATAAAAATGAAAACCCTATACCTACCTATACTAAATAAAAACCACAAAACGTTTCTTAATTTTCGGATTTCAAGTATTTTCCATAGATTTCCAATTTATACAATAATATATAAATAAATATTTCAAAAGTTTATTATTAGATAAATCTTTTATTTATATCAATTTGCTTTTAATTAACTATAGCTATTAACAAAATATAAAGGAAAATATACGTCTTCAAACAGATTTATTTAGAATATGTATATCTGACACATTTAGACGCTATTTCCTGAAAATGAAGTTAGTGTGGCTTGACACAGTGTTGCTTATCAGCGTCAATTTATAGTCACAACTCGATAGTTATGGGTTCTAGTGTCATGTTTTAAAACCTAAAGTTGATGTGTGACGTTCTATTACGTTTTCAATAAACAGGACTTCCCTAACACAAAAATATATTTTTACATTAGACCCGTAGTTCTTTAAATTAATGCATTTAAAAACTGTTATTTCTACCTCGATATAAAAATATTCGATTCGTTTTGTTTCTTTTTCCTTTCATTGCCAGTTAAGATAACAATCGTCCAGAATAAGCCCGCAAGGGAAAGTCGACGGTATATCGAAATTCAACTCGCGAGGTTAGAGCTCTTCCGCGCATCCCAATCATTATAAACATGAAAATCAGTTTTGTACTCGAACACCCTTGACAGGTAACCTGCACAAATGTACACATAGAAATATAATCATTGTTTCAACTTCAATAACGATCATTATCCTTTGAATATAAATGATTCATTTAATAGGTGAAGTGTAAATCAATTTGCGTAATTATATAACAATTATACAATAATATAACACGGATACGCTTGTGTTGAAATCGATTTGGGCTAGATAGTGCGCTAAATACACATTACTAAGTTAATTCTCGATAGCTATTAGCTTAATAATAATTTACCATAATAAACACATTGAACCTTGATATTATTAGTAGCTTAACTTTTGAATGTTTTGTCATTTATAACTTTCTGGAAACACCAACTGCCATACTACAAAAGGTGCATTAAAACCATCTTCAACACGTGTCTAGCTAAACAATGTTTAAAAATTAAACATTACTTAAAATATTATCTAAATTGCTTAACAGCGAATAAACTCATAACAAAACTTGTTTATAAAATGTTAAACGTTACATTTGACAGCTGAAATAGGTTTTAGACATCTATTAAACTCACTTAAACGTATGTTAATCTATATCTAAAGCATGTTTAACTCAAAACTGTGCTTAGACGCGGATTTGTAATACGGATTTTTTAAAACACGCGTTTAACGTCAGTTTCAATCTTTTGTAGTAAGGCAGCAAGATTTTAATTAATGAAAGCAAGCTAAAATTCAGAGTATAACTTTTCAAATGCTAATATTGCGATATTTATAGCGAATTAAGGAATCTGAAAAATATATTTATATACCTATATTAAAATTATAAACAAGAATATTTCGATGTATTTAAACATATTTTTACGTTTTCGTTAAAGGTAAATAATATTGACATTTGGTACATTTGGTTTTAAATAACTGAATTTTTAAGTTAAAATAAATTTTCTATCGTATCTATGCACTTAGTAACTGCAACTTTTTACATTTTTGGTTAGGTTTTATTAATTAATTTTTGATAAACACAATTCTAAAATATATTTATGCAATAAACATACATCCTTCTATTCTATCCTTCATGTTGTATTCCTAGCAACATTTTTCAAAAAACTAATGATGCAATTTTAGTTTTCATCAAAATCGGTTCTGAGTTTGCTTTTAATATTTTTCGCTATTCTATATATTTCGGATTTAGGCTACCACGCCCAGGTAAAACTCTGATACCTATTCTTTACAAAGATTGCATAAATCACAATCCGAGGGGTACGGAAACCCAACTAAAACAATTTCTATATAATCTGACTGAATAATTCAGATGGGTTAATACGGAGTAGTCTAAAACTTAAAAGCTAGAGAAATTTGAAAGAAGCCATGTATTCAATTTTTAAGTTAAGAAAAATTGCACTGAAATTTTTGAAGAAAATCTCAACACCATTAAGGAATCTAATCTGATAATTAAAAAAAGTAATCTTATTTTGTTATTTCTAGTTGCAGAAGTAGAGTAGAATTTGAATAATAAAGATTAGTTTGCCATCCACAGCGTTTAGAAGATGGCTTGAAATAAAAAAAGGTATTTTAAAATAAAACCAAAAACCGTTGACAGCCAAAAAGTTTTTCATCATTTCTTTGAAATTATATAAACAAAAAACGTTTAAGGCTGTAAACGAGCGTAATATTTATTTAAATAAAATATATTACTGAATCATATGCACAAATTAGTGTAAATCATAAAATAGTAACACTTTTTAAAACTACCCACGAAAGCGTAACTTTCGCACATATTAGCATTAGACCGCAGGTCATGAGAACCAGAATGACGTAACATTTTTATGAAACATAGCTTAACAAAATTTTATGTAAATATTGATGATATTAATGTAACGTTAAAAATCTGTATCCATTTCCAACTTTGACAAGCCCATCAATCGTCTTGTTAGCTCAAAGCTACTCCCGCCAGTTATAGTGGGTGCTAGGCAACGTCGTCCAAAGTGGTCGGAATTCTAAGTGCCACAATTCATAAACTTTACAAACACAGGTATTTATAGTTATACAATATCAGTGATACAGGTCTGTGAGTTTCAGAGCAGAACTTATTTTAACGCCCATTAAGCTATTCTGATTCTCGTGACGTTATGTGGGATACGCCCATTGCAAGCGAATAAGCAATGGAGAAGATCAACTTTATAACACGCGTAGTATGACTTTACATGTAAATTGCTTTTTTTTAATTACCAAATGGTAACGCATATATACCGCTCTACAAACTACAATGTTAATTTCAAGCCTGAATATTTAGTACTTTTTACAATGTGTTCCATGATAAGATGCCAATAGTGGTATATTATGCATAGAGTAACGAAAATACTATTTTAAGTAGATTTAAATCGCGTGAAATAAATATCTGTATTTTGAAGACAGGATCTTCAGACACAAAACGCGGTGCGGTGCGGTACGGTGCGATTAGACAGTGATATTGTACATTTCCTTAGTAAGTATCACGTCTTACTTAAGCAGGCTTTAAAATCTAGCTTTTTTTAAATAGGCAGCTAAATGAATACTTATACTCCTACACGTTAAAATGTGTCGATTAGTTTTTTTTAATACATAATTTATACCTAGTTATAATTAAATATGCCTACTTTTGTGTAACCGCACCGTATCGCACTGTATCGCATCACACCGCACCTCACCGTAACGCCTTTGGTGAAAATTTTCCCTTATTAATCATTAGGGGTACTTAAAATTCCGTATTCATTCATAAGGCGACCATACACTTATAAGTCTTGCTCTCAAACTTTCATAAAGATTTCCATAAGTTTTTAGTTTGCTTTTGCACCAAAGAATTTACAGTCAGTAGTTTTAGTGACATTTATAGCTATAGTGACATTAATAACTTTCTTTATATCTGTTACTTGATTACAAATTGTTATATATCAATTACGAGTAAAACTTACAAGTGTAATTGACAGTGCGTTTAAAAAGTGATTTTACAATAATATTCTAACACTGTCTATGATAATAAACAGTAGTATCTTGTTAGTTTTGAATATGAGCGATTTAAATCTTTTAAAAATAGTTTAATTCTGTATAGTAAGTAGCATAGAATATTTTGATTCTTTAGATTATACTATCCAATGTACTTTTACATGCCACTGTATATAATATTAAATATAATACAATAATTAATAAATGTTTCCTTTCTATGCGCGTTATCAAAAGTGGTTTTTAATGCATTATGTAGCTATATATTGCACATTAACATACTAAAAAACGATATTTTGTTTTATTTTTATTAAATAAAAAAATTAGGTGTTTCCTAAAAACTGTTTTCCACTTTCGATATTGTTCATTGAGTAGTGTACAAATGACTAATTATTCGTAATTCCTTACTAATATACTTATAAATACATAAACGTTAACATAAGTCACGCTCCAATGGACAGTGTACAATAAAAAATCTTACAAAACCTTTTCACTTTGGATGTATTCCGAAACACAATCTAACATTGGCCAGAGTTAATGACATATCGCATTGATATATTTGAACCCCCGACCAAAAAAGAATAATGTGAAGACGTGTTTATCTGTGTCTGTCTGTGGCATTGTTCCTAACGAATGGACCAATTTTGATGGGATTTTTTTTGTTTGAAAGTTGATGTAATCGAGATGTTCTTAGCTGTAATTTATGAACATCTGTACCGGCGTGTGAAAGTTATTAGCTCTGAGAAAAGTCTTAGTCGTTCAAAGGAACAGAACCACTTATGTTGTTTTCAATAGACACGAAGTTTTTTTACACTATGAATGATATCCAAATAGTTGCATAACCTTAACCTGATGTGTAGCATTATCTGAAATCAGCAGGATACATAAATCCTAATCAGAATTATCGGAGGTTTTTTTTTTAATTTTAAATTTTATATTATCTACGTCTAAAGAGATATCAATTAGGGCATTCATAGTTAATTCAAAGTGTCATTAATATTGACCATTTCGATTGTATTTTGGAACATAGCCCTTTTTAATGTAATATATTAAATTATAAAACATAAAAATGTTTATTCGAAATTAGAACAATAAAATTTTATAATTTTAAAACCTATTGGCTAACATACAAAAGCTTTAAGATACTATACAAAGAGACGAAATTACAAATTAAAAAAAATTAAAATGATAAATCAATCATCACTTTAAGATTATTTCCATACCCTTCACAGTAATACGAACTCTGTACATTGAGTGTAGAATCACCAATATTAACGTTTAATGTTAATACCAAACGTGAAATGTATAGACAATGTATATTTCCATTGTTCCTGCTAGAAGCGCTTTAACTTTCGTACAAAAAACGCAAACGCGATTCATAAGAAACGAACTATTCATAAATTTGAGTTTTATGTCACAGTCAGCAAAAATTAATTTCATATGTACATTTTTCAAAATTTCTATTAATACCAATGAACTCTTATTAAAATTAGCTATATAATTAGATATTATTTTAAAGCGCATTAATTATTTTTAATTACAATATTTCTTTATATAAAGAACGTCTTTTATTTTCTTATACAAATGAATTGTAATAACAAAGAAAAAAAAAAAAGAAAAAAGTCTGACGATTTCAACGAAATATACATTTGACCATCCCTAAATTCATTTGGGAATAGATAACTTTACTACAGAAAAACGAGTATTTAAATCACACATTAATTTCAATTAATTTCAATAAAAAATATTAATTTAAAAAAATGTACATACAAAGTATTTTCTATATACTGCAAATTTTATACCTTATTACCATATAGTAATATTTTATTATCAATTAATTTAATTATCACGACCTGGTGACATTATTCATTAAAATCTTCATCTAGCGTGGTTTCTAAGGCCGTTACAAATATTTTTTTTAATCGGAACATGTTACGACTACGATTTAACAGTACACTATTATAAAAATCCACCATATTAACCAGCATTGTTTATGAAACAACTTAACTCCGAAGAAATAAGTAAATTTCATGCACACTGTGATATCTGAACTATCAATCAGAATATTGAAGCTTCCATAGCCAAAAACAAGACTAAATAGGGTTCGCTAATGTGTAATGGCGGCAATTTTTTTCTTTTTTTTTTTAATTCAGGTAAGGGTAGTGGGCTACTTCGACGAAATAAAAAAATACCGACAAAGTTGACAATTATAATTGTATTTTAAATTTATCTTTATGTACTAATATTTTAATATATATGTTATAGTTTTGCAGAACTAACTAAATTTAAACTTTCTCGCTTTCTTTTTTTATCGCCGTTACTTATATAATTATGATGTCGAATTATTAGCGCATTCGCACATATAGGTTTTTATCTATGGAAGCTCCATCTCTTCTTACATACTATTGAATACTCATCGCTATCAATATTTATACTATAGATGTCGTTGTATATGAAAATCCTCAAATAACACAAAAAAATAAGAACGTCAAACTGTTTTTTTTTTATTTTCTTTTTTTTTTTGTTTAATTAAACAAACTATTGTTCCTTGATGATTTTCACAACAATGACGTAATAAGGCATACCGTTAAAAGCATTATTGAATACTAATTAGACAACTTCTAGTTCCTATAAATAAGTGAATTATTACAAAAAAAAAAAAAAACAAGTTTTACTTAAATCAGCATTATTCAAAGTATAAAATGTTATATAGCTTACATATAATTTATTGCTGTTGAATCTGACAATTTAAAATGATTATATTTTTATAACACATAAATGAAATTAATTATGCCCATCCAAAATTATTTACTTGGCTGAAACTGTCCGTTTATTGCTTTACTTTGTAACATCAATTAAAAAGTTTATACAGAACGCGGCAGAATGCGTTTACACTGATAGCCAAAACTTTTTTGTTAATTTATAAAACAAAATCACAATTGAGCAGCAAGCGAACAAAACGGGTAATTGTGAAACTTTAATTTATATAGGCAAAAGTTCAAAAAAATATAATCCAACTTTCGTTCGTTCGATCGTTTTGATTAAAGTCGATACCACAATCGAAAAAAACATGGTGAGTAATATTGACATTATTTCGATTGAGATTCAAGAAAACGTGTTCAGAAACGGGATTTTTTTACAACTTTAACTTTATACTTTACATTATTTTTTTTATTTATTCCGTTTTCACTACGACTATTAGAACTTAAAGACATTTTTTCTTGTTAATGCTATTATGAAGAGGCGTGAAAAGAATACGATTTCATATAAATGAAAAAAAAAAAACTGCTATTTATTTTTACTATTAATTTATTTATAAAAATGTAATTAACTCACACTACATTTTTGTGTATTAAGCTTTAGTTAATAAACCTTTAAATAAATAAAAAAAATTATAGTGTTCAGATGAAAATACGTCATTACACCATCTTGTTCGCCAGCCCCTCAAATTTTATTAAGAAAAAAATAACTTTCACATCGTATTAATTAAAAAAATAATTACATAAAAGAAAACAATGGTATTGTTATTGTTTCACTGATAATATATTTCGATTCAACACAGATTATATCACGGGTGACAGCTTATTAAATATATAAAGTTGAAACCTATGTGGCCCAGGATTTGAGAAGCGCGAAATCTTTGTCGTCCTCTGAAAAAAATACATACAATTAAAAATGACAATTTCAATATCTTGTAAAAATACGTTACAATTTCTCGAAAAGTAAACAAAACTAAATTGTACGCATTTTTAGCGAAATCATAATTCATAAAATAGGTATTGTATTAAACAAAATTGTATTTATCACAAACGTGGCCTAATTTTTTAATTTTAAACTTGGTTAAATTAGCACCTTTCGCGTTAGATACATTATTATCAATCAAATATTATACATTATTAATTTTCAACTTTTTTTTTATTTCAAACGAGCAATAATATTTCGTATATCTCGATAACGGTTCCAAAAATTGTAAATCAAATTTTAAATTGAGATAACATTTTGCATTTTTAATTCATCTAAGTAACTGTATATCCCGCAAAAACGACGTTTAAGCAAAAAGCAAAAAAATTATAAATAATCTATTATGTGACAATTTAACTGGTCCTAATATAAGGCGAGAATTACACTCATAAGTTTTGCTCTCAGTCTCTCATAAAGATATACATAAGTTGTTTATCATTGCTTTACATCTGAAAGAATTCACTGCCAGTGCCTTATTTTTGATATTCACAGATTTCGTAACTTACGACGTCTGTTACTAGGTTACAGAGTTATTTTATTGTTCTCGAGAGTAAAACTTACAAGTGTGTTTCTCGCCTAATAAACAGTAAACATCACTTAAATTACTTAAAAAGATTATTAAAAAATACAAATCTTACCGTCAGCCTTGCTCGGCTTGGATTTCTCAGGCACGGGTTCGGTAGAAGGAACGTCGGGCAGGCTGTCTGACGGGACGTTTATACCGATCATTTCCTTGTCCAGCTCCTCCTGTACAAATAAGTGTGTAAAAACATATTAAAATGTACGATGATTATTTGTTGGTATAAAAAAGGTACTGAATTTGAGTATGAAGAAAAAATTTTTTTTTATTGATACCAAACTTTGAGTATAAACCAATTCAATAAAAAAAGGACTTATTACAATAGACGGTATTGCGTAACATATTTCATTCTAGGGGACATATTGTCAGGTTACTTTTTTTTTATATATATAAATTAAATCTTTTGAATCGGTAACGTCCTTCTGTTTTAAATTCGGTTAAAAATAAGTATAAATGCATGAAAAAAATAAGTTTTTAAAGTACAACATGCAAACATTCTAAATTGGTCGTTCTTAATTTTTGGAAACTGAATAATTAAAAAAACGTCTATTTTTTAAGTAATTAACAAGAAAGCCTAGATCTTTTAAGATATCTGGATGCTGATTAGCAATAATGTGTTAACCCACAAAAAGTCAAATTTGGAGATATTGATGTATTTTGATAATACGTCACCTATTTAATATAATCCAAAAATTTCAAGTTATTTAAAATAAATAAGTACGGAAAAAGTTTCTTAATTTAATATTTCGAATTTCAAGTGCATTCCATATTTTGCAATTTTTTTTTAATTTTTTTTTTTTGAAAAACTTATTATTAGATATTTTTTTTAATTATATCAATGTGCTTTTAATTCATTATAATTTTTATCAAAATAGAAAAAAAATATGTATACTTCTTCAAATAAATTGATTAAGAATAGGTTTGACATCTTTAGATGCCAATTTCTAAAAATGAAGTCAGTGTGGCTTGACATACTATTGCTTATCAGAGTCCATTTATGAATGAATAACTCACCTGTTCCAATTCTTCCAATTCTCTTTCGAGCTCGTCTTCGTCGATATCGTTGGAGAAGGCGACATTATTGCTTATAGCGTCTGTTATCTCGCGCGATATGTCGTGCTGCTCCGCGATATCGTCCATAATATCGTGGACCTTGTCTACGTCTCTGTAACGATATTTTACTTTAAATATCAATTGTCTTCACGGACTATATAACATGCCTAATGGGTTCATACTGGCCAGGGCTCGAATCTCAAGTAGAATTATTTTTATATGTCTAACGCGAGAATTACACTTATAAGTTTTTCTCTCAGACTTTCATAAAGATTTACATAAGTTGTTTGTCATTGACATTTTGACACTCAAAGCTTTCGTAACTACTTACGGGGTAATTGTTACGAGGTTACATAGTTGTTTTCAATCAATTACGAGAGTAAAACTTACAAATGTCGTTCTCGCCGAACAACATCATTCGATATGCCAAGTGTTTAAGACAGATCACACAAGATGAATTTTAACAAAAATTTAGCACTTGTGCTTTTAAGTGCTAACCCGAATCTGAACTTAAAACACATTCAGATCAATCATGTTATCTATCAGAGTTATTTTGGGTGGTATACGTACAAAAAAAAGTAAAAACCTAAAACCCAACTACGACAAAAAACAGAATACTTTATGCCTGATAGAGGGCGCCACATTGAATTAAGGGACAAGTCATATAGCCTTTAACCAGCAGACGATTAAGACGCTTCTATCGATACCTCATCTGTCCAGTTCTAATAAGTAGTTAAGGAGCTATGAGAGAACAAATGAACATACAAACATACATGCATAGCCTGTCAAAATCATAACCTTCTTTTAGCTTTGCTGTGGTCAGGTAAAAATAGAGTGGTAAATACAGTAATAATTACTAACATGTCCTTGTGAGCCAGTTTCATAGCGTTGGCCGCTTCTTTCATTGTGTTCAGGACTTGGGCATTAGTATTAGCGCCCTCTAACGCCTCCCTCTGTGCTTCAATCTGTGTGAGGGTACCATCGATCTGCGTTAACTGCTTCTCATACCGCTTCTTGCGTTTTAACGCCGCAATCGCAGCTGTTGATAAAACGAAATATGTATAAACTAACATCCAATAGCGACTTTGTCTGCATACAAGCAGGTATATTTCTTACTTGACACTTATTATTATAATTCTGTTAAATCGCACAATATCTTAATATATTGTGTGCCTATTTGTTAGTCTGATGTACATATAAGCTATATTACTATAAAATTTCATTTAAATCTGTGTAGTAATTTTTATTTGAATTAATGACAAATATCTAGCCATTGTTCTGTTCACACAAATCTTCGTGTTAATAACAGTACAAAGATTAATTCCTTTATCACTAGTTAGAACTAGTTTTAATTACTTTTTAAATGAATATTTATCAATATTGCAATAATAAGTAATGACAATTAAACTAATTTGTTTAAAATGTCTATCCTTTTTTTATACTAACACTTTCGCATTTTTGGCAAAATTTATAGTTTGCTCTAATATTTCATAGCCTTCCTCAATATATAGGCTAATTCAAACAAAAACAAAATTCAAATTGGATCTCTAAATTCTGAGATTCAAACAAAAATAAATTCTTTATTATATTGGTATAAAAACATAAATATAGAATTTATATATATAACTTTTAAGATTTGAAGTTTTGCTCTCAGACTTTTGTTAAGAAATTTATTGAGAATAGGTTTGACATCACAAGGCACTATCTTCAAAATATTGTACATGTGGCTTGACAGTATTGCTTATCTGTGTCTATATATTACTGTACTTGATAATTGAGTTGTTTTACTATGTGAATATTATAAATGTTAGTTAAATTTGTTTATTACAATTTCATACCTCAATTGATCATAATTAAATTTTGCAATCACATAGTCAGAGATACAGAGTAATATATTGTCAGTATATGTGATAGCTAATATATAGATGCTGATATGCAATACTGTGTCAAGCCACACAAACTTCATTTTGAGAAAATGGTGTCTAAAGATGTCAAACCTATTCTTAATCACTATATCCATCTTTTCTTTTCTATTTTGATAAGAGGTGTAATGAATTAAAAGCAGATTGATATATTTAACATGTTATGTAATAATAAGTTTTTCAAATATTTGATATTATAGTATAAATTGCAAAATATGGAACACACTTAAAACTCGAGACATTAAATTAAGACACTTTTTCCGTACTTATTTAGTTTATGTTACTTAAAATTATTTTTAATGTTGTTCAATAGGTATCTAACTATCAAAATACATCAATATCCCCGAATTTGACTTTTTGTGGCTTGACACATTATTGCTTATCAGCATCCATACAT